>CM068301.1:52374342-52974342 GCA_034768395.1 Linum lewisii | reverse complement strand
GAGTTTTGAAGTCACTTTGTTGAACATTCTTGTTTGTTTAGGAGGTTATCTACTAAGGGATAATTAACTGTAAAATTACTAGCTTGCCCTCATCTTTGGTGAATAAAACAATGGCAGAGTGAGGAACACAAAAAGTTAACAGTTCTTGCCTCGTTCACAATTCCTGAAGAATGAAACTAAGTAGATTGCTACAATTAATCAACCCAATTCATTTTTGATGGAATTTGGATATATTATGTACTAAAAAATAGGAGCCCGATCTTTAGAAGAGAGATGGTTCCAACTTCCAAGCTAAACAAACAAGTCATGGCTGCTGGAAAACAGAGCAGCAAAAGCATGACAGTGGCAAAATCGTAAACAAAAGTAGCAAGAAGAAACAGAACATTAACAATCAACCCAAACATGTAACTGAGAAACAATGAATCGGAACACAGATTTAACGTGGTTCACTAGTACGGAGACTAGCTAATCCACGGGAGGAAGAAGATGAATCTTATTAGAGTCAAGTAGGGTTTTAGAAGAGTTAACCCTGCCAGCTTAAATACACGGCATACTTATACAAAACTAATCACCAATAACTCAGCTAATTAGGGAAAGGATAAATGGGGAATAATTATCAAATCCCTATATTATCGGAATCAGATATGCTAATCCCCCCTCAAATTGATGGCGAGGTCGCATCATCAATTTGGTAGACAAGAACCAGTGACGACAAGTAGAGAGGGGCTTCGTCAACAGGTCAGCTAATTGATCATATGTGCGCAAATAGAAGAGCTTGATGGTGCCGTCAAGTATAAGATCACGAATGTAGTGAATATGAGTTTCAATGTGCTTAGTCCAATCATGTAGAACTGGATTAGTGGCAATCTGTATTGCACTAGTATTATCGGCAAAAAGTTGTATCGGCGAGGAAACAGAAACACCTAGCTCACCAAGGAGACGAGAAACCCAGACAACTTCAGAGCTGACCACAGACATGGACCGATACTCCGCCTCTGTGGAAGACTTAGATACCCGGTCCTGCTTCTTACAACGCCAAGAAACAAAAGCATCACCGAAACGAATACAACAACCAGAAGTAGAACGTCGAGTATCTATACAACCTGCATAGTCAGCATCAGCATATGCAGATAGAGTAGAAGAACCAGAGGCAGGAAAATAGACCCCAAGATCGGATGTCCCACGCAAATACCGTAGAATCCGCCTAACCGCATCAAGATGTGGCTGACGAGGAGCAGCCATGAATTGACTAACAACTTGCACCGAATAAGCAATATCTGGCCGAGTAGACGTCAAATAAATCAAACTCCCAACCAGACGACGATACAATTGACCATTAGAGATCAATTCCCCATCAGATTTTCCAAGCTTTAAATTCGACTCCATAGGGGTAGCGGTTGGTTTGCAATCGAGTAAATGAGCTGATTCCAAAAGATCATAGATATACTTCTTTTGATTAAGCAGAATACCATGTGGGAAACGATGAATCTCAAGTCCCAAGAAGTAGGTTAAGGGACCCAGATCCTTCATTTGAAAACGGTCATTAAGTAGTTGTCGTACCTCGGCTAAGCAAATGACATCCGTCCCTCTCAAGATCATATCATCCACGTACAGGAGCAAAATAGCGATGCCGCGTGTGGTTGTTTTAGTAAATAGAGAAGGATCGTTGCGACTTTGAATGAAACCAGAAGATAGAATGGTCTTTTGAAACGTCTCAAACCAAGCCCGAGGTGCCTGTTTAAGACCATAAAGAGAACGACGAAGAAGACAAACAACATCTTGAGACTTTTTATCATAACCTGGTGGACACTCCATATAAAAAGTTTCCTTTAAAGTGCCATGGAGAAAGGCGTTCTTGACATCAAGCTGAAAAAGGGGCCAAGATTGTTGAGCTGCAAGAGCAATGAGAATGCGAACTGTGGACATTTTTGCCACCGGGGCAAACGTCTCCTCATAATCAATACCGAATTCCTGGCGAAACCCTTGCACAACTAAACGTGCCTTATATCGTTCGAGGGAACCGTCAGGGTGGAACTTGGCTGTGTATACCCACTTGGAACCAATGACCGGCACATGAGAAGGTCGCGGAACAAGATCCCAAGTTGAGTTATCATGAAGGGCTTGTAACTCGACTGCCATTGCCTTCTCCCATTCAGGTTGTCCACTTGCCTGTTTAAAAGTAGAGGGAACCGAAACCGCAGTAGTTGAGTAAGTAATATAATCAGAGAACCGTGGAGGTGGCTGACCTTGGGTGGTCCGGATGGATCGACGAAGAGGAATCAATGGCTCGACCAAGTCCGGGATGAGCGGCGGGGAGTGTTGTTGTCCACCTGCGGAAGGAGAAGGTGGAACATTAATATCATCAATGACGACATCATCCCCCCTTGATCATCACAGTCTTCGAAATTAGGAAGACGAGTTGAAGGAGACGCAGCTGCAGGTGTGGATGCCCGAAAGTAATATAAATTCTCAAGAAAGACCACATGATAGCCAATATGAACTCGATGATGAATAACATCATAGCACAGATAGCCCTTATGATGATCGGTATAACCCAAGAAGACACATCTAGCCGTCTTTGAAGTGAGCTTGGTACGATCTTTACGGGGAAGAAGAACAAAGCATACGCAACCGATAGTGCGAAGGCGAGTGTAGTCAGGGCGGCGGTGATAGAGAGCTTCAAAAGGGCTAGAATGTTGGAGCACTGGTGTAGGTTGCCGATTTATAAGATAAACCACACTCCGGACAGCTTCAACCCAAAAATGTGACGGAACAGCAGTCTGTAAAAGAAGAGCACGAGTGAGTTCCAAAATATGTCGATGCTTACGCTCCACAAGCCCATTCTGTTCAGAAACTCCTAGACATGACTGTTGATAAAGGATGCCGTGAGAACTATAAAATTCATGAAGAGCATGAGAAGTGAATTCTCCACCGGGATCGGAACGGAAAGTCTTGATAGTCGATCCAAACTGAGTGTGTATCATGACAAGAAACTCCTTGGCAGCAGTTAAAAGTTCAGATTTGTGACGAAGAAAATATATCCATGTAAATCGAGTATGATGATCAATAAATACAGCAAAATAGCGAAAGCCAAGCCGTGAAGTAACAGGAGCAGGACCCCACAAATCGGTGTTAATAAGATGAAACGGATCAGAAATTTCAGTAGTGCTATTCCCAAATGGCAGCGCATGAGTTTTTGCTTTAATACAATGTTCACCAACCGGAATAATAGAATCCTTAATAACACAATCATCAGGTAGCAATTTGTGCCGAAACATATAAGATAATCTAGCCGAATGTGGATGTCCAAGTCTATTATGCCATAACATCCATTTATTAGAAGATGATTCAACTGAATAACAATGTCCAAGGGAAGAAGAATAATCCGTTGCTGCTGAATTTGCTTTTAAACCATCAAGTAGAAAAACTCATCCCGCTTGCTTCCCGTTCTGATCGGTCTTGGTCATTCGATCCTGAATAATACAACCATCGGCAGTAAACGAGAGAAGACAACCCGAATCAATTAGTTGACTGACAGAAATAAGATTCGGGACAAGCTTTGGAACATGCAGAGTATTAGGCAAAGTAATTGTGGGTGTAACAGCTGTGCCGATGCCAGCCACAGGCAACTTGTGTCCATTAGCAACTTCAATTGTAAGATTAGTCACAGGTTTATAGCTAGTAAATATTCCACGATTATGAGACATGTGATTGAAGGAAGCCGAATCAATAAACCATGGGGATGAGTTACCTGATATACCAACCGAAGAGAAAGCAGCTGTCAGTGCGGAGGGAAGAACCCTTTGGAGAGCAGCTTGGACAAGATGATCCATAGATGCTGCGTCATTGGAGTTTGGCATATTGGATGATGAATAAGTCATATAAGCTGTTGGAGTTGTTGAATTCCCAGAATTAGATCCTTGGTTGGTAACCCGATCACCATAAGAGTTTCCCCGATCACCATAAGAATTCCCACGATCATTACCATGGCGAGATCGACGAAGACGACAATCCAAAATAATATGGCCAGGCTTTTTGCAGTAGTTACAGAAGTTCCTTTTTCGGCAGTGATTCATAGCATGACCAGCATCATTACAAAATCGACAAACTGATTGAGAGATTAAGGGTTTTGAACCTGAGTTGATCCCAAATTGAGGTCGGGTGCGATTGACTGCATAAGCCTCGGTAGAGCTATATTCATCCAAAGAGGAGGTTGGTTGTCCCGCCGAAAAAATAGGACCTGATCCGACATTAGCAGTATCAAGTTTGGCTTGAGTTTGTAAATGAGTTTCAGTTCGATACAACTCAGCAAGGATAGTCTCGATATCCATGGTGTCTTTAGCCAAAAGTTGAGCACGAGTCTGTTCGTACTCTAGTCGCAGCCTCATAAGAAAGTGAAGAGTGCGAGTTCGTTTGCGCTCTCGCAGAATCTCAGTGCTAGCAGTGGCTGAGATCGTAGACACTGATGGAATAAGATCAAGCTCCGTCCACAACGAAGAGGCAGCCAGGTGATAAGCTTCAATATCCAAGTCTCCCTGAGATAGGTTAGAGAGAGCATATTCGAGGTCAAATAACCGAGACGTGCTAACCTGAGAATAAGTTTTCGCAAGATGTGACCAGATTTCAGCTGCAGTAGTGTAAGAGCGGAAGGTCAGAGCAATCGTCGGATCTACAGAATTGATCATCATCGACATGACTTTGGCATTGTTCACATGCCAGTCTGTAATTTCTTTTTGGTTGGAGTCAGTTTCAGTTGGAAGAGACTTGGTACCGTCCAGATACGGTAGGAGACGTTTTCCTTGAGCTAAAATCTTGAAAGAGTATTGCCACAGGGAGAAGTTCTTCCCAGTGAATTTCACAGCCATATTGTCAAGAGAATCTGAGGCCATGACGTCGATTGAGAGGAGAAGTTCGAGAAGCCGCTGGTTAGAGACGGAAGGCAGAGAAGATTAATTGAACCAACAATTCACTGAGGCTCTGATACCATGAGAAACAATGAATCGGAACACAGATTTAACATGGTTCACTAGTACGGAGACTAGCTAATCCACGGGAGGAAGAAGATGAATCTTATTAGAGTCAAGTAGGGTTTTAGAAGAGTTAACCCTACCAGCTCAAATACACGGCATACTTATTGATGAACGTCGCAGAAGCGGTTGATCAAATACTACCCAGCTAACTAGAGCTAAGCAGATCGTATTCCAGGGGTCTTCTAAGATTGACTACTTCAAAACTGGCAAAATACTCGAATGCAAGCAAGTTGTGCGTGGTGTGAGTTCCACGACTTCTAATTCTAAGAAATGCAGAGAAATTAAAAATTAAACTAAAGCAGATTGGAAATTAGGGTTTGAAAACAGAGATGAACGAACTTAGACTTTGAATCCCCCTTCGTTCCCCAGAGCATTGGCAATCAACAGATCAGCGGATTTCGATTCTCATTCAATCAATTACTAAGACACCACCATAACTCCTTACCCTTAGGTTTAAGACAGGCGAACGTTCGCTCTATCCGTTCTAACTACCAAGATTAACTAGCCGCCCGGGTACGGTCGCCTCTCGCAACGACTTAATTAACTGGTGCAATTACTAATGATTAATGAGTTACTCTTGCAGTGAATTAACCCTAAACGGTTCCTACGAAAGGCACGCTCCAATTATAAGGTTAATTGTTCAATTCGATGTTCTAAAGTAAGGCGAGCGTTCGCTTCTATCCTTAACTTAACCAGAATCTAATCTAGGTGATCAATCCAGACAAGAAACATGAACAAAGAAGAACAAATCAAACATGAAAAAGAACTGATTGAATTTCGAATCTAATCACCGCTGATTCGTGACCGCTTTAAAGCCCTGGGTCACTTAGGGTTCATCTAGTCTAAGTTCTAACGAGTTTAGCTACTCATGATTATTACAAAAGCAACAAAGGCAAAGAAAGAGTTCATCATCGAGGAAGAACAGAAAAGAATCTGAAAAACCTAATTTAGACGACTCTGACAGACTTCGATCTTCGGTAAATAACACTCCTAGCTCCTGTTCTCCGAGATGAAAGGGATGGCATCACGATCTCTTTCCGGCTCTTCGAACTCTAACTCTTCGCTCCAGAACTTGAGAGGATTCTGATTCGAAAAGTGTAAATTATGATATGATTATTATGTCTCCTCTTTTGGGCCGCCGGGTTAAGTATTTATACTTAACCCTAATCAGTCCGGATTTCCCTATTATTTTCGCCGAAATTCTTGAGGAATTTTCGGCGAAAATTCCTTTGCAGTTGAGGGCTTTGCCGGCTGATTCTCCTGGACTTCTTTTTCGGATCGAAAACCTGATCGGTTTCGCCGAAAATTCCTTCAGTTACCAACAGTCGATTTGTGATGATATTTTCGCCGAAAATACAAGGATATTTTCGGCGAAAATTCCTTTGTAATCCGGGCAGGAATTTGTTTGAACTTGATTGGCTCCTTTGATCGATCCTGGTGCAATCCTTCGAGATTCCAACGCCTTAGACACGTCCTTGGTTACTTATTCGATGGCAAAAACCTGTGCTAACGTAAAAACACTAGAAAACCATCAAATAGACCCGAAACGGGCCAAGGTAACACAAATGGCACGAGATAGGGCAATCGATTGAATATTCGTTATTCTACCCTAAAAACCATGTCTTAAGCAAAGAAATGTCGCTTAAATGATGCTGATAATCACGTCAAATCGAGTGTCATCACTTATACAAAACTAATCACCAATAACTCAGCTAATTAGGGAAAGGATAAATGAGGAATAATTATCAAATCCCTATATTATCGGAATCAGATATGCTAACAGTAACATCATTCTTCTAAGAATTAGATTGACTAACATCATTGCTGTTGTAAAGAACTTTAAAGCTTAATACACTCAAAACTTGTTCTGGAGTTGGAAGAAGTTTCTTTAACATTCATCTACTTCTCTTCGAGATGCTCAATGGCTCAGTGAGTGTTGTTTCATCCAGGTTGCTAGTTAAATGTCAACCTTGTAATCCTTGTTACAAGAGACCTGCCTAGTGAAACAGAAGTTACGTTTGCATCAGGTTGGAACTCAATTTCAACCCCTTTCTCTCGTTCCTCTTCCACCTACACCAGTAAAACAAGGGGAAACTCAATTATCAAGCTGAACCACATTCAACCTTTTGTCTACTGATCGAAACCTAAACTACTAAAATCTATAAAGAAAGCAACATTCGAACAACAAAACGGAAGTAGGAAACAAGAGCTCAGCACTATCTTAGCAACAACAGAACTTGATTACAGCAACATAAACCAGGCAAAATGCAGAATAAATTCCTCTCTAGTTATACAAATTCCTTATTAAGTGAAAGAAACAATAACACAGCTTTAGCAATTTCAAGTTGTACTGATGGAGCTGACCTTTCGAGACGCCACCTCCGCCATTACTTGAAGATGAACCTTCTTAAGAAGTGAAGTGAAGAAATGGCGCTGACAAAGTCTCTGCTGGTTGAGCTCAGGATAGAAAGGGAGCCTGTGAGATTTGTGAATTTTTTATTAGTCCTTAATGTTTCAATCCGACAGTAGGCAATACAAGTAGCTAGATGATGAGTTTAGGGGGCTAGTTAAAACTAAAAGTCATACTGGATCCTACTACGAATAAAGTTATGAATTCTGTAACAACTACTAGGAATGATGTTAATCAGTCACGATGAAGCAAAGTTGGTGGAAACTTGATATCCCTTGTGTTGTATTTTTCTTTTTCACCAATCAAAATAAGATTACAATTTATTTTACCCTACATTCTGAACTATACTAGGGACAAATAAATAGTCCTATCAAAACAAGAATCACGACACAAGACAAGTGATAAACCTAGCAACACTGCAGCTTCCATCCAGCCTAGATTACAAAAGCCCAAAAATATACTAGGATGCCGATTGTAGAGAGTGATGTAGCACTTTACAAACCACTAAGTTAATGTGAAATTAGTAGAGTACTAATACTATGACATGGATAAGTCAGTTGAGATATCTGTGAACCTGGTATATGCAGATATCTAGATTGGTATATGCAGATATCTAGATTAATTGTGCTATTCTTGTGGCCAATGAAGCTAACTGGAAGTAAAAGAATATTATTTGTAGGTACGTCATTGTCCCTCATCTAAACGATCTCCACGAAGGACTCAAATTTGAGGTATCTTCGTTCCCAATTCTCGGTGATAATTTGGCAGAAGAAATTTCCTTGGTATGAAGATGGGCCCATACATGTAATTTTGATCACATTCCCATCACCGGTAAGGAAATTGTTCAGCAGAAAAAGAAGTCCTTTTTTCTCCGCTTCTTTCACCTCCTGAAGAATGAGCAGGTCATCGCTTCGGGTGAACCTTATTATGGATGTGGTGTCATAGTGAAACCCAATTGAACGTTCCCCATGGTTGGATTTGTAATGCCTGCACAGCTGCTGGACAGGGCCTGAGAAGCTGCATCCAGATCTAGGACACGTATACATGGTGCGTACACACAATAGGACTCTTGGTGTACCTGCTTTTCCTTAAATGCAACTTTCTCATTACAACCATTTCGGCATGATATGAGAGCCGATTCAATAATCCTCTCAAGTGCATGATAGCAGTCGTGGTATACGGCACGAAGGGCAGATGGGCTTTGTTATTTTGGCCCAGTAGTGACTGCAAACCATGTGTCTCAGCTTACACTAGCAAGGAGCAATATAAACGTCAGAGAATGATATATAATATGGATAGACCATGAAGATTGATATTCGAGTAACAAGAAATTCAACAAGTCGAATTAGGTAGAGATTAACTGAAACTCTAATTTATATCTAGCACAATTTATTAGCATTGTCATTTATGATTTATCGCTGAACCTAAATCACGTAACCTCCAAGTCCGAAGCATACAAACTTACTTGTCTAAGAAGGGGAAACAACGTTTCATACAAACGGAAGGGACCCAATATAATGCATCCAGGGAAGTAAGAGGTTTGATACTTTGATATCATAAGAGTCATGCAATACTAAACGTCAAATGACACATAGGGTGGAAATTGGGAGGGAATTGGGAGCCCATTCCCATATTTCCAAAATCCAAATTCCCAATTCCCAAATTAGGAATCCCATTCCCAATCCCGAATTTAATTTGGGAATTTTTATTCGGGAACGGGAATTCTAATTTGGGAATCGGGATCCCAAATTCCCGAATTCTTTATTTTATTTTATTATAATTGTGTATTTGTTATATAAAAAACGTGATATTAAATTAAATCAGTGTTGAATCAGTGTGCTCCTAATCAAATAGCTCTGTAAGGAAGCTAGCTACTAATCGGGTGTTTAGCTTACTGAAATCTATTATGAAATGCCATTCAAGAATAGTTCATAAAGCATCAACAGCAACAATCAATTTCCAGGTTCTGCATCTCGATTTTGTTCGACTTTACAATAAGAAAATTCATCTAGACCAGTTGAATCAGAGCTCGAAATGATCATCAACCACTTGGACAACACCGACATTGATTGAACTGATCAATCAGCATACTCTGAATCAATCGCTCTGCAAGTAAGCTAGCTGCTAATCGGGAGTTCAAAGTACTGAAATTCATCAACAAATAAATCAAAAACCCTAAAATTTTCTCACCTGATAATAGTATCTTAACCCTTTCTTCAAACCCTTCATCACAGCATCATGAACCCACCCAGGATCCCTCCACCCGACGGAGCTATTCGCCGGCGAATAGCACATATCCTCCCTCTCATACGTCCCCACACGCGCCGCCGCCACGTCATCCCACTCCGCGCCTTCCGTCTCCCGCCACCTCACCTTCCTCTCCTCCCCATCACCAGCCACGAACATAACCCTCATCTCATCCTCCAAATCTGTAAACGCCAAGTGGATCTGCTCTGGCATCCCCGACCCGAACCCGACCCGACCGGACTTCGCAAGCAGGTGCTTCGACACCGGGATCAAGTTCTGATCATGGTCGTGCCGCTTCGGGTTGATCTCGTCCTTCGTCCATCTGAAGATCCGGAATGAGAAGTTGGATATGAGATTCGTTAACGGAATCGTGAGCGAGCCCGACCCGGACTCCCAACTCGGGGAGGAGGAGAGGAATTCGTACCCGATGAAATGGTCCTTGAGGGAGTCCGGCGGCGAGTAGATTCTGAGCCAGTCGAGGCTTGACGGCGAGGGGACGTTGGACCAGGTGACGGTGACGGCGTCGTCGGAGCGATTGAGGAGGGTGGGGGGTCACGGTGAGGGTTGGTTTGGAGAGGGCGATGTCGAAGGAGAGATTGTTAAGGAATCACCAGTAAACCTATTTTCCAATATTTTGGTATTTGGGCTTTCCCATACCCAAACCCAAATTCTCATTCCCATTTTGATAAACCCAAACCCAATTTTACATTTTAAATTTGGGATATGGGCTCCCAATTCCCTAAATAATTTGGGAATTTAAATTTGGGAATGGGAATCCCCAAATCCCATACCCAAACTTCCACCCCTAACCCTCATCTCATCCCCAAATCTGTAAACGCCAAGTGGATCTGCTCTGGCATCCCCGACCCGAACCCGACCCGACCGACTTCGCGAGCAGGTGCTTCGACACCGGGATCAAGTTCTGATCATGGTCGTGCCGCTTCGGGTTGATCTTGTCCTTCGTCCATCTGAAGATCCGGAACGAGAAGTTGGATCTGAGATTCGTTAACGGAATCGTGAGCGAGCCCGACCCGGACTCCCAACCCGGGGAGGAGGAGAGGAATTCGTACCCGATGAAATGGTCCTTGAGGGAGTCCGGCGGCGAGTAGATTCCGAGCCAGTCGAGGCTTGACGGCGAGGGGACGTTGGACCAGGTGACGGTGACGGCGTCGCCGGTGCGATTGAGGAGGGTGGGGGTCACGGTGAGGGTTGGTTTGGAGAGGGCGATGTCGAAGGAGAGATTGTTAAGGAATCACCAGTAAACCTATTTTCCAATATTTTGGTATTTGGGTTTTCCCATACCCAAACCCAAATTCCATTCCCGTTTTGATAAACCCAAACCCAATTTTACATTTTAAATTTGGGATATGGGCTCCCAATTCCCTAAATAATTTGGGAATTTAAATTTGGGAATGGGAATTCCCAAATCCCATACCCAAACTTCCACCCCTAATGACACATGGAATAAATAAATGATACAAGAACCTAAAAGCTGCATATATAATATAAGCTTTCAGGAAGAAAATAGTTAAAAGAAGCAAATCTAGCTACTTATGTTGCAGTAAACATCATCTACTGGTACATTGAGTTGGCATTCTTAAATCTTAAGAGAGTACAAATGATAACCTAGGTTCTTTAGAATTCCAAAGGTAGAAGAATCAACCAAGTTAAGGCATGTGAATTGGGTAAAATTAGACTAGTTAGATGAGTTGAGTTTATATATCTGATGAAATAAGTGGCAAGTGAATGTGTGCTAAACTAGAGAGTTGGCATGGGGAAATTGTTGGTGGTAATTTATTGAAAAGAGAGTTTTTGATGGGGAATTGAGGAAATGAGCAACAAGTTACAACTGAAACAGCTGAAATAGGTTAGGTTAATAGATGAGCAGTGGATTACAACCCTAATAGATTAGTGACGAAAAAACCCAGCATATGAGTTCAGTGTCGGTCTCACTGTCAAATGCTAAGGCCTAATGTTCATCTCATCATCTATAACTCTATATATGTATGTATGTTGCAAAGCTATAAGCTATTTTTCGCACATATCAACTCATTGAATAACACACTAGCTAGGTACAATTCCTGACAAGAAAATCGTCTAGGTGCAAGACCCGCATGCAAGAGCAAGAACATTATAAGTAGGTAATGAACAACACAGCAGCAGAAAGAGAGCAACAGGGAAGAAAAGAAGACCTGGTGGATAGTTAGAGTTAAGACATTAAAGTAGACGATACAATCGAGCAGCTCCGGGTCCGTTAGGGTTACTGATACGGGACCCATTCTGCTTCTCTGTCTCCGTCCCAAAGAAGAAAGTTAGGGATTCGAAGCAGAGTAAAACATAGAGAGAGTGGAGTGGAACTGTGGAAGTAGAGAAAACTGAAAACGCAGCTGTAATTTCGATTTGTGAAATAGGTCCTCTTTTTAATTTCGATTTAAGTAACTAAAGCGTATTTGTTCAGATTGTTAAGATGGGCCTATGAAAAAAAAGCCCACTTAACGTTTTAATCAGCCGAAGGTTTCTTTTCTTCAATTTCTGCACCACTATTTCTTGCATGGAAATGAGTAGTAGAAGAGAGAAAGCGACACAATGCACATTTTTTGTGTATGTTGTTTAACACTAGTTGTGTTAGGTTTACATCTACGTCTCAAGACAAGCTCGAGGGTGTCACTTTTATTGAATGAATACAACGAGTCATGGTTGAACTTCAAAGACTTGACAGTTGGGGAGTGAGGAATTATACAATGCTTGAATGGATCATTTCCTTATTTTGCATATATTCACTCTTTTCCTTGTTTGTCCACAAACAAAATACTTTTTTTCTTGGTTTTAAGAATTTGTTAGACTAGGAAACAACATCAAGATTCAATCAAATTTCAACATATAAGAACTAGATTATCATCGGCGGCTGATTTTTTTGTTAATTTTTAGTGATAAATTATTTTATTTATTTTTATTCAGATTACTTAGATCTGTCGTTGAATTTTTTCTACTTTTTCTATTTATATTTTTTAATATATAATAATTCTTATAGAAATTATTATCTATCCTAATGATAATTTACTAAGATAAAAAAATTATAAAAAATTTATTGAATATGTTGGTAAAAAATTAAAAAATTTGTTACCAATTGTTGGGATATGATAAACAAAAGTATTATAATTATACTTTCTAGTTACACATGTTCATGCTTGTAACTAGTTACACATGTTCATGCTTGTAACTAGTTACACATATCATTCTTGTAACTAGTTACAAACATTCATGCTTGTAACTAGTTACACAGATCATGCTTGTAACTAGTTACATGCTTTCAAGATTGTAACTAGTTACACATATCATGCTTGTAACTAGCCACACAAATCATGTTGTGACATAAATAACTACAAGGAAATATTAGTTTAACAGCGACAGGTTAACAGCGGCCATTTATTGGCCACTGTTAAATTACTAAATTCGTGTTATTTAACAGCGGCCACTTAGCCGCTGTTAAATTACACAGTTTAACAGCGGCCACGTCTAATTTAACAGCGGTTCATGGTCACTGTTAAAATAAAACAATCTGATTGGTTGAAACCGCTAGACGCGGATAACCTTAAATCTAATCTCATCCGTTGATTTAAACGTGGTCAATCTCAGTCGTCGATTTAATGGAAACCCTAATCAGCTTCGATTTTTGATTTCGGATCCGCCGCCATCGATCCTCTTCTTCTTCCTCTCCGATCGTCCTCTTCCTCTTCCTCCTCCTCTTTTTCCTTTTCCTCTTCCTCTTCCTCTTCCTCTTCTTCTTCTTCTTCTTCCCTTTCATCTTCTTCTTCATCTTCTTCTGGTTTCATCCCCCCAAACCGTCGATCCTCCTCAAGCCATCGATCCTCCCCAAGCCGTCGATCCTCCCCCCAAGCCGTCGTCCGGAGAAGCAGTGAGAGGGAGGAGGAAAAAGAAGCGGAAGAGGAAGAAGAAGCAGAAGAGGAAGAGGAAGAGGAAGAGGAAGAAGAGGAAGAGGAAGAGGAAGAGGACGAAGAAGAAGAGGAAGAGGACGATCGGCGTTCCTGAGATCTGGACTTTTGCCGGAGTTCCGGCTCAATCGCCGAAGCTCCGGCTATTACTTTAATCGACGACATAATTTAACAGCGGCCTATGGCCGCTGTTAAAATATTTCATTTAACCGCGGCCGCATTTTGCCGCTGTTAAATGCCTTTCCCATTGGCCAATTTAACAACGGCACGCGGTCGCTGTTAAACACGTTTTCTGCCGCCGTTAAATAACTATTTTTTGTAGTGAATAGAGAATTGTTATGCACAGAGGTATTATCGAGGGATCACGATTCTTTTGAAGAATGGATTGTTTGAGGTGAAGGCTTATTGGTTGCAAACATTTTTTTTATGAAAATCATCGACTACAAACACCCTTTTGGAAAATCTTGAAGTGGCTACTTCATTTAGGATATTATGAATAACATCCCTATTATGGCCCACACTGATCACAGTTGTTCTGAAGATCACAATGTTTTAGACTGGAAGGTGTCACGGCTGTTTTGAAGAATGGATGGTTTCAAGTGAAGGCTCATTAGTTGCAAACATTTTTTTTATGAAATCATCAGCTAGAAACACCCTTTTGGAAGAAAATTGAAGTGGCTACTTAATTTAGGATATTATGGGGGAGTGATAGTTTCTTACTTTTGTTTTTCCTCGACCTTTTTGTTGTCTATCATTTGCCTAATGTTCCTTTTGTATTTCCGTTTAGATTCAAATATGTATTGTCTAGGGCTGGTCTACGACAATGGGGGCAAAAAATATCTGGGGCCCCTTTGTCGAGGGTTGGCCCTCCACAATAGGGCCTCGACAAATACAATTAGGGGCCTTTTGTTGGGGGCCGACCACTAAATACTTGATTTAGACATGGGTTAGTCACCTAGAATTTTTGGAAAGCCCCATTCATAAAAAAAATTGGAAAGCCCCCAACAAGTGGTCCCTCACTAAATTTTTGTTTTGTTGTACCGATACATAACCCCCACCCACAATATCTCGCGAATATACCTAGCAGGTAGTGATTGAGGTGGCACCGGAATACCGAGTTGCTGAAATTCGCAACCAATGCATATCGCCCCTAGGTTAGCCCTCTAGAATTTTTGGAAAGCCCCATTCATAAAAAAAAAATTAGAAAGCCCCCAACTAGTGGTCCCTCACTAAATTCTTGTTTTGTTGTAGTGATACACAACCCCCACCCACAATATCTCACGAATACAGCTAGCAGGTAGTGGTTGCGGTGGCACCGGAATACCGAGTTGCTAAAATTCGCAACCAATGCATATCGCCCCTGCATTTCGCAACCAAGGCTCGTAAGGGGAAAGACCCTTACCAAGGCTTGTGAGGGACACGACTGCTGACCAAATGCCCCCTCCCCCATAATTATTGTTGGGGGCCATATGTTTGGAGGTCTTTTGAGGGGAAAGACCCCGACCAAGTGGATCCTCACAATTATTGTTGGTGGCCATTTGTTTGGGGGCCTTGCCACCCAAAAGACCCCCAACCAAATGGCCCTTACAACTACAACTCCCCACGCCCTATTACAACCCCAACACTTTCTTCCATGTAGGACCGTCGGAGGTTTACGGCAAGAGCCAAATATTGTAACTAGTTACACAGCTCATGCTTGTAACTAGTTACACATGTTCATGCTTGTAACTAGTTCATATATCATTCTTGTAACTAGTTACAAACATTAATGCTTGTTACTAGTTACACATATCATGCTTGTAACTAGTTACATACTTTCAAGATTGTAACTAGTTACACATATCATGCTTATAACTAGCCACACAAATCATGTTGTGACATAAATAGAGATTTGGTTATGCACAAAGGTATTATTGAGGGATCTAGTTACTTGGTGGTTATGCAAAAACAATGTTAATAGTATAAGTCAACTTAACTATGTAACTAGTTACAAGCATGAAACCACAGTCATGCTTCATGAGGGGAAGTTTCCCAATAGTAAACAAACTCTTCTCACCATCGTAGGCAAAATCCTCTTGAGCAAGCTCACCATTGTAAGTCTAATGTACCTTATCAAGAACCGTGACTAGCTACACAAATCATGTTGTAAGATAAATAGAGATCACAAAGGTATTATTAGGGATCTAGTTACTTGGTTATGCAAAAACAATGCTAATATTATAAGTCAACTTAGATTCTACCAAGAGCCAAATATTGTAACTAGCTACACAGCTCATTCTTGTAACCAGTTACACAGCTCATTCGTATAACTAGTTACATAAATTATGCTTGTAACTAGTTACACATGTTCATGATTGTAACTAGTTACACCAATTCTGCTAAAGGGCAGAGGCGGTTTTTTCTCAGCTTGAGCTGAGCCCCCCTCAACCAATTAAAAATAGACATGTGGTGTAAGGGACCACCAATTAATTAAATAACTAAATAAGAAATTAATTGAATTTTAATAATGGGCTGCCCGCACGGTCCCCAATGCTGCCCAAAATTCATATCTTATTATTTTTAATTTTTCTGACACACTCTCTCTCTTAATGTTTTCCCTAGATTTTGATTATTTGCTAATAACTCTTTATACAAAGGTTAAAACTATATTTTTCCTTCATTAAAGTTGTTTGTTATATTTTTTTCGAGTCTAATGATATCAATTTTGATACATTTTGTTAATTTTTTTGAGATAAAAATCAAACCTCTACGTAAGTGTTATGTCGGTCATATGACGTATCAAAACTCTATAACAGTTGCATAACATGTATATTGTAGCAATATAACAGTGTGATATGACACTGTTATCAGTGTCATAACATTGATGTATTAGTGTCATAACAGTTGACTGTCTATTTCCTCCATATTCTCTCTCCTCCCTCTCCGCCATTTTCTCTCTCATCTGCCCTAATTTCTCAGTTTGAGCTGAGAATTTTTGCCTTCAGCCCAATAGCCGGACTGAGTTACACATGTACATGTTCACGATTGTAACTAGTTACACACATCATTCTTGTAACTAGTTACACCTTGTAACTAGTCACACAGATCATGCTTGTAACTAGTTACATACTTTCAAGATTGTAACTAGTTACACATATCATGCTTGTAACTAGCTACACAAATCATGTTATGAAATAAATGGAGATATGGTTATACACCAAATCTCCAGCCCAATTAGACCGGATTTGAGGTCGTCTACCACGAATCCGCTGCCGGAGGCGTGATCGGGGCTTTCGGTTCTATAATCTCAAAAATTAGACAAGAAACCTCCTTCATTGTTAGTTTCCAACAACCTGTGGAAGGTGCTGAGCACAGCGTCGTAGTCGTGGTGGGCTCTAACATCCCCGAACGGCGCATATGTTGGAGGAGGACGCTGGTGAAAAACTTTCTAAATGATTTTTTATATAGATGATTGAGTTACTAACACCCTTCTATTGATTCTTCCGAAAAACTTTCTATCTAGAACTAATCACATACTTAACAAAATATTAAAAATAATTTTATTAATATTTGGAAACTTTCATAAAAAAAAAACTTAATTTGAATAGTTAAATATGCGTTGAGTAAACATATGTTGCAATTTAACTTCATGACACAACAACACGAAAAAGCTTGGTCATGAGTTTTGTCTAAAGGAGTCTACCTAAACTAATGAATGTCCATTTCTCTTTCTTATATGAATTTTAAGATTTAGAATTTACAATAATAATTTTTATATTATAGAAATAATGAAATAAAGACATTGAGATTAACGTGTTATAAATTATGGATAAGGAAGGAAAATTTTCCTAATAAGAATGTTATTTTTGTCCCCAAATTATTTATTGATAATCAAAATTATATATTTTACAAGTTATTTGGCGCCTTGGCGGGTAAAAAGCTAGTTAATTAATTATAAACAAATGGGGTATTCTACATTAGTAGTCCCATTCGTTTGGGGTTTGTACAAATCATCCCATATCTTTAAAAACAAACAGATGAATCCCATATGTTTTATAATTGTACAAAATCATCTCACCCGTCAACGTTTTCGGCTTAATCGCCTTGTCAGCATGCCAAGTTAGCAAAAAAAAGGTACAATTGGAATGTCCCACTCGACTTTATTAACTCAACCAGTCATGTATCAAACCTTACCTAACCAACTCAATTTGATATTTTATTTATTTTATTCCTTCAACTATTCGAGAAAGGTTCGATACATGATCGATTGGGCTAATAAAGTTGAGTTGGACCTTCCACGTGTACATTTTTTGCTGACTTGGTATGCTGACAAGGTGATTCAGCCAAAAAAGTTAACAGTGGGATGATGTTGCACGATTCTGAAACGTATGGGCTTCATCTGTTTGTTTTTAAAGATATGGGATGATTTTGTACAAAACCCAAACGAATAGGACTACTAATGCTAATTACCCTAAATAAATGGTAAAATGGGTTTAGTGCTAGAATGGGTTTTCAAAGGTCTTATCGTAGTAATAACTCCCCCACAACTCACAGTCCTTCACTCATTCTTACTCGACGTCAGGAGGCAGAGACGATCAGGCGACTGCAAAACGTTTCAACTTCAAGTAAGCTTTTTCTCTCCCTCTCTCTCTTTCCGCTCCCGTTGCTCCAGAAATACTATGAATCACAAAATGTTGCTTCACTTTCTGCTCTCTAAAGCACTTAGCCTATGTGCATGTTGCAATTTTAGGGGACATCGATGCATTGTTTTGGGTCTGGTTTTGCACCAGAATTTCGATGCTTAGGGTTTACGTTGTTTAAGGCGACGGGTGAAATTAGGAAACCGAGCTTGCTGAAGTTAGGGAAGAGTTCAAAATTAAGCGATTCAGAGTGTGGATCTGCTTGTGTTCAAGGCAGTGGACAAGTATTCCTTGCTAGTGAGACTGTTTGATCTTTGATTGTGTTGCATTATGGCATTCTATGACAAAGAGAATCAAATTGTCTTCTTGACATCGCGATTGTTTGTATATTGCGATAAGACTCAGTGTTGCAACTCTCTAGAAAGGGGAGAGGTTTTATGTTCATATCTTTACTTCTAATGATTTCTCAACTTGCTGAAGTTATGTTGTATCTGGTTCTATAGTTATAGGATTTGGCTCTAATGCTGAAGGATAATTTGATAAGGATAGCAGAGGGACCAACTAGGAAGTAGGAACATGCTTCAGTAGATAGTAGTTTTACTGTTTTTCTCTTATGAACCCGTGTTGTCTACTTCTAAGTGCTACAATTAATTACGTTTTTTTTTTCACGGGAGTTCATCCTTAAAATCTCTAATTATTAACTTCTTTTTTGTACTTTTTTATGCAGTGATGAACAAGAATTATGGGGAATTGTCAGAAATCAGTGGAGTCAGAGATTGACAACTATGTTGACGAGTCATATGAGCGTATAAGGAATGGAGATCATAAGGTAAAGGTAAATGGCAACCTCCGTTGTAAATTCTGGTGGGGGAAGAAGCAACAATACAAGTACAATGATTTGCTTCAGCATGCTTCGGGTGTTGGCGCAGGATCTATCAGAAGGAAAAACAAACAGAAGGCTGACCATTGTGCATTAGCCAAGTATTTAGAGAATAATTTAGGTCATGAACAGGGGGGAGCACAAAGTAGGGTTTTACCACAACGCCATAATCCATCTCCAAATGACGAGGATCAACTTGTATGGCCAAGGATGGGAATTGTGGTGAATGTATCGATGGAATCAGAATCTCAAGTGTTGGAAAATGGATATTGGTTAGAAAAGTTTGCAAGGTATAAGATTGTTGATGTGCATGTATTGCCCTATCAAGAATGCCTAAAAGCTCAAGTTGTTGTGAAGTATAGCAGTGATTGGAATGGACTAGCCAAATCAGCAGAGTTTGAAAAGAATTTCATGAGTCAACATTGTAGCAAGGAGGATTGGAAGGGTCGTGAAAAGGATGATTGTAACTATCATCCTTTTCACGGTTGGATTGCACATCGTAATGACTATGATTCTGAAGGCGTAATTAGAGAGTATCTTAGAAGGGAAGCACAACTCAAAACAGTGTCTGGTGTTTCTCAAGAAACTTTTGAAAGCAGACAGACTGAAACTGCATGCCTGACCAAGGAACTCTGTGAAAGCAACAAAAATCTAAGCGAGTGGCAGTATAAGTATCACAAGGAGGCTAGAAATTTAAGTATGGTAATTCAAGACAAGGACCAGTTTCATGATCACATTGTTGAAGGTTGGTTTCTTTTGTTTTGAGGTTTTTTCTTAGTGAGTACTATGTTTTGTTTTTTCCCCAAGTATGTTCTTGTAGCAGCAACACTAACCTTCATGCTATCTCTTTTGTGATTGTCCGTCTCTATTTAAAAGTTCTCCATATATTCGTAGGTAGATATATTCCAATGAGAAACAATTTTATCATCATATTGTCTCCATTGATATAATTGACTTTTTACATGACGTGGTTTCTTTTCTATCAGAAACAAGGAAGTTGCAGCAGCGACTTTCACAAGAAAATGTTGCTAGAGCCTTGGCTGACGGAGTTACTAGTGATTTGGAAAGTTGGGCTAGGAAAACTGGTTTTTGAAAAGGAAATTGAATTTGCGGGAGCATCTGGAGGACCAAAATGACGCAGCAGTTAAGAAATCTATGAAA
The DNA here is from genome assembly GCA_034768395.1 of Linum lewisii. Classification (NCBI taxonomy): domain Eukaryota; kingdom Viridiplantae; phylum Streptophyta; class Magnoliopsida; order Malpighiales; family Linaceae; genus Linum; species Linum lewisii. The sequence goes on along the minus strand of CM068301.1, from coordinate 52,954,042 downwards.
GAGATGGCGATGAGTTGCAGGAAAAAATAGATTCTCTTGCTTATGAGGAATCTATTCATAAAGCTTTGGAGTGAATCCCTTGATCTTCTCTTGCTTCTAATCCGGATTGGAATAGATATAGGCTCGTAATCGTACAAACAACTAACGAAGTAGACCGAAAGCAATTCGGTGGGACTGAACGAAAGTCTGGAGCTTTTTTCTGTGAATTGAGTGTTGGCTTTGCTTCAGATTATGAGATGGATGATGACTCTGCCCCATCGGTTGCATATTTTGATGATCTGTGTAGGGTTGGTATCAGGTATACCTTGTTAAGTAGAATGAAATCGCGACTACTTATTGGCTGTTAATCAAGTTCATGTCATGTATTTAAAACAACTGATGCTGCATTTGTGACACTAAAATGGTGCTTGTAGTTACGGGACATCGAAGTTTGTCATGTAATGTGGCATTCAATCACTAATCAACTTATTACGATAGAGACACAACATTGAAACAGCATCACAAATGACTGGCTCGATCACTCGGAAGGATGTGATGGTGTCTTGCAAGTCTGTATGATGTGATTGTCTATGGTTTTGGCCATGAGCTCAATTGGGTTGGTAGAAACGTAGGGGCCACTACAACAAAACTAGGCTACGGAGGCACACCGTATCTGCCTCTAAAAGTCATTTTTCTGCCTCTATAGAGTTTTAGAGGCAGATAGCTTAAGTGCCACCAACGCTCCTGTCGCTTAAGGTCTTTTGAGGCAAATACGGTGGCACATATTATCTGCCACTAATGGAAGAATTAGTGGCAGATATAATTGTTGGTAATTACGTCTTTAAACAGCTACTTATCTGTCATCTTAGCCACCTTTTAGAGGCACTTATTTTTGTTGCTGATAATTTTTTTAGAAGCATATACATATGCTTTTAAAGAGAATTTACTCCTACCCAAATATTTTCTTTATTGGACTCTTCCACTATTTACATATATTATTTTCTACTCTTTTGCTATCTACGGGGTTTGAACCCGGATGGTTCAAGGAAATGTGCTAAGTTCTTAGTTCTTACCACTTAGCTCAAGAGTACTTATTGATATTTTTTGCGTAGTTTTTAAATATGAACTCTAAAACTCAATGATACGGAGAAACTATGCAAAGAAAAAGAAATGAAAATTGAAAAAATGAAATTTTTTCTTACTCATTATTAGAAAAGAAAACTGTTAGCGTTATTATATATATAATTAATTATATAGTGTCTAATATTTATCTACACAAAATAGTACAATGTTTACAAGTTATCTACCTTTACAGTTTTTTTTGAAAGTAATCGAAATCTTATTCATCAACTCTCATGAGAAATCAAACAACACTCCAACAAAGTCTCATCTAGCCAAATCGGATGGCTATCACCTACAAACGGCGACATGCAAAAGGTGTCATTTGTAAAAGGACACCTTTACAAATTTTAATCATTCAACATATAGAGATAGATCAATTATCTACCTCTAAGCTAATCATACAACCTATAGAGGCAATTGTAAATTATCTGCCTCTAAAAAATTTAATCATACAACCTATAGAGGCAGTTCTAAATTATTTGCCTCAAAAATTTTTTTTGTATAAGACCAAAAACTTATAGAGGCAGTTCTAAATTATCTGCCTCAAAAATTTTTTTTTTGCATAAGACAAAAAACTTATAGAGGCAGTTATAAATTATCTGCCTCTAAAAGATGTAATCGTATGACTTATGATGTGATTATATTTCGTGTGTTTTAAGCCCTCGGTTAGCCTAAGGATCTCCCATGTTTGATCTCATTTTGCCATGATTTCTATGCTTATTTGGTTATTGTGTGCAAAGTGCTCTTTTGTTGTCCAAGTGCCACTTTGAGGGCAAATTCAGTGCCTATTGGAGTTTTATCTGTGCATTTTCAGGCCTTGGCGTCGTAGTACTGGTGACAAGGAGAACATAGGATCAAACAGAAGGTCAATCGGAGCTAGGACGGAGGAGATATGGCCGTTGCAAAATCGAGAAAAATGCAGCTTTTCTGAAGAAGTTTTCGGCGAGAAGCCTATGTTCTCGCCGAGAACTCTCGGCCATTTGCAAACAGGAGGCTGACGCTATTTTTTTGAAGAATTTTTTGGCGAAAACTTTCAGAGTTTTCGCCGAAAACATGTGAAGTAACTTGAAGACGGCTCAGTGGTTTTCAAAGAAGTTTTCGGCGAAAACTTATGAAGTTTTCGTCGAAAACTCTGGGTGTTCCAGCAGCGTATTTAAAGAGGAGGCAGTGAAAATTTAAAGGGGAGAGATACAATTCACACAACACTCGACACTGTCTCTCAATTCCCAATTGCCGATTTTCCTCCTTCCTATCATCAATCATCATCCTCCTCCATCTCAACCTAAGAGCTAAGTGAAGATCATCTAGAAAGAAGAAGCCATACCTTGGATTGAAGCTTGAAGAGCCAAGTTGCAAGATCCTCCATGGAAACAGGATGGATCAAGCTAGGATAGGTGATTGATTGTATGGATTGAGTTTCTCATAGCCATTTGTGTAAGATGATGATCCTAGACCTTGTGCTTGTTGTCCATGAGAGCTTGACTTGTTCTTTTAGTACATTGTTTATGTCTTTCAATACATGAGAATGATTGCTTGATGTTGATCTAAGGTGTTTGGATTGTAATTGAATGATTTGAGAGATTGGATTTTGCAATTGCAACCATTTTGAGCTTGTTTTCCTTGGTGGCATTTTGTCGAACACTTGGTGTGCATTTAGTTTTCAGTCATTTGAAGGTTGAAAGGCCCTCTGATTGCTATACTAGTGTTCTATGATTGACATGAGAGTGTCTTGCTTCATTTACCTTGTGTTAGATGAATGTTAGCATAGAGATAAAGTGTTGAGCATTTCATTGAGCTAGCTAAAGTACTCCATTCCCTTTGTTCACATAGCGAAAGCATGGTGCATTTGGTCTAGGAGTAGAGAGTCAATTGTGCGAGAGTTCGTTGATTCTACTTGAGTGAATTGCATGGTCATCCGTTTATACATCGTTGCTTGAGATTCAATCCAGCTTTCATGATCCTTGATCTTCAAGAAACCCCTTGCTAAGCTAGCCTACTTCTCTCTTGTTTGACCCTCTTCTTACCTTGTTAACTATTGCTTTACTTGTTTGTTTAGTTTTTAATTCTGAACCTTTGTCACCAAAACCAAATCTCAATTTAAATATTTAGACCGTTCATGAACCGTGTGAGTATTAGCTTATGAGAGGACCTCATGGAATACGACCTTGATTGTTGTGAGTTGAAATTCACACGTCAACTTATAGAGGCAATTATAAATTATTTGCCTCTAAAACTATAAAAATTATTTATTAATATTAAAATAAATAAATAAAATACAATTAGAGGCAGATATTTGCATCTATAGAGGCACATATAGTATTTGTTCTTTAAAAGTATGTTTAGAAGCAAATATTCTATGTGCCTCTATGTATCTGCCTCCGTAGTCAGGTTATGTTGTAATGGGCCGAGTTCAGATTTGGAGCGTCGGCCTCGTACTTGATAGTTGATTTGAAAGCTCAAGTTGTTGTGAAGTTTAGCAGTGATTGGAATGGACAAGCCAAATCAGCAGAGTTTGAAAAGTATTTCATGAGTCAACATTGTGGCAAGGAGGACTGGAAGGGTCGTGAAAAGGATGATTGTAACTATCATCCTTTTCACGATTGGATTGCACATCGTGATGACTATGATTCTGAAGGCGTAATTGGAGAGTATCTTAGAAAGGAAGCACAGCTCAAAACAGTGCCTGGTGTTTCTCAAGAAACTGTTGAAAGTAGAAAGACTGAAACTGCACGCCTGGCCGAGGAACTCTGTGAAAGCAACAAAAATCTAAGCGAGTGGCAGTATAAGTATCACAAGGAGGCTAGGAATTTAAGCATGGTAATTCAAGACAAGGACCAGTTTCATGATCACATTGTTGAAGTTTGGTTTCTTTTGTTTTGAGGTTTTTCTCAGTGAGTACTATGTTGTGTTTTTTTTCAAAGTATGTTCTTGTAGCAGCAACACTGATCTTCATGTTATCTCCTTTGTGATTGTCCATCTCTGTTTAAAATTTCTCCGTATATTAGTAGGTAGATAAATTCCAATGAGAAACAATTTAATCATCATATTGTCTCCATTGATATAATTGACTTTTTACGTGATGTCGTTTCTTTTCTATCAGATACAAGGAAGTTGCAACAGCGAATTTCACAAGAAAATGTTGCTAGAGCCTTGGCTGACGGGGTTACTAGTGATTTGGAAAGCTAGGCTAGGAAAACTGGTCTTTTGAAAAGGAAAGTGAATTTACTGGAGCATCTGGAGGACCAAAATGACGCATCAGTTAAGAAATCTATGAAAGAGATGGACGATGAGTTGCAGGAAAAAATAGATTCTCTTGCTGATGAGGAATCTATTTATAAAGCTTTGGAGTGAATCCCTTGATCTTCTCTTGCTTCTAACCAGGATTGGAATAGATATAGGCTCGTAATTAGAAGCAAGAGAATGTTTGTACGAATAGAGCCTTGGCTGACAATGTTTGTACGATTACGAGTCTATATCTATACCAATCCTGATTAGAAGCAAGAGAAGATCAAGGGATTCACTCCAAAGCTTTATAAATAGATTCCTAGTCAGCAATAGAATCTATTTTTTCCTGCAACTCATCGTCTCTCTCTTTCATAGATTTCGTAACTGTTGCGTCATTTTGGTCCTCCAGATGCTCCCGCAAATTCACTTTCCTTTTCAAAAGACCAGTTTTCCTAGCCTAGCTTTCCAAATCACTAGTAACCCTGTCAGCCAAGGCTCTAGCAACATTTTCTTGTGAAAGTCGCTACTGCAACTTCCTTGTTTCTGATAGAAAAGAAACCACGTCATGTAAAAAGTCAATTATATCAATGGAGACAATATGATGATAAAATTGTTTCTCATTGTAATATATCTACCTACTAATATATGGAGAACTTTTAAACAGAAACGGACAATCACAAAGGAGATAGCATGAAGATCAGTGTTGCTGCTACAAGAACATACTTGGGGAAAAAAACAAAACATAGTACTCACTGAGAAAAAACCTCAAAACAAAAGAAACCAACCTTCAACAATGTGATCATGAAACTGGTCCTTGTCTTGAATTACCATGCTTAAATTTCTAGCCGCCTTGTGATACTTATACTGCCACTCGCTTAGATTTTTGTTTCTTTCACAGAGTTCCTCGGTCAGGCGTGCAGTTTCAGTCTTTCTGCTTTCAACACTGATTTGGCTAGTCCATTCCAAATATTGCTAAACTTCACAACAACTTGAGCTTTCAAATCAACGATCAAGTACGAGGTGGACGACTCCAAATCACAACTCGGTCCCTACGTTTCTACCAACCTAATTAACTCGATTAACCAATATACTTAATCGATTACAACTAGTTTAAGTGAAAAAATCACCAATTTCTATATGCAATTTGTGTTTTACTTTATGCAACCCGTATTTTAATATAAACCAAATATTATGCCCTTACAGTTCATTCTTACTAACGTAGTTTGTTTTTTAAATAAAAAAATCGCCAGTTTCTATATGCAATCTGTGTTTTACTTTATGCAACCCTTATTTTAACATAAACTAAATATTACGCCTTACATGGTGAGAGAATTAGCTTTTTGCATGTGAGAGAATGATTGATAATATGGATGGTTGATAATAGGGATAAGAATGATTGATTTGACTAATTGAGATTTTGGTGAGATTTGTTTAATTTAAATTAATTGTATAAGATTAATAAAAAATATTAAAAATTCAATCCTACAAGTAGGGTCGACGAGTCTCTGTTGAAAGATTAACAATCGATACTATTAATTCAACTTTTTCCTCCTAATTTTAGTGGATTTAGGATTTCTCTCTGAATCTAATTTCAATCGATACTAATAATTAGAATTGTATAAATTGATTAAGCTATTGATATATGTATATGTTGACGATCGATTAATTAACCTTCATTTACCCAATAGAATTAATCGATTACAACTAGTTTAAGTAAAATAAATCGTCAATTTCTATATGCAATCTGTGTTTTACTTTATGCAACCCTTATCTATAAATACATTAAAAGAGATTCCCCTTTTTTGAGTTGCCACATCAGCTATTTTCAGATTTTCTCTTCTCTCCTTCGATCTCAACTTCCATCCAATATTATAACTATATTTATTCCCAAAAAAAAAAAACATCCACAACTTTTTTTTTCAACTAACTCTCTCTCCCCTTATTTTTTAAACATTATATTAGCTTTCAACATTTATCCACCAAAAAATGATGTAAGTTTCTTTTTGCCATTACCTTTAGAGTTTCAATAGAAAAATTATTTAATGGAAAATGAAGTAACTAAAATAAACTAATTCACTATTTTGCAAGGATTTTAAAATCATATTGGATATCATACCAGGTAGGCCAGTTGTATAAGATTTGATGGTTCAACCGCAATTTGACACTGACTAAAGCGTTTAGAACCGCTTATAATATTAATTTAAAAATAAATATAAAATTTAGTATTAAAATATCATACCGTATAAATATTCACTAATTATCAGAAAATAATGATAGTGCAAAGTTTACAAAATACAACAAATTTAGTAGTAACCATATGTCTAACCCTGACTCTTGAACATTAGACTCAAGGTTCACAATTACACATCAAACATCCACATGGAAATTCAAAGTTTAGTATAGTACCACAAACAACAACGTCCATAGTCCACAAAATCTAACAACTACTAAAAAAATTATACATTGATACATGGTTAATATCATCACAGAGTTTCGACGGACTTCGACTTGGAGCTTCCAAAAACAAAAATATCATACAGAGTTAGCGGATGGAGTGGACCTTCGTCAACTGAGAGTAATTGAAGGATGAAGTTTCGACAAATAGATCTTGGACGAAATAAAATTAAAATAAATAAAATCGGCTCATGGGCCGATGATAATGTAGTTTTAACATAAACAAAATATTACGCCCTTATAGTTCATTCTTACTAACGTAGTTTGTTTTTTAAGTAAAAAAATCGCCAATTTCTATATGCAATTTGTGTTTTACTGTATGCAACCCGTATTTTAACATAAACTAAATATTACGCCCTTACATGGTGAGAGAATTAGCTTTTTGCATGGTGAGAGAATGGTTGATAAGGATGATAATGATTGATAATATGGATGATTGATAATAGGGATAATGATGATCGATTTGACTAATTAAGATTTTGGTTAGATTTGTTTTATTTAAATTAATTGTATAAGATTAATAAATAAAATAAAAATTCAATCTTACAAGTAGGGTCGACGAGTCTCGGTTGAACGATTAACAATCGATACTATTAATTCAATTTTTCCTTCCTATTTTTAGAAGATTTAGGATTTCTCTTTGAATCCAATTTCAATCGATACTAATAATTAGAATTGTATAAATAGATTAACATATTTATATATGTATATGTTGACGATCGATTAATTAACCTGCATTTAACCAAAAGACTTAATCGATTACAACTAGTTTAAGTAAAACAAATCGTCAATTTCTATATGCAATCTGTGTTTTACCTTATGCAACCCGTATTTTAACATAAATAAAATATTACGACCTTATAGTTCATTCTTACTAACGTAGTTTGTTTTTTAAGTAAAAAAATCGTCAATTTCTATATGCAATCTATGTTTTACTTTATGCAACCCGTATTTTAACATAAACTAAATATTACGGCCTTACATGGTGAGAGAATTAGCTTTTTGCATGGTGAGAGAATGGTTGATAAGGATGAGAATGATTGATAATATGGATGGTTAATAATAGGGATAAGAATGATTAATTTGACTAATTGAGATTTTGGTGAGATTTTTTTTATTTAAATTAATTGCATAAGATTAATAAAAAAAAAAAAATTCAATCCTACAAGTAGGGTCGACGAGTCTCGGTTGAACGATTAACAATCGATACTGTTAATTCAACTTTTCCTTCCTATTTTTAGTGGATTTAGGATTTCTCTTTGAATCCAATTTCAATCGATACTAATAATTAGAATTGTATAAATAGATTAACCTATTTATATATGTGGCAAGCGCTCCGGTACCCACAGGGTATCGGTACCCTAGCACTCTAAATTCACATTTTTGAATGGTTAAAATTTAAATAATGAGTCCTAAATCCATTGTAACAAATCATGAGCACTAGTGAATAATGCTTACTCCCTAAACACTGAATTCTGACCCTCAAATACTACTTCATAAGCCCAAATCCTAAATCGTATGTAAAACTCTAACTTTTGACCAAAAGTTCAAATTAAAATATCATAAACCCCCAAAATAAACTCAAAACCTCAAACACTATATCCTAAACCCTGAACACTAAACTAAGACTCTCAAACTTTAAAATTCAAACATAACTGTAATGAAATTTTAGTGATAGGGTATCGGTACCCTGTGGGTACTCGGAGCGTTTATCTTATATATGTATATGTTGACGATCGATTAATTAACCTTCATTTAACCAATAGACTTAATCGATTACAACTAGTTTAAGTAAAAAAAAAAATCACCAATTTCTATATGCAATCTGTGTTTTACTTTATGCAACTCGTATTTTAACATAAACTAAAATTACGCCATTACATGGTGAGAGAATTAGCTTTTTGCATGGTGAGAGAATGATTGATAATATGGATGGTTGATAATAGGGATAAGAATGATTGATTTGACTAATTTAGATTTTGGTGAGATTTGTTTAATTTAAATTAATTGTATAAGATTAATAAAAATATTAAAAATTCAATCCTACAAGTAGGGTCGACGAGTCTCTGTTGAAAGATTAACAATCGATACTATTAATTTAACTTTTTCCTCCTAATTTTAGTGGATTTAGGATTTCTCTTTGAATCTAATTTCAATCGATACTAATAATTAGAATTGTATAAATTGATTAAGCTATTGATATATGTATATGTTGACGATCGATTAATTAACCTTCATTTAATGAATAGACTTAATCGATTACAACTAGTTTAAGTAAAACAAATCGTCAATTTCTATATGCAATCTGTGTTTTACTTTATGCAACCCTATTTTAACATAAACTAAATATTACGCCCTTATAGTTCATTCTTACTAACGTAGTTTGTTTTTTGAGTAAAAAAATCATCAATTTCTATATGCAATCTGTATTTTACTTCATGCAATCTATATTTTAACATAAAACTAAATATTAGCCATTACATGTTGAGAGAATTAGCTTTTTGCATGGTGAGAAAATGGTTGTTAAGGATAAGAATGATTGATAATAGGGATGAGAATGATTGATTTGACTAATTGAGATTTTGGTGAGATTTGTTTTATTTAAATTAATTGTATGAGATTAATAAAAAATTAAAAATTCAATCGTACAAGTAGTGTAAACCCTGCCTCAATTTACACTTGAGTTTTCAATGAAAACCCTTATAGTTTTCGGCGAAAACTCCAGAAGAAATCGGCTGAGCATCACAAGAGGAAGTTTTCGGCGAAAACCCCAAGTTCTCGACGAAAACTCTGAGTCCGAAAATCACAGGAGAAACAGCCGGGAGATCAGTCAATTTACAAAGGAATTTTCGGTGAAAACTTCTTAAGTTTTCGGCGAAAACTCCAGGCAAAATCTGGCAGTTTTAGGGTATACTTAACCGGCGGCCCAACTTCAAGAGACAATTCATAATTCAGAACTTTCACGAGTTCTAGACCGAAGAAGTTCGAGAGAACAGAGTTGAAGAGTTCGAAGAGCCAGGAAGAGATCGTGACGCCATCCCTTTCACCTCGGAGACTCGGAGTTAGGATTGAAGATTACCGGAAAGCGAAGCTTCGCCAGAGTCGTCTTAATTAGGTTTTACAGTTTCTATCTGTTCTTCCTTTTCATGATGAACTCTGTCTTTGTCTTTGATTCTTTTGTTATGAACATGAGTAGCTAAACTCGTAGAGCTTAGACTAGATGAACCCTAAGTGACCCAGGGCTATAAAGTAGTCACGGATCTGCGGTGATTAGATTCGAAGTTCAATCAGTTTCTCTTTCATGTTTGATCTGTTCTTCGTTGTTTATGTTTCTTGTCTGGATTGATCACCTAGATTAGATTCTTGTTAAGCTAAGGATAGAAGCGAACGCTCACCTTACTTTAAAACATCAAATCGAGCAATTAACCTATTCATTGGAGTGTTCCTTTCGTAGGAACTAGTTAGGGTAAATCCACTGCAAGAGTAACTCATAAATCGTTAGTAATCCCACCAGTTAGTTAAGTCGTTGCGAGAGGCGACCGTACCCGGGCGACTGATTAATCTTGGTAGCTAGATCGGATAGAGCGAACGTTCGCCAGTCTTAAACCTAAGGGTAGGAGTTATGGTGGTGTCTTAGAATTGATTGAACAAGAATCGAAATCCGATGATCTGTTGATTGCCTATGCTCTGGTGAACTAAGGGGGATTCAAAGTCTAAGCTTGTCTGTCGTCTTTTTTAAGTCAACCCATTTTCCAATCTGTCTTTCAGTTTAGTTTTTAATTTTCTTGCATTTTTCTAGAATTAGAAGTCGTGGAACTCACACCACGCACAACGTGTTAAAACCTGAGTAATCTGCCTTTATATTTGAGTAAACGATTATTAGAAGACTCGTGGAATACGATCTACTTAGCTCATAGCTGGGTTGTTATTTGATAACCCGCTCTACGACGGTTCATCAGTATTTTAACATAAACTAAATATTACGCCCTTACAGTTCATTCTTACTAACGTAGTTCTTTTTTCAGTAACGCAGTCCATTTTTACTAACACAATCCGTTAGTCCATTTTTACTAACACAATCCATTTTTACTAACGCAGTCCGTTTTTGTTAGATTTTTTTAATATTTACAATTTCTCATCGGTATATTTATCAATATTATTAATTTATTTAAACATTTATAATTTTTCATCAATATTATTAATTTATTGGATTATTTTATTGAGATATTAATTTTTTATTTGATTATATATCATGTATTTTATGTTTTGTAGTTTTAAATATATATTTTATTATTATTAAATATTTAAATATTATTAATTTTTTTTAAATATATATAATTTCTTAGCAATATTAATTAGTAAAAAATAGACTACGTTTGTAGCGGAAAACCATTAGAATAACCACGGTATTGTTATTATACTCTAGAAAACTTTTGGGAAAGAAATGGTGTATGTACATTTTTATCAAATAAAAAAAATATATTTTTTTATTAAAACCTATAAATTTTTTTATAAAAAAATACAAATGTGATTTTTAACCGTCGCTCATTGTAATGATGAAAACGTCAAATTTTTTAATATTATTTTAATATTAGGGATCAGCGTCCAAACATTTTCTGGGTTTGGAAAGTTCCAGACCCACCAACCATTAGATCTAGTTTGACCCTTTGACCAATCTAATGGTCCAGATTTGTTAGGGGTATTTAAGACTTTACACAAATAATTTAATTATTATATTTAATTTAAATATTTTATTATTATATTTAATTTAAATATTTAATTATTATATTTAATTTAAATATTTTATGTTTTTCTGTTGACAGTCGGCAACACTCCGCCGCCGCCGACCAGAGTCGCCGACTTTTCCGGCGACCATCGCCGACGACTTTTCTGGCGACCGTCGTGACGACTTTCCGGTGTTCGGCGACCGATCCCAGTCTCCGTCGAGATTTCGATAACTTTTCCGGCAACCGGTCAAAATCTGGTAACTTTTTCGGCGAGAACAAGTTAACTAGTTAACCTGATTTTTATTATTAACTTTTTAACCTGATTTTTTTATTGATAACTAGTTAACCTGAGTTTTTGCAGTTAACTAGTTATCAGCTTGTTATCAGTAGATAACTAGTTAACATATTATTTTGTTGCTAACTAGTTAACATGTTATTTTGTTGTTAACTAGTTAACTAATTACCATGATTAGTTAATTCATAATTAATTAAATTTGTTGTTAACTAGTTACCTAACTAGTTATGTTGTTTGTAATTAGTTAACTAGTTAAGATTATGATTTAGATATCTAATCGAGTTAACTAGTTACCAAGTAGTTAACTAGTTATCTAATCGAGTTAACTATGGTATAAGCAGATAACTAGTTAACATCATGATTTATCGAGTTAACTAGTTATCTAGTCGAGTTAACTAGTTAACTTATCGAGTTAACTAGTTACCCAATCGAGTTAACTAGTTACCAAATTGAGTTAACTAGTTATGAAGTTGTTAACTAGTTACCCAATCGAGTTAACTAGTTAACCAGTCGAGTTAACTAGTTAACCGATCGAGTTAACTAGTTATACGATCTAGTTAACATGTTATTTATTGTAATAATAATATCTTATTACAAAAACTTGGACCTTTGGCTTCTGCTTTTTGCTCTTTTCATACCCGAGGTCTCACTCTTTAGTCTTTTCAGTTTCATTTGCCACAATTGGAACATTCATAAGAATCAAGGAAGTTGCAGTAACAACAACTCTGAAGATCATATCAAACTACTGTAAATTCATATTATTAATGGAAGGTAGTAGCAACAGTACTTCAGTAGCAACTTCATTACTATTGATGAACAATCCTTGTACTTCAGTAGTACTTCAAAACACTTATCTCTTATTCACTCATTTGCTTACAAGTGCAAAAAGATTGTAAGCATCTAGGAAGCCAATCGAACATCCTAAACTCTTATCATCTTATGGTAATGATCAACTTAAAGTAGCAGATAGAAACTGAACTCTAGACATAAGAATGTAATTTAGCTACTGCTAAAGGTTTATACAGGTTGGAAAACAGCCTTGTTCTGTTGCTTTTATACTGCACCAAAGAGGTTCATAAATTTGTGTATATTCATTCATCCAAGCAAGAAAAGATCCATAGATACAATGAATTGAACGCACAAAACTAGGTGAAGACCTAAAAAATCCGCAGTCCATTTATCAAAATATTCATCACAGGTACAAAATTGTTTCTCCAAAGAGCACTATAGTGAATCAAATCAGCAGCTCACTCATTCTTGTTGCCATATTTGAAGTGAGCTTATTCCCAACCATCTTCTTCATCAACTAACAACAATGGCCTAATTCAAATCCCTAGATCTCAAATCTCTCGTTTATTCCCATCACCATCTGAACCATTCCCCAACTACCTTCGTCCAAGCCCACACCACCACTTTCAAGCAAGGCATCAAGATGCTCATTAGCTCCCCCCCGACACCGCCAAACACGCCTCCCATGACTTGTTGCCGCCGTTGAAGTGGTAGAGGAGATCGGCTTCGGTGTTAGTAGCGTGCTTACATTCCCATTTGGGCGTACTTAATCGACAGGCCCGCGTCACTGGCGATAGGAGAGGAACGAGACACGGATCAAAAGATGAAGAAGGAGCGAGGTTGACGACCCACTCACCGAGACCTCCGATAAGAAATCCAAGCTCGAGGAGGAGGATAAGAGGTCTCAGATCCACTCGTTGTGCTTCAGATCTGTCGTCCCTCAAGTGTATCTGTGAATGGATTGGATGGATCGGTGACGAGCAGGAGGTGGTCGGAGGAGAGGGTGGAGTTGCGGCGAGGCGATGGATGTCCGGAGGTGAGGGTGGAGCAACGTCGACGACGAGGCGGCCGAAGTAGCGGCTGGGAGTAGAAGAATCGGAGAAGAAGGATAAGAGAGTGATAGGGAGATTGAAGTGATTGTCCATTAGGATTAGGGTATTTAATTTTTTAGAAAGACGTCAATACCCCTCCTGTCAAATAGTTTGGATGCAGATCCTCTTCCTTCAATAGTCATCCATGCCTCCATGGTGACAGACAGTGACCTGCCCACTCCGTCTAAACCACCCACTCAATATTTTTGAAAGCTTTCACTCCAACCTTTCGTTCGCCCGTCCGCCGCCTCTCCGCCGTCAAGATGTCTGCATCTCCGACTCCGCTGGTATGTTGTTAATCGGATTTTTACTTTGATATTCTTGCAAAGTGGGTTGGTGTTTGTGATCTTTAGAATGTGATATAATGTCGACTCTAGCTCTAGGTATGGACGTTCCATCTTCTGCTCTTAGATTAGCTTCGATAATGGCAGTATCTGGCCAAAGAACACCAGCAAGATTCTTAACAAACCCAATGTCAACATTTTCAACTTGATTTTACAGCTACAGCTTACGATCCTTTATAAGTAGGCAGATTATATTTTCCACATTTTCAACTTGAGTTTACAGCTACAACTTACGATTAAACCCTTATTTTCTCTCTCATTGTGACTTGCAGGTTCTTGTTTGTTGTTTGTTGCCCGTGTTGTTGTTTTTTTTCTTTGTTGTTGTTGTTTGTTGTTGGGTAAGGAAGAGGAGGACCACGTCGGCCAAGGTGGTGGCGAAGAGGCTGGCCGAGTGGATGATCATGGTCGGAGGACTGCGTGAAAGTCCTCGTGCTCTTCCGACGAGTCATGTTATTGTTGCCCCTTTGACGTTGATGTAGTCGTATGCAAAATATGGAATTCCTCTGATTGGACAGCCACTTTCGAGATTCATATTCGAGAAGCAAACGAGGAATCTTGGATGTCAAATCGACTATGGCGTGTATGTGTAGATCTTAATGCCAAAACATTATATTTTGACCTTTGGCATGTGGGTGTATTCTGTACGCCAAATAGACTATGGCGTGTGTGTATTTTGTATTAGTTTATGTAAACATATATATTTTAAGTTAGTAGATTGATTTGAATTTTAATTATTTTTAAGAAGTGTTTAGTTGAATAAGTTGAAATTTAAAATTACAACTTATTTTATTAAACAACATTCTTTTAAATAATTATGTTTTCAAATTATGTCTACTTAGATTGTATTTTGTCTTTCTCTTCGGTTGGAAGAGATTGTTTTCTACTCACAAAGTTACACACATTCATGCTTGTAACTATTTACATACTTTCAAGACTGTAACTAGTTACACATATCATTCTTGTAACTAGCCACACAAATCATGTTGTGACGTAAATAGAGAATTGATTTGTATACCTAGTTCATGCTTTCAAGATTGTAACTAGTTACAAATATCATGCTTGTAACTAGCCACACAAATCATGTTGTCACATAAATAGAGAACTGGTTACGAGGGATCTAGTAACTTGGTGGTTATGCAGAAGCAATGTTTGTAACTAGTTACAAGAATGATATGTGTAACTAGTTATAAGCCTGAATGTTGTAACTAGTTACAAGAATAATATGTGTAACTAGTTACAATCTTGAAAATATGTAACTAGTTCCAAGAATGATATGTGTATCTAGTGACAAGCATGAACGTTTGTAACTAGTTACAAGAATTATATGTGTAACTAGTTGCAAGAATGAACGTTTGTAACTAGATACAAGAATGATATGTGTAACTACTTACAAGTATGAACATGTGTAACTAGTTACAAGCATGATTTATATAACTTTTCTCATGTTCCTTTTCTCATTCATTTCACATTCAAATATGTATACTATGGGGCTGGCCCATGACAATAAGGCGTGTATTGTCCTCGGGGCAAAGAATATTTGGGCCCCTTTGTCGAAGGTCGACCCTCCACAATGGGGCCTCAACAAATATAGTTAGGGGCCCTTTTGTCGAGGACTTTCGGCTCTATAATCTCCAAAATTAGACACTAAACTTCCTCCATTTTCAGGACAATACACGTCTTATAGGGGGAAAGGAACATGAAGTAGGGGATAGTTAACAAAAAGGCCGAGGAAAACAAAAGTAAATGGATAGTCATAATAGGGGGATGGTGAACCACGCTGAACAATGTTGTAAAAGTCCAAGTGGATGTAAAGAGCATGCTTAGTGATCATGAGGTTTGATGATCATTTTCCTTATTTTTTTTGCAATTTTGATAATGACAAAGCCCAAGGGCCGACCTTCGACAAAAGGGCCCCAAATATTTTTTGCCCCCCCCCCCCCCCCCCGGAATAATACACGCCTTATTGTCGTTGACCAGCACCAGACAACACATATTTGATCATCGGTTGGAAACACCCTTTTGGAAGAAAATTGAAGTGGCTACTTCATTTAGGATATTATGGGGAATGAGGCTGCTTTGGATTGTCCTGGTTCTTCTTCACCCAAATCAGACCCTTTCGCTGCTATTATGGCCATTTTGGTACGAGCTCCCCCCTCCCCCCAAGGATTCAGGATTGTCATCAAGGCATGGGCTTCCATCATAATTCAAACAGCTTTCCGTGGATTCCTCGTAAGTAACTGCTAACCCCAAACCATTTCCTTTCATTTCACCGCCATCTTTGAGATTCCTTGTTTAAAACGTTTAAGGCGAGAACGACATTGAAGGTGTTGAAAGCAAAACAAGAATTTAGTCAAGGACCACTTGTTGGGGACTTTCCAATTTTTTTTATGAATGGGGCTTTCCAAAAAGTCTAGGGGGCTACCTCATTACTAAATCAAGTATTTAGTGGTTGGCCCCCGACAAAAGGGCCCCCAACTATATTCGTCGATGGGTTCTAGAATAATTAGCCAAAAAATACCAATCAAATTTGGAAAATTAATCCCTTTGATATTTCACTAAGTAGACATCATGGGCTTCAACTTTCATGTTGGACATCAGCCCAAATTCCTCCTCCAAGTAGCCCAAATCCGTCAATATTTGTTAGACTAGGAATATGTCCAAAATCGAGAAATCCTAGCTTGATTAGGATTTCCTATCTGGGTGTCCTTGGCATCTTCCTTTCGTGTCCCGCATCACTGATGTTCAGTCATCCCTCCTTGGATGAGGCTCGGGTGGTGGCTTGGTCTTGGTACCCAACATCGGGTAAAATCCACGACATCACAATACGGCAATTCAAAAGAAAGACAATATTCAAAAGAAAGACACTGATGACTAGGTAATGATTAGCAAAAGAGACAGACATGAAAGAAAGTAAGAAACTATCACTTTGCCCCTATTTCAACTACCACACGCCGGCGTAAGAATTCTCGGTGGCGCAGTGACGGTCGAGATAGTGTAGCATACCACTCATCCTCCAAGCATATCTTCTCTAGCCTCTCCACTTCCAAACCTTTGATCGTATTCTCCAACAGCTCTTTCTCCCTATAGGGGGAGCTCGTACCAAAATGGCCATAATAGTAGTGAAAGGGTTTGATTTGGGTGGATAAGAAGCAGGGACAATCCGAAGCAGCCCATTTCCCCCATAATATCCTAAATGAAGTAGCCACTTCAATTTTCTTCCAAAAGGGTGTTTCCACCCGATCATTTTCATAATTTTTTTTTTGCAACCAATGAGCCTTCACCTTAAACCATCCATTCTTCAAAACAATCGTGATCTATTTACTTTTGTTTTCCCTCGACCTTTTTGTTGTCTATCCCTTACCTCATGTTCCTTTTCTCTTTCCTTTCAGATTCAAATATGTGTTGTCAGGGGCTGGCCCACGACAGTAAGTCGCGTATTGTCTTGGGAGGGAAAAAAATATTTGGGGCCCCTTTGTCGATGGTCAGTCCTCCACAATAGGGTCTCGACAAATATAGTTGGGGGCCCTTTTGTCGAGGGCCAACCACTAAAGCCCAGAACAAGTGATTTTTGAATAAATTCTTGTTTCACCTTAAACGTTTTTAAACAAGGAATCTCAGAGATGGCGGGGAAATGAAAGGAAATGGTGGGGGGTTAGCAATTACTTACGAGGAATCCACGGAAAGTTGTTTGAATTCTGATGGAAGCCCATTCCTTGATGACAATCCTGAAATCCTTGGGGAGTGGAGCTCGTACTAAAATGGCCATAATAGCAGTGAAAGGGTCTGATTTGGGTGAAGAAGAAGCGGGACAATCCGAAGCAGCGTTATTCCCCCATAATATCCTAAATGAAGTAGCCACTTCAATTTTCACCAGAAATTGTTAGGAATATTTCGTATTGGCCCTCCCTTCCATGGGAGTGCTCAACAACAACAAAAAAAAAGAATCACCATTTACTTGGCCATGTACATGCTTCAAAATTCGAGCAATGCCGTAGTCGAAAACTTTCCACTTGTAGCCATTGAAGGCGCGACAAAATTTGTCGGCGTCTACGACGATAGTGAAGTTCACGAACGCGTACCCTAGGTTAAATCCGATCCTATAATTTAATATAATAATTTAGTAATCGTGTTAAATCCACAACATCACAATACGACAATTCAAAAGAAAGACAATGACGACTAGGTGATGATGAGCAGAAGAGACAGACGCGAAAGAAAGTAAGAAACTATCACTTTGCCCCTTTTTCAACTACCACACGCCGGCGTAAGCAGGGTATAGGATCTGATTCTCAATTATTAACACGTTTGGATTATAACACCATAATTGAAAATTAAAATAAGGAACAAATTCATATAAAATTACCTAAATCTTAAGCAGAATATAGGATCAAACCTACAACCTTAGACTCAATACATAAGACTTTTCCCGCTGCACCATAATTGATTTATTTGTAGGGGACGTGGCCCCGTATGTCTTTACATAGCCCTGTCCCTGTTGAAATCACTTAAGTGGTCTGTCCCAAGAGTTTAAGTGAACCCAACAGACGCACGTATCGCCATAGCTTTCTCTTCTTATGAAAATTTGAACTACCCGACGGTGCGATAGAGATCTTCTCTAATTTCGATCACTGGTTTTGGCGATTCTTCTCCAAACCGGTCACTTCCGCAGAGGCACAAACTGTTAGGGTTTTGGCGTGGGGGTTCAACTTCACACACATGTTCGCCATCTTCAGTTGCTAATTCTGGGGATTGAGGTAACTGGACACAATTAAGGGGATAAGCTTTAGTGTCTGATCTTAGTTGTGATTTTCTAGGTTTCTGCTTCAGAAATCACAAGAGAAACCCACTTTTCTGTTTGGTATAGCTGTGAATTACTTGTTATTTACATCCCCTCCTATTGTTCTGCCCTTCTTTGGTGAACTTGATGTATGCATTTTAGTATTCTGCAAGGCACACATTCTGGATATAGTGATTGGATTCTACATGTTGATTTTGGAGCCAATAGCTGAAAGGCGATTTGTAAGTCAAACATCACAGCAGAGAAAATGAAACCTCCTACCTCTGGTTTGAACTTTGACAGACCAGTTGCCCTTCATTCTGTGCATGACTCTTAAGTATACTTCTGTATCATCTCATGAGAAGTATTTTAAATAGTTTAGTGATAATGTTTTAGCAAAATGGAATGAATTAATTGAAAATTAGGTTGGCATGAACCTCAGTAGGTTGGGATGCGATATTGGCTCTTAGGATTAAACCCAATGTGAGTTGGATACTTGTTTACTAGGGCATGCTCTCTTTGTTTGAGTTATATTGGACATATGAAAGCATTACTTTTATGTACATTTATATTGGACATTATGATCACATAAATTTTGTGATTGCTTGAGCTTCCTTCTTATATGGTTCATCGTGTCAATCGTAATGCCATTATCTGAATTTGTTGGCCCTTGAACTGTGATCACTCTTTTTGTTATATAGGGGACTGAAGGAATTGCAGATGTAAAGGTTCAAGTCCTTGCAGGCATTGCTACTGTCTAGGTAATCTATATTGCCAATTTAATCGAATTAATGGTTACTTTGTTAATCTATAGGATGCTTAGGATTGTTTAGGGTAAGAAAGAAGAGAATGGTGTTGCTATGATTGATCTGGAAGGTTGAGTTTGTGTTTATGTACTTGCAAAAGAAGAGGAACATGTTGTATATCATAGCTTCAGTGCTGGTTTTACTTCTGCTATCTCTCAACTTTGTTAGGGTTTCGATTATAACTTCTTCATAGGTACGGAAAAACTGAGTTAATATTGTACTGCATTTTCCTATCTTTTCAGTTATACACAATGGTTTTGACTCTCATGCATCCTAAAAAGGTATGGGATCTAAAACTCCTAAGAGATGTAGAAGGTGAATTTAAAAAGAAGTTGCAGAACACAAGATTTGCTATTGTCCTGGATATATTTGAAGATGATAATGTGTTTATACCGCATGAATTGATTGAGATGGTTATCCGTCTATACAATACAGAATCTTCATGTTTTGTGATTGGAGGGAAAAAGTTGTTATTTGGACCTCTAGATGAGTTATACATTTTAGGACTTTCGGTAGATGGAAAACCGGTAATTCCTGAGAAAATGGTTGCTACATACTTAGCAGTGGAGCTATTTAATAATGCTGGAGTGTATAAGTCTGGAATCTTTGGAAGGAAGGAATTGTTTGATCTTGCTATTAAATTAGAAGATATAGATATTAAAGTCCGAGCAACAGTGATGGCAATTATGGCGTGTCTCACTGCGCCAGATGGAAGCAAGAAAGGAATTTCTCCACATTTTGGATACTGTCTGGAAGACATATCCACCATAAAAAAATATGGATGGGGGTGATCACGTGGTTGTTGAAGTTCACCATGCTCTGCTGAACTACAAACAGTCAAAACTAAATAAGAAGCCGAATGACATTGGCGGTTGCATATTAGCAGCGATTGTAAGTGAAGCAACATTAATTACCTTGTTGCAAAAAACTTTCCTTGTACCACCTAACATTTGTATCTTTTCAGGTTTTTTTGCTTCACCATAACCCAGCTCTGTGCGAATATTTCAATATCAAGAGACTGAATGATCTTCCAGAATGGCCACTGGTGAAGCCATGGTCGAAAGTAATTTACAACTCCTTGAAGAATCCTTATAGACCATCCAAATTACTGTCAGATGATGATGTCACAAATGTAAGTAAAATTCGTCTAGTTCCTCTTTCCTGACTTCCTCTCTCATTATTGTTGTCATTTTGTTAACTGCTTCTCGTTTATGTGCAGTTTGAGTTTGAGTTTGATGACTCAAGAATGTCAACTTGCTTGGGCATTACAATAGTCACAATTCTACGAGGAAGGGTGTGTTTCCAATGTTGAGCAACAACCTCTGTGTAATCTACACTTTATTTGCTGCTCCAGAGCAATTCAACCTTACGGAGAAGGAGGTAGAGGATATGAGAAAATTTTACACCACACCAATAAAAGGTGATCAAAGTTCGAAATTTAATTCTTAGTTTTAATTCATAGAATAGTGGTAGAACATATATAGATAATCTAGCTTACTTTCTACAATAACATGTATCTTACGGGTCGTTTGGTTTCTGTGAATTAAAAATAGTGTATTTTATCAATTTTGTGGTTTTAAAATACATGGTTTTTAAAATAGCTCATTTGTTGAATTCCACCATTTGGTTGTTCCCATATTAATTTATGTGGGAAAAAGCTGAGAAGGTGAAAACTCAATTGTGGCATTGGGTCATTGTCTTTGTGAACTCTAATTTAGGGTATGATGCCATCTAATAAGCCCATCGTCTTTATTTTGGAGAAGATTGAAGATAAACATGCGTGGTTGAGATGTCGATGGGGATATTGTGGCCGCAGTTGGAGGGAAAAAAAATTCGGCCAAAAATCAAAATTCAATGCGATTTTGTTATGGGAAGGTTGTTGCTTCATGAGAGGGAAGTTGTCAAATTTGAAGAGGAGAAAGAAGACTTCAAAGAAGAGAAGTTTGAAGCAGTAATGTTAGGTATGTGGATTAAAATAATGGCAATGATTGTAATTATATAAACTAGTAGTTGGATAAAAAAGTAAATGTACAAAGGTTTCAATTCATTCATTATCAAATCACCCAAAACTCAACTAAAAGTTGAGTTTTGAAATCAGCCATTTTGGATGCCCAAAACAGCTGTTTTGTGAAACCATTTTTTCTGAAAAAACGAAGGTTTCACATGAATTAGTGTATTCATCCAAATCACACCTCCAAATCACAGAAACCAAACGACCTATTAATCTTTCTGTCCACAGATGCAATTCAGAAGCACAAAACGAAAAGGTTGACCATGCTTAACAACATATGCTATTCACTCCCTGGATTTAGAGGTAATTGTACAGTGCATAACAACATATGCTTTTCATAACCCTGGGTTCGTTCAATGATGATGTAAATTATGTATGAATGTTCTTGTAAGCTTGTTGGATTATCTGGTATAGATCATACAAAATGTCGAAACCGTCTTTCATTCGTATTAACAAATATGAACTATATGAGTCACCTTTGGTATGATCACTTGTTCTTGTTCATGTCTGTTAGAAAGCATGACTACTTAGAAAGGATTTCATTCTTGATTCCTAAGCTGAAGTTCATTCTTGTGAACGATTTCTATAGGGGGAAGGATAAAAACTATGCTGTTATGCGGGGAGAAAACTTGTCTTCTAAATTGATGGGCAGGGAAGCATTATTGAGAGGTAAAAAATGGCTTAAAGCAGAAGAAACTGATCCACCAGAAAATGAAGAAGCAGCTAACAACAATCGACCTGAAACAAGAACTGAGATGAATTCTGAAGGAAGGGAAGACTATCATTCGTCACCTGTTGAACCTACATAACAAATTGTTCTAGAAGATGATCAATTTGAAGATCTTCGGATTCAAATAACTGAACTAGTATCTGTTCAAGAAGAACCTGCAGGAGTACTTGATACGGCTGGAAATTGTTGTCAACCGATTAAAACATATGCTAGGAGGAAGAGGAAGGAACGACAGGAGGAGAATTTGATAGTAACAACAGGTGGTGAGCAGAATCTGACAGGAGCAACAAGTGGTAAGCAGAATATGACAGGAGCAACAGGTGGTGAGCAGAATATGACATGAGCAACAGGTGGTGAGAAGCATATGAGAGTAACAACTAATAAAGCAGCAGATAGTAATCCAAAGATTAATACTCGTCAGGGACAAGAAATGAAAAAGTTAAGTGTCAATTCTCGTACAGTTCTCTCACAAAAGAGAAAAGGTAAAAAGCCTGACAGGTTAAATCCCACTGGAAAGCAACCAAAGGGCGGAGGACCTCGAAAGAAACCGAAGGGAGGACCTCAAAAGTCTTGATAACTTAGTTCATTCCAGGTGAGAATTTGCAGTATTAGGCTATTGTGTCTTATCTTCAGTGAAACCTTAATCTTTGTTAAGTTTTAATAGGAAAAGATCACGTTCTTTATCCTAACCATATTGACCGAGTCCACAGTCATATAGGAAGAGTGGTTAGCTAAGTTTGTTAGAGATGATTATCTTATTTTGTGAGCTCATGATAAGCTGTGTATATATATATGATATCATTCCATTCCACTCTATTAAGTTTCAGTAAGAGTTGATTCAGTCGTTTGTTCATAAAACCAGTTATGCTAAACGATTTACTTGGATAGACTGCTCTTTTAAGTTTGCTGCTATATTTACTGCCATGTTCAGGAGGAACGACTTTTTGCATTCATTGAAGAGATGTTCAGGAGGGTAAGCGAGTAGTTTTCTGCCTTGTTTAGGAGGAAAGCCTTTTTGCTTTGGTACACTGGAGAAGGCATGGACGAGATGGAGTTCACCGAGGCTGAGAGAAACATGAACGATCTGGTGTTTGAGTACCAACAGTATCAGGATACTACTGAGATTGAATTTGGTGCAAGAACCTCAATTTCCAGTTGCTGGTTTCCTTCTCGTTTTATATTTCTATTGTAGCTTACGACTTAGATTAAATTTGCAAGAGCAAATAGCAGCTATGGTGGTATAAGGAGAACAGAGGGTTGTAATTTCAACTATTTTAGCTTTGGGAGAACCTTTTTATGACTGATTTTTGCTCATCTGAGTAAAATTGTTATTAGGATCTCTTTCGTATAATATCCCTGACTCGTGAAGGGTGCAGAACACTCAAGCTGAAAGGGTAACTAAAATAAGGCCAACAACGAGAAGTATACCAAGTAATACTAATAAATGGTGTGCAGGAGCATCAGCCATCAACTGTAAGTCATTAGGAGAGTTCTTATAATGTGATGCCCCATCATTCTCTGCATGAATCAAGCCACCTTGTTTGCATTAGTTAAAAGACCACAAGAACAAGGTTACGTTGTAAAACCAAAAGTTAAGCATGGGCTGATTTTAACTCATAAATTGGGCGGTTAAAAAAATCAAGACTTGAAATAGCTAGACATAGCATTCAAACTCGGGGCTTCCTAATCTGAGTGATTTGGTGGGTTGCACCTTGACCATTCAGCTAAAGTGACTTCTTCGTTTATTTAATACCTGGGATTCCACATAGTTAAAGACAATTATCTTCATTATCCATGTCATTTTTTTAAAAGAACTGACTGATTGTATTAACCATCAACAAGAATCCACAAACAGGAGGCAAAAGATACAAAACAACAAACAATAAAGCAGTCCACTCGACTACCCGCTAATCTATCAATCCAGTTTGCTTCTAAATGCTACTCACGCACTCCATTTTTGCAAGGAGACTCTCAGGTTTTGGTTTTGAAGCTAATTTTTTTTCAAGTTGGTATTCACTATAGTTTATATAGTTTATAACGACTTTAGCATTAAACCACATTGTATAACTAGTTACAAACCCAATTGTATAACTAGTTACAGAAACACAGAACATCGCTATAAGTAACTAGTTACAATAACTTAGTAACTAGTTACATATACACAGAAACAAAAACATCACTTGTTTACCCCCTCTTTCTTTGTCTCTTGGCCAGCACCACCATCACGAGAAACAATTTTTTCACCCTCTATAGTAGCATCTTTCCCTATACCCCAAAATTTTCAACCTCGTCATCATCTACTATCTTTTTGGAAGATGCAACATCAGGTCTATCATCATCGTCGTCATCTTTAACCTGCAAAAAAATGGGGGGGGGGGGGGGGGGAAATGAGCTAAGAACTGGTTACAAACCTAATTGTATAACTAGTTACAGAAACACAGAACATCGCTATATGTAACTAGTTACAATAACTTAGTATCTAGTTACATATACACAGAAACAAAAACATCACTTGTTTACCCCCTCTTTCTCTGTCTCTTGGCCAGCACCACCATCACAAGAAACATTCTTTTCACCCTATGCAGTAGCATCTTTCCTTATCCCCCAGAATTTTCAACCTCATCATCATCCACTATCTTTTTGGAAGATGCAGCATCAGGTCTATCATCACCGTCGTCATCTTTAGCCTGCAAAATAATGTGGGGGGGGGGGGGGGGGGGGATGAGCTAAGAACTGGTTACAAACCCAATTGTATAACTAGTTACAGAAACACAGAACATCGCTATATGTAACTAGTTACAATAACTTAGTAACTAGTTACATGTACACAGACACAAAAACAAAAAAAATGACTACTTACTTTCTTACATGTTTAGTAACTTGTAAGTTATTGTAACTAGTTACATATACACAAAAAAAACATATTACTTGTTAAGGTATATGTAACTAGTTATAAACACTGAATAACTAGTTATACAAATACAAAACGTCACTACATATAACTAGTTACTAAGTTATTGTAACTAGTTACATAGACACATAAACAAAAACAGAAAAATGAACCTTGGACATATATCAATTGTTACCTTTTCCTTTTCTGTTTCTTTGACAATACCACCATCTTCAGAAAAAATTTCTTTATATATAAAGATATCGTCCTCAACAGGAAAATTCTGCAAAAAATGAGAAATGGGGTAAAATGAGCAAACACTAGTGCTACAACACACAGTTGAGAAAACTAAAAACACATATAACCAGTTACTAAGTACTTGTAACTAGTTACATAGACACAAAAACAACAACAAAATGAACCCTGAAACGCATGAAAAATGATTACCTTTTCTTTTTCTTTTACTTCGACAACACCAGAACCTTTCTCTTGATCTATAGAAATATCGTCCTCACTAGATTTGTCACCATCAAAGGATGCAATTAATGTATCAAGTTCTTTCATAGACTTGGAGTAAGCCACCAGCGACTCTGAGGCCTTATTATGAGCTTCTGATAATTTGGCCTTGACTGAAAAAGCCTGAAAAACAAAACCACACACCACACGAACACACGAATGAAGGAATGAAAAGCATTTCAGAAAAGGAATTATTGAATGTAACTAGTTACTATAAGCATATAACTAGTTACTATTCATGAATAACTAGTTACACAAACACAAACATTTTTAAAAGAAAAAAGAAGTACAACCTCATCTTTGGTTTTGATCTCATTCCACACAAGCTGAGGAGGTGGCAACACAATGTCAGCTTCATTTTTCTTCTCCTTGTTAAATTTAGCCTCCTGAACATGTTCACATTCAGTTTCCTTCCTCTTCCTCTCCTTACTTCAGAAATCCCTTCCATCAGCTCCCTACCTCTTCCTCTTAGCAGCAGGTGGTTTATTGCCCTTCACCTCAGGCTTAGAAGCCTTATCTTATTTTTAACTGTAATATGAATTCCTTGTTTGGCACAGTGAGTATTAATTGCTTGATCCATATAGCCATGAACTGATTCAGTTGTGAATGAGGCCAGCAAATTTGGTGTCTCGGGAATATTGAATGCTTTCATTAAGTAAGCGACCTAAATCAACAGGATATAAAAAGTATGTATTATAAACTCATTAAGATAACCACAAATAACTAGTTATATAAACAGGACTAAGAGGGACTATAATCAACAGTATGTAAAACTAGTTTTTAAACCTGAACAAACCAAAAACAGTATATAAAAACTAGGAATTGAATGTATGCAAAACTAGTTATGGAGAAAGGACAAAAACTTACAACAAGGAAATGGAGGTCAGGGGTCAAATAAATGCTACCGTTGGATTTGGTTGCAGCCATAGACAAATGAAGTCTCCCCAGGCAAAACTTACACCAATTGAACTGTTTAAACTTGGACAAGTTCTCATCAGTAGTAAGAGCCAAAAACTTCAGATCAACATATGTATTTGAAAGGGGCAGAACAAGCATGAGATAACATAGAACACAAACAGTCTCAACCAATGCTGGTCAGTTTCAGCATTGTTTAAAGCACACTTCACTGAATTGAGAGAGAAGTAACCTTTATTATCTGATTGCATATGAAGATTAGTAGCAAGTGCACGACTATTATCATTTGAAACTTTCGAAAGAGAAGGGACATCTAATGCTCCAATTGGAAGAGAATAAACAGTATGAAAATCCTTAGCAGAAACCAAAATTAAAGAACCATCAGGTAGATATAATCCATTAGAAGAGTAATCATAGTTTTGTATAAGCCATGCTATAACATCACCATCTAATGTCTTCAACTGAATATGGCGGAAATTACCAAACCTGACAGACTCAAGCAAATTAACTTTAGCATTAGAGATATTATCCACAAAAATATCCATAATACGATTTGGTGAACATCTTGATCGAGTACTCGTAGTCTTCTTAACCACTCCAGAACACAGGTAAGGGTGCCTGCAGAAAAAGACATAATAACTAGTTACAAATTAGGAATAACTAGTTACGTAGAAGCGAACATGTATGAAACCCTAAAATGAAGAAAATGAACACTAATTTCAAAAAGGCCAAACAGAAGCATAGGAAGAACAAAAACCAAGAGTAAACATTTCCGATTAGATGAAAACCAAATACATGCAAGAAAAATATAATGGCTAAACTGAACAATCGGGAAAACGGATGAACAGAGGATCGACGACTTGACCTACTCTGACTAGGATGAACCATGAGTATGATTTTATTAAAGGTAGAGCCATCAGTGATAACATTCTCATTGCGTAAGAGATTATCAGTTGTTATCATTGAAAGAATGTTACTCTTAGAAGTGTTCTTAAAGTGGATTTGAGAAAAGAAAAGCTTTTGATTATGCTTCCTAGGATTTTCTTATAATTTTTTTAAAAGTCACGAAGCTTCTTTATTTTTTTTGTTGGATTCACAAATACCTTGATACAACCATGCTCAACATTAACATAAATGGGACTGAATGTGGTTATTTTCAAGCTAAACAAGGTTTACGTTAGGGGGGTCCCCTCTCCCTACCTCTTTATAATCGACATGAGAGTTCTGCATTGTCTGTTACACAGATTAAGTGAGGCTAGTTTCTACTGCTTTCATCCAAGATGTAAAGATCTTGGAATTAACCACATTTGTTTCGCTAACAATCTTCTCTTATTTACTAATGGGACAATTCTTGGCTTAAAGCCTACCTTGGGGATTATGAACTCTTTTTACCTCTTATCTAGTATGCAAATCAACCCACTCAATCTATTGATCAACCCCTTTGGCCTTCACCAATGTGTCATCTAACACACTGACCTCTATTTTCCACTTTGCGATCTCATCTACCGTGTCTCCTTTAAGCTTTTCCAGCTCACGTTGCCTTGTAGTGTTTTTCGTGTTAAATGCCTCCA
This sequence comes from Linum lewisii, assembly GCA_034768395.1. NCBI lineage: Eukaryota > Viridiplantae > Streptophyta > Magnoliopsida > Malpighiales > Linaceae > Linum > Linum lewisii. The sequence goes on along the minus strand of CM068301.1, from coordinate 52,925,800 downwards.
ACAACTCATCCTGAGTGACCACTCGTAATTCTCCTTCTAAGCCCAAAGTTTAAAGGTACTTGTCCAAAAGACTGTTTAGAGTAAGTTGGAGTTTAAGTGTCTTGTTTCAAAGTCTGAGAAGGGTTGAGCGGTCTTCATCTTTGTGTGAAAACACCTTATCAACATTTCTTTGGGAATTGGAGAGTTTCATCTTAAGCTTGTTGACATCAACCTCAAGATTTTGAATGTGCTTGCTTCTCTTGGTCGGAGTCGCATCAGTACTACTAGCTAATCAAGCACCACCAACTAGGATAACTTCATCAGCCTGGGGTGAAATCCCAAACCAGGAGGGTCTAAACCAAGAAAGCGAGGATACATAAAAATGGAAAATATAAAATAAGTTAAAAATGTGCATCATACCCGCAATGATCTTAGTGCAACATCAACGATTAGCTCTAAGACACAATTTTTCTCAATCTCCTCTAAATTGTGGGGCACAGTGTCTAGCTCCCAATCCTCAACCAGATATTCAGGGAGGGCTGGATCTTGTTTGCTTGAGAGTTGGAAATATAGTTCAAACCTGGTAACTCAACATGGTTGGGTGGACTATCCACCACATTTTTCTGTTTTGTGGACTTGTCCTATGCCTCACCAAATGGTGTTTGCAAGAAAAGTCCTTTTTATCCTTTTGTGACTCCAGAGTTTTGGTGAAGGCAGAATGATATGTCTTACCCTTGCACCTCAATCTTACTTCTGTTAGGTGGCCTTTGAGATATTTTGTTCAGGGGATGGTTAGGAGAGGGTTAATGTTAGCATCTAGCAGATTGTTTGGAGGTGTGGCAGTTACCAAGATCACGTGAGATGGTGATGCTTCCACTTCAGGCACTCACTCATTGTCATGCGTGATGGGTTGTGATCCTTAACCTTCAACAAGCATATTTAGGTAGATGAACTGATGCGCAAGATTTCACTCACAACAATCAAGGTCGTATTCCACGATGGCTCTCTCAATAGCTAATACTCACACGGTTCATGGACGGTCTATTCTTTTGAAATAAGTTTTAGTTTGAAAAAGAAACAAAAGCATAAAGGAAACTAAATAAGAAAGCAAAACAAAACGGTGCAAATCAAAGGTAAAGGAGGTTAACTTGGAAAGATAGCTTCATCATGCTCAAGAGGTATAAATGCACAAACAAGCCAAACATGATCGAGGATGCAATCGAATGACCACGCAAATCCCTAATATAGACTCAATGCACTCTCGTCGCACTAAATCCCTATCCTAGAACCACTCAACCTGGGCCCTCGCTCTCAAGCTAAGTGACTAAGGATGCATTAAAGGTGTTTGATGAAATGCCAAGCTACAAAACCCTCTCCTATGACTCTATGACCACTAGGCTAGACACCACACTCTCATGTCAATGTCCTAACACTAAGAGAATCATCCAAAGACTAATCAAAGTTCAATTGAGTGAAAATCCTAATGCACACCAAGTGTTCGATAAAATGCACAAGTGAGAAATCATGCAACTATGGTTGAATTGAGATGATCTAATCTCTTAGAACACACTCCCTTCAATCCCTAGACCTACAATCCATGTAATCCAAGCACTCTCATGCATTACATTACAAAAGATAGACCAATCAAGCCATAGCCATCAATGGAATGAACAACAAGTCATAGAGACCATCCTCATACAATCCAAGAACAATCATAGCATGTTTGTACAATTCACCTCTATCCTAGCACAACCATCTATCAATCCAAGAAAACCTAAGAAATCAACCACACATGGCCAAGGAAATGAAGGAAAGAGAAAGAAAGATGATCACCAAGTACACCATCGCAATCCTCCTCTTGCAAGCTCCTCTCCAAGGTTGTGGACTTCAATCCAAGCTCCTCTACTTTGATTTGCACCTTGCTCTAGGGTTGTGAAGGGTTGGTTGATGAGGAGGAAGTGTTGGAGAAGTTGAGAGGAAAGAGGAATGAGATCGGCGATGTGTAAAATTATAATGAGCTCCCTTTTTAATTCGCCTCCTTCCTCTTTATATAGTGCACCGGACAACACTATAATTTTCGGCGAAAATGATGTAATATTTTCGCCGAAATTACCCTTGAAAACACCGAACGGCTGCTGCATTTCTTCTAAAGTTTTCGGCAAAAAACTTTGAATGTTTTCACCGAAAATATCTTCAATGATCAGATGTCCGCCGACTGCTTAGAATTTTCGGTCCGTGAACTATAGGTTCTCGCCGAAAACTTCTTCAGCTGAAAGTGCATTTTCTTCGATCTTGCATCGGCCGTATCTCCTCCGTCCTAGCTCCGATCGACCTCCCGTTTGATCCTACGTGCTCCTTGTCACCAGTACTTCAATGCCAAGACCTGAAAATACAAAGAAAACAGCTCCAATAGACATGGAATTGGCCTCAAAGTGGCAACCGGGCAACAAAAGGGCACTTTGCACAAAACTTCAATAAAAGCGTATAAATCATGGCAAAATGAGATCAAACACGGGAAATCCTTAGGCTAATCAAAGGCTTAAAATGCACCAAATAAAGTCACATCAAATTCCCCTACGAGTAAGCTTTGCTTGTCCTCAAGCAAATAAACTAGAAAACATCCAAGCTCACAAATGACAAGATCGGTCCATTGAGATTCAAGCAATAACAATTCGGCTTAAACTGTTCCACGAACAAACTTAACCTACACATGCAAGAACATCAACCAAACAAGTCTAGACCTCACTATTTTCTGCACACTTCAAGTAGTGGTTAATTGGGATACAGAAAAACCGACCACGACAACACCAACTCTAATTAGAAGGATTTGAACTCGGGAAATGGAACGGATTAGGTGATGTGGCTATCGACTCGACTTCATCCGCTTCTAGATCCGCACTTTACAAACTCTGGCTAGGATCAAGGGCCACATTCGAGGACTCTTTTTTTCCATTTTTTTCTTTCTTTTTTTTTCTACTGCATACTAGTGCTCGATTCAACACTTCACTTAGGTGTTGAACCTGCCTAGCTCACAGCTTTTGCCTTTGCTAGTGCTCAACCCGACACTTCACTTAGGTGCCGAGCTTGCCTAGCTTTAGCTTTTCTTTTCTTTTCTTTTGACTTTAGCCACTTGATCCTTAGCCCCTTAACAACTTCCACACAAGATTTCGAATTGGATTTCGTCTAATCTCAAGCCACAATCACGAGAAATCAAAAAGGGAAAGAAGAACATGGAAAAGGAGAAGAAATTCTGATTTCCTTCATCATCTTAGACCGGTGTTATCGAGTGGTACAAAAACACGTATCAAACCAGTCAACCAACATACAAGAGTGATAACATCTCTGTTCTGGCCTAGACTCATTTGATATTAGTTCGAACATGCTGGTTATAGGTTCTAAGTGAAACAGTTTACACGTCATTGTGAAAGCTTAAAGTCAATTAAACACCAAAAGTCAAGAACCGAATGATTCTACAATAGAGGAAATTGACATCCAATTAAGATCATGCAACTCATCAAAACATAGCCTTAGACTTCTACCGACAAATAATCACACCAAACCTAAAACTCCCATACGACTAACATGAGCATTGTCCTCAATGATCAAGAGAGAGAGGGTAAGGTGGAACGAAGTTACCGAGTTGGTAGAGAGGAACATAGGTCGTAATAGAGGGAAAATAATTCCATGATGATCCTTGGTGAAGAGTGATCCAAAATGCTTGTCAAACCTTATTCAAAAAGCTAAAACAACACAAAAACCTCAAACAACAATTAAAAGCGAAAAATTAAAGATAACATGGGGTGCCTCCCAAGAAGCGCTTGGTTACCGTCTTAAGCTCGACGATACCTGTGTTAGGGTGCCCAACTTAGTACCTCCTTCAAATCAAGTAGCTTCTTCCATGATGAAGTTTGAGCTCCAAGTAGCAATAGAAGCAAATGGTAGAATGACCAATGAGCTAAGCTTGAGTTCCAATTGTTACCTTGCCATGGCCTTCTACCATAGAGCTTAGGAGTTTGAGGAAGAATGTATGGTAGGGGGCTACCATTGAGCTCCATCGTCTCCAAGTTGGTGATGCCACTCGAAGAGTCTTCCGGTTCAAACATCGGCAACTCCTCTCCCATTATCACCTTAGGGGAGGTTATGAAGCTTGTGCCCGTCTCTTGACACAAGTACTTCATGATCAAGCAAGAAGATTGAAGAGTACTCACAATCCTTGGTGGGACCACAATTGAGTGGTGTTGTTCACTTTCGTGCTCCACTCTCGGTGTCACCTCTGCTTGAAGCATCTCCAAATCATCTCTCACCTCCTCCAAAGGGTCATCATCCTCAAGTCTCCTTGATTCTTCTATCCTCACATCATCGTTACTTGGTGTGTCATCGGGAAAAACATGTTCCTCAATCTCCTCCACTACCAACTCTTCTTCCGTGTCAAGCTCTTCCGGTTCACAAGTATCGTCTTCATCATCATAAACACACTCCAAATGATTGGGATGTCGTTCATTCTCAAGAATCTTCGTGACGAGCTCTATGCTTTGGGATAAGTGGTTAACTCGGTTTGCATTATCCTCCGCAATTTGCAAGATCTCTAGCATGAAAGGAGGTGGGAGAGGTTTCTCATGACTCACGAATTCCTCTTGGGGAGACTCACCTTTTTCTTCTTCCATGACTAGCACTTCCGGTTCAAAGGTGTCGGAGATGAGCTTCACACTTTGAGTTAAACGATCCAACCGAGCCGCATTATCTTCCGCCAATTGCAACATCTCCTCAATTGTGGAGGAAGGTGGAGAATGTTGTTCATCCTCTAGAGCTTCCTTGATGAGTGTCATGCCTTGAGCAAAGCGATTAAGTTGGTTCGCATTGTCATCCGCAATCTTCAAAGCTTCCTCAAGCGTGGGAAGAGGTGGAGAAGGCTCCTCATAGCTTACAAACTCCTCTCGAGGACGCTCGCTTTCTCTAACCATCTTAAAGAGCTCCTCTAGCATGGAAGGCGGTGGAGAATGTTGTTCATGACTTGTGAAATCTTCTTGATAATACTCCGGCAAGACTTGATGGTAGGGTGGAGATGGATAGGGACATTGCTCATTCCACATGGATGTTGAAACTTGTTGTTCTTGACCCCACCATTGGCTATCTCCCTCACAAGTTGCTTGGTAGTAGTTGGATGGAGTAGGATGACCATAGTATGGGTTAGGAGATGGATTCCACCCTTGATAGGTACCATAACCATTACCTCCATTCCACGAGTTCATCTTACTCAACCTTACTCCCATAAATTAGATAGGTGGAGAAGGGGCCTACAAACATGCACAACAAACACAACCAAGTAGTACAACAATGCGGGATAACAACACCACGAAAAGAAATAACAAAGAAGCAAAACTAAAATGGAAGGAAGTGAATAGAACGGTCCACTACTAAATGCTTTCAAAGGATTGAGAAAGTTCCCCGGCAACGGCACCAAAAACTTGATGTGCGAGATTTAACCTCACAACTATCAAGGTGGTATTCCACGAGGGCTCTCTCAATAGCTAATACTCACACGGTTCATGGACGGTCTATTCTTTTGAAATAAGTTTTAGTTTGAAAAAGAAACAAAAGAATAAAGGAAACTAAATAAGAAAGCAAAACAAAACGGTGCAAATCAAAGGTAAAGGAGGTTAACTTGGAAAGATAGCTTCATCATGCTCAAGAGGTATAAATGCACAAACAAGCCAAACATGATCGAGGATGCAATCGAATGACCACGCAAATCCCTAATATAGACTCAATGCACTCTCGTCGCACTAAATCCCTATCCTAGAACCACTCAACCGAGGCTCTCGCTCTCAAGCTAAGTGACTAAGGATGCATTAAAGGTGTTTGATGAAATGCCAAGCTACAAAACCCTCTCCTATGACTCTATGACCACTAGGCTAGACACCACACTCTCATGTCAATGTCCTAACACTAAGAGAATCATCCAAAGACTAATCAAAGTTCAATTGAGTGAAAATCCTAATGCACACCAAGTGTTCGATAAAATGCACAAGTGAGAAATCATGCAACTATGGTTGAATTGAGATGATCTAATCTCTTAGAACACACTCCCTTCAATCCCTAGACCTACAATCCATGTAATCCAAGCACTCTCATGCATTACATTACAAAAGATAGACCAATCAAGCCATGGCCATCAATGGAATTAACAACAACTCATAGAGACCATCCTCATACAATCCAAGAACAATCATAGCATGTTTGTACAATTCACCTCTATCCTAGCACAACCATCTATCAATCCAAGAAAACTTAAGAAATAAGCCACACATGGCCAAGGAAATGAAGGAAAGAGAAAGAAAGATGATCACCAAGTACACCATGGCAATCCTCCTCTTGCAAGCTCCTCTCCAAGGTTGTGGGCTTCAATCCAAGCTCCTCTACTTTGATTTGCACCTTGCTCTAGGGTTGTGAAGGGTTGGTTGATGAGGAGGAAGTGTTGGAGAAGTTGAGAGGAAAGAGGAATGAGATCGGCGATGTGTAAAATTATAATGAGCTCCCTTTTTAATTCGCCTTCTTCCTCTTTATATAGTGCACCGGACAACACTATAATTTTCGGCGAAAATGATGTAATATTTTCGCCGAAATTACCCTTGAAAACACCGAACGGCTGCTGCATTTCTTCTAAAGTTTTCGGCGAAAACTTTGAATGTTTTCGCCGAAAATATCTTCAATGATCAGATGTCCGCCAACTGCTTAGAATTTTCGGTCCGAGAACTCTAGGTTCTCGCCGAAAACTTCTTCAGCTGAAAGTGCATTTTCTTTGATCTTGCATCGGCCGTATCTCCTCCGTCCTACCTCCGATCGACCTCCCGTTTGATCCTACGTGCTCCTTGTCACCAGTACTTCAATGCCAAGACCTGAAAATACAAAGAAAACAGCTCCAATAGACATGGAATTGGCCTCAAAGTGGCAACCGGGCAACAAAAGGGCACTTTGCACAAAACTTCAATAAAAGCGTATAAATCATGGCAAAATGAGATCAAACACGGGAAATCCTTAGGCTAATCAAAGGCTTAAAATGCACCAAATAAAGTCACATCATGAACCAACAAGGCATTGATATAGTTAGGCATGAGGACTTAAAAGTGCAGTTAAAATGCCAAGAAAAAGTAAACGCCTTATAAGCTAAGGGCGAGTAGGAGGAGTTACTTCCCCATGGAGCTTTCTTTGTAAAACCCAAAGTTTGTGTTATTTGAGCCAAATGTGAAATTGTTAATATGCCTTAGAAGCTCCATAGAGAGAGTGGGAGTTTCATTGAAACAGGTGGTTGTGCCAACTGAATAAGAGGGAAAAATTCCTAGTACCATCATTGAATCTTTCACGCCTGAATTCTTATACGGTTCCTTTTCTAAAAAATGTAATTGTTCTCTTTGAGTGCATCGAGTGTAGAGATTGGAAGAGTTTTGTGCTCGTGTTATACAGGAATAGGGACAAGCAACAAAAAAGGCAGACATGGTCACTGATGACACTCGATTTTACGTGTTTATCAGCCTCATTTAAGCTACATTTCCATGCTTGAATCTCGGGTTTTAGGGTAATTTAGCATGTTTTCACCTAAATGCTCTAATTCATGCTGTTTTGGTTACTTTGGCCCGTTATGGGTCTATTTGATGGTTTTCTAGTGCTTTTGAGAATGCACGGGTTTTTGCCGTCAAATACATAGCCACGGACGAGCTCAGGAAGCAAAGGAACCTCAAGGGATGGCCCAAGATCAATCCAGAAATCAACCAAGCCAGAAGAAATCACTGCCCGGCTGTAACTGAAGTTTTCGGTGAAATCTGAAGTCTTCGCCGAAAACTATGCACGAAATTCACAGACGAAGACAGTAGAATCCAGCCAAAGTGTCACCTGAACTCTTCGGCGAAAACTCCCAAGTTTTCACCGAAAACTAATTCCTTTTTTCGGCTGGAATCCTAAACCCTATAAATACTAAACCGGCGGCCACATTCAAGATATACCTATTATGTGGATTAAATTCCAGACTTTAAAAGTTCGAGAGAGAGTTTAGAGAGTTCGAGGAGCCGGGAAGAGATCGTGACGCCATCCTTCCATCTCGGAGAACTCGGTGCTAGGAGTTGAAGATCCAAGAGATTTAAGCTTCACATATTCGTCTGAAATTAGGTTTTACAGTTCTTCTTTGTCTTCCTGGTTAAAGATGTATCCTTTGTTTGTCTTTGATTCTTTTGTTCTGAATATGAGTAGCTAAACTCATAGAGCTTAGATTAGATGAACCCTAAGTGACCCCGGGCTTTAAAGCGGTCACGGATCGGCGGTAATTAAATCCAGTTTCATTCAGTTTCTCTTGCATGTTCGGTTTGTTCTTAATTGCTTTTGTGCTTCTTTTCTAGCTTGATCACCTAGTTAAAATTCTAGTTAAGCTGAGGATAGTAGTGAACGTTCGCCTCAGTTTAAAAAACCAAATCAACAGTTAACCTATTCATTGGAACAATTTCTCTTTGTAGGAACCAGTTAGGGTTAATCTGCTTCAAGAGTAACTCATTAATCACTAGTAATCGCACCAGTTAGTTTTCCATCGCAGAAGCAAACGCACGGGCGGTCAATTAATCTTGGGAGTTAGATCAGATAGAGCAAACATTCACCAGTCTTAAACCTAAGGGTCAGGAGTCATGGTGGTGTCTGAGAACTGAAGATTCTGTTTTGAAAACCGCTGGTCTTGTGATCGCCAATGTTCTGGTGATCTTAGGGGGATTCGAAATCAAAGCTTGTATGTCGTCTTGTTAAGTCAAGCAATCTTTCAACTGTTTTCTGTTTTCTGTTTTCATTTCTTATTTTCCTGCTTTATAGTTTAGAAGTCGTGGAACTCACACCACGCACAACTTGTGATTTAAACCTGAGTAATTTGCCTTCATATTTGAGTAGATGATTAGAAGAGATCAGTGGAATACGATCTGCTTAGCTTTTAGCTAAGTAGTTATTTGATCACTATTTTACAGCTCATCAAATTGGCGATGTTGCCGGAGACTCTTCTAATTGTTTGAAAGAAGAGCTGGCACTTTATTCTTCTACCTTTCCATCTTTCATTTTTCCATCACACTTTGATTTTACACCGGTTGTTTTGGTTTTTTTTTTTTTTGCTCTTTGCGTGTTGTTTTGACAGGTTTATGAACTGCCCGATCACTCGTTCTCAGTTTAAGCCCATCAAGTCTTCTACTTCAGAAAAGTCGGGTAGTTCTGCTACGCCTAGACAACCGCGAGTTTCGAAGTAATCACTACAACAAAATCAGACGTTTATCACAGTTTTTTAGTCACGGTTATACGAACCGTGACTAATTAGTCACGGTTTAGATATAACAGTGACTAATTAGTCACGGTTATATCTAAACCGTGACTAATTAATCACGGTTGGACCTGAACCGTGACTAACCAGTCACGATTTAAATAATAAACCGTGACTGGTTGGTCACGGTTCAGGTCCAACCATGACTGATTGGTCACGGTTCAGGTTCTTTCGACTATATGACGGAAGGAGAGCAACCACTATATGACGGGTGCACGAAATTCTGAACCAAATGATGAGTTTTTTCGACTAATGAAGGAAGGAGAGCAACCACTATATGATGGGTGCACGAAATTCTCCAAGCTATCATTCTTGATGCGATTGTACCATTTAAAGTACATGCACAAGATAAGTGAAAAGTTCATGACAAAGATCTTAGAGTTATTGAGAGAGGCTTTCGAATTTGCTAAGATACCAAAATCAATCTACGAGGGGAAGAAGGATATAAAAGCTCTTGGCCTAGACTACATCAAAATTGATGCTTGTAAAAAGAATTGCATGTTATACACAGGTGATGCTTTACACAAGGAGAAGTGCACAATTTGTGGTGAGCAGAGATATGAGGATTCAAAGACTAGTGGAGCTGGGAATGGGAATAAGAAGAAAAAACCAAAACCCAAGAAAGTATTTAGATAATTTCCTCTAATACCTAGGCTAAAAAGATTGTACATGTGTCAACGATCAGCTGAGAACATGATTTGGCATGCTACAGAGAAGAATAGTGATGGGCTAATTCGACATCCAAGAGATGCTCACGCATGGAAGACATTTGATGCTCGTTATCCAGAATTTTCTAATGACCCACGAAACATCCGACTCTATCTAGCTACTGATGGCTTCAATCCCTTTGGCACAATGAGCACTTCTCATAACACTTGGCCAATTGTTGTAGTCCCATATAACACCCCACCTTGGTTGTGTATGAAACAAACAAGTCTTATGCTTTCAAGTATCGTTCCTGGTCTGACTCAACCTGGTAACGACTTAGATGTTTATCTTCAACCACTGATTGATGAATTGAAAATGTTGTGGGATGGAGTTGACGCATATGATTCATTTAAGAAGGAGAGGTTCACATTGAAAGTAGCACTAATGTGGACGATAAGTGATTTACCAAGTCTTTGAAACCTGTCTGATTGGAATACGTACATTGGTACCGCCTGTCCATGTTGTAATAAGGATCAAGAACCCCTTCGACTGAAACATGGTTTGAAGTGGTGTTTTATAGGTCGTCATCGATTTCTACCAAGAGGACACCGATTTAGTTTGCAAAAGGCAAGGTTCAACGGTCAAACAGAGCTGTGGGATCCTCCAATAAAACGTAATGGTTCTGAGATCTTGTAGCAACTGGCAAATGTGAATGTCACCTTCGGAAAGGGGCAGCTAGCCAATAATGGTTTGGGGGGGAAGAAAAAACCGGAGCAATGGAAGAAAAAGAGCATCTTCTTTCAACTACCATATTGGGAGTTCAACGCGTTACGTCACAATCTCGATGTCGTGCATATAGAAAAGAACGTGTGTGATAACATATTATACACGTTATTGAATGATAAATTGAAGAGGAAAGATAACCTACTTGCTAGAAAGGATTTGTAGTGGATGAATATCAGAAGTGAGCTCTGGCCTTTGGAGGATGGGAAAACGTGTCATGCTGCTGCGTTCACTCTTAGTAAGCAACAAATTGATGAAATGCTCAGAAGCTTGAAAGGAATATCTTTTCCTGATGGTTATGCAAGCAACATTTCACGTTGTGTGGATCTGCCTCATCGTAGGATGTTTGGCTTAAAAAGTCATGATTCACATATCATCCTGCATGATTTGCTGCCTATCGTGATACGAAATGTATTGCCGTTTGGGGTGTCAAGGGTACTGGTTGAGATATGCTCTTGCTTGACGTAGTTGTGTGCACGATCGCATTCCATACTCGACTTGGAAAAGTTACATGATCAAATTGTATTAGCTTTGTGCCATTTGGAGATGATTTTCCCTCTTCATTCTTCACTGTAATTGTACACCTCCTACTACATCTGGTAGAAGAAGTGAAACTTGGTGGACCAGTTCAATACCGGTGGATGTATCCCATCGAGAGGTATATCTAACAAGTCCTTATATACCTTCATTTCCAGTTTCTAAATATTCATTGCAATATTGAAATATGTCTATGGTTATTAGGTTTTTAGGAAAATTGAAAACCTTTACTCGAAACAAGGCACATCCTGAAGGTTCAATTGCTGAAGGACGGAGGATGGAAGAAATATGCACATTCTTCTCCCAATATTTTGATGAGAGTGTGAATACAAAATATAATCAGGAAAAACGAGTTGCTGATGCTCCTAATGATTCTTATCATGATACAAATGTTAATTTCTCGGTGGGAAAACCATTGGGTGGTACTAGGAAACCCTTTAAACTATCCGACATGGAGATGCTTCAAGCTCATCGTCATGTGCTAGTTAACTCTGCTATAGTGGAGCCTTTTCTCATGTAAGTCGTTTTCAAGCTTTATGAAGTATCCATTTAGCAGTGAGATTTTTTACATTATCTTAAATCAATGTAGGGAGTGTAAGGATGTCACAGAATCTCGGTTGGGCAGGAGACGTACAAATGCGACTGTGGTTCAAAGATATGTACATAGACACTTCATATAGTGGTTTAGTGAACGGGTAATTCACCTTAATCATTGAGATAATACTGTGTGTACATGAACATTTATCTAATATTACTAAAAAAAATCCTGCAAATTCTAAATGATCCGATTGGAACTCACAATGATGATCTCATCATGCTTGCACGAGGTCCAGTATCTTGGGTGACAAGATACACTGGATATGACATCAATGGATATAGGTTCCGCACACTAGATCGTGACCTAACATTGAAAACACAGAACAATGGTGTTGCAGGTAGTTTTGGAACTAGTAGTGTATCTAGTTCAGCAGATAACAATCCAATTTGTAGTGATCTATGGTATTATGGGAAGATAGTGGACCTAAATTACCATGGACGGTACACGACCTTGTTCAAATGTAAGTGGGCGGATACTATCAATCCAACATGGAACAAGATAGATGCATTAGGATTCAGATTGATCAATTTCAGTCACTTGAGAGATATAGGTGACAAAGATGATCACGAGCCATTCATTAGTGCGAGTGACGCACGAATGGTGTTTTATGTCGCTGACACACGAGATGCAGACTGGTGCATACCAATTCACATCAAACCAAGAGATACATATGAGATGGGTGATGAGGACGAACAAGAATGTCTACCACTTTCCAACCAAACTTTGCCTGTTACGGATATCATTGTTGACTTAGAAATTGTTAGAGATGGTGTTGTTGTAGACTTTGATTAGATTACATAAACATTATGTATTTATGTTATGTACCTCATTTTTGTTATATTATGTGACATCTATAATATATATGTTCATTGGTAGCTATGTCTGCTCATGATGAGGATGATAGTTCGAGTTGTGACGAGGAGAGTGGTCCGAGTAATGGTAATGGTGATCCACAAGTGTCGGCTAAGCGCAAAGGTTATTGGACATTACCTATTATAGGTACATAAATACTTGTTTTGTTTTCTTGTTTGCATATTGATTCAAACTTTAATTAACTTTAATTTGATATTCTTAGATTGTGATGGGGTTGTGACACTCACATCGGTTAAGACAAAAGAGCGTGGTAAATATTTGATGGGTGGGAAGAAGGTTCACATCACCTTTAATGGTGGTACTAAGCCACCTTCTGATGATACATCACAATTCCTTGGTCAGCTCATTGGTGATATGGGACGAGTCCACAAAATGTACCCAATTCCTTACAAGGATTGGAGGCCCATGGAAAAGGAGCTGAAGGATAGAGCGTGGAAAACGTTGTTTCTGGTATGAGTTTTTATTTGTTTTCGTTACATGTATTGTTCTATTTTCAAATACTAAGATGGTTTCAAAAGTACAGACGTAGATCCATGTTGATGATAGTGAGATTGAAGCAGTTAGGAGGTATATCGAGCTTGTTCTAGTGGAACGATGGAGGAAGCACAAGCTCTATCTCTATGATATGAATTTCACTAAGCGAACGATTCCCAATGAAGAGAAGAGGCGAAGACCCCCAGAAGGGGTCTCCCTCCATGATTGGGTGAAGTATCTTGATATTATGGACATGAATGAGGCAAAGGTAATTAATTCAAGTGTACCTACAACTCACTTTAGTTATCTTATATGTGATCTTGAACTAAATCTTTCAAATTGGTACAGAAACAACGAGAAACTAACAAAACGAACAGGAATATGAAGAAGATCAATCATCGAAGTGGTTCTCGTCCCCAACATCTGTGGACGAATGAATATGAGTTTGAGCATGGTGAGCCTCCCTCTAGAGATGACATATTCATCGCCATGCACAAAGGAAAAGACGGGAAGTACAAAAGTGATGAGGATAAAGCTGTTGGGGTATGTATCATACTAAAACTTTATAATTTCAACCGAAGCACAAGCATAGAATAGGGTGTTGGTTAGAACTTAGAAGAAGAAGAAGCATTTAACTACCTCCAAGCTCATCCATGCTCAAACTGACATTCAAATCATATTTGTTCCATGATGCCTCAACTGTTGTTGGTAATAATGGGTTTGATTTACATTAACCTAATTAGTAGTAAGGGAAAGGAAAGGAAGATCATGAGAGGGGGCCAACCAAAACTGTACAGAGGAATGGGAAATTAGTGGAAGGGGAAAAAAGGCTAAAGATGAAAGAAAGAAAGAGAAGAAAAGAGAAGGGGAGTGAGTGATCTTTTAGATTGAGCTGTCTGGGAATCTTTTGTGGAGTGGACCAACCCTCATTTTCCTATTCCATTTCCAAGTTCCAGTTACACGTTCATTTTAGCACTATTCAATTCTTACTTCTTACTTTCATAATAACTAAGGCAAAAATTAAATTTCTGCATTACTAGATAGTCTGAAGTGGATGTTATTAGAAGCATCAGTAGATAATGTATGCATAGTTAAACCCTCAATGTTCAATACTTTGTTTCTTTCTTGTTCTTCAGTAGTTTGTGGTAAATAATTCAACAATTATGCAGGAAAGAATTGAAGAGATTCAAACTTTAGGGCTAGCTCCTAAGAATGTAGCTTCGGATGATGCATTTGCCTTAGCATTAAATAAGCCTGAGCATCCTGGGAGGGTTCGAGGACTTGGATACGGAGCTGTCCCTTCAAAGGCAAGTATATGACTGTTATAAGATTCTATTTAAACGAATAATATATAATTATATTGTCTTTATATTTCTAGGTCTTCGGTGAATCAGCTTGTATAAGAAAGCGACCTAGGTATGACTCGAGTGCAGGGTTGCAACTTTAAAAGACCAGCTCCGACAAACACAAGAGAAGCAATCACAGATGGAGGCTACAGTTCCTAATGTCACAAATAGGTGCAAGTAGTTCTAGTGCGCCAGTAATGTCTCCGAGAAACCAAGAGCAAATTGATCTAAATGTCCGAGGTAATGAGACAGATAATCCCCTCGATTTTCCTCATGCCATGTTTGTGGTGAGTTCTCATCAACTTTATTTGATAAAAACAATATAAGTTTACTTGCATTATATGTCAACTTAAAGAGTTGTATTATTTTGCAGGATTGCTATGTGTCTGAGCCCCCTCCCGAACAGAGACGTCGACTTAGTCCAAATGATGATTTTAGTGCGCAACAGTAATCCCAAATGATGTTGTTAGTTTCTTGTAGTAAAAAAATGTTTGGATAAGTTGTACGATATCAGAACTATGTAGTTAGTTGGTGGATGTTAGAATTTGAAGTATGCAGTTAAATGCAGGTGCCTAAAAGGACAGTTTTGGGTGTAAAAATGCACATATTTTTTTTTAATCTTATAACCAAATCAGTCACGGTTTACTGACCGTGACTAAAAAATTTCGTACACATATTAGTCACAGTTCAATATAAAACCGTGACTAACATTAGTCACGATTTAGTACAGAACCGTGACTAATGTAGTCATGGTTTAGTAATGAACCGTGACTACAGTCGTCACGGTTTATAAAGTAACCGTGACTACATTAGTCACGGTTCTGTACTAAACCGTGACTAATGTTAGTCACAGTTTTATATTGAACCGTGACTAAAGTTACTCACGGTTTATTAGTGATAAACCGTGACTAATGGAGTCACGGTTTGTAAAGTAACCGCGAGTAAGTTCATTTAGTCACGATTCAGTGCAAAATCGTGACGAATTAGGTTGATTTAGTCACGGAATAGTAAACCGTGACTAAATTTTTTTGTCACGGTAAAAACCGTGACTAAATGTGCCTAAAAACCGTGACAAAAAACTTGATTTCTTGTAGTGAATCTACTACTGTTCCACCTTCATCTTTTACTCCAATCAAGATTGAGGAGGCGAAGGAGACCTCCTCATCTTCATCTTCATCCGCTTCATCCACCGCATCACTTTTGCCACCACCTTCTCCTAGGATGGGCGACAATCCTCCGCCTCCTCCGCCGCCACCGGCTCAGAGAAGTCTTGCCGATTATAACAAACCGAGCGTGACTAGCGTTCGATCCTCTATCTCTGTGCCGCGCAACGACGATGCTCCTGACTATGAGATCAAGATCCCCTTCCTGGGAATGATCACTAGGGACTTACAGTTTGAAGGAAAGTCGCACGACAATCCTTGCACTCATTTGGCGGATTTCATTGCTCTTTGCGAGACGTTCAAGAATGGGAATGTCGACAAGAACACCTTGTGCTTGCGAGCCTTTCCATTCTCTCTTCGAGGCCCCGCTAAGAGATGGTTAAACAGCAAGCCTCCCGGTTACTACACTGATTGGGATAAGCTGGCTCAAGATTTTGTTGAAGAATACTTTCCTCTAGAACAACTACCTACAAGGATAGCATCTCCAGGTTCAGACAGAAGGAAGGTATGAGTTTGTATGACGCTTGGAACGAATTCCAAGAGCTTCTCTACAGCTGCCCCCATCACGGTTTCGAGCAAAGGCAACTAGCTGAGACCTTTGCCCGATGAATGAACGAGGAGTCATCCAAATGGGTCAACTCCTTATCTGAGGGAGATATCACTGCTCTCACACCAGAAGCAGCTATGCTTCACTTTGCTGATTGTGCTTCCAAGTCAAGGAATTGGGAGAGACAGACAGAAGGAACTCGAAGCAAGCTCAACATTGAAGAACAAGTCAAGGCGGAAATCGAGAAGCACTTGAAGAAGTCTACCACGCCTATCAAGCCTCCATCCGCCTCTGTCTTTGTTGCTGACTGCCAATGGTGTAGCGCCTATGCTCACAACGGAAATAAATGTCAAAATTTTGGTAGAGCAGAAGTCTGGTCTGCCGAGGAAGTCGATTTCGTTGGCCAAGGCTTCGCCAATAATCAATAGGGTTATACTGGCTACCGTCAATACCGGCAACAAGGAAATTTTCAAGAGCGACTTCCCTACAACTCCGTAGCAAACCAGAATCAGAATAACCGACCATTTGGGTCATTCTAAGAACAGAAGCCTAACACTCAAACCGGAGGTATCTATCAACCGCCTCACCGGAACCAAGGCAACTATGGTACAGCTCTTAGCAATCGCCAGTACCAATATTTGAGCAACAACTATTCTGGTCAACCTCAGAAGCCGCCGCCTCATGATAGCAAAGATAGTGAGTTGGATAAGAAGCTGAATCAGATCATCACCATGCTAGATGATCATGATAGCCAGCTCAAGGCTCAAGCTCTCCTAAATCAAGAACAGATTGCTCAAGGCCATAGAGTGGAAAGCCAAGTAAACAACATCGTTAGCATGCTCTCTAGTGGTCGCCCCTTCGGTAAGCTACCAAGCCAAACAGAAACAAATCTGAAGAATCACGTGAAGATTGTTTCCACTCGAAGCTGCAAGAATTCGGCCGCCACTACCTCTTCCTATCCGGCCATGATTCCTGACACTGCAGTAGTTGACACCTCAAAGATCAAGGAAGCCGAAGAGAAGATTCTTTCGCCAAAGCTGAGCGCGAACCTGAGCCTCCTATGGCTCCGTATCAACCAAGAATTCCATTCCCCAACGCATTGCGAGGAGGGAAGATCGAGCAGCTTAGCTCATCAAGGAATAAAGAAGCATCCTCCATGCCTTCCAAAGAAGAATGCTCCGCCATTCATGATCTGAAGCTCGTCATACCAATTCCAGCTAAGTGCTCCAATCCTGGTTCATTTACTATTCCTCTAATTATTAATGATATTGCAATCGAGCGTAGTCTAGTTGATCTAGGTGCATCTATAAATGTCATGCCTATGTGTTTGTATGAGAAACTCAATCTAGGAGAATTAAAACCGACTAGCATGCATTTAGTGTTCGCCGATAAATCTTTAAAGACACCTAAAGGAGAAATTAAGAACGTAATCACTAAGTGTTGCCCTTTCACTTTCTTAGCGGATTATGTAGCTATGGATACTAGGGAGGATGATGCTACTATCTTAATAGGTCGACCTTTCATGGCAACATCCGGTATGACGATCAATGTACCTAACAGATCATTGACTTTAAGAGTAGGAAAAGACAGCGTAACATTCTGTCTCAAAGACGGCATGAAATACATCCCTAAGGAAGGAGAAGCTCACTGTCTTTCTGTTGAAACTGTGGAGTTGGCCCCGGTCAACTCCATTACTAACGTCTCTTCTAGTGTTTCTCCAAAGATTGTTGTCACAAGTGCTGAACAGGGCATCAAGCAGAAGATCGAATCTCCGACACAGAAGCCACAAAAGAAGGAGGAACTAAAAGCCTCCCCTTCTAAACCGCCACCAAGTAAAGATCCTGGAGAGCCAAGGAAGAAGAATCCGAAGAAAGCTAAAATGGTTTGGATGCCACTTGCTCCGCCATCCTCCACCGAGTCAATTGCTCCACCAATTCCTAGCAAGCCATCGGTGAATAAACCTACGAAGAAGGAGAAGCCGAAAGCATTTTCCAAGGAACCACCAAAGATTAAAGATCCCGGTGAAATAAAGCAGGATAACAAGGAAAAGACGAAGACGGCTTGGAAGCCAACTGCTCTGATTCCTTCTACCGTCACATTTGCGAAGGATGATCCCACCCACGAACTGTTCGGGCCATTCGAGATTGCTGGCCATCTTCCCGATGGACGAACCAAGCTCATTCATGCTAACGGGAAGAAATTCACGCTCACCGGAGGTACCTCGAAGCTTTATTTCATGAACTCCAACTCGAGCCTAAAATATATCCTGAGTTGGGATGTCTCCTAACCGCCATCCAGGTATCGTCCAGCTCAAGGACGTTAATCAAGAGTGCTTCGTGGGAGGCAACCCACGGCTGGAGTCAGTTTTTGAACTCTTGAGTCAGTCTAGTTTTTAGAGTCGGTTCGGGGGACCCAAAAGTGTCTTTTGTGTGATCCTTTATTTTTCTTGTGTGTGTCGTGTGTCCTCGGTTCAGTTTCAATTTATTTGGGATTGTTCCGACCTTTGTTGTTTTTCTTTTGATTTTTCAAAGTTTGTCGGAATTTCAGAAAATTTTGTTAAAACTACAGGTCATAATTTTCGGCGAAAACTTTATCATTTTTGCCAAAAACTTTTCTTTAAAACCTCCTGTGATTTTTTATCAGATTTTAATTTTTCTTCGAAAAAATCCAAAAATTCCTCCCCCTTATCCTTTCATTTTTCGGTGCAACTCTCTCTCTCCTCAGTTTTCGGAAACAACCCAAACAGCCCCCCTTTCGAAAAATCGCCACCGAACACAAACACCTTCGTCGCCGCCGATTCTCACCGCCACTCCATTCCTCATCCCCCTGAGCATTTCGACATATAGATCGCCCGAATCAGAGCCCTAGAGCTTCAGTTCTACCCGAAACCATTTTTTTCAAGTTTTGTCCAATTCGTCGATTTCCATTCGTTTTCAGCCACCATGTCTTCAAGGTAAGTTGTTGGGTTTTCATTACGAATCTTTTGACATATAGATTGCTGAATTTCGTTGGGTTTGACTTTGGTTGACTTTTTGGTCTACCTCGATTTGCGTGCCTGCTATTTCGGTGTGATTTTTGCAGAATTGTTTGAACATAGTTGATCAATTATGCTTAGGGATTATTATGCTATGATTTGATAACATTTGAACGAGGATTGCTATGCTTAATCAATGATTTTGGTGCAATGTTGACTTTTGTGTAGTGTCGGTTTGACCTCGGAACTTTGAACTTATCTGGCTGCCCGGTTCATGTTTATATGTGCTTATTAATGTTTTATTGTTCATGAACCTCTGATTGTGCCAATTGATGTCGTGATCGTCATTGCCTATGCTTAATTGCCAATTTAATGAAGTGTTGACTTTTTCAAGAATGGCGGGTTGACTTTGTCTGTAATAATGTGCTTATGCTGCCCTGTTTATCCCTGTGTTTTCCTCATGATTACAATTGGTTACCAGTTGCTAGATTAGCTTATCCCCACTCGGTTTTCCTCGTTTCTAAGTGAAATTGAGTTTTTCGACCAAGTGTGGGGTAGGTTGTCGGTTTGACTAATTTGGTTTCCAAATGTTGTTATATCTTTTAGGAACAGGAGTAAGAGGCCGAGAGCCGCACACAGTGGTCCAGGATCCACCTCCGCCGCTCCCGATACTGGAGATAGCTCCAGATCATCCGCTTTCATTGCTCCTGCCATCCACGGTCCTCAACCGGCTTTCTCGGACCGCCAGGGGTTCCACCCCATCATTGCCAGGATGCCAGAGCACTTTTTTCCAGCGATACCAGCGGATCCAGCACATCCCCGTGGCTGCTGTGACACCCCTCTCCCTAGAGTCTATCCAAGAGTTTGATGAGGAGTGCTTCAACAACGTCTCCAACTCTCTCACAGCTGCAGGACTTCTGGAGCTGACCACCATTGCGGATGACTTCCCGCTTCTCGCTCTTCAAGAGTTCTCGGCCACCTTCGAGTTGGACACCCACACGTCCAGACAACACTAGAGGGTCATCTCCTTCTATCTCGGTGGAGTGCGCAGAGCCTTCACATATGATGAGTTTGCCGATCACATCGGCATTCTACACGAGCACTATCACCTCCACCACCTCGGCTGGGGCGACAACAAGGCCAGAGGCCCGAGCTATGATGCATACGGACCACAACACATCTGGTTTGGTCTCTCACCCTCTCTTCAATCATGTTCATGTTGTTTGGCGTAGATCTCTGTTGTTTGCTCCAGAGAAAGATCGCCACCACATTAGCCGAGAGGAGCTTCTCCTCCTCCGAGCTATCTATGAGGGTTATCCCCTCCACCCAGGATGGGTCCTTGCTCGCTTATTCCACAAGAAGATCACACCTGCGAGACTTCCACCCTTCCTCCTCGGCGGTAACTTCATTGGACGCCTCATTACCAACCTTGGCATCAACCAGGTTTGGGGACCTGAGGTCCCGCGCCACCAAGTATACACCGTCGGTGCCGCCCTGGCTGTGGAGTATGACGTCCAGTTGAACGTTGGTCCTAGATAGTTGGCACCTCCGGCTCTTAACTAGGACCTTGACTCAGATGAGGAGGATGATTCTGAGGAGGATGAGCCCCAGTCAGACCCGGCAGTTCACCATCAGATACCCCCGCAGCAGCCGCCTGCGGGGTTTGCACACCAGCAGCAACCTCACCATTGGGAGCCTCTGCAGACGCCTCCCGGTGGCTATGGGGAGCTTCTCAGCTAGATCCGGGATTAGCAGATCGAACACACCGCCACCCAAGACGCCCGTAGGATTATTACTCAGCAGCACATGCGCCAGCAGAACGCCAGATACGAGGCGCAGTTGGCGTGGCAGCAGCGGATCGAGGAATTCTGGCACATTCCCCCACCACCTGAGGAGTGATTAGGTTGTATCCTCTTCCTTGTCCTTCTTTTTATTTATTCTTTTCAGATTTCGGTCCAATTTAATTCTATGTGGATCTGGGACACTTGTCCCGATTTCCTTTTGATCTTTTGTCTGTTTTTGTTTTGTAAGTCAAGTTTTGGTAGATTCCCTTCTCGCTCCGAAGCTCTGTGATCATCCCCTACACCAACCATCTCGGTCCAGGTTCTTCTATTTCTCTCTGCTCTAGTTTGGTCCATTGAGGACAATGTCCGGTTTAAGTGTGGGGTAGGGCATATAAATTGTATGATCTCAACTTGCTTTCTGTGATCTCGTGGCTTATCTTATTCCTCTAGCTTAGAATTGCTCGATTCTTGACTTGTGATGTTAAGTTAGTTTTCAATTTTTCATAATGATGCTTAAACTGCTTAACCTAGAACCTGTAACCAACTTGCTTGCATCGATGCTAGATTTCCTAGTTAGAACAGAAAGCTTTATCACTCTTGTAGTTTTTCACTTTGATTGCATGATAATGACTGAATCCGACTAGCAAACCAACTGTGAGCTTTTGATCCATTGTGCATAAACTTGCAGTTTCAATTCCTTTTTAGTGGCTTTCTTGTACTTTGAATGAGTTAGAATTTGCATTAGACCTATTCGAGACCACACGATGACACGAGTTCTAGGAGGATAGAGGCACCTAGTTGAAGCTACTTAAGCCAGATAGCCAGCCTAACGTTAAATCCATTAGGTGTAAACCCTTGAGCTTGGCCCTTCTTTCGGTTCGTTATACATTACAGCTAATCCCCATTTTTCATCACCTTGTTGATCCCTTGTGGTTGTAGTTCTAGGTTAGCCTACCGGAAGTCGGTTTGTGGTAACTTGCCTATAGCCATTAAATAGGTGGTCTTAGCTATTACGTCCAGACGTGTAAACCCCTCTAGCAACTAAAAGAAAATCGGCACAAAAAAAGAGAAAGAAAAAGAAGAAAATTCAAAAAAATAGAAAAGATCAAAGTTTCAAAGTTTATAGTATAATTCAATAACGTTCTTCTCCCTACATATAGAAGAACGAAGTCAAAAGAAAATGTGATAAAAGCGATTTTACCAAGGTCGTATTCCACAGGGTCCTCTCATAGACCAATACTCACACTTCTCATAGACGGTCTAGACATTTGAAAATGGTTTGGTTTGATCGAGAAAATCAGAAACAAAGGCAAAGAAATGCAATACTAACAAAGATTAAGCAAGAAGAAAGGTGGTTCAAATCAAAGACAAAGGGGTTCTCTTGGTGGGTAGTTTCATCATGCTCAAGAGGACTAATTGAACAAACAAGCAAATCAAGATCGAGTTTGCATTCGGATGACCATGCATTTCACTTCTATAGACTCAATGCACTCTCGTAGCACCAAATCCCTATCCTAATACCACTCAACTTAGGCTCTCGCTCTCAAGCTAAGTGAAAAAGGATGCATTCTAAGTGTTTGATGAAATGCCAAGACACAAGACCCTCTCTTAAGACTCTATGACCACAATGCTAGGCATAACACTCTCATATCAATGCTCTAACACTAAGAGATTCACCAAAAAGCCTTTTCCAACTCAATTGAATGAAAATCCACATGCACACCAAGTGTTCGATAAAATGCCCAAGAGAGAAATCAAGTGAAAATGGTTGAAATAAGATGATCTAATCTCTTAGAACACACTCACTTCAATCTCTAGACCTACAATCTATGCAATCCAAGCACTCTCATGCATCAAATCACATTGAATGGACCAAATTAAGCAAACATGGCATAAAATGGCATTAAGAACAAGTCTAGGAATCATCCTCATACAACCAAGATCAATCATGGCAAGTTCTATACAATCATCCCTCTATCATAGCACAACTAATCTACCCATCCAAGATGAACCCTAGAAACTCAGCCACACATGGCCAAGGGAGTAAAGAGAAAAGAAGGAAGAATGGTCACCAAGAACACCATGGATGAATCCTTGAGATGATCTTCACTTCTCCACTTGTAAGCACTTCTCCCAAGGTTTGTTGGCTTCAATCCTAGCTCCAATGGCTTCAAATTGCTCCAAAAATGTGTTCTAGGGTTTGAGGGTTCGTGGGTATGTGTTTGGGGTTCAAGAGAGATGATATATTTCTTCAAAATGGCCAAAAACAAGAGTATTTATAGTGCAGGGGACAGTGCACGGCGTGCACCCCTGCACGGCGTGCACATCACGGTGCACTACGGCGTGCACATCTGCACGGCGTGCACCCCTGCACTCTGCAGAAAGCTCGATCTTGTAATGCTCATATCTCCCTCGTCCGGACTCAAAATGACCTCCCGTTTGCTCCTATGCGCTCCTTGTCATCCGTACTTTGATGCCATAACCTGAAAATGCACAGAGGCAACTCCAATAGCCCACGAATTTGGCTCCAAAGTGGCAACCAGACAACAAAATGACACTTTGCACAAAACTTCAATAAAAGCATATAAGTCATGTCATTTCACGAATAAACACGGGCATTTCATAGGTCATTCATAAGCTTAAAATGCACTAATTAAAGTCACATCAAATTCCCCTACGACTAAGCTTTGCTTGTCCTCAAGCAAATGAATTAGAAAACATCCAAGTTCACAAATGACAAGTTCGGTCCATTGAGATTCAAGCAATCACAATTTAGCTTAAACTGTTCCACGAACAAACTAAACCTACACATGCAAGAACATCAACCAAACAAGTCTAAACCTCACTAATTTCTGCACACTTCAAGTAGTGGTTGATTGGGACACAGCAAAACCGACCACGACAACACCAACTCTAATCAAAAGGACTTGAAATCGGGACATGGATCGTAAGTGGTGAGTGATTATGATGTGGCTATCGACTCGACTTCATCCGCTTCTAGATCCGCACTTTACAAAACTCTGGCTAGGATCAAGGGCTACATTTGGGAACTCTTTTTCTTTCTTTTCTTTTCTTTACATTCCCATTTTTCTTTCTTCTTTTTTTTTCTTACTGCATACTAGTGCTCGATTCAACACTTCACTTAGGTGTTGAACCTGCCTAGCTCACAGCCTTTGCCCTTTTGCTTAGTGCTCAACCCGACACTTCACTTAGGTGCCGAGCTTGCCTAGCTTTTCTTTTGAGCATTTTTTTTTTCACAATTTAGCCACTTGATCCTTAGCCCCTTACAACTTCACACAAGATTTCGAATTGGATTCCGTCTAATCTCAAGCCACAATCACGAAGGATCAAAAAGGGTAAAGAAAGACATGGAAAAGGGTGAAAATTCTGATTGCCTTCATCATCTTAGACCGGTGTTATCGAGCGGTACAAAAACACGTATCAAACCAATCAACCAACATGCAAGAGTGATAAAATCTCAGTTCTGGCCCAGACTCATTTGATATTAGTGCTAACATGCTGGTTATAGGTTCTAAGCATGACAGTCTAAACGTCATTGTGAAAACTTGAAGTCGATTAAACACCAAACGTCAAGAACCGAACGATTCTACAATAGAGGAATTCGACATTCAATTAAGATCATGCACACATAAGAACATAGCTTTAGACTTCTACCGACAAATAATCACACCAAACCTCAAACTCCCCTACGACTAACATGAGCATTATCCTCAATGATCAAGAGAGAGAGGATAAGGTGGAACGAATATACCGCACGGTGAAGAAGAGAAGCCGGAGATGGAATCCCGGATCAAGTAACCTGTTCAGGACGAGGACCTGAATCAGGGGTCCTGTAGAAAACAAGGGAGGGCACACCACTCAAACACAACCCATAGTCGACAAGATGAGAGTACGGATGAGATGTGTGATCCAACAACATGACAAGTTCAAAGCCAGAAATGAAAAGAGAAAATCAGAAGTCAAACACAACAAAACATGCAGTCATAAACAGAAATAAAAGAAAGGAAAAATCCAAAGTCCTGAGAAGTGGTGAGTGATCCTGTGGCTCTCAGTGGCGTGGTGGTCGTGGGTGCCCAGGCCACTGTGACCATGGATGGTAGCCGTCAAACGGGGGAGGCGGTGGAAAGACTGCCCAAGTGCTGGAGGGGCCGGACTCAGAGTGGAAGCTCTCCTGGTAGTAGTAGGACTGATGCTGCTGCCAGTACTGAGAATGCTGAATCTGAGTAATCTGAATACCCTGAAACTGCTGAACCTCATGCACCTGAGCAAGCTGCTGTCCATAGAATTGCTGGCTCTCAAAGTCCCTAGCGTTGTACGCCTCTAGGTTCTGAACTCTCCTGTTAAGATCCTGTATCGCCGCACTGTCTCTCCTCTGTCCCTCACGAATATCCTCCACTACGGTCGTGAGGCGACCCATCCCCGAGATAAGCTCATGAAGCGAAGTAGGGTCGATCTCTACATCCTCCTCATCACTGTCATCATCTGAGACCCGACAAGTCGGGACCGGAAGGTCTGTGATCTGAGCTGTAGGTAGGACAATCCTCAAGAGAACTGGTCGAGGCTCGACAAATTCTGAGCAGGACCAAAAGCATCAAGGCACTCATACCCACGCACCAACCTGGTCACAAACCCTCCTCCCAGCAGAACACCAATAGTGTCATTAGCTTGTATCTGAAGGAGGGCTCCTAGCACTAAATCACCTAGATGCAGCTTGATGCCCCTCTCCAAGCAATAAAAGAGAAACAAATCTCTGACTGAGACTACACCTGGAGAGGAGGATGACTTCCTGTGGGTGATGGAGTGCCGGAAGAAGTGATGGAGGAGCTTCAGCATAGGCCGATTCACTTCTGTGACCTTGGATGAGCGAGCTGAATAACCTCTAGTCCTCGGTGCAATTTCCTTGAAGAATGCACTCTTGGCGTCCCCCGCAAGAGAAGATATGAGAGCCAACCCAGAGAGCTCGCCACTTTGAACCTCCACCCACTCATAGAACCCAAGGCGGTATCCAAACTCGTCAATGGAGCACACACGCGCCATCCCGCCGAGTCTGAAGCGCACACAAACCTCACTAGTGGTCTCGTGACACTCCACGGTGAGAGTGCTTAAGAACTCCTTTGTAGGCCACTCATACGCCCTTTCGTCAACCTCCAAGAGCGGCCAAATACCGGCTCCATCAGCCAAAGTCTTCAAAGCATCCAACCAACCAGCATGACTCTGCAACCCTTCAAAATCAAATCTACCCTGCCTCGCCACGGGCCATCTTGCCATAACCTGATAACGACTGTAAGCCCGATCTCTGGGGTCGAAGTCGAAGATCCTCTGAACCACTGATTCAGGAGGGTCGACGCCACGAGGAGCTGGAGGCGGCGAAGGCGACCGTGGTGGAGGAGCAGAAGACTCCCCAGTCTGTCCCTTCCGCTTCTTGGAAGCTGGTGCCTTGGATCGCTTGGGGGCGGAGGATGAAGAAGCTGCTTTACCCTTGGGAGGCATCCTGCAAAAGAAGTGCATACAAAGAATCAACCAAAAAGGCTACACTCCTAAGACAAATCCTATCAAGGCGCCGAATCATAACACATGATCAAAACATTGAGCACAATTCAAAATCATCAAGTTCAAGTGCAACAACCTATGCTAGCAAAAATCAAATCATTGAAATCCAAACTTAAGCAAAAGGCATGCATCATGGATCAAAAACACAAATCAAGAACATATAAGCCTAAGTCCACACAATGTAAGGAGGAATACATAAAAATTAAACCAATGAGTGGTGATTAACCACACCCCTCCTCACACAAAGAATGGAATTCGGTCCCCGAATTCAGAACCTGTAGAAACAAAAGACACATCACAAAGATAGGCACGGAGTAGGATCACAAGTCAAACACTAACAACCACACCTAACTCCACCATTCAAATAAATCACGATAAAACAACATTCTGCCCCCATCAAGCCACCACTAATCCTTTGCAACCATCCACCAATCAAGAATAATCAAATCAGCCACGAATCAAGAACAATCAAATCAGCCACCAATCAAGAACAATCAATCAATTTCACAAAGCTAAAATCGGCTCAACAAAGGACACAAGCAACGCCATAACCCCAAACCTGCTCACATGAAACCAAGCAAATCCCACACCCTAAACTAAGCAACCAAATCACACCCCTCACATCAAAATCCTAACAATCAAAATCAATGCCCAACTCCACAATTCAAAGCAAACTAACAATATCAACATTCAATCAAACCACACTACCAACTGCCAACTAACTCAAGCAACCAAATCAGAAATTCAAGCCAAAAGAAACCTGAGATTGGGGCAGGTTGGCTGTTGAGGAAGACGGCGGAATTGAGTGGCGGCTGGAGTGGGAGAAGGGAGCCGGCGGGCAGAGTTGGTGGCGGGCAGGAGTTGGGGGCGGGCAGGAGTTGGGGGCGGCGGCGGCGGCTGTGTGAAAGAGAGAGTGAGAGGGGGGCTGGGTCGGTGGAACGGAAGGGGGTGGCGTCGGGCGGGTGATTGGAGTCGGCGGGCGGGTCTGGTGCGGCGGCGGCGGCTGGGCGGTGTGGGTGGCGGCGGTGGGCGGGTGTGGTGGCGTCGGCGGCTGGAGTGGGAGAAGGGAGCGCTGTCGGGTGGGGCTGGGGTCGGGTGTGAGGAGGGAGGGGATAAGGGGGGTTGGGTTTAGTTGGGTGGGTCAGCCGGGTCGGGTGAGTAGGCTGGTTGGTGGGTGGGTTGGTTTGGGTGGGCAGGGGTGAGTGAGTGGGTCGGGTCGGACCAGCTGGGTCAAGTGAGTTGGGCGAATCAAAACCAAACCGAACAATGACTCAAACCGGAAAAACAAGAATCAGATGACTCAACCACTAACCAAACCGAAATAAAGTAAAGGTGAAAAATCAGGTGCACGGCGTGCAAGTGTGCACGGCGTGCAGTGTGCACGGCGTGCATGGGTGCACGGCGTGCATCATGCAGCTGAAATTTTTTTTTGAACCTCCTGGACAGCACGTGCACCAAACTCGTGCACGGTGCACGGCGTGCATCATGCACGGCGTGCAGTGGTGCACGGCGTGCACCTCCTCAGCCTAAAATCAACTTTTCACCTCGACGAAAAACGACCAAAACACCATCAAATCAACCCAAAACGGACCCCGAACTTCAGAATTTCAACACCTACGAGACCACAAAGGACACCACAACAACTCAAGGACCTTGAACACCACAAAAACACACAATCACGCAATCAAATCAAGAAGAAAAGAAATGAAAAACACTCGGGTTGCCTCCCGAGAAGCGCTTGTTTAACGTCGTAAGCTCGACGAAGCAAGGAACACTCAAGGCACGACCAAAGACAAGACCTCAACAGCACCTATAGTATCACTAACAACATAATGCTTAAGTCTATGGCCATTCACCTTAAAAGGTTCGGTTTGGGATGGGGAGATTACCTCGATGGTGCCATAAGGAAAAACATGAGTTACCGTAAAGGGGCCGGACCAACGAGACCTCAATTTCCCGGGAAAGAGCTTGAGCCGAGAGTTGTATAGGAGAACTTGATCACCAACTTTGAAATCCTTGTCCGGCTTCAAACGGAAATCATGAATGAGCTTCGTCCTCTCCTTGTAAAGCTTTGCATTCTCATATGCATGATGGCGATACTCCTCGAGCTCATGTACCTGAAACTTACGCTCTTCTCCTGCGAGACTCATATCAAGGTTTAGAAATTTCAATGCCCAATAAGCTCGGTGCTCGAGCTCTACCGGCAAATGGCATGCTTTGCCATAGACCATCCGATAGGGAGTAGTGCCTATAGGGGTCTTGTAGGCCGTGCGGTAGGCCCATAGAGCGTCATCAAGCTTCTTCGACCAATCTTTCCGTGATTGGTCGACCGTCTTCTCTAAGATTCTCTTAAGTTCCCTATTGGTCACCTCGGCTTGGCCACTAGTTTGAGGGTGATACGAGGTGGACATCCGATGAGTGACGCCGAACCGGTGGCATACTCTATCGAATTGCCCTTGAAAATGAGTACCTCGATCACTAATGATAGCACGAGGGGTACCAAAACGGGTGAACAACTTAACAAGAAACTTCCCTACGACTCGGGCATCATTGGTAGGCAAAGCTTGTGCCTCCGCCCATTTAGACACGTAATCTACCGCAACTAATATGTACTTGTTACCATGCGAAGTAGGAAACGGTCCCATGAAATCAATACCCCATATATCAAATATTTCTACCACTAACGAGACATTTTGAGGCATTTCATTACGGGAAGAGATGTTACCTGAACGTTGACACGCATCGCAAGACTTGACAAAGTCTTGACAATCTCGGAAGATCGAGGGCCAAAAGAATCCGGACTCAAGTACCTTGCGAGCCGTGCGATTTGCTCCATGATGTCCACCCGTAGGACCGGAGTGGCAATGTCGCATGATGTCCTTAGACTCTCCATAAGTGACACATCTTCTAATCATACCATCCGAGCCAACTCGAAATACAAAAGGATCGTCCCAATAGTAATGTTTCAAATCCGCAAAGAACTTCCTTTTGTCTTGAGTGGAGAGGCCCTCCTTCAAGTCTCCACTAGCAAGATAGTTAGCCAAATCCGCGAACCAAGGTTCCTTGAACTCTAAAGTTGCTATAGCGAATAATAGCTCATCGGGGAAGTTGTCATTGATCTCTTCATTACCATTGTGTACCATTTCCGCCTCTTCCAAGCGAGACAAGTGGTCGGCGGCTACATTCTCGGACCCCTTCTTATCTCGAATCTCAATATCAAACTCTTGCAATAGAAGGACCCATCAGATCAACCTTGGTTTAGCATCGGTCTTAGATAGAAGGTACCTCAAAGCTTGGTGGTCCGTGAAGACAATAGTGTGAGAAAGTACCAAGTAGGACCTAAACTTATCAAAAGCAAACACTATGGCCAAGAGCTCCTTCTCCGTAGTTGTGTAGTTCCTTTGAGCATCATTGAGAGTCTTACTTGCATAGTATATTGGATGGAATCTCTTGTCGATTCGTTGGCCTAGAACCGCTCCAATGGCGTAATCGCTAGCATCACACATCAACTCAAATGACTTTGACCAATCCGGAGCAATGAGTATAGGGGCATTCGTGAGCTTACCCTTGAGGAGTTCAAAAGCTTGCAAGCACTCTTCATCAAAACGAAATTCCACATCCTTCTCAAGAAGCCGAGTCATAGGAGTAGTTATTTTCGAGAAGTCTTTGATGAAGCGCCTATAGAAACCGGCATGCCCCAAGAAGCTTCTCACGGATGAGGGTGGAGGAAGTTGAGAGATGGTCTCCAATTTTGCCTTGTCAACCTCAATGCCCTTTTTAGAGATCTTATGACCAAGAACAATCCCCTCATTGACCATGAAATGACACTTCTCCCAACTTAATGCAAGATTGGTTTCTTCACACCGACGCAAGACCTTCTCAAGGTTCCTCAAGCATAGGTCGAATGAATCCCCAAAAACCGAGAAGTCGTCCATGAACACTTCCATGATATCTTCCA
This sequence comes from Linum lewisii, assembly GCA_034768395.1. NCBI lineage: Eukaryota > Viridiplantae > Streptophyta > Magnoliopsida > Malpighiales > Linaceae > Linum > Linum lewisii. The sequence goes on along the minus strand of CM068301.1, from coordinate 52,895,228 downwards.
CGAAATCATCAAAAATGGCAAGCATACACCGTTGGAAGGTAGCGGGAGCGTTGCACAACCCAAAGGGGATCCGTCGATAAGCAAAAGTACCGAAGGGGCATGTGAATGTGGTCTTCTCGATGTCCTCCGAGGCGATCGGGATTTGGAAGTACCCGGACATACCATCCAAGAAACAATAGTACTCGTGACCGGAAAGACGCTCGAGCATTTGATCCATGAAAGGTAGAGGAAAGTGATCCTTCCTAGTGGCATCATTGAGTCGACGATAATCTATGCAAACACGCCACCCGGTGATCGTCCTTGTCGGGATAAGCTCATCCTTGTCATTAGCTACCACCGTGATCCCTCCTTTCTTGGGAACAACTTGCACGGGGCTAACCCAAGGGCTATCCGAGATAGGAAAGATAATCCCCGCATCCATAAGCTTAATAACCTCTTTCTTCACAACCTCCTTCATGTTAGGATTTAGCCTTCTTTGTGGTTGCACAACCGGCTTGAAATCTTCCTCCATAAGGATCCGATGTGAGCAAAATGTGGGACTTATACCTCGAATATCCGAGATGCTCCACGCAATAGCTCTCATGTACTTCTTGAGGAGCTCCACTAGACGGTCCTTTTGCTCGGGTAGAAGCTCAGAATTGATGATGACCGGTAGCTTAGAATCTGGCATGAGAAAAACATACTCCAAATGTGCGGGAAGAGGCTTGAGCTCAAGAGTAGGTGGCTCTTCATAGGAGGTCTTTACCCTTTCCACCTTCGGGAGAGCAACAAAAACCGTTTCACCCTCTAACTTGTCTCTCCCTTCAACAAGGTAAGCCACTTGAGCTTTTAACTCCGGGGTGCCTAAATGTTCTTGCACATCCGTTCTAAGGCAAACATCCAAAGAATCTCAACACACGAAGTTAGAAATACTACACACACTAGCCGAAGCAATAGTATCACAAGAGTACTCTAAATCATCTTGTGCGTGAGCAAACTTCATGCCATCGGCTATGCAAAATGTGACACTCTCTTGTCCTACTCTCAATGTCAATTTTCCGTCATGCACATCAATCAAAGCACGAGAAGTAGCTAGGAATGGTCTACCAAATATCAATGAGACATCCACATCATCGGTATCTATGACCGCAAAGTCAACTAGGAAGACAAAAGGGCCTACTTTAACTAGCACATCATCAACAATCCCCCTAGGACTCTTGGTCGACTTGTCCACAAGTTGAATGTACATACGAGTAGAACAAAGATTAGACAACCCTAGCTTCTCAAATATGCAATAAGGCATGACATTGATACTAGCACCTAGATCCGCAAGACCATTAGCAAGAGAAATATTACCAATAGCACAAGGGATAGTAAAGGTACCCGGATCCTTGAGCTTTTTGGGTGGACTTTTGAAGAGAACGGCGGAGCATTCCTCATTAAGGTGGACTAGAGATGTCTCCGGTAGCTTTCTCTTGTTGGTGTAGAGTTCCTTCATGAACTTAGCATATTGGGGCATCATAGTCATTGCTTCGGGAAACGGAAGAGAGAATTGCATTTGACTAATCCGCTCCACAAACTTCTTGAAAACCTTCTCAAGGCCATCCTTCTTCAATCGAGATGGGTATGGAGGCTTAGGCTTGTATGGAGATACAACCGGTGCGGGAGGAGAGACCGATGGTGTACTCGATGTAGCCCTACTAGGTTCCTTGGCAACCTTAGTGTTCACATTACCCGTAGGAGGTTCGACTTCAACCTCAACTTCATCCGAAGGAGGATCATTAATATCATCATCATCAACCATTAGATTAGGATCTTGTACCTTTTTAGAGTCAATTGGAGTAGAGGTTGTATCTTGCAAGGGTCTTCCACTTCTCAAGGTCACTACCTTGCAATGCTCCGGACCTTTGGGGTTGATCTCGGTATTGGAAGGTAAAGTGCCCGAGGGTCGCTCCGAGAGTGCCTTAGAAATATGTCCTAATTGGTTCTCCAAATTGGCAATTGAAGCTTGTTGATTCTTGATGAGTTGGATCATTGCCGCATTGGTGTCTTCTTGAGAGATCGAAGAACCACCCTCCTTATTTTGAGGAGGCTTGTTGAACCCGGGTGGTCCTTCACCTCTATGGTTGTACATTCCCGGTGGGGTAGGACCTTGGAAACCTTGACTTGGATGTCCACTTTGATTCCATTGATTTCCCCCTTGGTGCCCTTGACCTTGGGGTCCTCCTTGAGTCCCTTGGCTACCTTGGTTTAGGTTACTTCCTTGAGACCATTGGTTGCCTTGATAACCCCTATAACCTTGATAACCTCCTTGATTTCCTTGGTTGTAGCCCTTGCTATAACCACTACCTTGACTCCCTTGGCCTTGGTAACCTTGGTTAGACTTGTTGTACCAAGGTCGGTTATAGTTACCTTGATAGTTACCTTGGGGGCTGAAATTACCATGGAAACCTTGACCTTGTGCGAAGCTTACCTCCTCAAGGTCGCCTTGGCCAAGATCAGGAGTGGCGGAAGGACAAGCACTAACATCGTGGCCTTGACCTCCACAACCTTCACAACAAAATACCGAAGCAACCGGTGGATTACCCACTTTAGATGGCTTAGAGGGAGTCTTAGGCATACTAAGATTGCTTACTTGTGAAGCCATGGCGTCGATCTTAGACATAAGAAGAGCGATCATTGGATCATCTTCATCTCGGTGTCCCGGTAACTTAGGCTTCTTCCCATAGCTAGACGACTCCTTTGGTGCATCAACACTTACGGACCGAGAGTCATAGTGCGTGTCACTTCCATACTTAGACTTAGGAGGTTGTTGTCGAGACCAACTCCTTGTCTTGTTGGCCATCTCCGCGAAGAGTTCTAGAGCATCTTCGGGAGTGAGCATCCTTAAGTCACCTCCGGCGGCTTGGTTGATCATCCTTGTATTCTCAAAATCAAGGGACCTAGCAAAGATGTCCGCCAAGCTCCATTCGGCGAAGTTGTGATGAGGACAAGACCGAAGAATGGCTTGGAACCTATTCCAAGTCTCATGGAAGAGCTCTCCCTTGTGTTGTATGAAGTGGTTGATGCGGTCTCGGATTGCATCCGTCATATAGGGAGGAAAGAACTCTTCAAGGAAAGCTTCGGCTAGGCCCTCCCATGTGGTGAAAGCTCTACTCGGTTGATTCTCCAACCATGACTTAGCTCTACCTTTGAGTGAGAAAGGAAAGAGCCGGAGTCTCACACAATCCGGGTGAACTTGGTCATTCTTAACCGTGTCACATATCTCCAAGAAGTCCTTGAGATGCCTAGATGGACATTCACCATCAATGCCATTGAACACCACTCCATTTTGAACCATTTGGATCATATTAGGCTTGAGCTCAAAGTTCCTAGCATTGACGGGTCTTCGTACAATGCTAGAGGCTGCCCCTTCAAGAGTAGGACAAGCATAATCCGCCAAGGTACGTCTCGCGCCCCTTTGTGAGTGATCATCATCATTGGTATGGTGAGAATGTTCCGAATGGTTATCTTCATCCTCGTGATGAGACATAGTGTGGTGTGAGATGCGATCAACTTCTTCTTCTTCAACTGTAGGAGGTGGGGAAGTGGTAGGTGACTTGAGCACTTGTTCTAGTCCTTGGATTCGTGCTTGAAGACGAGCTGAACGCCTCATGCACTAACCCAAAATCTCCTGCAAACAAGCACAACAAACACACCCGAGTAATACAACGATGCGGGATAATAAAGTAAACAAAGAGCAACAAGGAAGCAAAAACTAAATTGGAAGGAAGTGAATAGATCGGTCTACTACTAAATGCTTTCAAAGGAATGAGAGAGTCCCCGGCAACGGCGCCAAAAACTTGATAAAAGGGATTTTACCAAGGTCGTATTCCACGGGATCCTCTCATAGACCAATACTCACACTTCTCATAGACGGTCTAGACATTTGAAAATGGTTTGGTTTGATCGAGAAAATCAGAAACAAAGGCAAAGAAATGCAATACTAACAAAGATTAAGCAAGAAGAAAGGTGGTTCAAATCAAAGACAAAGGGGTTCTCTTGGTGGGTAGTTTCATCATGCTCAAGAGGACTAATTGAACAAACAAGCCAATCAAGATCGAGTTTGCACTCGGATGACCATGCATTTCACTTCTATAGACTCAATGCACTCTCGTAGCACCAAATCCCTATCCTAATACCACTCAACTTAGGCTCTCGCTCTCAAGCTAAGTGAAAAAGGATGCATTCTAAGTGTTTGATGAAATGCCAAGACACAAGACCCTCTCTTAAGACTCTATGACCACAAGGCTAGGCATAACACTCTCATATCAATGCTCTAACACTAAGAGATTCACCAAAAAGCCTTTTCCAACTCAATTGAATGAAAATCCACATGCACACCAAGTGTTCGATAAAATGCCCAAGAGAGAAATCAAGTGAAAATGGTTGAAATAAGATGATCTAATCTCTTAGAACACACTCACTTCAATCCCTAGACCTACAATCTATGCAATCCAAGCACTCTCATGCATCAAATCACATTGAATGGACCAAATTAAGCAAACATGGCATAAAATGGCATTAAGAACAAGTCTAATAATCATCCTCATACAACCAAGATCAATCATGGTAAGTTCTATACAATCATCCCTCTATCATAGCACAACTAATCTACCCATCCAAGATGAACCCTAGAAACTTAGCCACACATGGCCAAGGGAGTAAAGAGAAAAGAAGGAAGAATGGTCACCAAGAACACCATGGATAAATCCTTGAGATGATCTTCACTTCTCCACTTGTAAGCACTTCTCCCAAGGTTTGTTGGCTTCAATCCTAGCTCCAATGGCTTCAAATTGCTCCAAAATGTGTTCTAGGGTTTGAGGGTTCGTGGGTATGTGTTTGGGGTTCAAGAGAGATGATATATTTCTTCAAAATGGCCAAAAACAAGAGTATTTATAGTGCAGGGGACAGTGCACGGCGTGCACCCCTGCACGGCGTGCACAGTGCACGGCGTGCACCCCTGCACGGCGTGCACATCTGCACGGCGTGCACCCCTGCACTCTGCAGAAAGCTCGATCTTGTAATGCTCATATCTCCCTCGTCCGGACTCCAAATGACCTCCCGTTTGCTCCTATGCGCTCCTTGTCATCCGTACTTTGATGCCATAACCTGAAAATGCACAGAGGCAACTCCAATAGCCCACGAATTTGGCTCCAAAGTGGCAACCGGACAACAAAATGACACTTTGCACAAAACTTCAATAAAAGCATATAAGTCATGTCATTTCACGAATAAACACGGGCATTTCATAGGTCATTCATAAGCTTAAAATGCACTAATTAAAGTCACATCAAAATGTATAGAAAAATTCAGAAAAAGAAAATTTGCAAAATAAAGTTCTAGGTTGCTTGAGGGTATCATAGGACGAGCGTACACTATTCCACTCGTGTCTGGTTAGATGGTAGGAAACCATAGGCTAGATTCGAGGGAAGTTAGTCGAAAGCTGCACCGCACCAAAGCCAATTCCATCATTCATCCCTTCATTCATCTCATTATAAACCCATGTAGTGTAGGAATCGTTACAGTCCCTTGCAAAAGTCCTTTTGACTAGTTACTCGTGTTGTCAAAGTGATGGAGATTGTGGTCAAATTGCAAACATATGACATACTTCGGTCGAGAAAGTGATTGAGAGCATAAACACGTCCCTAAACACAGAGCGCGAGAGTTCCCTTGTACCAAATATTGTCTGTGTGAGGAGTCTGGTCGGTTAGGTCAGATTCGTGCATGATTTGTGTTTGCTACTTGTTGTGTGCATATAATTAGTGAGACCAGGTTGTTTGGCTGGCATGTATGCATGTTAGGTCACTTGTTCTAGAAGTAGCAATTTAATAATTCATTGTGATTGCTTGAACCTTAACTTAATCGATCGTGTTATTTGTGAATCTGAGTGCGTTCTAGTTTAGTTTGCTTGAGGACAAGCAAAGGCTTAAGTGTGGGGTATTTGATGACACTCGATTTTACGTGTTTATCAGCCTCATTTAAGCTACATTTCCTTGCTTGAATCTCGGGTTTTAGGGTAATTTAGCATGTTTTCACCTAAATGCTCTAATTCATGCCGTTTTGGTTAATTTGGCCCGTTATGGGTCTATTTGATGGTTTTCTAGTGCTTTTGAGAATGCACAGGTTTTTAACGTCAAATACATAGCCACGGACGAGCTCGGTAAGCAAAGGAACCTCAAGGGATGGCCCGAGATCAATCCAGAAGAAATCACTGCCCGACTGTAACTGAAGTTTTTGGCGAAAAGTCTGAAGTCTTCGCTGAAAACTATGCACGAAATTCACAGACGAAGACAGTAGAATCCAACTAAAGTGTCACCTGAAGTCTTCGGCGAAAACTCCCAAGTTTTCGCCGAAAACTAATTCCTTTCTTCGGCTGAAATCCTAAACCCTATAAATACTAAACCGACGGCCACATTCAAGATATACCTATTCTGTGGATTAAATTTCAGACTTTACCCAAAGTGTCACCTGAAGTCTTCGGCGAAAACTCCCAAGTTTTCGCCGAAAACTAATTCCTTTTTTCGGCTGGAATCCTAAACCCTATAAATACTAAACCGGCGGCCACATTCAAGATATACCTATTATGTGGATTAAATTTCAGACTTTAAAAGTTCGAGGAGCCGGGAAGAGATTGTGACGCCATCCTTCCATCTCAGAGAACTCGGTGCTAGGAGTTGAAGATCCAAGAGATTGAAGCTTCACAGATTCGTCTGAAATTAGGTTTTACAGTTCTTCTCTGTTCTTCCTGGTTAAAGATGTATCCTTTGTTTGTCTTTGATTCTTTTGTTCTGAATATGAGTAGCTAAACTCATAGAGCTTAGATTAGATGAACCCTAAGTGACCCGGGGCTTTAAAGCGGTCACGGATCGGCGGTAATTAAATCTAGTTTCAATCAGTTTCTCTTGCATGTTTGGTTTATTCTTAATTGCTTTTGTGCTTCTTTTCTAGCTTGATCACCTAGTTAAGATTCTAGTTAAGCTGAGGATAGTAGCGAACGTTCGCCTCACTTTAAAACTCCAAATCAATAGTTAACCTATTCATTGGAACAATTTCTCTTTGTAGGAACCAGTTAGGGTTAATCCGCTTCAAGAGTAACTCATTAATCACTAGTAATCGCGCCAGTTAGTTTTCCGTCGCAGAAGCGAACGCACGGGCGGTCAATTAATCTTAGGAGTTAGATCGGATAGAGCGAACGTTCGCCAGTCTTAAACCTAAGGGTCAGGAGTCATGATGGTGTCTGAGAACTGAATGATTCTGTTTTGAAAACCGATAGTCTTGTGATCGCCAATGTTCTGGTGATCTTAGGGGGATTCGAAATCTAAGCTTGTCTGTCGTCTTGTTAAGTCAACCAATCTTTCAACTGTTTTCTGTTTTCTGTTTTCATTTCTTATTTTCCTGCTTTATAGTTTAGAAGTCGTGGAACTCAAACCACGCACAACTTGTGATTTAAACCTGAGTAATTTGCCTTCATATTTGAGTAGACGATTAGAAGAGACCTGTGGAATACGATCTTCTTAGCTTTTAGCTAAGTAGTTATTTGATCACTGTTTTACATCTCATCAGTCACCCATGCACTAGGATGGATAGCACCTAGAGACGCCCCAATGCATCATAGGATATCAACATGCCATAATTCCAGAGAAAGGTGCATGCCCTATACAAAAATACTAACCCATGTGCCTTGCCTAAAGGGGGTGCAATTCTTGGATGTTGAAAAGTGATTGATCCTTCATAAGTACATATATAATGTCTTACCATCATTGGGCGTTGGATTGAGAGACATGACATAGTCCAACTTAGAAGAATCAATTTGGCACACTTCTAAGGCACACTTGTGAAAAATTGATGGGTCAGCTCAACTCAGTGGCCCACCCTGGATGTCAGGACGACAAACACATTATGCTTAACATCGCCAAAGGCCTAAAGGCGACTGCTAGGGTTCCTAAACACATTTTCATGTTCTTACTACATATCCTCTAGTATGCCTTAGGACATACTACTAATAACATCCGATATGCATCACATCTCCTTGGTAGATCAACATGACACATTTCATTTAACATATAACTACAACTTATTGCTTCAACCAGATCTATAATCCAGAGTAGATTTAAAGTAGCTACATAATAAAAAAACTTGTATATAGTACAACATCAACGCCTTTGATAAATTGATCCAAACATTTCACGTTTTCCTTGCTGGAAAAGTTGAAAACAGTCAGACTTTTGGGCCAAATTGGATTAATCTTCATTAAGCATGCAATTAATTGTAAATGCCAAACTTGTGCAACTTCCCCCTCCAACCAAATCAAACCAAACTAAATAAGGCCACTGCTCCCAAATCGCCTTGCCCAACTACTTTTTCCAGTTAATTTCCTCTCCGGCCGCCGTCGCCATCACTCTGCCGGGGCTTCCTGCTACATTTCCTATCCGCAGAGCAATCGTACACGGATCACCCCCATGGGACAAGCCCACACTGAACTTCTTCTACTGAGCTTTTGCAGGTGGAGAGCTAAGAGATTCGTCTGAAATATGAACTGCTCTCTCCGTCTCCTCTGAGACCGCGGGAGACAAAAATCCCCATTTTTGGTTTTCTTTTCTTTCTGATTTGTCGTTTGTCCCGTCTCTCTGCCTCTTTGTTTCGCTTTATTTATTCATTGTTGCCCAATACATTAGCTACATTCAGCCTGCTTCTTCTTCTTGCAACTTCCTCAGATCTTATTTTTCCCTTGATCTTGGTTTCAAACTTTTCAATTCAAACATGGCGGATAAATGGGTAAGGATGGTGACGGCGCAAACGCCCACTAATATAGCAGTGATTAAGTACTGGGGAAAGAGAGACGAGACTTTGATTTTGCCCGTCAATGACAGCATTAGCGTCACTTTGGATCCCGGTCATCTATGTACTACCACCACTGTTGCTGTAAGTCCCAGCTTCTCTCAGGATCGGATGTGGCTCAATGGCAAGGTAAATCAATTGAAATGCTTCACTTTCTCTACTTATCTTCTTATTTCTGATCTGGGTTTATGTTTATTAATCGAGATTAGGGGGATAACCGTGGTCTGAATTGGAGGGCTTTCCAGCTTTTTCCCTGCTTTTCAGATTGGGCTGTGTACTTCAATTTGAAAATGTGCAGTTGCTATCGAGGATGCAGCCTTTATTAGAATAATCCTAGAGGGTATAAAGTTCAGATGCCGGTTTGGTAGGGAGATGCTTGTATGCATAGAATTGCATGTGTTGGATATCCAAGTCTTAGATAAATGTATCAAGATCGACCATGCTTGTTTCTCATACTTGTGCATCTGTACATTTTGACTTGCTTGATTGTTTCTATCCAGCAACGCCAATACTATATTGTGTTTCATTCCACTTCTGTGTTTGCTGGTTAGTGTAGGAGGTTTCCCTCTCAGGAGCTAGGTATCAGAATTGTTTACGAGAAATTCGTGCAAGGGCTTGTGATGTTGTGGATGAGGGAAAGGGTATCAGGATCCAAAAGAAGGATTGGGAAAATTTGCACGTCCACATTGCTTCCTACAATAATTTCCCCACTGCTGCTGGATTAGCTTCATCTGCTGCTGGGTTTGCGTGTCTTGGTAAAATATGAACTTTTTTCTCCTTGTTTATACATATGCCTTAATGATGTTCAAGCTAGTAGCTATGGTTCTGTGACATCTGAACATGTGTGGGCAGCAGCTGTGGGTAGTGGGCAACCATGTATATGCTTGATGCTTCCTTTAGCTAATTTATATTTGACGAAATTACATTTTTCATGGCATTTAAATATTTGATCAATAAATGGAAAACCATATACTTGCACCACAGCACTTGGATGGATTTTCCTCTACTCATTTATACCAAGGTGCGATATTTCAGTCATATGGTACAATAACGAATTGTATCAGACTTTATGGTTTATCATCTGAAATCCTAGAAAGTGGTAAAAATTACTGTTAAATCATTTGATAATAAGAAAATGATTTGGACTAAACTGGTTGTATGTATCTGGCCTAAACCCTGATATAAATTGTTGTATCTGATTACAGTATATTTTATATGATTGACTGCATTGAGGTTCAGTTTAGCAATCCAGAACAACATCCAATCAAAGATTCTACTAAATTTTTTTCTTTCTTTTGTGGATTAGAGATTCTGATAATATCAATTGACTCGAGGGAAATACCGTTACTTCCTTGGATTATATCCATTCTACCTCTATCCTTCTTAAGCACCTTAGGCGGGATAATTTGAAGGCATCCATTTTTTCTTGTACACCTGATGAATTGAGTAGCTCGACTTGCCCTGATTTCCATACCAAAATGTTTAATGCTTGATTGGCTAACATTGATGCACATGTGAGAATTATGGTCTTTACAAATATTTATGAAGTAGATACTAAGCAAGCTGGGGTAGTGTACATGCTAAATTAGCTAGCTTATCTGTTCGTTGATTTAGTTCTGTAACCTGTTCTATTGTAATCTCTGATCTTTTGTTCAACAAAATACTCAAAATCTACAATCTTCTTTGTGTGCAGTTTTCTCCCTTGCAAAGCTAATGAATGCAAAAGAAGATAACAGCGATCTTTCTGCAATTGCGAGGTGGGCATTGACGATTTTGTTCCAAGTTGCATACTGCTTGGTGTTAAAATAATCTAAGCCTTTATGATTATGAATTTCAATGTTGCTGAAATTTTTCTTGGTAAATTTCAATGTGGCAGTTGTTTCCCTGTTATTTGTGCTTTGGCTTCTCATTAAATAGTTCGTTCTTTCTTTGAAGGCACGACTTTAGAGTCAGAAATTGTTTGTTGTTAATTTCCGTTGTACCCTTTTGTCCATTTGCTTAAATCGGTAAGATATATATGTGTATGTAACTTGATCTTTTAACGGAACCTTCTGTGAGTCATCTTAGAAGGGAATATTCATACAAGCAGCTTTTATTTCTTCGTCTTTGTGCACACTCGGGGTACAATTACCTGATTTGCATATTTTTACTTTAAAGAATTTCTGCGTAGGATCCTTGACGCATTCTGGATAAAAGGTTCAATTGTTCTCTGATATTTCTTTTATATCTTACTTGACAGACAAGGTTCTGGGAGTGCCTGTCGCAGTCTATTTGGTGGATTGTGAAGTGGATCATGGGAGAGGTGAGATTGGTGTTTTACATTTTGTTTTGGTTAGTTGTTATGCAAACCACAAGATGGAAAGGTGTTGATACTGCATTTTTCTTAAATTATTTAAGGCCAAGGATGGGCGTGACAGCCTTGCTGTTCAGCTGGTGGACGAGAAACACTGGGACGAACTTGTTATTATTATTGCTGTGGTATGTTTCACTCTTGCCTATGTGTCTTCGTTTCGAATACACATTACTTGTTCTCCAATGCATTATTCATGATTTCACCTTCCTCTCTTTTTGGAGTAAGCACCAAGGAAAGTGCAAATTTGTTAAGAGTTTTGTTCGTAGTTATAGTCTTGTAGACCTATAACTTCATTTGAATATTCCACTTATACTGTATGCGTGTGTGCATTTTAGTGTACCAGATGGAATATAAAATCTTACGTTATCATGGAAGGAGATGATTTTTATGACTTGCTTTGTGACATTTGAGCTTGTAGTCCCATGTGTGCCACAATTGTTTTCGTAATGAGTGTCCCGTTTCCAAGTGCAGGTAAGTTCGCGGCAGAAAGAAACAAGTAGCAGTTCAGGAATGCGGGAAAGTGTTGAAACTAGTTTGCTTTTGGAGCATCGAGCAAAGGTACCCTTTCAAAATATCTGATGAGTATCATTCTTAGTCGCTATTACCATTGGAAACAACCTTGTGTAATGCCTGTTATCCACTGCTCTTCTTTTGAGCTACTCATACAACTAGTTCCTGACTTCATTTCAGTAAGGATGGTGGATTTCATTGTGATTGATGCTGAGTATTTGTCTCTGTTTGATAATGCCATCTCCTCCATTTCGGTGACAGGAAATTGTACCAAAAGGATAGTCCAGATGGAGGAGGCCATAAAAAACAGGGATTTTACATCTTTCACAAAGTTAACCTGCGCTGATAGTAATCAGTTCCATGCAGTCTGCCTGGACACCCGTCCTCCGATATTCTACATGAATGATACATCCACAGGCAAATCAGCAGTTTTCTTCTACTAATTGGTTAGTTGCTCACATTGGGAATAATTGGCCTTTGATTTTAAACTAGGTATTTGTTTTCAGGATTATCAGCTGCGTTGAGAATGGAATAGATCTGAAGAAACACCTCAGGTTCGGTGTTACTATTCTGTGTTATAAATTATCGTACAGATACAAATTTTCAACAAGTTCAGTTTTTTTGCTGAAGTATCTTATTCCACAGAAGCCATGGTGGTTACTTGTCCTTGCTTTCTTCGACTTTTCTTTGATTTAAAGATTGTGAAAAAAAGAATTACCCAGATGAGATATGATTGATTATGGAATCAATTAGCTGAACTGCAATCTTAACAGGTAGCTTACACCTTCGATGCTGGGCCGAATTCTGTCCTTATTGCACGTAATCGAAAGGTTGCAACTGAGCTTTTGCAAAAGCTGCTCTTCTACTTCCTCCAAACTCTGATGCAGATTTGAACAAGTACTCTCTTTTGCTTACTCTGCTGTTTTTTCTAAAGAAGCTGAAATTATTAACCTGTGTCAAAACATGAACAAAGCTCGACCACATACAAAGCTTGTGCTTCCAATCTGATCAAAATATAATCTTTGTGATTCCCTTTAGCTATGTGATTGGAGATAAATCAATTCTTAAAGATGCCGGGATTGAAGGGATGAAGGATGTGGAAGCTCTAGCACCGCCAGCGGAAAACAAGGATGCTCAGAGATATAAAGATGGCGTTAGCTACTTCATCTGCACACGACCCGGTAGAGGCCCTGTGTTGCTGGCGGATGAATCGCAGGCCCTTCTGAACCCAGAAACAGGGCTTCCCAAATAAAACTGTGTCAGTTGTTAGTGACATTTCGAATGATTCCAGGGATGTTAGTAGTGGTTGGACAGTCTACTGGTTGTTTAGTTATGTGGACAGTTTCCTGACTTGAGTCGTTAGTAGTTGATGGAAAGTATGTGTTTGAATTGTAACTGTTTTGTTTGTTTTGTTTTGTTGACTTGGATTACTACTTATTAGAAGACCATTTCTGAGGAAGAAGCAGACAAATCAGGCTGTTCCTCTAGAGAGCTTGTTTAATTTTTTGCTGGGTTGATTGTACTATGATTGTTACTCACTGAATAAACCCTTGAACTTCGATCAATAATTTTATAGCTTAATCGTCTATTAGAGTGTTTGCAGCGCCAACTATTGTTACTAGATTCTGTTCAAACTGCAGTTGAACAACATACGTACAATCTTACATGTGGAAAAAAAGAACTGTTAAGTTAAGACATGTGGACTTTGTCTCCATTGTGGAGCAAATACATTTTCAATTGCGATATTGAAAAGCTAAAAAGAAAAACAGAATGTCTAGAACGGGATTTGAACCATGCCCTTTCGGACCAGTACCTGAAACTGGCGCCTTAGACCAAATTGGCCATCTTGACTTTGATGTTATGTTTCTTCGATAGAAACTTCATATATATGTATTAATGAAAAAATATATAACATATTTGTAATATGTATGGATTTGAAAAGGTTAATGCAGTTTTAATAAGCAAAAATGTTATTTAAATTATTATAAATATGAAATCTGAATTGTGTTTTTACCTAATTTAAATGTGTGTGTGTGTAGATGAGTATTATCATTGAGAATATCAGTCAATATTCGAGTAACTTTTTATTTGTATTTACAATTAAAATTATAGTATATAGAATAAAGGGTTAATACACCTTTTTGCCCCTCTACTATGCAAAGTTAACAACATGCCCTTTTACTATTTTCTAACCGATTTAACACCCTCTACTTTGAAAAGTTTAACAAATATGTCCCTTCATTTATCTTTTCATCTATTTTTCGTCTAATGAGTTCATTTTACGTGTTGCGTTATACTATTTGTCCACACATCACTGATCGGGATGTCCACAAGGTGAAAATATTTAAATTAAAAAGAAAATAAAATGGAAAATCATTATAATCACCATTATGTATGGAGGTGTTTTTGTGGTATTCCTTTTTCTTTTTCTTTGTAATTTAAATAATTTTGGATGGTGAACATTCCAATCAACTATAAGGTGTACAAATAATATGAAGTAGCACATATAATCAACTCATTAGATGAAAATATAAATGGAGGGGCATATTTGTTAAACTTTTCAAAGTAGAGGGTGTTAAATTGGTTAGAAATAATAAAAGGGTATGTTTGTTAACTTTGCATAGTAGAGGGGCAAAAAGGTGTATTAACCTAGAATAAATCTCAGTCAACTTTGAGTAACATTTTTTTAGCAATTTGGCCCTGGCGGAATAGATAATCCAACGGCCCCCAATGGCCCTTTTTTCATTCTATAATCCAACGGCTGCAGTTATAGGAAGTGGGCCCCATCTCCCAATTTATTTATTTTCCCTTTATCTCTAATTTCTTTATTTTCCAATTTCCGAAAATGAGACAGAAAAATAAATTACTAAACTTTGGGCCCAAATTATCGGCGGGAAACTAACTTGTTGTAACTAGGGCGGGAAACTAACTTGTTGTAGCTTTAGGCGGGAAAATAAGCAGGAAAATTTCACAGAAGGGAAGCTGAAACATTTAGGAGAAAGTGTTTAAGGTTTATAGACTGAATCAGATAGAGCTACTAAACTGGTTCAGAGACTGCAATGGACGATAATAGAGAGGTAAAACGATGAGGAGGTCTGAATCGGATGAAGAGGACTCACTATTCATGTATGGGCAAGATGGAAACCTAATTTCGAAGAGTTGCTCGCTGTTGGCAGCAACAGACGACCGGTAGATGAGATAGACGAAGAAGACATGGACGTCGATAGGGAGGAGTATGATGGAATCGAAGGGTCCGATTTAAACGCAGAGCCCATATGTGAGGAAGAAGATGAGGAAGAAGAAGCAGAAGAAGGCCTCGAAAGAAATGAAGATGAGTCAGATGTTGGTGTTGTTGATGGTGAATTGCTGTTATGTTTTGTAATGGTGTACAAGTAAAGTCATAGTTTGTCTTCATATTGAGGATGGTGGCCCCAAAAAGGCAAAGATTCTCTACCTTTAGCAGCTTTACTGTTTGTTTATGGAGAAAATGGGATGTGCATGCATGTGAGTATGGTTGTTGAAGGGTGTAAATGCAGTGAGTTGGTCTTTATCTTCTTGCTTATTGTATATGTGGGTACCATGTGCAGACTATGTAATATTCAAATAAGACATGTGTAATGATAAGGTAATAGATTAGTAACACACGCGTAACTGTTTAGCCATACATTTTTTTTATGAAAGGAAAAGGAATCAGACCAGATGACGTCGAGAAGTGGATGTCGATGGAATGGGACACACACACAAATTCCAAAGCATTTTTACAACAACTTTGCACATCGACATGGTTTTTAGTACCCGCATTGATTATCGCAAACCCTGTCGCGTACAACACACAATGGAAAATTAAAGTATGTCGTATGCTGTTGTACCAGAGGTGGATATCGGACCAACGGTAAGCAGCAGCCGAAGGTAGTTATTGGCAAGTCTGTGAAGGATCCGAAAGTGTTGACAAAGCCACAAGTGAAAAAGTCTGAAACGGAATTGGATGCAAGGCAAGGATACGTTTCCAATTGGACGAGGGTCGTGACAAGTATTACATCACATACTGGGTCAATGATCATAACCATGAGCTGAACCTAAGCATCATGCTCACCTCTGTGTATCGAATAGAGAGGTTGATCCCACTACTGGATTGTTGATGGAGATGAATGCAGCAACAGGGATAAGTTTGAGATCATCATTTGAGATCATTTGCACAACTAAGGGTGGTGTAGAAAATGTCGGTTGTACGAAGGTTGATCACAAAAATTACTTGGGGAGAATAAGGCAACGAAATATGGAGAAGGAGAGGCTCATGCTATTGCGGAGTATCTACGGATAAAACGAAGACACAACCTGGGTCTTGGCATGAGATTGAAGTTGATGCCAATTACAATACGCTTAACATTTTCTGGGCGATCAAAGAATGCGAGCCGATTATGCATGTTTTGGAGACTCTATAACGTTCGACACAACATACCGGACGAACAGACACTATCGTCCCTTGGTAAGTATCACTGTCATCCCCACATTGTTTGCAATTCAGTTTTCGGGTTTAGGTTTAGTCATGGTAGCAATATGTTTATGGTACCTTTATCTTGATTTCATTACTGTGTTATTTTTTCATTACTGGTACATTAGCAGTGTTTTATCAAAGTGAATCGTTGTGATGCACCAGTAGGCTGACATGATTTTTTTGCGGCTCTTTTGTTGGGTTCAACAACCACCACCAAGGTGTCGTGTTTGGTACTGCCTTACTATATGATGAAACGGTAGCTTCGTTTTGTTGGTTGTTCAAATAATTTCTCCAGTGCATGCACGGCAAAGCCCCAGAGACGATCTTCACATACCAAGATCAGGCCATGGCCCGAGCAATCAAAGAAGTCTTTCTGATACCTTCCACGCACTGTGCACGTTTCATATTCTGCAAAATGTGAGGAAAAACCTAGGTAGTTCGCTATTCACACAAGAATTTGTTAAGAAGCTCCTGCTTCTCTTCTACGATGTTGACAACGAAGAAGAGTTTGATGACGTGTGGAGGGTGGGTGATCAGGGAATGCTTCCCTTCATATGGTGAGGAAGGCCATCGGTGGTGCAAGTACATCAAGTCGTTCAGGGAACAATGGTCGGCAGCGTGGGTCAAAAACCATTACACGGTTGGAATGGTGTCCACACAACTTGTGGAATCGACAAATGCTATAGTTCGGGGGTTTCCTTCAACCCGTTCATAGCTTGGTTGATTTCTTCCCCACTTCGATCGGTAAGGAAGGCTATCATTAGCACTATCTTGAACCATTATATTGGTATTAATACTATTAATACTACATCCTTACTGATTTGTTATTATTGTTTTACGACGTGTGTAGTATGCTTCGAAGTCGAAGGGAGGCTGAGAAATTAGAGGAATACAAGGCTAGAAATACCAAGCCCTGGGTTGCCTTTGAGTACAGTGAAGTGGTAAATAGAGCAGTGGAGGAATACACTCCCAAGATTTTCACAATGTTTCAAGAACAGTACTCGCGCATTCAAGAGTACCAAATTGACCAAAATACGCAAGTGGTCGACTCAGGTATTCTTACATGTTCAGTTTACAAGCCCATTAACGGGGTGCGGGCAGACACTCAATCTGGAAGGTGTCATGAATTTGCAGTATTGGGATACGATGAGCTTGCTATGTCGGCATTTGCTTTTGGTTATGGCCGTGCAGGGAACTTTTGGCAATATCAAATTCAAAACCCTCCCTGACTTTTACATCAAGAAGAGGTGGACTAGAAAGGCGAGGGCGGGTCATGCTGACATTTCATACACACTACCGATGACAAGTACACAAGATGAAGAAGAGCGCTACATCTCTCTGTATAGCAAGTTTGGGTTCATTGTGAGGACCGCTTATCGCGAGGAAGTGTTGGCAATCTTGCTTGGCAAGCACGCGGATGCACTCAGTAAGGCTCTCGAAAAGGGAGTTGATGTATTGACTAATATGCTTCGTAAGGCATCATCCTGAATATAGTAGAGGATGCTGGTGGTGATCCCACTACGGAAAACACTACATGTGCAAACAACCAGAGTAAGGCTCCCCAAATTGCTACTAAGTTCCCTCGGAAAAGCAAACCCAGCAAAAACGCACCAAGTTTAGGGGGACAATGACATACATCGTAGCAAAGAGAAAAGGAAATGGCAGAGGGTTAGGGCACGAGAGGCTGCGCAGAAGCTCTGTCTAAAAGACGCAGCGAATGCATCTTTGGTGTTAATGTTCGGTGAGGGTGCGTCCCTATTTTAAGCCACGTCTCAATAAGGGTTTAGTATATTTTGGAAGGGGACTTAATTTTGGGAAGTGAAATTTTTGTGTTTGATGGGGGTAATGTTGTACTTCAAACAATATGGTTTAGGGGGTATTGACTTAAAAGAGTCCCGTACGTTTGAAGACTTAACGCGGCGGTCACGTGTATAAAAACTTTCAAAGTGGTCCCGACTTCCAATTCGTCCAACTTCCATCCAATTTTTCCGTTCAATGCTGACGTGGAAGATGACTCAACCGCCTAGTCAGCATAAACAATAATAAAATATTCATAAATAAAAATTAATACACAAATAAAATTAAATGAAATAAAAAAACATTCTCTCTCTCCCCTCTCTCTCCCTCTCCTCCTTCCTTCTCTTTACAAACAATCCTCCCGAACTCAACCTCTTCCATCTCTGCCGCCCTCCGCCACTTCTCCAACAACGATGATCCTCCCAGAGACGCTACGGAGCTTCGTTGTTCGTTCCGAAGCTACCTGATTAAGTTTTAATGTCGACGGAACGAAGTTCGTTTCTCTGCTAGCTCTGTGCCACGACCCGAATCGAAATCCTCTGTTCCACTCACCGTCACCGGACCCGGAAGATCGTGATCTTGAAAATGAATTCCTTAGATAATTGATTGATGGCTTAGGTACTTTAAGGGCCAGTTAACCCAAGAGCAAGGAAATGTCTAAAACTTAATCCGGGAAATGTCTAAAACACTAGGTCAACATTGATCAGAGTGGGGCTTATTCAATGAAACACCAAAAGCAACATATGAAATATGGTCAATTGGTCATGGAAAGAAGTAATATTCGAAACTAATGGCTCACCGAGCATTTCATCAAACAGTTGGTTGGCAATTCTCTTGAAGTCGTTCTGTAATGGCGATTTCACTCAATTGCACAAGCACTACGAGCTTGAGAAAAGAATAAATTCACTATCCCCCTTCCCAATCAAAAATTCCCTCTACGATCACAGATTCACAAGCTCACCACAGCTCCAATTCAAATCAAACAATCGAACTACACACCTTCATCAGAACCGAATCAATCAATGGAAATCGCGAAGGAAGGAATGAAGGAAACAGGATTTACCTGGAGAAGCATGGGAGGGAGCAGAGAAGGATGGAAATGGAGAACCAGGTGGTGAGGAGCAGAGAAGGATGTCATGGAGAACCAGACGGGGAAGGAGCAGAGAAGATGCCAATCTGGAGAATCCGCCATGGCTACGGAGCAAATACGAGATTGCCGAGGGAAGAAGTGGCGGAGGGGCGGCGGAGATGGAGAGGTTGAGTTCCGGGAGGATGTTTCGTAAAGAGGAAGGAAGGAGAAGAGGGGAGAGAGAGAGAATGTTTTTTTATTTCACTTAAATTTATTTGTGTATTAATTTTTATTTATGAATATTTTATATTATTTATGTTGACTAGGTCGGTTGAGTCATCTTCCATGTCAGCATTGGACGGAAAATTGATGGAAGTTGGATAGAATTGGAAGTCGGACCATTTTGAAAGTTTTTATACAACCGTGACCGCCGCGTTAAGTCTTCAAACGTACGAGACTCTTTAAGTCAATACCATATGGTTTAGGGTTAACACTGCCTCACCTTTCCCTATAAATATTTTATGTAATTGCAGTGAATCATTGAGTATTTGCAGGACTCATCTAAATGATTCAAGGCCTTCTTTAACTTGTCTTTTAGAGTATTTGTAATCTCATTATAACATGTCAGTAAGACATTGGTAATTGTGTTGTATGTACCAATTTCAGTAAGACTCGTTCAACAATCCAAGGCACAATTTAAAATTTGGGAATTTTTAATCTTCTTTTTCATTTCCACCAAATTTCCAAGCCTAGTTAAAAGAAAAAATTTTTTAAATTTAAAAAAAACCCCCCCAAAACTCACGCCAAGCTCCCCAAAAAAAAACAATCAAAAAACCATTATCAAAGAAAAATTGGTTGGAAAGGAAAGGGAAATGAAAAAAACCAGGTTTAGGGAAAAAGGGGGGGCGGGGGGGAAATAAACCCGGGGGAAAAAAAATTTTTTTTTTTTTTTTCCCCCCCCCCCGGGCCCCCCCGGCCGGCAAAAGGGAAGGCCGAAAAATCGGGGCGGCAAATTTTTTGATTGGGAGATTGTTTCAAAAAAAAAGGGGGAAAAGGGGGAAGGGTTTTTTTTTAACAAAAAATTTGGAAAAAAAAAAAAATTTTTTAATTTAAAAAAAAAAAAGGGGGGACAATGAAGGAAAAAAAAAGGATAAAAAAAAATTGGGGGGCGGGCCCAAAAAACCCCGGGACCGCCCCCAAACAAGACCTTAAGCTCCTTTTTAGGGAACCTCCCCCCCCCCCCCCAAAAAAAAAAACTGAACTTGGAACAACTTTTCAAATACAAGGCCCAACCCCCAAAATTTTAACCTTTTTAAAACCCAAAATGACCAACAAAAATTGAAACCCCAAAACCCGGGCAAAAATTTTAAAATTTTTTTCCCCAAAAAAATTTTCTCAAATTAGTTCCCCAAAACATTTCCCTTTTAAACCCTAAAAATTACTATTTTCTAAAAACTAATTTTTGCAAATTACCCACAAAAATTATCCACTTTTTTTAAAAAATTTCCCAAATTCAATTAAACATTTAAATTATTTTTTTTAAAAAACCAAAAAAAATTTAAAAAAAAATAAAACTAACAAAAAAATTTTTGGGATAAAAAAAAAAAAAATTTTTCCAATCAATTCATAAACTATTAATCCACAACTTAAATAATCCCAAAACAAACCCCAACAATAAACAAAAACTTCCAAATTTTTTTCCCATTAAACCAAAAAAAACCCATTTTTTCCTAAAAAAAAATAGTTTTTTATTCTCAAAAAATTTTCCCTTATTCATCTAAAATTCATTAACAATAAAAAAAACTTATTCAATAAATAAATTTCCCCAAAACAAACCTTTCATTTCAAAAAAAAACCAACAACCTTTTTAAAATACAAAAAAAAACAACCTTAATTAATTCTAACCCTCTCTAAACCATTCTTCTTTAAACCTTTCACTTCTCTTTCCATTTTTTAAACTCCCCAAAACAGGGGTTTCCATAAACAAAAAGAAATTAACCCCAAAAATCAAAAAACCCCCCTCTCAATCCCTTTCCCTTTCTTTCCCCCCCCCACAAAACAAACCTAATTTTTCCCTCTCCAAAAACCTAAATTATGGGGTCTCCCCTTTTTCCCCTTTTCTTCCTTTTCCTTCCTTCATCCTTTTTTCCTTTTCCCTTTCTTCTTTTCCAAAAAAAATTGGGGGTTTTTTTTTTTTTCCCTTTTTTTAAAATCCTTTTTTTTTAAAAATTTAACTTTTCCCCAAAAAATTTTTCGGCCAAATTAAAACCCCCTGGCCCCTTTGATTTTTTGCAAAACTTTTTTTTTTTGGGGGTTTTTTTGCCCCGGGGTTCATTTCCATGGGTTTTTTGGGAAAACCAAAAGTTTTCCCGAAAACTTTTTCCCAAAAAGGGCCAAATTTCCCCTTTTTTTTTTCAAGGGCAACTTCGCAAAAACCCCGGGGAAAACCCCTTCTTAAAGGGTATTTTTTTTTGAACCCAAAAACCCCCCCCTTAGCCAATCCCCCTTTTTGGGGCCTAAAGTGCTCCCCCGACCAAAAAAACCAAAATACGAAAACAATAAAGGGGCCAATGGCCCAAAGGGGCCCAAAAAAAAAAGGCTAAAATCCAAAAAATTTTTTAATACCCTAATCAAAATGGGGTTCTAAAAAACAAAAAATCACAAAAAGGCAATTCCCCAAAACGAAAAATTTGCGTCCCAACAAAAAACTAAACATCCAGCCCAAAAAACCAAAAAGGTAAATTAATTCCCCAATCAAGGGGAAAATTTTGGGACAAAAAACCACCACAAAACCCCAAAAAAAAGGGGAACTTTTTGACATTAGGGGGGAAGGGGGAAAAAGAAAACCCCCCAAAAACCACCGACTCAATCGGTTTGAACCAAAAATAAAGGTTAGGGGGGTAAAAAGGGTTTTGGGGGGATCTTTTTCGACTCAATTGTCCGTTCTAACTCACTTTCAATTTGCTAGGCTTAAAACCCCCTTTTAAAGCTCCTTTTTTTTCCACTTTCTTTTTCCCCACTCCGGGCCCTGACACCCTTTTGCCTTTTATCTAAACCCAACCATTTATCCGGCCCCTACCTTTCCCCAAAAGGGGTTTGGTTTTTTTTTTTGAACATATTTTTTAAGTAGACTGATTTATTAAACTTCCAACAAAAAAGGTTGTTTTCTAAGAAATGAGGTAAAAAGGTTTAAAAAAACTAATATTTAAAAGTGAACCCAACAAAACCAACCAACTTTTCCCAAAAAGGGGGGGGCTTTTGGCTAAATTTAAAATAAAAATCCACAACTTAAAGGGTTTAGGGCGTCAAAACAGTTAAAAATCAACCAACAAAAGGGAAAACATTTTCTTAAATTTTTAAAAAAGGACATGCTTTATGGTTTCAAGCAAACAAAAATTTTTAAAAAATTTAACAAAAACCCCAAAAATCCCCAATGATCCCAAAAAAAAAAATAATAAATTTTAGCTTAAAGAAGCATTGGAAAAAGAAAAATTCCAAAACCCAAATTAAAAAAACAAGCTTGCCTCAAATCAAAAAAAAAAAGGGGGGGGGAAAAAGGGTTGGGGAAAACATGGGGCCAAATGGGGGTTTTCCGGGGGGGGGGTTTTTGGGAAAAAAACCCCGGGCTCCCCCCCTTATCAAAACCCAAAAAACAAAAATAAAAAAAAAGTGGAAAAGGGGGGGAAATTTTTAAACTCAGTTAAAAAAACCCGAGACTAAGGCAAACCAAGGAAAAAACCTCCCGAAAAGTTAACCAAAATGTTAAAAGGGGATGGCCACCCATTTTAAAAGTTTTTTAAGGGAAAAATCCCTTCGCTTCCTAAGGGAAAAATTTATTAGGAAATTCCGCCCAAAGGGAACCTAATTTCCCCGGGAAAAATCAACCAGGTTTAGGGAAATTTTACCCCAAAAAAATCCCCCCCCCAAGGGAAAAATTTTCCCCCCTTTGGTTCCCCTTTTCTTAAAGGGGAAATTTCCCCTAGACCTAAAACTTCCCTTTCCTCCCAAATCAATTTTTAAAACAAGAAAAAAGTGGGTTTTCCCCACTAGGAAAGTCAATTTTACCATAGCCCACCAAAGGGGGACCTAGGGGGTTTCTTAAAGGAGTACCCTAACATATACCCCGGGACCAACCCAAAACACCCCCTAAAACCCTCTTAGCCTTTTTTTCCCTTTTTCCTTCCAAATTTTTAAAGGGAAGGGGAACCCATGGAAACCAAAGGCCAATTATCAAATTTTTCCAAAAAATTACCCTTCAAAAGAAAAGGCCCCCCGGGGCCCCCCCCCGGGGGGGGGGTCGAGGAAAAGCTTGCCCCCCCCTAAACAAATAAACCCCAAAATTTTAAACTGCCCCGGCTAAAAAGCCCTGAATTCCCCAAAACGTTTTTTCAATTTAAAAATTTGGGCTTTCATAGGGAAAAATTTTCCTAACTTAAAAAACCCAAAAAAAAATTTTAAATCTCAAAAGGCCAAAAAATCCAAAATCCTTCGGGTGCGACCCCCCTAGTCCACCTGTGGGACCGGACAATTTTTGACCCGCCTCCAAAGTTTTTTTTTCAATCCCTCCCCAAAAAAAAGGACCCCCAAAAAAAATTTCAAAAAAAAAACCCCCTTTTTTGAGTAAGGGCCCCCCTTAACCCTGAAGTTTTAGAAAACCCGCGAAAAGGGTTTCCTTAAAAAAATCCTAAGGGGAAAAGTTAGGGGAAGCCATGACTCTTCAAAACATTTTACCAAGCCTTTCCGGGCCCCTCTTTTGGCCCCTTTTCCCGATTTAAATAAAAAACCTTGCAAAACAAAAAACCCTCAATAGCGGGTTTACATGGGCAATTTAAGGCCCTAAACCGGCCAAAGAAAAGGGGAGGCCCCCGTAGGAAAAAAAACCCAAAAAAAAACCTTCCAAACCCTTCTCCGAGGATTTCCTTTTGATTTTCTTGAAAAATTTTTTTTAAAACTTCGGAGGGAACCGAAAAGCCAAAAAAAAAGGGGGGGTAATTGGTTTGGTTTTGGGGGGGGGTTGGGGGGGGGGGGGTTTTTGGGGGGGGGGGGGTTTTTGGTTGGGGTTTGGGGGGGGGGGGGGGGGGGGGGGGGGGGGGGGGGGGGGGTTTTTTTTTTTGGGGGGGGGTGGGGGGGGGGGGGGGGGGGGGGGTTTTTTTTAAAGATGAAATTTTTAATTTTAAAAAAGATAAAGAAAAAAAAAATATAAAAAATTTTTAAAAATATTAAAATGGAAAATTGTTGGAAGTTTGAATAAGGAATTGGGAAGAAACAAAAAGGGGGTTAAATTGGGTTTTTTTCGGGTTAGAATTTCTAGGGAAACGGAATATTAAAAGAATTTTCCGTGCCGAGAACGGGTTTTTTTATCCAAGGTAAAAAATGACCCCGGGCCCCCCCATTTTATCGAAAAAAAGAAAACCCCCCGGGTATGGCCTTTCGAAACCGCCTTATCCCCGGACCCTCCTTTTTTGGGGGAAAATTGCAAACTAACCCCTTAAAAGGGGAAAGAAAAAAACCCCCGAAAAGTTTAACCTTTTTTAAACCCCCTTTTTTTAGGATTAAACCTTTTTTGGGTTGCACAACCGGTTTAAATCTTCCTCCATAGGATCCGATGTGAGCAAAATGTGGGACTTATACCCGAAAAATTCGAAGCCACGCAATAGTCTCATATACTTCTGAGGATTCCACTAACGGCCTTTTGCTCGGTAGGCTTAGAATTGAGATGACCGGTACTTTGAATTTGTTGAGAAAAGCAACTCCAAATGTGTGGGGAAAAGGCTTTTAGCCAAGAGTAGGTGTTCTTCAAGGAGGGCTTCACCCTTTCCACCTTTGGAGAGCAACAAAAAAAGTTTCACTCTCCAACTTGTCTCTCCCTTCATCAAGGTAACCACTGGCTTTTTAACTCCGGGGGATCTAAATGTTCCGACATTCATTTTAAGGCAAACATCCAAAAATCTTTACACACGAAGTTAGAAATACTACACACACACCGAACAAACATCACAAGAGTATTCTAAATCACTTTGCGTGAGCAAACGCATGCCATCGGCTATGCAAAAATTTAAACCCTTGTCCACCCCAAGTCAATTTCCCATTAGCACATCGATTAAAGCACGAGAAGTAGCAAGAAATGGTCTACCCAAATATCAATGAGACTCCACCACGTATCTATGACCGCAAAGTCAACAGGAAAACAAAAAGGGCCAAATTTAACAGCACACATCAACAAACCCCCTAACTCTTGGTCGACTTGTCCCAACTTGAATGACAACGAGTAGGACGAAGATAAAACAACCCTATTTCTCAAATATGCAAAAACAAGAATTGATACTAGCAAACCCAGTCCGCAAGACATTAGCCAAAGAGGGATTCCCATAGCCAAGGGGTAGTAAAAGTACCCGATCTTTGAGCTTTTCCGTGGGCTTCTTGAAGAGAACGGCGGAGCATTCCCATTGAGGTGGCCAGAGATGTCCTCCAGTAACTTCCCTTTTTTGGGTAGAGTTCCTCAGAACTTACATATGAGGCATCATATCATAGCTTCGGGAAAAAGGGAAAAGAGAATTAATTTTTACAAGCCGCTCCCAAAAATTCTTTAAAACCCTCAAGGGCCCTCCTTTTTTAATCGGATGGGTATGGGAAACTTAGGCTTTAGGAGGGACAACCGGGCGGGGGAGAGACCGGTGGTGTACCGGTAGCCTTACTAGGTTCCTTGGGAACCTTTTAAATTTACATTACCCGAGGGAAATTCCACTTAACCTCAACTTTTTCAACCTCAACGCCATCCGAAAAGGGTCTTTAATATCATCATCACCACCTTAGATTTTGG
Source organism: Linum lewisii (assembly GCA_034768395.1). Lineage (NCBI taxonomy): Eukaryota > Viridiplantae > Streptophyta > Magnoliopsida > Malpighiales > Linaceae > Linum > Linum lewisii. Next base: position 52,869,325 of record CM068301.1, on the reverse strand, counting down.
ATCTTGTACCTTTTGGGAGTCAAATTTGGGGGAGGTTGTATCTTGCAAGGGTCTTCCACTTCTCAAGGTCACTACCTTGCAATGCTCCGGACCTTTGGGGTTGACCTTGGTATTGGAGGGTAAAGTGCCCGAGGGTCGCTCCAAGAGTGTCTTAGCAATATGACCCATTTGATTCTCCAAATTTGCAATTGAAGCTTGTTGATTCTTGATAAGTTGAATCATTGCCGCATTGGTGTCTTCTTAAGAAATTGAAGAACCACCTTCTTTGTTTTGAGGTGGTTTGTTGAATCCGGGTGGACCATCACCTCTATGGTTGTACATTCCGGTGGGGTTGGACCTTGGGGAATTTGATTTGGTTGTCCACCTTGATTCCATTGATTTCCTCCTTGATTCCCTTGACCTTGGTTACCTCCTTGAGTCCATTGGCTACCTTGACTTAGGTTACCTCCTTGAGACCATTGGTTGCCTTGATTGTACCCTCTATAACTTTGGAATCCTCCTTGATTACCTTGGTTGTAACTCTTGTTATAACCACCACCTTGATTACCTTGTCCTTGGTACCCTTGGTTAGACTTGTTGTACCCACCTCCTTGGTTCCAAGGACGGTTGTAGTTACCCCATGATAGTTCCCTTGGGGATTGAAATTACCATGGAATCCTTGAACTTGTGCGAAGCTCACCTCCTCATTGTGATCGCCTTGGCGAAGCTCAGGAGTGGTGGAGGGACAACCACTCACATCGTGGCCTTGGCCTCCGCAGCATTCACAATAATATATTGAAGCCACCGGTGGATTACCCAAATGAGATGGTGGAACTTTATAGGGATGCTTAGGCATACTAAGATTGCTTACTTGAGAGGCCATGGCATCAATCTTGGACATGAGGAGAGCAAACATGGGGTCATCTTCATCTCGATGTCCCGGTAACTTAGGCTTTTTCCCATAGCTAGATGAATCCTTTGGTGCATCAACACTTATGGCTCTAGAGTCGTAGTGAGTGTCACTTCCATACTTGGACCTAGGAGGTTGTTGTCGAGACCAACTCCTTGTCTTGTTGGCCATCTCCGCGAAGAGTTCTAGAGCATCTTCGGGAGTGGGCATCCTTAAATCACCTCCGGCAGCTTGGTTGATCATCCTTGTATTCTCAAAATCAAGAGACCTAGCAAAGATATCCGCCAAGCTCCATTCGACGAAGTTGTGATGAGGGCAAGATCGAAGAAGAACCTATTCCAAGTCTCATGGAAGAGCTCTCCCTTGTGTTGTGTGAAGTGGTTGATCCGATCTCGAATTGCATCCGTCATATAAGGAGGAAAGAACTCTTCGAGGAAAGCTTCGGCTAGTCCCTCCCATGTAGTGAATGTTCTACTAGGTTGGTTCTCCAACCAAGACTTGGCTCTACCTTTGACGGAGAAAGGAAAGAGTCGGAGTCGCACACAATCCGGATGAACCTGATCGTTCTTCACCGTATCGCATATTTTGAGGAAATCCTTCATGTGTCTAGACGGGCATTCTCCATCAATGACATTGAAAACCACTCCGTTTTGCACCATCTGAATCATATTAGGCTTTAACTCGAAATTTCTTGCATTTACCGGTCTTCGCACGATGCTCGAGGCTGCCCCTTCGAGGGTTGGGCGAGCATAATCAGCTAGTGTGCGTCTCACACCTCTTTGCGATTGATCATCTTCATTAGTGTGATGTGAATGTTCCGAATGGTTATCGTCGTCCCCTTGATGAGACATAGTGTGGTGTGAGATGTGTTCAACTTCCTCTTCTTCAATAGTAGGAGGGGGAATAGTTATTGGCTCGATCACTTGTGCAAGTCCTTGGATTCGTGCTTGAAGACGAGCTGAACGCCTCATGCATTAGCATAAATCACCTGCAAACAAGCACAACAAACACACCCGAGTAATACAACGATGCGGGATAACAAAGTAAACAAAAAGTAGCAAGGAAGCAAAAAGGAAAATGGAAGGAAGTGTAAAGATTGGTTCACTAATAATCGCTTTCTTAGGAATGAGAGATGTCCCCGGCAACAGCGCCAAAAACTTGATGTGCAAGATTTAACTCACAGCATACAAGGTCGTATTCCACGAGGTCCTCTCATAAGCTAATACTCACAAAGTTCATGAACGGTCTAAACATTTAAATTGAGTTTTGGTTTTGAAAGAGAACAAATCAAAAGCATAAACAAACAAGGTAAAACTAACAAGTAAAATTTGAGGATCAAACAAGAAAGAAGGGGTTTCTTCAAGCTCAAGGTTCATGAAAGCTGGATTGAATCTCAAGCAACGATGTGCAAACTAATGACCATGCAAATCACTCAAGTAGAATCAATGAACTCTCGCACAATTGACTCTCTACTCCTAGACCAAATGCACCATGCTTTCGCTATGTGAACAAAGGGAATGGAGTGCTTTAGCTTGCTCAATGAAATGCTCAACACTTGATTTCTATGCTAACATTCATCTAACACAAGGTAATGATGCAAGACACTCTCATGTCAATCATATAACACTAGTCTAGCAATCAAAAGGGTCTTTCAACCTTCAAATGAAAGAAAACTCAATGCACACCAAGTGTTTGATAAAATGACAACAAGGAAAAACAAGCTCATAATGGTTGCAATTGCATAATCCAATCTCTCAAACCATTCAATTACAATCCCAAGACCTTAGATCAACATCAATCAATCATTCTCATGTATTGGAAGACATAAACAAAACCACAAGAACAAGTCAAGTTCTCATGGACAATAAGCATAAGGTCTAGGATCATCATCTTACACAAATGGCTATGAGAAACTCAATCCATACAATCAATCACCTATCCTAGCTTGATCCATCCCCCCACTAAATTAAACCTAAGCTTAGCCTAGCATAACCATGGAAGAAACCTGAAATTGAGTAGAGGAGATCATCCTTGTTTCCATGGAGGATCTTGCAACTTGGCTCTTCAAGCTTCAATCCAAGGTGTGGAAGGCTTCACTTAGATTCTTGATCTTCAAGTTGATCAACAAAGGGAGGAGAGATGATGGTTGGTTGAGAGGAGAGAGGAGAGTGATCGGCGATGGTAATTGAGAGAGAGAGTGAGGCCGTGTGTTGTAAATTAACAATGAATCACCCCTTAATTTTTCGCCCGCATAACCTTTAAATACTGCGCTGGAAATCCCTTGAATTTTTGACGAAAACTGTGTAAGATTTTCGCCGAAAATCTCTTTGAAAAACCCCGGGCAACTTGACATTTCTTCATAGGTTTTTGGCGAAAACTCAGATAGTTTTCGCCGAAAACTTCTTCATAAATCGAATGCCGAAATGCTGACAGCCTCCTGTTTGTCTTCGACGGCAACTTTTCGGCGAGAACTTAGAGTTCTCACCGAAAACTTCTTCAGTTGAAGGGTGCATTTTTCTCGTTTCTGCAACGGCCATATCTCCTCCGTCCTAGCTCCGATTGACCTCCCGTTTGATCCTACGTGCTCCTTGTCACCAGTACTTCAATGCCAAATCCTGAAAATACAAAGAAAACAACTCCAATAGGCACGGAATTGGCCTCAAAGTGGCTACCGGACAACAAAAGAGCACTTTGCATAAAACTTCGATAAAAGCACATTTAATCATGGCAAAGTGAGATCAAACATGGGAGATTCTTAGGTTAATTGAGGGCTTAAAATGCACTAAATAAGGTCACATCACATAACCATAACAGATCAGTAAGGCAGTACCACAAACAACATCAACTACTATCTACTTCTCTCTCTTCCTGGTTCGACCCCGATTGGCATGGACTACTACGCACTCTTCCTCATTCACTTTCGCAAGTGCATTATCCAGGGAGGAAACAAGACGATGTATGTATAACTGGTGGTCTTGGAGGACGTTCTCCGACCTCGCCCAATAGTTGCGATGTTGTGGACTGAATCGGCCTACAAAATGCTCCATGAAGTAGAGAGTGAACATATCACAATTAGAGATGTCTGACTGTATTGGTGCATCGAACACCCTTTGCTGGTATTTGGAGACGTCCTTCTTGCAGTGTTCAAGGAGAAAAGGTTGCAGATATTCGACTAGGCGTGTGAAGGTCGCCTTGTACCGAGGCACAATGTCGAAATCTTTATCACACTCGACACTGTTGAGGATGATTCTTTGCTTGTTACGAAGGTCAATGACAAACACATAGAAGTTTTGCAACGTCGGGCCTCTGAATATTGGGAAGAAAACCTATTATATTAAAAAGTATCAAATCCCATTACAGATGTTTGCAGGAAAGATGAGTAAACAGAGGAGAGAAACCTACATATTCAACCATTTGTAGCCCTTTTCCAGACATGTATGGGACGTTAGTAGGGTCAATCCAGAAACATAGTAGTGACATCACTTTTTCGTCCGAGGAACCGAAGGACAGTCCAGCTTCAACTTCCTCTCGAGCTGCAACTTGAAAAAGATTATTGAACACATACTAAAAGACTGAACCATATGTGTCAACCAGTTTTGATCATGTCGTAGAACTTACCCCGATATCGGTTGGGAAGCAAAATTGGCTTGGTTTCTCTACTTTTGAAAAGTGTTCCCGGTTAAACAGATGTGCAAAAGAATCCACAATATGTGTGATCATAAACCTCCTTGCCATCATTGTTTTTATCAGCAACCTGAGAATAACATTTTGTCGTTCTGGAAACTCGCAAATGTGGGATCCACTATTCAACGAAAAGTAGAACATGTTAGGCCCTTGAACTAAACATATATAACCACCTAATCACTGCAACCGACAAAATAAAGAAACACTTACTCATTAAAGCTCGAGTGCTTCAAGACGTAATCCACCAAAACTCTTTCCTGACCGTCTAGAGTCTTTTTATTAGGAGAGGATGGTTGTGCCACGGATCGTGTCTGCCGATCAAATACCGTTGGGGTGTCCTTTTTTCTCTTTGATATGTTGGATGACCGCGTTGAGGGTTCCATCAGAGTTGAACACTTCAACACTCTTTCCATCATCTATTCCTGCTGCATATGAATGCACTTGCTCAGTCGCTGAGTTATGCGAGTTGTTCGATTCTTCCGAGTCAGAGTCACTATCGTGTTCGGTGGTTGAGTGTCTTTCAACTGATACTAAACTTGGTCCAACTTTTGATTTGCCTTTGTTGGCCCTAGTAGCAGATTTCGTAAGCGTGTTATCCACATACCACAACCTATCTTCCCACAGGTTATATTCAGCCCGCACCTCCGCTACATATGCATCGAGAGTAACCAATTTAGCTTTCTTCTCTGTGTACTCCCTCATAGCAACCTCACGCATCATTTCCAACTGAAACGACCATTGAAATGATTTGCCATAAATCATTAAGACTGTCATAATGATTCAGTAAAACTGACATAATGAACCAATAACAGTTCACTAACACAGTAGTAAACAATTTTAATGTCTTAATTCATTCAGTGTGAGAGAGATGCCGATCCAATAAGCGTTCAATAATACAGTGATAAACAAACAATAACAATGGCATAATGAAGCATTAACACTTTGGAAATTCGGACATAATCACCTTAAACTCTAAACCCTGAACACCTCAACACCATTAACAGATCAATCACAGGGTCATAGTAAGCCAGTAACAAATAGATAGCAGCAACTACTAAGACAATTGTACCTGTCCACGATCTGATGTGGCATTGGCAAGCACGGCCCATCCGTCTGTCTGATCGAACTTTGCATGCGGTTTTCCGGCATCCAAATGCTGCTTCTCAATGCTCTCATCGTCACTGTCGACATCAATCCAATCAAATGTAGCTGCCGTCACGCTCTTTTCTACATCTTCCCGGGAGGACACGGTGAAAGAAAAGGTTCCGTCATTGTTTTTAATTTCATTGATAGCAGCCCGCACCCTCCCATCGTCCCAATACATGCATGTCGGTTTCTCAGTAGCATGAAACTTTCCCGACATGATCATGTCTACGAAGTGCACCTACATTTGAATTTGATATAGTGGAGCCATGTTAGTTTAATTACGGTAGAACACTTAAGCGCAACATTTGAATTGAACTCAATAGAGTGGAGTAAAAGAAACTATACCACTAAAAAGTTCATATCACCATTCAGATATGATTTCTTCGCAGTCGTCTTCAACTCCAGAAGTCCACTTTTAACCGTATTTACAATGTGAACACCCCAGTTGTACCCTGCAATGTCCTTGAAAGATCCCTTCAAGCAATGAGCATACATCATCGTGACTTTATCTGCATTGCACGGCGCCAACAACTCAGCAAGACAAAGTAGAATATAAAGCTTCGCATATGCTTTAGATTTTGTAGTTAGTAGCAGTTATTTGTACAGAACCCCCGTCTTAATGAAATCTTTCCTATTTCTAGTCACCCCCGTTTGACTTTCAAAGTTGACCATGTATCGGTTAGAACAATGCACGATGTTTATTTCTGAACCAATACTTGGCAGCCCATAGACCCTCTCCACATCAGATGGCTCGATAGACAAAATCTGCCCATTCAGATTGAATGTCATCGTCTTCGGATCGAAGGCCTGAATAAGGAGGTCAGCCAACTCCTTATTAATTGAAACTACTTGGATTTCAAGTAATCCATGAAAGCCAGCCTCTTGCAATCTCTTCTTTATTAGTGCTGCATTCGGTTTCTTCTCGATGTCCTTGTTTACATGAATTATCCGATTGGTTTTACATCTAAACGAGGTCGTCTTGTTTGTAGCTGTCGTACTCTCTTCGGCAACTTTACGTCACCTTTTAACCTGCACTCGACCCTCACTACAAAAAAAGAGGGGTTTAGCGTCGCTTACAGCGAAAGAATTTAGCGTCGCTTACAGCGAAAGAATTTAGCGTCGGTCGCTGAAACGACCGACGCTAAAACGTTGACTCACGTTTGATCGGAGTTTAGCGTCGGTCGATGATCGACCGACGCTAAATTCTATGAAAAAAACGACGCTAAATCCGATTTTGGGTCAGAAACGGAGCCCTTACCCAAAACCAGATTTAGCGTCGCTTGCCGACATGATTTAGCGTCACTTGCCGACATGATTTAGCGTCGCTTGCCGACATGATTTAGCATCGGTCATCGACCGACGCTAAATCAGGTACCTATTTAAACTCTCGATTCCTCTCTCAGCCGCCACCCTAACCCTAACCTCAAACTCTCACCTCTCTCAATCCTCTCCTCTCTCTCCTGAAACTCTCTCAACTATCATCCTTATCCTCCTCAACTCCTCTTCAAACTCTCCTCCCCCCACATCCGTCGTCCGTCGGCCACATCCCAGCCGCCGTCCGCCAGCCACATCCCAGCCGCCGTCCGCCTTCACTTCCTCCTCCAGCCTTTGCATCCCAGCCGCCACCAGAACTCCGCCGCCGTCCGTCGTCCACATCATCCCACCCTCCGACCGAAATCCTCGTCGAGATCCTCAAGCTGTACATGGACATCAAACCATGGACGACGAAGCCAACGTGACGGCGGTGGAGAAGAGAAACGAGATCTGGAAAAAAAAACCTAGATCTAGAGAAAATAAAAATGAAAACAAAAAATGAAAAATTGTGTTGGTCAGCCACCCATTCGGTTAACCCGTTTTTAGCGTCGGTCGTTATTTATTTAGCGTCGCTCGCATAAGAAACGACGCTAAAATTTAGCGTCGCCATATTTAGCGTGGCTTTTTTAACCGACGTTAAATAATTTAGCTTCAGTTTCGACCGACGCTAAACCCTCGTTTTTTTGTAGTGCCTTAGCAGACCAATTACAAAACAATAATGGATCAGTATGTGTTTAATAAGCAAGTAGTAACGGAATAGTATCATATCTATAACGGATCAATAATGCAATGCGGGATCTACTACCATTAGGACACCCCTAAGTGTCCTCATATTAGGACACCTCAAATAGCCGTAGGATTTGATTTCTAATCTAATGGTAGATATGAGCTGGGGGTGTAGAATTGGGAACCGCATTAATTAGTGTAATTATTATTGAAATTAATTGGGATATTACGAAATAAGGGAAAAAGGGCAGTAGTGCGGTTACCATAAGTAAAGAGAGAGAAACAAAAAACCCAAATTTCAGCTCTCTTCCTCCCAAAATCGCGGTGCAGTCTCTTTCCCAAAATCATCCTCTCTCGCCGGCGACACTCACTCGCAGACCCTTACCGCCGCTGCAAGAAAGTCGAACGATGATGACGACTGGGTCGAAACGAGGTAGTGAGGAACGTGGTTGGAGCACTGTTCCAATTGGGGATGCTCCTCCGTCAGCCGCTCCGAGAAGGCAATCATCGCCGGTTCCTCCGCCGACAACCGCTCCGAGGAGGCAATCATCGCCGGTTCCAACCAGATCTAATATCGACGCCGGCGAGAACATGCAAAACCCCCAAGGAGAGGTTAGTTTTTTGGGGAAATTTTCTAGGTTTTGGCTTGGTTTTTGAAATTTCGAATGCATGTTGTTGTTGTGTTCCCGTTTTCTGTAATCCGAAGCTTTTGAGTTGATTAATTTGGGTCCCCTTTGTTCCTATTTTGAGGATTTGGAACAAGTGTTCCGATTTTGGTGATAGGGAACATTTGTATTTGGTTTGAACAGCGTGGCCTATTATTGATTTTGGGTGTTCTTGTTTTTGCATAATGGAACATCAACTTAAACCTTGATTTCTAGTTAGTGTTTTATTGGTCCCCTTTGTTACACTGCATTTATCCTATTAGAACTGAATGGAATATCTGGGTGTTGTCCGAAGTTGTTTTCAAAACCAGTTGTTATGATGGTCTAATTGCGAATTCGCGATGTTCCTGTTTTTGGAAAATGGAACAGAGAACATGCAAGTAAGCTGCATAACCCCTGCTCTTGTGTTTTCTGTTGTCTAGCATGCTTATGCTTTAATGTTACGATTAGCACAGAATGGAACGTCTACGTGATCAATGTATTTGATTTTGAAATCAGTTGTAGTCTTGTTTCCCTTTTGAATTCGATCGTGACCTACGTTGTTCCTATTATCGGATAATGGAACAGTAGTGTAAATGTTGAATTATATTTTTAGAAGAGTTGTGTTCTTGGGCCTCTATGATCCTTATAGATGAATCTGGAACATCAGGCTTTAGCCTGCATTCAATTTTAAATCAGATGCCTAACCCTTGTTTTTGCCTTGTTTGCTATTTGTTTTGCTGTGACCATGTTGTTCCGATTTTGTGAGAGTGGAACATAACTGAACTAGAATTGGAATGGTTATGTGATTCATTTTTTTGCAAGCCAAAACATAAGGAATGGATGTCCTTCTGTGTAGAGAAATACTGGATGTTCCATTTTGTGTGAGCTGGAACACCATAAAACACTGTCCTGATTTGCATTTTGGTTTCGATTTTCAGAGGTTAGAAGATGGGGGCACAACAGGAGAGCCAAAGCAGAGATCTAAGGTTGGTTATATGACGAATAGGTTATTAAATATATGATTGTAGTTTGATTTATTAACGAGATATTCATCAATAATTTTTAACAGTATTGGAAATCAATTGCTATGAAGTCAGTGAAACGGGCTAGACTCTGGATGCCTCGAACAATCAATGCTGAAAAACCACAGCCTCAGGTTTGTTGTTTAATGTTTGTGTACCTAGCATGTGAGTAAACATTTGTACAACTTATTTTAAAAAATGTTTGTTCCATACCATCTCATTCATTTTGAAATGCTCATTATTGAAGGTTACTGAAGAATAGGGGGCAAAATCAATAGATGAAGATACAGAGTCCGATGATTGTGAATTTCTGATCTCACATCGAGTCCCACCTATTCAGAGAGGGAATCATCCACAATCATCATTCCAGAATTCTCGATCTGAAATTAGAGGTCCAAGTAGTAGGACGCGAGCTAAAGTAACGGGATGTGCCACCACCAAAACATCCAACATGGATGATGAGGTATCACATTGAACGAATGGCTACCTACTTATACACACACACGTGTGATGTATTCTATTTGAACGTAATTGTTTCTTTATGGACAGACAATGAAAGTGAAGGAAAAGTTAGCTGGAAAGAGGAAGATGACGGCTGATGAAGAAGAAAAGGTATGTCTACTTTGGTGTTTGAGTTTTTCATGCACTGTGTTTTGCTGTTATGTTCCTTTTTCTGTTTTGGAGAACCAATTATGCGGGAGTTTATGATAGTTATGTTTTAATATCCAATTTTTATGGTTAGGCAATGAAAGCCAAGGAAAAGGCAGCTGGAAAGAGGAAGATGACGGCTGATGCAGAGGAGAAGGTATGTTTACTTTGGAGGCGTATACGTTGGTTAATATAACAAATGAATATGTTCCCTGGTGTTGATTGTATATGTTACTATTTGACAATGTAGGATGCTGGAAATCTGAACCATAAAGCAAAACCAAAGTTGTCCCTTCGAAGTCGATGTGCCCCAAAGAAGATACGAGATATAGTACATATGTCAGGGCCGCATGCATCAAAGCTAATGGAATTAGAGGGGTTGGGATTCACTGGTACAACGCAGGTCTGAATTGGAAGCCTCTGCTTAGATTTCCTGAAGTGGGCATTTGAGTGTTACGATGTTAACACTAAGGTGTTCCATTTCAAGAAGAATGACAGCCTAAGAATAACCGAAGGGGACGTGTCGAAAGTGTATGGATTACCCCGAGGAAATAAGAGTGTTGCGAAGAAGGTAGCAGAGTTCAAGAACTCATATCTCACAAACTTGGGCATAGACAGTGGGCTTGAGATTGAAAACAGCCCAAGAGAGATGGTGCTGCAAAGCGTCATACAAAGGCATTTAGAGAACGAGCAAGACGATGCTAAATGGAAGAAACTGATAATACTCTATATCATTGTCGTTCTACTGTGTCCAAAAGAAAGACTGCAAGCTAGCTTGAAGTTCCTTCCACTTTTGGAAAAGGATTGTGTTGGTGAATTCACCAGTTACAATTGGTGCAAATATGTCGTGGACCATTTCCATAACGGTTTCAGAACCGCAAAGCAGAACATGGAGAAAAAAGGAACAGCTGCAATGTCTCCATATCTTCGCATTCAACCGCGAAACCATGAATCGCACCACCAATCTTCGCATTGGTTGATCAACGATCAAGTAAGTAATCTTTGGTGATCGTCCAAGCAGCAGTAATACCAAACGAGCTTATTTGGTCCATTGTCTTCATTATATGGTGGCATAACCATCCAGAGGAATTAAACTTGTCACACGAGCAGTCATAACACCATGTATCCAAGTTGAAAGTTACAGTATGCTCATCAGTGTCAAATGTCTCTTCCGCCATGCTATATTTGAACCAAGTCCAAGCATTATCAACACCTCTTGAAATTACTGGGATCCCTCCTTTCATTATTAAATCCATAGCGTTGGCATACTCTTCCTGGAAGTATGTGAAAATCTTTGGGGTGTAAAACTACAATGAAAATGAAGGCAAATATGAATAAGAGTTAGGATTTTGAAATTCTGTAGTCCAATAGATGAATTAAATTTGTATTCACAAATTGACACATAAACAAACGAAAAGGGAACAAACAAACAAAAAAGCAAATAGGGATGGATTGAAATGAAAATATAAACATGTGATAGAATCTAACCTCAGCAGCTTGCGTGACCAATGGGTTTTTTGGGAAAAAGTTTGTCACTGGTCTATTCGTTGCAAGATAATCTTGGTATAATTTGTCATGTCTCTTGTTATCGAGCATTCTTGTGAATTCTCCAAAAAAAGTAGGAAGATTTGTTTTGGTATCCAAATAGGCTCGCAGACTACTGTTCAAAGACTCACTCAATTGTGAACTACGCATGCCACAGGTGAAGTTTTTATTGACCCATGCTGAAGACCATTGCTCTCGAAAATTGTAAATGAAATATAACCATGAATGCACTTCGGTCCCTTCGCTAGTGAAGGTAGTCTCAATCATCTTGTCCTAGTGAAATTGGAACTGTTGTACCGTGTGTACCCCAGACATGGCTTTAGTGAAACCGTTCTCATACACTTTAGTGGCCAACTGTATTCCCATGTTGCGAGATGCATTCTCACGAATATGGAATTTGCATAATCCATGAAACGTACTAGGGAATATTGATCGAATGCCAGCAGCAATAGCAGGGCACTGGTCAGTAAAAATGGAACGAGGACGCTTGCCTCGCATGCATTCCAACAACGTTTTGAATAACCATTCAAAACTCTCAGTGGTCTCCTCGAATAAAAGTGCTGCCCCGAGTACTATCAACATCCTATGATGGTTGAAAGCAGAGAATACACCTGAAAAATAAAAAATCCAATAAGAAATGATTAGTCGCGTTCTGAACATGTTCCTTTTATAAATATTTGGAACGCTAATAAGGGAAAACAGTTTGCAAAGGGAGGAATGTATATGTAAAAACAACCTGAAAGTTTTATTCAAAAGGAAACAAATTACCTAGGGGTCTAAACTGGTCTTTTGTGCGGTACGTGGTGTCAAAAGAAATTGAGTCACCAAAATAATGATAATCGGTCACCATTCGACCGTCTGCCCAGAAAATACTCTCTATCTGGCAATTTTCATCCTTCTTCACCTTGTAGAAGAAAGTAGGATCCTTTTCCTTGACACCCATGAAATAGTCATATAACCATCGACCCTCGCCTTCTTTCAATGGAGTACGACGTACTAAGTCACGATGATTTTGCAAATCTCGTCGTGTACACCCAACCTTATCCCTTCCACCACTGCAATTTGCCAATAAATCATATCTAGCTCTGAGAGGAACACCTACTTGATCATGCATCTTAGACAGGAGCGCAGTGAGTGGAGTTATTGATCGTGCGGAGTTGATGAATTGTCTATGCTCGGGAATGGTCAACGGATGGTTGTGATCCACCCTCCATTCAACAATATAGTAACCGTGTCTCTTCTCACCACCTTGTCTTTATTGAGGCAAAACAACCAACCCTAAATTCAGGGATGATTCTTCCTTTTGCCGTAGCATCTAGTAGACCACCATTTTTCGGATCCAATGAACTCCCCGTCCTATATCCTTCTCTTCGGCAAACTCGGGTTGCATAACGTACCCTAACAACACCATCACTGGGGCATTTCCGTGACTTCGTAGACGCCTTCCTCACACTAAAACCAGCATCATGTGCATAACTCAGGAAAAACCCCTCAAAACTAGCGAAAGTGTGGAAAATCAACTCCTTCCATGATTTCGGATTGTGGGTAGCCTTGCAAATTTATGAATCAAGATAATAGTTCCCAAATAATTGACCTATAAACACACTAGGTTAAAAAAATATAAAATCATTAAAAAACTATATATTAGGCAAGAGTTTTGTCTACAACCATACCTTCTGGAAACTCCTCATCCTCATCAGAGTCATCATCAACAATATCATCTAAATTGGGGTTTATGTCATCATTCCCTACATTTAAATAATGCTTATATAAAATTAGGTCCTATTCCGAAACAAAATGAAATGAACACTTTTGATACATGGTGGTGCAGTATGTTAATTTAAAACTATGCAGATTAAACGTTCCGAATTTCAATATAAGGAACACTGCACATAATGACGGAGCACATTTAGTATTTATTGAAAGAATTAACTAGCAAATTGTTCCGAATTCTGAAACAAGGAACACTAGCTATAAAACACTTAAAACATGTTCTGAAGCAATGAAAAGGGAACACATCACAAAAAAATTCTACAGGCGGAATTACAATACGAGGGAAACATAGAATACCTTCAGAAACTTCTTCAGGTACCACCGGTATGAACTCAGATGGAATAAACGACGATGATCCAATATCAACCACATCAGGATTCATTGTTAGAACTTCCTATAAATAGGGAGAAGATAGAAAAGGACCCCGCCGAAAAAAAAACTGCTGCCACCGTTTGAAACTAATACGCCGCCGCCACCTGGAAATAATCCACAACCGATCTGAGTTAACAACGCCGCCGCCGTTTGGAAGAAAAAACACCGCCTCCGCAGCCGCCGTTTGGAAGAAAAAACCGCCGATGATAGAGAAAAAGATGAAGAAGAGACTAAAAAAAGGTAATTAATTAAATAAAAAATGGAGCAGAAAAAGGAATAAAAAATCGGCACATTAACTGCAAAATCGAAAAAATAAACCATAATTATCAAAAAATATATATTTCAGAAAAAAATCAGCAATGAATAAAACCTTGAAATTACCCTTATATCCATATGATGTTAGCCATCAGATCTGTACAATTAAATCCTACGGCTCTAAGAGGTGTCCCCATATGAGGACACTTTTTGGTGTCCTAATGGTAGATTTTCCCATGCAATTCTATATATATATATATAACAGGATTTCAACTTTTTACAATTGCCACCTAAGCCAATCCTCTTCATACCTTAATTTTAGGGAATCAACCAATTAAAATTAATCTCTTAAATAATTAATAAAAAAAATATTAAATCTCTAATGTTTGTTAACCACCCCACGTTTAACCTCTTCTTCTTTTTTTTCTTCTTACATATGAATTTTGGCATTATTTGTTTCTATAATCAGAAATTATTTTTAGGTTTCTATATATATATAATAGGATTTCAACTTTTTACAATTTCCACCTAAGTCAATCCTCGTCATACTTTAATTTTAGGGAATCAACCAATTAAAATTATTCTCTTAAATAATTAATAAAAAAAATATTAAATCTCTAATGTTTGGTAACCACCCCACATTTAACCTCTTCTTCTTTTTTTCTTTCTTACATATGAATTTTGGCATTATTTGTTTCTATAATCAGAAATTATTTTTAGATTTTAATATTTAATATATTTATTCCAAAAATTAAAAATTAATTTTCATTTCTAAAATTTTATGTTAGTTAAATAATTAAAACTTATTTTGAATTTAGTATTTATTTTTCTATTATTTCTTTGAACCTCTCACATCCTTTACATTCAATCGTCTCTATAAACTGTATTCAAAATATAATGGCTAATTTATCGGGCTTTAGAACATGTTATCCTAACTTCTAAAATGTTTCTTTTGTCAAAAAAAAAATGTAAGAAAAGTTTTTATCTTTTAAAATATAAATATTTTTTAATGAGAAATTAGTCCACATTATTAATAAGTAATCTATTAGTTACTTAAAATTAATACCTTCATGTGAAGTAATATATATTTATGTAGAGATTTTCAAAATTAAACTTTTTTTCAGGAGAACGTTTAGCCAACTTCACTTGACTACCACAACTAAAAGAAAAATATATACTATCTACGACTACTCTTTTATCATGTCATCTTTTATTTCCATAGATATCCCCTCACTGATAACATAAATGTTTGTGTTTTTTTGTTGTGAGTTTGTTTCATTATCTCCGTCATAGGTGGACATATTTTCATTTAGTTTTTTTGTATAGTCTCTACCATGAACTCACTAGCAAAGTAGGACAATATATTATCTTCTTTTCGATGACTACTCATTTATTCATTAATTGATTTGTTGGTTTTAGTATATTTCAACATCCTTATATATTCCTAACTAAAAAATATACAAAAATTACATGTATATATTTATAATTACACCCATTTTACAAACATTATAGCAAGACAAATTATAAAAAAAACAAAACAAAACAAAATTGGAAGAAAACAAAAATGCTTAGGGTCGCAAGTGGATGAGAGAGGATAGAAGGAGGGGAAGTGGATGGAGTTTCCACCATCGTCGGAGAAGGATGAGAGGAGGGAGTAGAGAGAGAGGAAAAGAGGGCTTGAAGGAGCATAGAGGAGGCGTCGCCATGAGTGGAAAACAGAGTATATGAGCAGAGGAGGGAGGGATGAGAGGCAGATTTGGGCGAGGTGGTCAGGGATGACGAGAATTAGAGACGGCTGATGCTCCGATATCTGGTGATTATCCGGGCGGCGGTTGGGATGTCGCCTCCTGGTGACGGAGAAAGAGAATCTGCCATTCGGAGTCGGAACGGAAGCATGCGAAGAGGAAGCTGGGTGTTTGACGATGGGCCGAATTCGAATTTCAGATATCCGTTCGATGCAGCGGGAGACGGAATCGATGGCGGAGATGGCGTGAGAGGAGGGACGGCAGGCTGTTTCCGGTGAAGTTCCATTCGATCAGTTGGGGGAGATACGGTTCACCAGCGAAGGGCGGTTTTCGGGTGGTTACAATTTACGGGGAAGTTTCTCTCTCTCGTGTTCAGTTTCTTTTTTTGGTTCAGTTTTTATTCTTTTTCTTTATTATTATTTTTTACTTTTTCTTTATTATTTTCTCTTTATTTTTCTTCATGTTTCTTCTTTATCACTTGTTGTTGATGCTCCTTTCGGAGTTCAAGAGGCCTCGTCGCGTGGTGTTGAGCAAATGCTTCTTTTGTCTACTGTTGATTCTCTTCAACAGTTGGATGTGCGTTTTCATTTTATTTAAATGATTTGAAATGTCTTTGACTAAACATGAGCTGGTAGGATGTCACTCCTTATCCAGGTATATTCATCCTTTTTGTGTTAAGAACTTCTTTTTTTTGGGACGCATACTGTGGGTGTTTTCGTCTGATTTTTTGTAGGTTGACTTGGAAAGGGATGGTGATCTGTTGCTTTCCAAGCGAGATCCTTCCCATGAGGATTCCAGCTCCAACTTGGTGCTTCATGACGGTTCGCCGTTCAGGTAACAGGGCCGCCCATTACGTGGCTCGTATGGCCCTGATTAACCTCCCGGGAGTCGTGGAGGTAGACATGACTTCCCGGGTTGGGACTTGATGTTCAATTCTTTGTTTGTGCTTGCTGTCTCCGTATCTCCGAAAGGAGCTGCCTCTGTCAAAAAAAAAATGTATATATTTATAATTGTATAAATATGCCCGTTAACGGGCGGGCAAATAAGCTAGTATACTTTATAATTGCAACAACTGTAATCAATGACACATATATAACACAACCAGCCAACATATACCAACAATTGTGTATATAAGATGAGAAGAGCAAACAAGAAAATTCATCAAAATGCCATTGTCTGCCCAACAAACTAAGATAAGAAGCAGATATGGGATCAATAATGACACAGTAATACAAGCATAACACAAGCTTATCATGGCCATATGGGTTCGATAATGGGGCCTAGACACCACCACAACAGCAGTACAAAATCCAAGTTCGCACCTTTTCCTGTCCCTCTTCTGAACTCTTTCGCGTGGACGCTTTTTTCTTCACCTTCTTCATTTCTCCGGCGGCCACCCACTACGAACCGCAAACAACCCCAAATCGATTGTCATATATCAAAACCCCAAACTCCCCTAACCCTGACCCTAAACCCCAATTTCTACAATGCCCAAATTATAACAAACCCGAACCCTAAACTAACATGCAATCCAAAAACCCTGAAAGTTGAGACGGTGAGTTCATATCCGATTTCTATGCCGACAAAACCTAAACCCATTTACATAATACTCACCTCACTCGATTTCTGCGCGAGGTTGGATTGGCGGACGTCGGGCCAAGCTTCTTCAACTCTTGGGATGAGAACAGTGGAGTAGTTCCGATTTGGAGCAGAGAGAGAGAAAGTATGAGATGAAGATGGGTTGAAAAATGGCGCTAGTCAGACGTTTCCTTTCCAAGTTCAGTTTTAGATTTTGAAAATTTCTGAATTTGAAATTTGAATCCCCATTTGAATTTCATTTGGGCCCAAAGTTTAGTAATTTATTTTTCTATCTCATTTTCGGAAATTGGAAAATAAAGAAATTAGAGATAAAAGAGGGAAAAGAAATAAATTGGGAGATGGGGCCCACTTCCTATAACTGCAGCCGTTGGATTATAGAATGAAAAAAGGGCCCTTGGGGGCCGTTGGATTATCTATTCCATCAGGCGGATGAAAGGGCCTGTCAGCACCCAAGCCAAATTGTTTTTTTAGATCAACTTTGAGTAACATTTATGTAGCCTAAAGCATTAATCTAGAATGTGTTCAATCACTCGAAATTAACGATTCCAAGCCTATATATAAATTAGATAAAAGAATAGTAAAAAATATATGTACAATTCGACTCGTATATAGAGCTGGCAAAATGCTGACCCGACCCGATAAACCCGCCCAGCCAAGCCCGACCCGTGCCCCGATTGACCAAAAAGTCAACAATCCAACCCGCAGCCCGATGAACCCGCAACCCGATTAACCCGCAACCCGACTAACCCGCAACTCGGCTAACCCGCAACCCGACTAACCCGCAACTCGACTAACCCGCAACCCGCCCGCACGACCCGAATAACCCGATTGTCACACAATTCATAATATTCAGTGCTTCAAATATCAACATTATGTCATTATTGAAGATATAAAAAATTTCATCTACTTCTAACTTCACCAAGTTTATTTAAAAACAATTAAATTAAAAAATAATATATAATATATATTTATATATATATATAAAAAACATTCCGGACAAAGGTTTAAAATTTGTTAGCAATTAGCAGTTAGGAGCACCAACAGTGTTAAAAATCTAACGAACGTTGACTATATTTGTCATTTGACATAAAAGTAAAATGTTTGGCCTAAAAATGTCATAAAAAGGAAGTGGCTAGATTTGAGATTTTTTTTTGAGAGAATTGACTAAATTTATAAATTAGTCTAATATTAAACCCTAGACCTTAAAAACTAAATTATATTCAATTTCATTTCATTTATTTTAAGTATATGTAATTTATGAAAATGAATTATTATTTTTAATATATGAACAGCGACTACAAGCCTTAAGTCTACCAGCCGCGAATAAAAATTTAATATTATTCTAAATTATTTATCACATAAAAAAAATTATATAAAATTTTGCAAATTGTAGTTGAGAGTTGAGACTAGTAAGTAGTAACCCGTGGGCAACCCGAGACCCGCCCAGCCCGAGACCGATGAACCAGCAACCCGATGAACCCTCGACCCAACTAACCCGCGACCCGACGAACCCGCAACCCGGCGAACCCGCAACCCGACGAACCCGCAGCCCAACGAACCCACAACCCGATGAACCCGACCCGTGACCCGCCCAGCCCGCCAGTTTGACAGCTCTACTCTTATATGTAGTCGAATTAGAGAATGAAAATTTGGATAGGAGTGAAAACTAAGCTCCAATTATTTAAGTTGAATTCTCATCCTTCATGAGAATTGAACCTGATCGATTCCTTGATCCAAACTGTGCAGTTCATCTTCTTAAGTGCGATGATAATATGGCACGTCAACAATCTAATGTTGTCGGCATGCTCTACAAGTTGTTTTAGGAGATATTTATATCGATATTACATGTTCTGTTACAGGTGAGTAAATAAATACCAAGTAGATAGTTCTTCCGGAAACATTACTGATGCCCTCTAATTAGTTTGCCAAAGAAACAAGATATACTACATATTCTGTTACACGATCGAGGATCAAACTCCAACAAATGTCACATCACATACACCACCTTGTAGTTACATGTACATGCTTACTAGTCATCTCTCTGAGTTTGTGGGCGTTCAACCAAAAGAGCTCTGAGTACACCTTCAATCAACCCAGGTACAAAATGAAGAATATGTCCTCCTCCAGGCAGCTCATGGTACTCAATCCACGGTAGCTTCTCAGCAATGTACCGCTGCAGCTTAACAGACACCTTCATGTCTTCGTCACCTTGCCATAAATGTACAGAACCTTCATTGTTAGGAAAAGGATTCTCAATCTCCATTGGGTCGAATTCCCATCTCCCAAACCCTATCATCAAGTCCCTGTGCAGTGACTCGTACACTCCCTGCTGCGTCGCCACATTCTACACACCATAAACAACATTAATTACCCCATCAGAGAAGGAATTAATACTAATGATGATCTATACTATAGTTAGAAATTGAAATTAGTACCTTGAGATTGGGTTGGTTTCCGTGCTGGGAAATGAGCTGGATGTCCTGTGCGGAAAGGGTCTCACGCTTCCTGGCTATTACGCCGGAAGTTGGGAACAGCTTCTGGGTGTTCCACCAGTAAGTGAGCCATGGTGCGTAATGGGCCACTCGTATCGCCCATTGGTCCTGAGCCAGCATCGATCCATACGCCTCTTTGCTTAGCTTCGCCGGGAAGCTCGGCCACCAGTGGTTTATCACCGGCGCAACTAACGCCGCCCCTGCCAGCCTGTGAGGGATGTATTTCAGGCAGCCCCAAACCACCTGCCCGCCCATGGACTTGCCCATCACGTAGAACTTGGGCCCCAGTCCCAACTGATCAGCCAGCTCCTCAATGTCCAGAGCCAAACTCTCCGGCGTTCGGTTCGGATCCGGGTCACTCTCGCCGTACCCGGGTCGGTCGAATGTCACCACGTAAACACCCAGCTCCTCTATCGCTTCCTGGAAAGAAACAAAATAAATTAAACATAAATCTCGAGATCTACAAAATTAGGGCGCGGAGTTTGATAATGATGAAGAATAGTACTGACGGGGGAGAGGTTATCTTCAATCATGGGATCGAGGCGGCTGGAGGTGAATCCATGGATGAAAATGACTTTGAACTTGGCGGTCTCTTTAGGGACGCCGCCGTGCTCCTTGTACGCCAGGTGGCGGCCGTCACGCAGCTTGATCCGGGTGGCGGTGATCGGAGGTCCGCCGGGGGAGCCGCAAATCTTGGGAGGAGGTGGTCGGATGATAGATTGGTAGATCCATGTTAGGGCTCCGATCAGCACAACAGAGGAAACTTGTTGCAACATGATCAGAAAGGAAGGTAACGAAGGATTGAGAGAGGGTAATGAAGTGAGGTGAGCTTGGGCTAATGGTATTATGCTGAATGGGGTGATTCAGCACCGTGCGAACCCAATCCGTGAGGGATATTTTGGTAAAAGCATGTATTACGAATCTGACACGTGAACAGTACAAATCTGACATGAAAATGTCACTATATAATTGAAACCCACTTTTGTTTCTCTCTCCATTTTCATAATTAAAAAATCTCCATTTCTCTCTCCTTTTTCTCTCTCCTTTTTTCTCTCTCCTTTTTCTCTCAATTTTTCATGAACAAAGAGGAGATTTGTGTGTTCATTATGCCGGAAAATAGCATGTCGGAGTTGGATCTACGCATGAAAACGTCGGGTGAGTGCATACAACCCTCATAATGTGTATGAATCTTTGTATTTTTCATATTTTTCGTGTTTTTCGTATTTTTTTCTTGTTTGAAGGTGCCAAAAATTGATTCCGTAACATTTGGTTGAGATATGTTGGGTTTCGTAATGTCTGTAACCATTTTCGTAATACTTTCGTTATTGTTTTATAATATCAGTTTTTGTAATATTTTTTATCAATTTTCATAATACTTTCGTAGCTGTTTCGTAACACTTTCGTGCTCTTCATGTTACTTTCGTAATCCTTTATTTCCCTCTCTTTTTCTCTATCTTTTTTTTTCTCTCAAATACTTTCGTAACTGTTTCGTAACACTTTCGTGCTCTTCGTGTTACTTTCGTAATACTTTCGTGTTGTTTCTCCCTCACATTCTCTCGTTTTCATAATGTTTTCGTAGAAACAAGAAAAAAGAATGAAGAAGAAGAGGAAAGAAGAAGAAGAGGAAAGAAGAAGATTCTAGATCTGGAATAGAGAAAATAAGAAGAGAAGAAGAAGGAAGGAGAAGACGAAGAAGAAGAAGAAGAATCTAGATCTGGAATAGAGAAAGAAGAAGAAGGAAGAAGAAGGAAGGAGAAAAAGAAGAAGAAGAATGAAGAAGAAGAACAAGGAAGGAGAAGAAAAGAAGAAGAAGAAAGATAATGTATTTCTCCCTCCATTTTCAAAATTCAAAATCATTCATTTCCCTATCTTTTTCTCTCCTTTTTTCTTTTTTCTCAATAAAAACAAGTGTTACTAAGTAAGTACCAAGTATTACATTCATTTCCCTCTCTTTTTCTCTCCTTTTTCTTTTTTTCTATTTTATGCCCATATAACTAATACGAAAGTAATTCTCAAATGTTACGAAACATGATTCCAAATCCATACGAAACTTGCTATAACCCAATACGAAATTGGTTCTCAAAACGTTACGAAACATGCTATAAAACCATACGAACAAAATACCAAGTGTTACGAATTAAGTACCAAGTATTACATTCATTTCCCTTTCTTTTTCTCTCTTTTTTCTTTTAAGAAGAGGGAAGGAGAAGAAAGAAGAAGAAGAAAGAGAATGTGTTTCTCCCTCCATTTTCAATATTCAAAATCATTCATTTCCCTCTCTTTTTCTCTCCTTTCTTTCTTTTTCTCAAGAATACCAAGTGTTACGAATTAAGTACCAAGTATTACATTCATTTCCCTCTCTTTTTCTCTTCTTTTTATTTTATTTTTTATTTTATACCCACATAACTAATACGAAAGTAATTCTCAAATGTTACAAAACATGCTATAAAACCATAAGAACAAGTACCAAGTGTTACGAATTAAGTACCAAGTATTACATTCATTTCCCTCTCTTTTTCTCTCATTTTTCTTTTAAGAAGAAGGAAGGAGAAGAAAGAAGAAGAAGAAAGAGAATATGTTTCTCCCTCCATTTTCAAAATTCAAAATCATTCATTTCCCTCTCTTTTTCTCTCATTTCTTTCTTTTTCTCGAGAATACCAAGTGTTACGAATTAAGTACCAAATATTACATTCATTTCCCTCTCTTTTTCTCTCCTTTTTTATTTTTATTTTATTTTATGCCCACATAACTAATATGAAAGTAATTCTCAAATGTTACGAAACATGCTATAAAACCATACGAACAAGTACCAAGTGTTACGAATTAAGTACCAAGTATTACATTTATTTCCCTATCTTTGTCTCCCCTTTTTCTTTTAAGAAGAAGGAAGGAGAAGAAAGAAGAAGAAGAAAGAGAATGTGTTTCTCCCTCCATTTTCAAAATTCAAAATCATTCATTTCCCTATCTTTTTCTCTCATTTCTTTCTTTTTCTCAAGAATACCAAGTGTTACGAATTAAGTACCAAGTATTACATTCATTTCCCTATCTTTTTCTCTCTTTTTTTATTTTTATTTTATTTTATGCCCACATAACTAATACGAAAGTAATTCTCAAATGTTACGAAACATGCTATAAAACCATACGAACAAGTACCAAGTGTTATGAATTAAGTACCAAGTATTACATTTATTTCCCTCTCTTTTTCTCCCCTTTTTCTTTTAAGAAGAAGGAAGGAGAAGAAAGAAGAAGAAGAAAGAGAATGTGTTTCTCCCTCCATTTTCAAAATTCAAAATCATTCATTTCCCTCTCTTTTTCTCTCCTTTCTTTCTTTTTCTCAAGAATACCAAGTGTTACGAATTAAGTACCAAGTATTACATTCATTTCCCTCTCTTTTTCTCTCCTTTTTATTTTTATTTTATTTTATGCCCGCATAACTAATACGAAAATAATTCTCAAATGTTACGAAACATGCTATAAAACCATACGAACAAGTACCAAGTGTTACGAATTAAGTACCAAGTATTACATTCATTTCCCTCTCTTTTCTTTTAAGAAGAAGGAAGGAGAAGAAAGAAGAAGAAGAAAAAGAATGTGTTTCTCCCTCCATTTTCAAAATTCAAAATCATTTATTTCCCCTCTTTTTTTCTCTCCTTTTTTCTTTTTCTCAAGAAAAACAAGTGTTACGAATTGAGTACCAAGTATTACATTCATTTCCCTCTCTTTTTCTCTCCTTTTTATTTTTATTTTATTTTATGCCCACATAACTAATACGAAAGTAAATCTCAAATGTTACGAAACATGCTATAAAACCATATGAATCATGATTTGTACTTGAATCATTAGAAGAAAGAGAATAGAAAAATTGAGTACTCTCTTTCCTACTTTTCTGTCACTTTTCCATCACTTTAACACATTGACGAGATTACTATTTTACCTTTCTGACACTCTCATTTATTATATCCATTGATCTTGTGGGGCCAAGCTCATGGACGGCTCAGATTTGGTTCAGCACCATTCAGCACCATAAAGATTCAGCTCCTGACTAATTTCCGTGAGCTTGTTAGGGAATCGGAATCAAATCTTGTTGATGGAGATTTTTCTAGTTTGGGAAATGAAGTGAAGTGGGGAGAGGAGAATCTTATAACAAATGTGGAAGACAGTGACAAAGACCAATGTTTGTGATAGATATTAGGCAAAAATAAATTGGTAACCAAACTTTTCCCGAGAATATAAAAAATAGTCAAAACTAGTCGTGTCACAATATTTAGACCAAACATTTAATTTTTATGACGAATGTAGCCAATATCCGTTAAAATTTTAACACCGTTAGTGACGATGCAAACGGAGCTGACGTGGCATCCATTTGACTGGTCAACTAGATGCTAAATAAATAAATAAAAAAATAATAATTTACAGATTCTTCTTCTTTCACACTCACCACAACCATCGTTCCAGCCACCGCCACAATCTCTCCACGCAGCGACCACCGCCGTCTCTCCACCCACCCACCGACCACGCCGCTCTCCACCCACCCACCGACCACCGCCATCTCTCCACCCACCCACCGACCACCGCCGTCTCTCCACCCACCCACCGACCACCGCCGCCCCCCCAATCCCACTCACCACTGAACCGCCGCTCCAGTTCACCAAACCCACCCGCTGCCGCTCAGCACCGAACCCACTCACCATCCAACCCCCTACGAAACCACGCAGCGGCGGATCTGAAGAGCAGAGAACCCGCCGCCGCCCTACATCGCTCTAGTTCCCTCTTATTCCCTCTGACCTAAAATCTGCCGCCTCCCTCTTCCTCCCATTTCTTTAACTCGTTCCGGTCGTCGGCCGCCATCTAGAAATACCATCATCCATCGTCGACCGTCTCCGCCGCCTTCCAGTCCGCCGCCGACTCCAACGCCTTGTGAAAATTGAAATCGGGAATTCGGTTGGCGATAATGATGCAGGGGAGGATAATGATAATGATAATGTTGGTGATAATGATAATTCGAAGTTTTGGCTAGGTAGGAGGATAATGATAATGTTGATGAAGTGGAGGGAATTGTAGAGGTCGGAGGTAGGAGGAGGTGTGGCTGCTGGAGGAGGAGTTAGGGAAATTAGGGTTAGGAAAATTATTTAGTTTGGTGAAATTTTTTTAATTAAAAATGATTATGTGGACAAAAGTTTGACACATCAGCTGACACGTCATTTTGGGGGTTAAATTTTCGTTAATTTGGACGAAAAAGTTAACGGAAAATGAAACATTGCCATTTTTGGGATTACGAATAGTTTTGGCTATGTTTGACATTTCCCGAAAAGGTTTGGCTACAAATTTGTTTTTGGCCTAGATATTAAAATTTTGATTTTAAAATGTTCAAAGTTTAATACATATATATACATGTGGGATTTGATTATGAGGTGGTTTGGTATAGAGGATCTACAATTAATAAAAGTAGGAGAATATTTGAATGATGCCTTGATGGAAAATAATTTTCGTTGAAAGGTAGAGTAGAGTTAGATGATATTTTTGGTATGTGTATTTGGTATAAAAAAATAGTACAGAAAAAAATTCTCATTATTTTATTTAGGTAATGTCAGAAACACTAATAAAAATAAAATAAAATATATATTTTGGAGATAGAGCAAGTGAAATACAAAAACTCAGCTTTATGACCATGAAACAATAAACAAACAAGAATATTTTATAAAAATAAACAAAAAAAAAATATCAGAGTACAGAATTTTCAACAACCATACTAAATGACTCATGTATTATTTCCATCAACTAATTATGAATGACATTTTAGTCTTAACTTGAGGAAAAATAACAATTTTACATCTCGCATCAATCGGGAGGCTCGTTTAAGTTATTTGATTGTTCATTCGAGTTAAAAATATTCATGCAGGGCGCTTATGAGGGTGTGCCGTTAGGCCCTACGACATAAGGCCTCAAAATTTTTGGGTCAATTAGAAGCAAACAAGAAATATATGATAAAGAAATTCTGCAAAAAAATAGATATTAATGTAATGGTGGTCTAGTAGTTTAACTTGTCATTGGTTCAATCCTCATCTCTAATAAAATTAAACTACTCTTTTCTCCTAATTAATGGATTTCTCCTTTTTAAGTGGTGTTTTTATTTTTATTATTATTTGGTTCTCTAGATTTATTATTTATAATATGATATTAATTTTATTTAGTTATACTTAATATATTATTTTACTACTTATATTTTTTTTTAATTATTTAAAAAAAATTAGACTATGAATGACAATGGTCTAGGTTAAAGTGGGTATCTGAACACTAAAATTCCACTCCATGAAAGGTAAGATTTGAGGTATATTTCATTATGAGGCACAAGGTCGGGCAAGTATACGCATCACAAATGGGTATTCTTACTGTCCCAGACTAATGAGTATACCCACCTCTAACAAGTTGAGTTACTGATCCGCCCGGTTGGACTGGTGGACCAATAAGTTGGTTCAACAGGAGGTTGAATATAGTGAGGATGCCCTTGATACGCCTTGAGTCCCTGATGAGTGGTACCTTGCAGGGCGGTTATCAAGGAAGTCAATGAATGTGGTAGAAATAGTAGGGGCAATGTAAACGTGAGTGAGAGCAGTTAACATAGAAGTACCGGGCATGAGCCCTTTGATGAGAGCGGAAACCAACAACCCTTAGCCTGCATCGTATAGCAGTGTGCAGTATTAGGCGTATGGTCCCAAGTATGTGTGTTATCCTCTTCTCAGTGGGTGACTCTGTATTTATAGAGTCTAACCGACGTAGTGGGATCCACGTGGCCTGATCTTTGTGGACCTCATGAAGTCACCATCAATAGTGGGGCCCATACTTCGACTGAGGGTCAGTGGGCCAGTGACATCTCAGTCGGACTTGACATGAGTGACCTCCTGTCATGAAAGTCAACTCAAGGTGAGGGTGGACCGTTCATGAGGGCGTACATCATGTTGGAGTCCCGAGAGCATTTCTGTCCAGTCCAGGGGGCCATTAGTTACATTAACCCAAATAAATTGAGTTCAAAATTCAAATTATCATTTATTTTAGAGTTACATAATAAATTTAGAATAGAGTATGCAACATACATTGGGCGGCCTTGAGTTGAATAGTTGAGCGCAATATGGTGGTCTTGTATAGAGAAGTATAACTTAGGATAGAAGCAACTAACTGGAGTAGGTTAAGCAACTGAAACAGGAAATGAATGGTCACATGGACATGGATTCATCATCGGAATGAATGAATGAATATACGGTGCAAGGTTTTCAGAACCGGATCGGGGGTCGAGCCGGCAAGGTTAAGGGTTCAAAGGTTTAATGGGAAAATCAGGATTGAACCGAGATCGAACCAAGATTGAACTGAAATTTATCGATACCGAAAAGCTAATTGGTTTACGGTCGGACCGGTCCAACCGAGGAGCAGGATACGTCATTGAAAACACTGATACGGTGGCATCGAAAAGTAGGTGGGTGGGTGGGTGGATTTGCATTGTTTATTCTTAAGAGTTAAGCCCATAAAAAATCTTCAGTAGAACGCGTATAGACACTACAAGAGAATCCGTCTTTTTGTCGCGGATAGCTTCCGCGTCGAAGTTTGTCGCGAATAATTTTTAGTATCCGCGACAAAATGTTCCGTGACTAAGTTGTCGCGTTTATTTAAAACATATTCGCGACTAATTTGTCCACGACAACTCCGTCGCGGTTATTTAGTCATTATCCGCGACAAAGCTTGACCAAACCAAACTTATACGTATAAACCGAACCAAACCTGAATCGAAAACGAACCAAAGCTGAATCGAACCTAAGTTAGTCGCGGATGTGATAAGTTATCCGCGACTAAACCTGAGCAAAAACCCTCTTTGGTCTCTCCCCATCGACAGTCCAGATTTGCGATTCTCTTGCTCTCCTCCATTGAATCGCCACAGAAGAAGCAGCCACATTCAATGGTGGATACCAGCAGATGGAAGTGACCCTTTCTTCCATTTAATCACATCATCGAGGTCAGAGCTTTCTTCCCCCAGCTTCTCTCCTCCATTGAATCACCATAGAAGAAGCAGCCCTATTCTAAGGAAGCCCTCTCCGGAGCAGTCCTCTTCTCCGCCTCTTGTTCACGACCTCCAACACTGCCTCACTTCCGCCGTCGAAAACTGCACCAGATTCCTACAGCATCTGACCTCCGGAAACCCCTTTCGCAAGGCCTTTCTTTCCCTTTCTTTCGGCTCCCACCGGCCTTACTCTCCTCCGGTAACATTTCTCATCATATAAAAGAGTTTCTTTCTAGCAAACATGGTGGAAGTCCCACGCCCTAATCTCTTTTAGCGTGTGTGTATGGAATTCAGGGTTGCCGGCTCCTCAAACTTCGCGGCGATTCTGCCGGGGGATTCAGTGGCTGGAGTTGTGGTGGCACCGGAGATGACGAGAACGGGGAAGGCGACGGCGGGGTCGGATGTCTACGCGTTGGGGGCGCTATTGCTGGAGGTGGTGTGCGGGTGGCGGCTGATTGATCCAAAAGCGGCGCCGGATGAACTAGTGCTAGTGGATGTGGTGTGGGAGAGGCTTAAGGATAGGAAAATTGGGGTAATCGTGGGAGAGCTTGAGCTTGAGCGAGATTTGGAAAAATAGATGCATGGTTTGTCGCGGATGTTTAAGAGTTAGTCGTGGATAGGGTTGTTACAGTTTGTCGTGGATATTCTTCCTGTTAGTCGCGGATATTCTTTAATCGAACCAAAATCTGACTCGAAACTTCGGACGAACCAGTGACTGAGTCAAGAGAGTTTGTCGCGGATATATCCGCGACAAACCCTCCGCGAGGCGTCCTGTTTGTCGCGGAAAGCCATTTCCGCAATAAGCGCTAGTTGTATGGGCCGAGTTGGTCGCGAAAGCCGCATCCACGAGTGATATGGTTTGTCGCGGTTATAACCGCGACAAACAGTGAATTTATCCGCGACAAAAAGACGGATTTTCTTGTAGTGAGAGGGACCCATCCATTCACTTAAAATTTAAAATCACCAATTTTAAACACTTACATCATCAAAATATAATAAGGTCTCTACATGTAAGCAATCAAAGCATGTACCACAAATGTCACAAAATGGACAATTGTAAATATAACAAAATATGTGGCTATAAATAGAGTACATCATTTATCAATTGTGAGGAATAAGAAGAAGCAATTCTCTCATATTTCTCTCTTGTATTTTCTCTCTATTTTTTTTAATGAATAATGATAAGTAATATAAATAAGAGAAATAGAACCAAGTCTCATAATTACAAAAGGACACCGAACAAATATGTCACAACTTACCTACCAGGCAAAAATCTAACCCATGTAAGATATATTTTAATACATTAATATATCTTCCTTTTCTTATGTGGCCCAAATAACTTAACCTGATCTGGTTAGGAAAAACTGTTGGATAAAGCATTTTCCTTTATGGGTTTGGACTTAGAAGTTAACCCTAACTAATAACTCAAACCTTGATGGACGGTTGAGATTAAAAGATCATTAGGGTTTGGCCCCTCCATCTGCCGATAAATATAACTCTTATTCCATCCTAAGAGTTAAGCCGAAAAACACACTAAAGGTAGGAAAGAGAGAGAAGGCGAAACCCTCCCAGTTCGAGATCAAGATCGGCGGATCCGCTCCCTCTCTTGCACGCTTTTGGAGGATCATCGTTATTCCTATTTTGTTCATCGACCCCTGTCGATCACCATGTCTACGGGTATGCGATTTAAGTTTATATAACTAGATCGCATGATTAAGATCTTCAATTATAGTTTACATGTGGTATCAGAGCCTTTGTTGCTCTCTTGCATCTAATTCGTTTATGATTGAATAGATCTAGGATCATGTTTCCGCGTTTACCTATGATCTGTTCTATATCTATGTTTTTCGATTTACCCTAAACGAAAACATCATTTTCGTTCTTCTGTTTCGGTAGATTATTAGGGTTTATTTTGTTTATCCTTTTAGGATTCTTGATTAGATATAATAATCTAATCAGATCCTTTATAGACGAATTACAGTTAGGGTTTTTTTGTTTCATCCTTTTCTGTCTAAACTGTCGTTTCTGCTGAAACGCTTTCTTCCCAAATTCAACTGACGATGTTGGAACGAGCTGATTTTTGTTTGGTTGCTTGGAAACGGCGAGATCTTCAAGATGCACCTTTGGTGTCCTTTTCAGAAATAAGCGAAATTTCATCGTTTAGACCCTCAGAAACCCGTTTTTCTCTTTTCGGACGTATAATTCTCTTCTTTCCGAATTAATTTAGAGAATTAGGATTTCTTAATCTATAATAAATCATTCATACATATTATACTGAATTAGTAATCACCACAGTGATTTTAATGTAGTCCATGTATGATAATTAAAATTATAGGTTGATGTCCACCATAGTGGACACAATGGAAACTATGAATGTTAGACTAAGTAAAATTAAACTATGATTGTTTACTCAAGTATAGTTATTACCCACAGGTAACCTATGCATTAAAAGTAGACAACCACTAAAGGAGATGATTCTTTTGTAGGATTAAGCAAGCATGTAGTGTCCACAGATACCAATGTTTACTTGATTGAAAGATCTGAATCACTCACTTTAAATCTTAGTCATAAAATTATAATGTGTTTTTCTAATTAAAGTGAGCCTACTTCTATAATTGTAGTTCTTCAATCCAACAACCTCAACTCCTTCGTCGATTCTGTTCCACTACTCGAAGGGAACAATTATGCTGAATGGAAGGAACATGTTGAGTTCTACTTAGGTGTACTCGACACCGACCATGCCTTGACATCAGATCAGCCAGCTGCCCTCACCGATATCTCAACTGCTGAAGATAAGACAACTTTCAACTCCTGGACTAGAGCAAACAAATTGTGCCTTAAGTTTCTGCGTTTGACATCTGCTCCAAACATCAAATCTGCCATACCTGAAACTGATAATCAAGCTGCCAAAGATTATCTCCAAGCAATCACTGAACGCTTTAAACTTGGAGATAAAGCAGTTGCGGGAAAATTGATGCCTGAACTCACTTCTACCCGTTTTGACGGTACCAAGACCATACAACAACACGTACTGGACATGGAAAATTTGGCTTCAAGTTTAGGAAAATTGGGCATGACTGTGGAAGATAACTTCCTAGTCCAATTTATCTTGAACTCACTGCCTGACCAGTATGGGCCCTTCCAGATTCACTATAATACCATCAATGAAAAATGGAATGTGAATCAATTGTCCAATAAATTGGTGCAGGAAGAGGGTCGGCTTAGGCAACAAAATGTTAGCGTTGCTCAAGCCAACTTCATGCATATTAATGGGAAAGGGAAGACCAATAAAGGTTGGAAGGGTGGAAAGACTAACACTTTCAACCATAAAGGGTCATCCAATTTGTCGGTTCAATCTAGCTCCAAGAAAATCAAGAAGGATGAGTGCAAATTTTGTCGCAAAGTTGGACACATCCAGAGGGATTGCATAAAGCGCAAAGAATGGTTCGAGAAGAAGGGTAAGTCTCTTGCCTTTGTATGTTTCGAATCAAACTTTGTGGAAGCACCTTCTAGTACTTGGTGGATGGATTCTGGCTCTAATGTACACGTTTCAAATTCAATGCAGGGATTCCTTACAACCCAGACCACTATAAGACCAAATGAAGCCTTTCTTCACATGGGGAATAGGTCGAAAGCTAAAGTTGAAGCCATCAAAACTTTTTGTTTAGTTTTAAGTTCTGGATTTCATTTGGATTTGGAGAATACCCTTTATGTACCTTCGGTTTCTCTCAATTTGATTTCCTTGTCTAAACTAGATATTGATGGCTTTTCAATTCGGATTGGTGGTGGTTGTTTTAGTTTAATAAAAAATAATGAATTAATTGGTTCTGGAATTTTGATTGATGGGTTGTATCAACTCACACTCGATAATGAATTCTCTGAATCTCTCAATATCTCCCTACATTCTCAAGTCGGTTTGAAACGTGGTCGATTAATTGAAAGCTCTTCATTCTTGTGGCAAAAATGTTTGGGTCATATATCCAAGGCAAGAGTTAATCTCTTGGTAAAATCTGAAATTCTCCCGTCACTCGATTTTACTGATTTTGGTACTTGTATAGATTGCATTAAGGGAAAGCAAACTAAACATACCAAGAAAGGAGCCACAAGAAGCATCGAGCTACTTGAAATAATACACACAGACATCTGTGGTCCCTTCGACGTCCCATCTTTTGGTGGAGAAAAATACTTCATCACCTTTATCGATGACTATTCACGTTATTGCTATCTTTACCTATTGCATGACAAATCTCAATCTGTAAACGCTGTAGAGCTTTACATCAATGGAGTTGAGAGACAATTAAGTAAGAAAGTAAAAATCATTAGATCGGATAGAGGTGGTGAATTCTATGGAAAATTCGATGAATCATGACAATGTCCTGACCCTTTCGCTAAACTCCTTCAGAAATTAGGAATCGTTCCTTAATACACAATGCCCGGATCACCCTGGATGAATGGTGTAGCTGAGAGACGTAATCGTACCTTAATGGAGATGGTTAGAAGCATGATGAGCAATGCCAATTTACCTGTTTCTCTGTGGATGCATGCCCTTATGATTGTTGTTTACATCTTGAATAGGGTTCCTAGTAAATCCGTTCCAAAAGCACTTTTCGAGATGTGGGAAGTAAAGACGCTAATAAATGGATAGAGGCCATGCACAATGAGTTAGATTCTATGGCTACAAATAAAGTTTGGAAGTTGGTCGATTTGCCAGATGGTCATAAGAAAGTCGGTTGTAAATGGGTCTTTAAGACCAAACGTGACTCTCTTGGCAAGATCGAATGACATAAAGCTAGACTTGTAGCTAAAGGATTTAATAACAAGAGGGAGTTGACTATAATGATACATTCTCTCCCATTTCAAAGAAAGACTCATTGCGCATAATTATGGTTCTTGTGGCTCATTTTGATTTAGAGTTACATCAAATGGATGTCAAAACGGCTTTTTTGAATGGGAGTTTAGATGAAGAAGTTTATATGGCTCAACCAGAGGGTTTTATCAAAGAAGGAAATGAAGATAAAGTCTGTTTGTTGCAGAGGTCAATATATGGACTAAAGCAAGCTTCTCGTCAATGGTACATCAAGTTTCATGATACCATTGCCACCTTTGGGTTTACTGAAAATATTGTTGATCATTGTATATACCTAAAGCTCAGTGGGAATAAGTTTTCTTTTTTGGTCTTATATGTTGATGATATCCTCATTGTCAGTAGTGACCTTGGTTTATTACGAGAAACTAAGGATTTTCTTTCACAGAAATTTGAAATGAAAGATATGGGAGAGGCTTCCTACGTGATAGGGATAGAGATATTCCGGGATCGATCACGTAGGATTTTAGGTTTGTCTCAGAATGCCTATATCACTAAGGTTTTAAAAAGATTTAATATGGCAACTTGTGATGGTAATGTTGTTCCAATTCAGAAAGGGGATAAGTTCAGCTTAAGTCAATGTCCTCAAACTGAATTAGAACGCAATCAAATGAAGGATTATCCTTACGCTTCTCTTGTAGGCAGTTTGCAGTATGCACATTTTTGCACTAGGCCAGACATAAGTTTTGCAGTTGGGATGTTGGGTCGCTATCAAATGAATCCAGGCATGGATCATTGGAAAGAATCTAAGAAGGTGTTGAGATACTTACAAGGAACGAAGAAACATATGCTCATTTTTAAGCACGCTGAAAACCTCAAAATAGTTGGTTACACAGATTCAGACTATGGTGGATGTGTGGACATAAGAAAGAGTACTTTTGGATATGTGTCCATGTTAGCTGGAGGCGCCATTTCATGGAAGAGTGCCAAACAAAGCATTATAGCATCATCTACCATGGAGGCTGAGTTTGTGGCATACTTTGAGGCTACAGTTCATGCATTATGGCTGTGGAATTTCATTTCAGGGCTTAGTGTGTTGATTTCTATTAATAGGCCCATGAAAATTTACTGTGACAAAACCACAGCAGTATTCTTCTCAAAGAATGATAAGTACTCCAAAGGAATCAAGCACATGGAGATGAGATTCTTATCAGTTAAAGAAGAAGTTCATAAGAAACGAGTGTCAATTGAGCATATCAACACACATGCTAACATAGCAGATCCTTTTACCAAGGGGTTACCTCCCAAGACTTTTAAGCAACATGTTGAATCAATGGGTCTTGAGAGTAACTAGTAGATTTTATCATGTATTGGATTTTGCTATGTATTAAGATTTGACATCTCAATAATTATTTGAATATTCATTAATGAAACTTCTTAATATTTTTTGTTTCAAATTATGGATTTGTATACATATTATGTGATTAAATGAAACAGAATGAGTCTTTCTTAAGACGCTTATGGGACCATTAAGATAACTTCAATTTATAGACTTAGTTGTTCTAATTGTCGATCTGTAGTACATGGAAGGAACTGTGTCCTTCTATTAACACACAACCGTTATGACTCTGATTAATGATTCAGTTCAATTAAGGTACTGCAAAGAAACCAATGGTGAATGACGGCTTTAATCCAGCATTTATGCGCGCCTTATGTATTTCCTGCCATATCATTAATGATTGTTATCTAGACCAAGTGGGAGACTGTATGATATATTTTAATATATTAATATATCTTCCTTTTCTTATGTGGCCCAAATAACTTAACCTGATCTGGTTAGGAAAAACTATTGGATAAAGCCTTTTCCTTTATGGGTTTGGACTTAGAAGTTAACCCTAATTAATAACTCAAACCTTAATGGACGGTTGAGATTAAAAGATCATTAGGGTTTGGCCCCTCTCTCAGCCTATAAATATAACTCTTATTCCATCCTAAGAGTTAAGCCGAAAAACACACTAAAGGTTTATAGGAAAGAGAGAGAAGGTGAAACCCTCCCAGTTCGAGATCAAGATCGGCGGATCCGCTCCCTCTCTTGCACGCTTTTGGAGGATCATCGCTATTCCTCTTCTGTTCATCGACCCCTGTCGATCACCATGTCTACTGGTATGTCGATTTAAGTTTATGTAACTAGATCGCATGATTAAGATCTTCAATTATAGTTTACAACCCAAAAGGGAAAAACACCCCCACTCCTCTCTATCCAACCCAAAAATATATACATGCCTCCCCCACACCAACTCAAAACCCAGGTGCCGAAAAAAGCCCCAACCCCAAAATCAAGACACAAAACTCAAACCTGCACATGTACCAAATAGACCCGAAACCCCACACCAACCGAGCCGGGATGGGAAACCAACCCAAGGCGCCCTCAACCTGGATCAAATAGCCTCCGCCATAAAGACAACCAAGCCTGCAACTCATGTTGCGAGATACGGTCTCCCGCCTTGAGCCATCTACTTGTAGACAACACAACCTTCCTAACAATATGTGTCCCCGATCTCTCCCTATCTCTAAAAATCCTATCATTCCTTTCTCACCCAATACCCCAAAAAATAGCATGAAACCATGAATCAGTCTATCTTTGAACTTCTGCCACTCACTTTTCACCTTTCGAGCTCGCCAATCCTGAATGAACTCCCGAACATCAAAATGATCTGGACCCCAAATAGCAAGCTTGGAAATAAAAGCAAGCCAAACCTGAGCTGTAAAGGAACAAGAAAGTAGCAAATGCGACACCGACTCAAGATCAGCTCTGCATAACACACACTGACTCGGACCTATAAACCTATTTTTTACAAGTTTTCACAAGTAGAAATGCTCTTGTGAAAAACCTGTCACACGAAACCCGAAACCTTTGGGACTTTGTTGATCCAAACAACCTCAAAGGGGAAATCATCAACTCTGCTATTAACCTGCTGAGATAAAACACGGAAATAGGAGTTAACAGTGAAAACACCAAAAAGATATATGGTCTTTTCATGATGGGAGAAAGCCATCGAGGGGATTATCTTTTAATAATTTATAACCCCCATTCAGTTTAGTCATATATATGGTTAAGCTTTAGAGTACTATATATGTTTTAACTCCAATGACAGAGTTTTTAGATTTGTATTTTATTTAGAGAGAAATTGTTAGAAGCTGAAAAAAAAATGAACAAGGTGATCATTTTGTTGAGTCGGAAACTAAGTCACTTTCTTTAAGATGTTTGTGTTACTGTTTTGAATAGTGCACAATAAATTATCAACTGGTCACCTTCAAAATAAAACAACCACTCCATAAATTTTTTGAATCGTGCAAAAACTGAAGATTTATGAAAGCACTTTGTAACTCACTAACTCTAATTTTGGTCAATTTTTGTGTGTCTCCGGGGTCAGACAAACCCACTATTTATAGTAGTAGGACCCTCATGTTTTAGAGTTAATTAGTGGAGAGATGTGGATGATCTGAAAACGCGTTATCTTTCGTAAATAACCCAAATTTTTTTAAAAAATAAACTCAACCCGGACCACCCACTTCGTCTAAATCGACCGGTTGGATGGCATGCACATGTATGGTTCAAAGGTCATCTAGACTCTCACTTTTGGATTTTAAACTTATTTCAATGATTGTTCACACATTTTATTCCAAGTACAACCCTAATAACAAATATTTTATTATAATTACTTCAAAAATAAAAATCACTAAGAGGTCGTTCGGACCCTAGAATTTGATCGGAGAGAATTGAAATAGCTAGAGAATTAAAATAGCTAGAGATTTGAGATTCTTGTCTATTTCAAGAATAGACCGTTTGGATGAGAGAATGTTGTAGATTCTTGAGTTTTGAAAAAAAAAAAAAATCAAAACAAATATTTTCAAAATACAAAGACAAAAACGCCCCCAATCCCCTTATCCTCTTTTACCTTCATCCTCATCAAGAACAACCCACAAAATTTCTTCTTCTTCTTCTTCTTCTTCTTCTTCGCATAACAACTGAATGTGGGATCTTGAACGGTTGAATAAATCAGGTATGGGTATTAATTTTGAGTTTATGGTTTGTGATTCGTATATTTTTAGGGTTTGAGATTTTGAATGTTGGTAGCTAATCATTGCAGAGATTGAAACAACTGATTCAGGGGGCATAGATACTTGGCATGGCCGAAAATAGCAACAGTTGACAAGGGCATATTAGTAAAAAAAAATGAAATCTCCCTAGAATCTCAGATTCTCTGCTGTTAATTAGAGATTTGGGAAGGGGGTCGAAATCTAGGATGAGGCCCCCCCGAGAATTGAATTCTATGTAATTCTCTCCTCTTTTTTATGAAACAAATGGTGCAATTATCTCAATTCTCACCCCCTAGAATTGGGGGACAATTCTAGCCAATCCTCACCTCCAATTCTAGGGTCCAAACGACCTCTAAATTATAGGGATTATTGTTAATATTTGAAAATTTCATGAATATTATTTTCGAAAATAACCTTTAAATTTCATCAATTAAAACTCTCTCTCAATTTCAAAAATATGCTTTAATTACTCTTAATTCAATTAAATAATAAATTAATTATTAATTTAATTATTTTAGTTATTGATCACAAACTATTAAAATCACCCATAATCGGTTTGAAAACATGTTCAATTTGATAATTAAATTACTTGGCCAAGCCTAAGTAACAAATTGTTCAACGTATGTCAAACCTGATCAAAGAAAATTCAAAAAATATATAATTTAAGTAGGCTGCATGATTGGGTTCAGTAATCTAAAACCAGTCAGCTACGTCTTCATCTTGCTTCTGGGCCAATTCCAGTAAAGTGGGTCTTGGGGCTGGCCATCTGGATTCTGGGCTGATAGGGGTGAAAATCGGTCGATTAATGGTTAACCGTAACCGTTTTTTGGCCAAAACATGAGGTGAAGCCGTACCCTAACTAGATAACCGGGTAATCGTAACTGATATGTGCTTGGGTACGGTTTCAATCGGGTAGCCGATTGACCAATATTAGTTTTTTTTTTTTTGTCGTGGAAGCTCCAGTTATGGAGAACCATGGTTCGTGCACTATCCTAACTAAAAAGAAAAAGAAAAAAGAAAAGAAAAAGAAAGGAAGGGGGTGGGGGTGGGGTGGGGTGGGGGTTGACTTAAAGGATGAACCTATAACCGGGCTTTTCATCACAATAAATAAAAAAATCAAACTATATACCAAAATAAATACGTTCTGAAAGTATGAACATTTATAGGTATAAACGCCCAAGCCTTAGACGATTTCGCCAATGGCATAGGCGAAAACGCATATGGCTTAGGCGGAATTCATTTACTCGGGTCAACCAACTACGTTAACTGCCAACCAACCGAGTTACTGCTTAACTGGATCACATGCGTTTTCGCCTAGGGGATGGGCGAATTCTCCCAGGCCCTGGGCTAATTAAGCTGATTGGGCGAAAACGCCCACCCCTCCTATAAAATCCCATCACCACCCGATTTCACTCCTCACCCCTTCCTACCACTCTCCCCTTCCAAGGTAAGTCCCCCTTTTCCTCTCTTGTTTTTCATTTTATTAGTTTAGGATTAGGTTAGAGAATTAGTTTAGGATTTAGGTTAGAGAATTAGTTTAGGATTTAGGTAAGAGAATTAGTTTAGGAATGTTAATTATGTTAGAGATTTAGTTTAGGATTTAGGTTAGAGAATTAGTTTAGGAATGTTAATTTAGGTTAGAGAATTAGTTTAGGAATGTTAATTTAGGTTAGAGAATTAGTTTAGGATTTAGGTTAGAAAATTAGTTTAGGAATGTTAGGTTAGATGCATAAGTTTGAAAATGTTAGAGATTATTTATTGACACTGTCCTATTGACGTTGTAGGATTTTTAAGCAAAGGACGTTCGTGTCTTGCAGAGGATATGCTAGTGTGAATTAGGATAGTT
This sequence comes from Linum lewisii, assembly GCA_034768395.1. NCBI lineage: Eukaryota > Viridiplantae > Streptophyta > Magnoliopsida > Malpighiales > Linaceae > Linum > Linum lewisii. Next base: position 52,830,670 of record CM068301.1, on the reverse strand, counting down.
CACTTTTGTCTGTAGGACTACCAGATCGGACTTTGCATGCTAGTATGAAGTAGGGTTTATCGGTTATACTTGTAGGAAAATAAACATATTACCCTGTATACTAACCTAGCAACTTACTATACAATAGATGTCTTACTACGGATGGCCTGAGCCACTAGTGGATGACATTCCCGAGGTTAGTAGGCCTGAACCTAGGAATGTTTCTCTCCTCTAGGGGGGAGAACAAGCATAGGGTTGGTTTTGTTTGACATAGCCCTTCTGAGTGCAATGACTTGAAGATGCGCCAGCGGAGCTCCTCACTGCATTGGAGTCCACGATATGAGCGGTTCTTAGAGGGGTGCCGACTTCTAGGGGTTTGTCGTGTACTCGGTCATACACCGTGTGAGGAGCTGGTCACGGCATTGCTTGAGAGGTGGCGTCCGGAGACGACCTTCCACCTGGTCGCTGGCGAGGCCACTATCACTTTAGAGGACGTGGAGGTTCTCACCGAACTTCCTACTACGGGACGTCCTGTTCTTGTAGCTCCAGACGAGCGCCCTGTGGGACACCAATTGGGCTTTCGTTGCGAATGTTTGTCCCGAGTAGAATTCCATCTCCACCGACCAGTACGACTTCGTTGGGATCTGGAAACGCCTGTCCATGGAGTAGATGTTGGAGATTGTCATGATGTCGTCACTATCGTCACCCACGCTCGTGGCATGTTCTGGTGGCACATATATGTCCACGCTCTCTTCTGTGGCTCTCCCACCCTCGTCGTTGTCTTCCTCGTCAGTTTGGCTGATGTCATCGTCGACATTAGGATTCCCTTCGTCCTCCGTGCAATGGCTTCTTTCGTCCCCTGAGTCATCAGAGGTGACATATTCATCTCGCGCCACTCCTCTTGATCAACCTCCTCCTCCTCCGGACCGAAACGACTGGTAGCCATGTATGATCCATCATATGTTTGGCTCTACTCTTCGATCTGAGTTGGCATGACCCCTTGCACCCAAGAGAAGTGAGACGGCTCATCTTCTATCAAGGCGTACAAGTGGACAACTTCGACACTAGGGTTACGGCGAACTATGTCGTAGATGACTTGCGCACTGGTATCATCTGTTATGGTACGAGCAACGTAATGAGACAGAGTCCCCTGGATGAATATCGGCATTCTCCAAACAAATGACTGGATTAGCCGATCCGGACCAAGCCCAATTCTCCTCCCAAACGTGGTGACCAAGCTACCATAGCTGGCTTGCTTGGTCATCTTCAGACGAATGTTCTCTCGCCCATCGTATGCTAATACAGACCAATCCTAGACGATTCGACCCCCCCAGTACACCTAGATACGAAATTCGCGGAAACTACCAGGGTTGGCCATCTTTCAATGTTGACAACCTCTTTTGTAGTAACGAATGTTTTTTTATGATATAATGCTTGAGAGGAGCTGGAGTATTTATAAGACGTTGAAATTCATTTAGCATAGGCGTTTTTGCCCAGGGTAGAGGCGAAAACGCCCATGGTACAGGCGAAAACGCCTACTGCTGTCTCTGACTCACGGGTCTACTCTGAACCGGTCAGGAATCTGCTCAGGAATCATTTCAGAGTCACGGGGACCAATTCCGCCTATGCCATAGGCGAAAACGCCTGAGGCCTGGGCGTTTATACCTGTAAATGTTCATACTTTCAGAACGTATTTATTATGGTATATAGTTTGATTTTTTTATTTATTATGGTGAAAAGCCCCCTATAACCTTAGGCTAAGCCCTTATTTTTGCTTTTGGATTGCAAAGAGAATAACATTATTCATAAAGAAAACATGCGACATAAAGTAAAGAGCAAATTTTGCCAATCAATTGAGGTCAGATTTAATTGGTCCCAAACCGAACATTTTCAATCAATCACACTACACAACGTGTCAAAAAATTAAACTTACCAATTACATCCAAATTGAAATAAAATCAAAGCGTGATCATTGTCACGGCCTAATTTAAAAAAAGGAAGCACAAAGTGTGGCAATAAAACAACCATGTAATTAAGGAGAGTAAAATACGGCACCATTAAGCCAATTAATCATTAAAATTGAAATTTTAATTAATATTTTAAAGAAAACCGAAATAAAGGCACAATTAAGTTGATTAAGGAAGAAATTCATGTAAATAATTTTAGTTAATGCTGTATAATTAATGAAAAATCCTTAATTGAGGCTTAATCATTAAAATTGAATTTCTTTATTAAGATTTTAAAGCAAACCTAAATAAAGGCACAATTAAGCTGATTAAGGACGAAATTAAAGTAAATAACCTTAATTGACGCAATTAAAATTAATGCACGTATAATTAAATTAGATTATTACAACCAAAACTTTTAAAAAAAAGGAAAATTACGTTTCCGCTACCCCAAAACTCCCTCAATTATGTTCCAAGATTTTCTCTTATTAATGATTTCTAATTGGCAAGACATTATTAGGGTAATTCAAATTATTAATGATTTTTAAATGGCAAGGCGTTATTAGCGTAATTCAGTTAATCTGTCATAAGAATTGATTCCAACTAGTAACATCCGGCGACTATATTCGCCGACCAAGCACCTTCCAGCTTCCGCTGGCCACAATCGAAGTAATCATCTAGCAGAAACAAGGTCTCCCAAACCTCAAACAAATGGTTCAACTTGCCAAATAACTTCTTAGTGTAGAGAATATCAGTTAATAAGCACAAAGAAACAAACCCTAGTTACCATTGTATTTCGGACGCCGATGACTTTACCTACGTACATGACGTAGTCTCGGAACGGATTTCTCTTCAGTTGAGAAGGGAGAATGAAACAATATATGTATACACCTCACAAAGGAGGGAATGAAAAGACAAAAGTCCTGATTATCGGTAAAGGTTGAACGCCAAACCATATTCAAATTCGTGTAATGAATAAAGAATTCACCACGAACTGCTTCTCCCGAAGGAGGAAAAGGAAATAGAAGGCACTTACTGGGAACTCCATTATTGGAAGAACACTCGATGTTGGAAGGAGGGTGGTGCTTGGTTCAGATTGGGATTGACTTTGTAGATCAGCCTTACACTTGGACTTGATGTTACAGCTATAGCAGGAGCCTTACCTTTCGGTACTGTGCCTTTAATGTCCTCGCAGGTCACCCGAATCCCAAACTTTCTTCGACTTGAATTTGCCGACCTTGACTACTACTTTGGTGTCCAGCTGAATCTTGAGCGACGACACTCCATTCTTCTTCCTCAGATCGGATCTGAGTCAGCTCACCGACTCCGCATCCACTTCGTTTGACCCTAACAAAACCACGTTCTGGTATCGTTCTTGGTGCTCAGCGCAAATCCCGGAAGACTTCTATTCCCGAGAAAAACGTCGCTGGACGAGGAGGTGATGGTGAACGAATCGTAGAACAGAGAGAGATGGGAATTGGGGTTTTTGGCGATTCTCTCTTGTTTGCATTTTCTTTGATTGACCAACATTAGTTAATTTTTATAATATGGGATACTAGTTCTAGTTGCTTCTGCAAGGGCATGGGGGTACTGTGTAAAAATATATCACTATCTCGGAGAAAACATGCACTGATGCACATATTGGTGGGGCGTATATATCATTATTTACCCATTGAAAATTGATTTGCCCTCACTTCTCTATTTTCTATGTTTCTTAGTGTTAAAACCTTTAAATAAACACAACATGAATGATGATACATGAATTCAGTTTGGTTAGAAGGGATAATGATAGTTACTGTTGATAAATGATGTTTTATAGAAATGTTTGTTTGATTAATTACAAAGTGTTAAACTTAATCTAGTGTAGAGTTTCAAAATCTAGTAGCATCAAAATTGTAACAGCATCGAAATCAGTAGTAAAAAAATGCAGCATCATCAAAATGCAGCAACATAAAAAAAACTAGTACCATTACAAAACTAGTAACATCCAGAGAAATTCTTTTAACGTCGGGTTAATTCAATATGTGAAACGGCTTACTACTATATCTTAGTAGATAAATATCATTTTTGTTTCAGCTCAACATTTAAGAGAGGTTAACTAAATTTTGAAGGTCAAGAGTTAATTCTAATTTTAACAATGCAATACTTACTACTAGTTTTGAACCCGACCTGTTGGTTGAGAATTTTATTTAATAATAGTTGTCATATAATATTTTTATTTCTTGGAAGCTATTAGATTTAGGAGTGAGGAATGGTACAAATATGTTTCATTTCAAACGTATGCCTATACTTATTTATATTTAATCGAAAAGTAATCTATACCTATTTAAATACAAATTCATATCTGTATCGCGAATCCAAAAATCAGTGTCTAATGAGAATCATATATACATATTCAAAATCATATCCTTGTCTTAAACCACAATAGCTTCTCGTCGCCATTCCATGAAAATCTCCAACATTGTTCGAGTCACATTATTTTTCCTTAGTCAGATACCATCAACCGCTTTAGGCAATCAATACACATATCATCAAAATCATATGTTGGAACATCAATCACGACCAAATTTATATTATCCTTGTTTCCCCAAGTATCACGGGTTACCCAATGCCTTCAACCCAATTAAGTGTCTTGACCATTATTAACTCTAATTTTCTAAAAAGTTTAATATTATTTTCTTAAATATTTCCATAATTTTTACTCAATTCTTACTTGAGGTGATTAAAATTTATTGCCAAGAGATACTTATAAGTTTGCAATGGAATAAATTCATAATTTAAATTACATGTCACTTGACTAACATGTCTCCTATTAAACTCAACCCGAGACTACTTAGCTTGTGTAACTCCTCAATTTCCAACCAAAGTACAAAACCATGGAAAAAGTAAATAATTTATTTAAGTACATGATAATCACCGTTCAACCTATTGATAATTCAATTCAACTGGCCACAACATATATAACTCGTATAATCTTATTAACTTGTTATCTAGTGGACCATACTTCTCATAAATCAAAATACTCCAATGCTATATAGATACTTCTTCCACAAATTTCAAAAATAATTCTTACTAATATGGAATATGATCGAACTTGATTCATGGCCAAAATCCATGAACCCACAAATATAAAAAAATATAATTTTTGTAATGATATATCGATTGAATAATTATAGATCTATAGATTAATTTAAATAATTTAAAATTGGAAAAGTATGCAACACAGATACCTCCAAAAGCGCAAGTATTTAATACTTATTTATTATTATTATCGTCATTTAACCATAATTGATTTATATTTTATTAAATAATTTTTTCTGTTTCTATTAAGTTATCAAGATTTATAAAATATCATGTTATTATTTTTCATGTCTTTATTTATAAATATAAGTATATACTATAATAAATGAATGATTATTGTCGATGTGAATAAAAAAATGTGTTTGAATAAAATTTACGCATTTAGAAAAGAAAATATAATAATTTTTTATAATATATTATAATTTATAACTATTTTCATATATTAGTTTATGTTAAGATAATATAGTTACCTAAAAAAAGACAATTTAGTTTAACATTTTTAGTAAGATGTAGTTTAACATTAATGTAATTATAATTTCATTCATAGATGTTTAATTTGAGACATTCAATATTTAATGAAAAGAAAGAGAAATAATTTAATTTAGATTTAAAAATTGAGTGATGATGTGAAAATTTGTGTGAAGGGTTCTATCCTATGTGTCAAAACCAATTATACCATGCAACCATTATGATTATTAAGATAAGATACCCTTAATTAATGAAAAAGTGATGATTAATTGAATTTTTTTAAAAAAGGGTTAATACACCTTTTTGCCCTCGTACTATGCAAAGTTAACAAACATACCCTTGTACTATTTTCTAACCGATTTAACACCCTCTACTTTGAAAATTTTAACAAATATGCCCCTCCATTTATCTTTTTATCTATTTTTCGTCTAATGAGTTGATTATACGTGCTACTTCATATTATTTGTACACCTTATCGTTAATTGGAATGTTTACAATCCAAAATTATTTAAATTAGAAAGAAAAAGAAAAGGAATACCACAAACACCTCTGTATATAATGGTGATTATTGATGACACTCGATTTGACGTGATTTCAGCCTCATTTAAGCAACATTTCCTTGCTTGAAACGTGGTTTTAGGGGTAGAATAGCGAATATTCACTCAACTACTCTATTTCCTACCGATTTGGTTACTTTGGCCCTTTTTGGGTCTATTTGATGGTTTTCTAGTGTTTTTGTGATAGCACAGGTTTTTGCCAACATTTACGTAGCCACAGACGTATTCAAGACCTCAAGGAGTGAACCAGAATCGAACTAGAAATCAAACCGGAGTCAGAACCGAAGATCCAACTGCCTAGCACAATGTTTTCGCCGAAAAACCTACATAGTTTTCGGCGAAAATACCTTAAGAAACTCACAGGCAAAGTCAGTAGCTTTACACTGAATATTTCGGCGAAAACTTTCATAGTTTTCGGCGAAAATCCAAGAAGAAACCCAACGCAGATTCAGCTGATGTTTTCGGTGAAAACTTAAAGTCTTCGCCGAAAACTATTGAAGAAAAACACACATGAGATTTTAACTGAAGTTTTCGGCGAAAACTCCTTAAGTTTTCGCCGAAAACTCATTCCTTTTCCGCTGCTGGGTTGGAAAACCCTAATCGTACCTATTTAAAGAAGCAGTCGGCAGCCAGCTAGAGGGAGAGCGTTATTCCAACAACTATTCACAAATCAGACTTTTGAGAGTCAGCCGACTCTAGGGTCGATAGATAGAGTTTAGAGAGTTCGAAGATCCGTGGAGAGATCGTGACGCCATCCTTCCACCTCGGAGAGCTCGGAGCTTAAAGTTGAAGATCCAGGAGATCGAAGCTTTGCCGGAGTCGTCAGAATTAGGTTTTTCAGTTCTTATCTGTTCTTCCTCTGTATGATGATTTCCTTTGTTGCCTTTGATTCTTCTGTTATCGTTATGAGTAGCTGAACTTGTAGAGCTTAGATTAGATGAACTCTAAGTGACCTAGGGCTTTAAAGCGGTCACGGATTGGCGGTAATTAGATTCAAAGTTCAATCAGTTTCTCTTTGCATGGTTGTTTTGTTCTTCATTGTTTATGTTTCTCTTCTGGTTGGCCGCCTAGATTAGGTTTATACAAGCTAGGGTTAGCCGCCAGACAACTTCTCTGCTTTGGCGCATAAACTTGTCTTCCTTGATCACCTAGTTTAGATTCTTGTTAAGCTGAGGATAGAAGCGAATGCTCGCCTCTCTTTAAAACATCAATTCAACCAATTAACCTATTCATTGGAGTGTGCCTTTGTAGGAACCAGTTAGGGTTAATCCATTGCAAGAGTAACTCATAAATCGTTAGTAATTCCACCAGTTAGTTTAGTCGTTGCAAGAGGCGACCGTACCCGGGTGAATAATTAATCTTGGTAGCTAGATCGGATAGAACGAACGTTCGCCAGTCTTAAACCTAAGGGTCAGGAGTTATAGTGGTGTATAGAAACCGATTGAATTAGAATTGAAAACTGCTAGTCATGTGATTGCCGTTGCCTTGGTGATCTAAGGGGGATTCGAAATCTAAGCTCGTCTATCTTCTCGTTAGTCAACCTTTTAATCTTTCTGTCTTTTATTTTCCTGCTTTATTAGATTAGAAGTCGTGGAACTCACACCTTGCACAACCTGTTTAAACCTGAGTAATTTGCCAACATATTTGAGTAGACAAGAAGAAGAGACCTCGAGTAGAATACGATCTAGTCTACCTTGGTAGATTAGTTATTTGATACGTCCTACAACGTTCATCAATTATAATGATTTTTTTTTCTTAATATTTTCACCTTGTGGACATCCCGATCAATGATGTTGTTGACAAATAATATGACGTAGCATGTATAATCAACTTATTAGATGAAAAGATAAATGGAGGGGCATATCTGTTAAACTTTTTAAAGTAGAGGGTGTTAAATCGATTAGAAAATAGTACAATGGTATGTTTGTTAACTTTGAATAGTACAAGGGCAAAAAGGTGTATTAACCCTTTAAAAAAACTTTAGTTCAAAATTGGGTATTTCGGTTAACCCATTGAATTAACCGCAAAAAAAAAAATTTCACCCCAAACATCACAACGACACTGATTTCAATACCGGTTTTCGGGTACCCACAAACCGGAGTTGACCGCTTCAGTTTCGAATTAATCAGAAACTGATTTCCACACATAACTAATATAATATGAGTTTTAATTGTAAACCTTATCAGCGCCACGTTTTTCTTATTTCCATTGGTCGAACCTCTTGATGCGGCCCCAACTGTTGCAGTTTCGCTGCGGGTCCCTGGTAGGGACCATGACGACAGTGCTACAGAAATAGTTCACCAATTTTCTAACCCATTAGGCAACCAATTCATTAGTAATAATTCACCTTGGATTAGGTCTTTTAATCGATCAAGTTTATATGATATACGTGTGATCTTGTAGAACCTGGTTAAATTTAGTGTGCCTCAAACACTAATTAATATTAGTCTCTAGCTCGTGACCAATGGCTTAAGGATGGTGATAACAATACCCACTATCTCCACCTCACCACCATCACGCGCCGTGCTCACAATAAAATCATCTCCTTAAGGGATGGAAATGGAGTTTGGGTAGATGATCTGGCAGTGCTTTGCGACATGGCGAGACAACACTTCAGTAATCTCTTCCGTGAAGATGGTCCGGTCAATCGGGTGTCATTCCGAATGGCGTGGTGAGATTGGAGAAGTCAGATTAAGTAAGCATCAGCCGCATCCCCTCTATGGACAAAGTCAAACGAGCCATTATGGATATGGGAAACCTGAAGGCGCCATGAAGTGATGGGTTCCAGCCTATCTTCGTCAAAAAGAACTGGAATGTTGTTGGCCCGGAAGTGTTTGATTTCATGGTTAGCTGCTTTCAGGATGGTTCCGAGGTGGCTAGGGTTAATGATACATTGTTGGTTTTGATTCCAAAAGTCTCACAACCAGAAACGCTCTCTCAACTTAGACCCATTAGCCTGTGCAATGTGGTTTACAAGGTCATCACCAATGTTCTGGCCACTCGCCTGAAACGCCACATGCAGTCCCTGATCCAAATCACTCAGTCAAGCTTCATCCCTGGTAAGCATATAACTGACAATATTATCATTTTACAGGAGGTTGCTCATTCCATGGAGCATGATAGGGGTAGGAATAAGAGAATGGTTGATGACACTAGAATTATCCTGATTATCAGCCCCGTTTAAGCGACATTTCATTGTTTGTAGAACGACTTTAGGGGTAGTTTAGTGGGTTTTCATTCATCAATGTTATTTCCTACTGAATTGGTTACTTTGGCCCATTTCGGTCTATTTCATGTGTTTTCTAGTGTCTCTTTGAGTACACAGGTTTTTGCCATCAGATAGGTAGCCATCGGACGTGTTCGGGACGCAATGAAGCCTCAAGATATGACCAAGGATCATCGGAGAACTCAAACCGATCGAAGAAACAAATTACACAGCCCAGTACTAAAGTTCTCGGTGAGAACTCTATAATCTCGCCGAGAATATGCCCAAGAAATCAATCAAATTCTCGTCAGAATTAGTCCAGAATTTGTGAAGATATTCTTTTGTGAAAGAAATTGCGTCGCTAACCGGAATTATTTTACAAAGATGTTTTTGGCAAGAACTTAAGGATGCTCGTCGAAAACTTGACCCTTTTCCGGGTCAGGTTTGGTAAACAGCCTATTTAAAGCAGCCTTCAACCCCAATTCAGGAGAGAACCGAATTTCAGACCTTCTACACACATAGGATAGAGTTTAGAGCGATTCTTGGAGTTCCCAGAGAGATCCTGACACAGTCTTTCCATCCCGAGGTGGTCGGAGCTAGGAGTGAAGATATCTCGAGATTGAAGCTTCACAAAATCGTCAAATTAGGTTTTACAGTTCTTCTCTGTTCTTCCTTTGAATGATGAATTCTATGATTGTCTTTGATTCTCTTATATTGAATATGAGTAGCTAAACTCTTGTAGCTTAGATTAGATGAACCCTAAATGACCCGAGGTTTTAAAGCGGTCACGAATCTGCGGTAATCATATTTTAATTCAGACATTTTCTTATTCATAATTGATTTATTCTTAACTCGTGTTTCTTTTCTTATTTGATCACCTAGATTAGATTCTTAATTAAATAAGGATAGTTGGCAAAGGCTCGCCTTGTTTTAGAACGTCAAATTAACTAATTAACCTATTCAATGGATTGTGCCTTTCGTAGGAACTGTTTAAGGTTAATTCGTTTCTAGAGTAGCTCATTAAAATCAATCAGGTGCACCAGTTAGTTATCCGTTGTAGAAGTGAATGCACAAATGGTTAATTAATCTTGGTAGTTAGTTCCGATAGAGCGACGTTCGCGGACTTAGACCTAAGGGTAAGGAGCAGTGACAGTGTCTAAGAACTGAATGAATTAGGATTGAAAGTCGCCGGTTTTGTGATCGCCAATGTCCTGATAATCTTAGGGGGTTCGAGTCTAAGTTTTTGTCTGTCTTTCATAAACTACAATCAATCTGTCTTTTAATTTAATTTCAATTTCCTTGCTTAATAGTTTAGAAGTCGTGGAACTCACACCACACAACTTGTTTAAAAACCTGAATAATTTGCCAGCTCCTTTGAGTAAAAAGTTTGAATAAACACTTGGAATTCGATCTATCATACTTTAGTGGGATAGTATTTGATACCGTGTTTTGCAAGTTATCAATGGTCCCAAAGTTCGATCTAGCAAAGGCGTATGACCAGATCAGATGGGAATTTCTTCGCGACACCTGTAACACCCGCCCTGAATCACCTAGGTCAAACCCATTGGTTAGACCGGAAATCAGGTGTCACGGGTAAAAGTACAAATTCAAATCTAGTAGAGTTTTATTAAATCACAGTAAAATAAAATAAAACAACACTAAGCGGAAGCTTCCATAATTCAAAACCAAAACCAAAATACAATTTTAATTTCAAATTCATTACTCAACATAAATTATTCAAAAATCCCCAAAACGTGAACTGAATAAAATATCAAAAACATCTTCGAAGTCCTCAGTCACCGTCCTTCATCCATCTGTTACCTCCAAGCTCCAACTGCCAACAACTGCTGCTTCAACCTCAGCTCACCAACTACTTCTAACTGAAAAGAAAGACTAAAGAGGGATTAGTTTCCTAATGAAACTGACTGAACCCACTAGACTTAACTATGCGTCGAACTACCTAGGGAGCATCTCAGACTCCCATATTAGAATACAACAATGGGACCCATACTTGTATTCTAGTTTATCATCCTAGTATAGTAGTTCTAGATGATCAATCAATTCCCTCTACCTCTATTCCCATCATGCATCACCCCAAACATCATAAACAATCCATTACAACACATCATCATCACATATCATGTCATCACATATCATGACATGGTATACAAGAAACAACATCACAAGGCAATTCACAGATCAATCACAACACGAGTCACAACAAGTCGACAACTCACATCATAAATTGAATACTAACATCACATCATCATCACATATCATGACATGGTATACAAGAAACAACATCACAAGGCAATTCACAGATCAATCACAATACTAGTCACAACAAGTCACATCACAAATAGTTCTATGTGTGTTATTAGGCACCAATGAGTTTATCCTGCACCACCCATGTCGGCCTGACACACCTCTCTCCCCTGAAGAGGCCCAAAAGCGCATCCTCTCCCTTGAAGGATACAATGAAACCTTTCCCTTGAAGGAATCGTAAACAAGACTAAAACAAAACAAAATTACATCTTTACCTTGAAATCGTGACCGTACCTCTCTCCTTTGGAGAGGCACTTAGCACCCATAGTGCAGATAAGGGGGCAGTGCAGGCTCCTACCGATTCTATCATTTCAATTCCATTTAACACAAGCAAAACAATTTTCACACATCAACAATACAAAATTCCATTCAACCAATCTCATGTACCAATTCCATGTGCCAATTCAATCTCCAAATCTCATGTACCAACTCAATGTCATTATTCTACACCACAATTCACATCACACACTTATTACAGACGGACTGCTAGCCTTACCTACCACCCCACCTGTAATAGTAAAACAAAGGGGTGATCATGTCGTAAGGTCTAGGGTCACCCTCATGTTCATCCTTCTAGGATGATTCTATATTGAAAGAACCATTCCACAGTTCCAATATTCACCATGTATATATAAATCGCACAAAGAAGAATTAAACTCTCATTCTAACCACCTAGTCAACCATTCAATCAATTAAGTCAACCATACATTCAAACAAGTCAAATCATGCATCACATATCAACAACAAATCACAACATCATACAATTAACTATTTCAATTCCCCAATTCGTGCAATCCTAAATTTAACTAAATCCGATTGTAATTCCTCACGTTATTGCTACCTATTAATACGAATTCCTCACCTTAGACTAAATAAAGCCCCTCAATTCTATCTGGAAATGTCCGTCTTGTTGTCCCGATTTCACCGGTTCTGACGGTTCATCAATCGGAGCTCTAACGAAGGAGTTACACTTGAATCTCTGATTTCCCAACAACAAAACTGCCAAACTGCCCCTTAGTGTCAAACTCCCAAAAGAACCACAAACTAATAACATTTAAAAAGACTCCACTTATCATTATGAAATGACTGATCGACCACTGAACTTCTCATAAAGTGCATCTTGGGCACTCTTCTTCTCCGACGACCCCATTTGCTGCCGGCGAGGCACCACCGCCGCCGACCGGCGCTCCTGTCTTCTTGGAACACCTGCTACAGACCGCCACCGTGGTCCCTCTCGTTTACAACACTGCCGTCAGCCTCCCTCATGCCTTCTTTCCTCTTTGGCCAACCATACTACGAGTGCGGCCTCCAAGCTTCCTCTCCTTCTCGAATGGCATGTCCGACTTTGGACTCCTCCTCTCTCCCAAAAGAGTTGGAGCCTCCCAACCCCCAAATTTCATGGACTCCGGCTTGGTGTCAAACAAAATCCCCTTCCTTGATAGTGTCAAGGAAGGATCTCAGCCACTGATTGTTTGCCATCAATCTAACGGCTCTCAGCCACTCATTAATCCCAGGGGCTCTTTCGTCTTTTCTCACTCCTAGCTGACAGTTTCGCACTTTTCCACGACTTCGCTTCCTCCCAGCTGACAGTTACGCCATCTTCTTCCTTCTTAATTTGGAACGACGGTTTTTTCAGCTTAGGGTTTTTCGAATTCATATTCTGTAACTGCTCCTATCTTCCCCAAATCATTATTCTTCTTCATTTCCTATTTATCAACGCAACTAGTTTATCTATCTCATTCTACTCCATTTTCCATCTTCTATCTTAGTCTACGCCATTTCTTTCCATCTACCTTGAAGGTCTACTTCCATGGCTCCTCGTCGTGCGGTTGTTAGTTCTAGGGCTAAATCTACTAGGTATAGTTTTCCTTCTTCTATCATTTCTTTTCCTTATTTTGTGAACAGATTTTGTACTCATTCTGTGTTTAGTATGTACTCATTCTGTGTTTATTATGTACTCATTCTTCTACAGATTTGTTTTTAGTTTTGTGGATTCTGATTTTAGGGTTTCATACTTTTGTTTTTAGTTCATACTGATTAGTAGTTTGTACTGATTTCAGATATACATTTTTTGTACTATGCTTTTCATTCCTGTGTACTCGTGTGTTTGTTTGTGTTTTTTTTTTTTTTTGCTGTTTTATTGATTTGCTATTGTACACACTTTCTCTTCTAATCATGTCTACGATTTTAAGACTTGTATGTTTGTTTTTAGGTTGTTTTTATTGTTGATTTTAGGTTTTAACACCTATACACAGATAAAGATTTTTTGTACTCGGATTTCATTGTTGTGTTCATGTAATGTGTACATAATTTGTTTTTGAGTTTATCATGTGTGTCCTTGTTTGTTTGTTTTGGTTTGTTGTACTGATTTGCTTCTCACTTGCTCTTTTAATCATGTCTAGTGTTTACCACTTGTACATATATATTTATGTGTACTCATATTTTGCTTACTTGTTTTTGCGGGGGGGAAAACATTGCAGTCATATCTTCTGATGATGACTCAGGTGATAATGTTGCAGTCTCATATCAGTCTAGTTTTGGGTATACCAGTAGGTGTGCCCCAAGTCGCGTTGTTCGTTATTTGAGACAGTTGGAAGACTCTCAAACTAACATTTTGCGTGACCACAGTCTTTTGAGTTTCACTTCTAGTCAACTTAAAAATATACACAGACCACTCATCTCCCTAATTCTCGGGAAATATGATTATGAAAATCATAGTTTTAAACTTCCTTCTGGTAATGTACACAGATTGACACCTGAAGATGTACATTCTGTGTACGGCTTACCTTTAGGGTCAGAGGAAGTTAGCATAGACTCTGTGAGTGTAGAGGACTGTGTGAGATGGGCTGGTGATCTTGGAATTACCGAGGAATACATACATTCACTTGAAGTGTCCTGGTCTATCATTGAGGGGAGAATTAATTCTGTGCCTATGGAAGATGTAGATAGTTGGTTTAGGCTTCTCTTCCTCCTGTTGGTTGGTGGTCTTTTTGTTCCAAAGAATCATTTCTCCGTGGATATTAGATATCTGTATTTTGTGAGTTTTAATGATGCTGCCTTTTTCACCAAATTCAATTGGTGCAAGTTTGTGCTTGACCAGATAAAGTCTTGCATGTTATTGCACCATAATGGAACAAAATACATCACTGCTGACTTGCAGTTTCTCTCAGTAAGTTCCTGTGTACAATTTTCTCCCATTTTTTGTGTGTGCTTTTTTCTCTGTACTCATGTTTTCCTGTGTACTCATTTTTTCAGGTCTTATTCCTTCAAAAGTGTGTTCCTACTTCTCCTCAAGGTCCATTCATAGCTGAGTATATTGATGCTTCTGTAAGGCATACTAGAAAGAGTATTCAGACTATGTACTCTGGTGCTGATGGTGGTGATAAGGGTAAGTCTGTGAAGCAGACTAAAAAGAATGTTGTAAGTATTGGTCAGTCATCAGAGATTAGATCAAAGACCAAGCATGCAGTGGTGAAAGAATTTATGCAACCAAAGAAGGCACCTGAGAGGAACCAGAAGAGGAAGTCAGTAGAGGGGCAAAGCTCTGTTGATCGACAATCAAAGATATTGAAGACTGAAGAAGTTTCTATTGACTTGGAGTCAATACAGACTGTTGATGAAGTAAGTACTTAATTTTAGTCTCTGTACACATTTACACCAGAATGTGTACACTACTATCTGTTCACATATCAGTGTACACTACTATTTTTGTACACATTTGTTATGCAGTTTGTCCTATTTTTTCAGGCTTTGAGGAAGAAGGAAGCAATCTTTGCATGCCATGATGAATGTCTTCAAATTGTTGCTAGGTGTAGTTCTCAACTGAGAGCCATCGATAAACATATTGAGGATCTACGACATCTTGAGGCGGTAAAGTTAATTGAAGCTAGTGATGAGAGCAACGACAACGAAAGAGAGATAAGTCATGTGCACAGTCCTGTACACAATTTTGAATGAGAGGAAAGTCCTGTACACAGTGTTGTTCCACCTGTGGTTGAGGTCCAAGATGACACTACTGTTGAGGATCCAGTGGACAATGTTGCTCAACCTGTGGTCGAAGAGGACATTGTGGTTGAGGATCCTGTACACAGTGTTGCTCAACCTGAGATCCAAGAGGAAACAATGGTTGAGGATCCCGTACACAATGTTCTTCAACCTGTGGTTGAAGAAGACAAAGGATTAGGTAATGATAATGATGAAGCCGGTAATGATAACAATGATGATGATGATGAAGATCGTGATGATAACAGTGATGATGATGATGAAGATGGTGATGATAACAGTGATGATGATGATGAAGATGATGACAAGGACGATAATGCTAATGTCATCGCCACAAAGAAAAAGGATGACAAGGATAAGGATGATTCTAGTGGTCAAGGTGGTACCAGTAAGGGTTTTAGTGGTCAAGGCGGTCAAGGTGGTGGTACCAGTAAGGAGGTTGGTGGTGGCAGTAAGGGTGATGGCAGCAAAGGTGATGGCAGCAAGGATATTGTTGCTGATAAGGGAGGAGATGGCAATGATGATGTGTCTGGTGATAAAGTTGATGATGATGGCTGTAAGACACCACCAGCTGTATATCATGGAGGAGGACAATTATTGACATCTCCCGTTATTGATATTCAGAGATTATTGACATCTCCAGTTATTGATATGGATTTGCCATCATTTGCTTTTAAAAGCCCTACTAATGTCACCCCCCCTTCTATTCCTGAGACGGTGATGGATGTAGTTAATTTTATTAATTCTGAATATGGCAGTGTTACAGAAGCTGGTGAAGCTTCTACAAGCAGAGAGAAGGTATTTTAAAAAAAATATATACAACTAGTTTTGTGTACACAGATTTTTTTGTTGTTGTTATTTAATTTGTGTACACATTTTTTACAGATTTCTGATGAGTCAGGGAATGAAGGACTTCATGATGCTGTTGATGGAATTATTGGGCTTGGAGATGAGGTTTGTTGATGCACTTGTTACACATATGTTCATATTTTAATAATGTTTTGTACTAATTTCTGTACACATATTCCACCATTGTCAGACTGTTTCATTTGGTGTTCAAACCATTCGGGACAATGTTGTGTTCGATTCAACTCCTGATGTTGCGAAACAGGTTTCTACTCAATTTATTTTATGTCCTCAGTATTTTTATGCAAATCCTGATGTTGTGTACCCTTGCTTGTGTACACACATTTTTAAATGTTTGTACTAATTACTGTACACATTTTTCCACCATTGTCAGGCTGTTTCTGTTGGTGTTCAAACCATTCGAGATAATGTTGTGTTCGATTCAACTCCTAATGTTGCGAAACAGGTTTCTACTCAATTTTTTTTATGTCCTCAGTATTTTTATGCAAATCCTGATGTTGTGTACCCTTGCTTGTGTACACACATTTTTAAAATATTTGTACTAATAGCTGTACACATTTTTCCACCATTGTCAGGCTGTTTCTGTTGGTGTTCAAACCATTCGAGATAATGTTGTGTTCGATTCAACTCCTAATGTTGCGAAACAGGTTTCTATTCAATTTTTTTTATGTCCTCAGTATTTTTATGCAAGTCCTGATGTTGTGTACCCTTGCTTGTTTACAAACATTTTTTAATGTTTGTAGTAATAGTTGTACACATTTTTTTTATGTGTACACATAAACTATGATTACCCTTACTGTACACATAAACAGCGTGTACATTGTACTGTATGTGTATAATTTGTATGTGCACACAAATTTGAAAACTATACTGTGTACAAAAATTTATGTCTAACCTTTTGTCTTTTACAATAGGTTGTTTTATGTGTGTTTTTTCTTTTAATAATTGTACATATTTTTTCACCATGGCCAGGCTAGTTCAGTTGAAAGTTCTGGAGAGGTTTTGACTGATGCTGTTTGGGATGAAAGCACTGATATTGGGAAACAAGTTGTTTACTCATTTTATTTTAGTAGTTATGTAAGTACTGATGTGTACATAGAGTATTGCAAACATTTTAAAATATACTGTGTACACATATTTTGTGTACCCTAATGCTTTTAATGTGTACATTCTTTTAATATTTGTATACATATTTATATTGTGTGTTTTTTTTAATTAATAGGCCAGTAAGCGTGGGACTGCATCATTAGCAATCGTTCGTCATGTTGATAATACAGATGGTGAGACGTTAGGGAAAAATTCATTTTCTTTACTTAAGGGAAATGAAAATTGTGGTTCAAGTGGAAGTGATGATTCATTAGAGGGGGTAAATGTTGCTGCTTCTGTACTCACAGGATTGAGAATGCCAAGGACCCCAATTGCAGCTCAACCAATTTCTACAATACTTGCTGTGAAGGAAGATTCTCCACAACACGATGACAATATGGAGATTCTTGCTTTAATCCAATATGCATGGGATACAAGTCTTGATGAGTATGTGTTCTTGTAGGTTTATTTTTGTTTTTTGTTTATGTGTACTCACTTTTTGTTTGTGTGTCTCCTATAGGGATGAGGCTCTTTTTCAGGCCATTGGATGTGAATCAGTACTGAAGAGAAAATTTGCATTAACTTTACAACATACATCAGAGATTGATGTACATGTTGTTGATTCGTACACATTTTTGCTGAATCATAATGCGGTAATTGGTGGAAAAGTGAAGAAATGGATTTTTCCAGAAAGTCTCGCAGTAAGTTTTATGTTATTACATTTAATGTACTCAGTTTCTCCCTTTTGCAAATACTGGTGTACTCAGTTTTTATTTGATTGCAGCAATCAGTTTATGGTAATATTTTATCAACACCTATGGAGGAAGATGCAGCGGCTGCATTGCTTACAGAAAGAATAGATGAATGGGCTTCCTCCCTGGATTTTAGTGCGGTTGACCTTGTAAGTTTTATGTGAACAGTCTGCATTTTAGTTTCTGTGTACATAATCTGCATGTTAGTTTGTGTGTACATACTCTGTATTTTAGGTTGTGTGTACATTTTGTTCAGTTGTGTTAATCTACATGTCCATTGTTGTTTTTGCAGTGGTTCTTTCCATTCTTCAACTCAGGTGATTATGTACTGTTTGTCGTGGACATCATTCAAAAAAAGTATCATTACATCGACCTGCAAAACAAAAGTCCATTTACTAATTTGATTGAGTTTCTGGGAGAGAAACTTGTGCATTTTGTGATCAGCTTCATCAAAGTGAAAAAATTCACTCGCAACAACAAACCAGTTGATTTTGGAAATTTGACATGGCATAATCAGAAGAAGGTTAAGCTTCATGACCAGAATGCATGTGGAATATATGTGTTGAATTTCTGCAAAGAGTGGGAGGGGAAATATAAGAATGGAATGAGTACAATATGGAGAAATTCGGAGGTATTAAAGGAGACAAGGAAGAAGATTCTTGCTGAACTCATGTTAAGTGACGTCAACGTCTGCAAGCAGCATGTGTTGACCAATGCTACTGCTCGTTTCAACCAATGATTTGTTAGGAAGAGGGATTTGGGGGGGGGGGGGAAGTGAGTTTGTGTATGAACTGTGTTTTTTTGCACTGACCTTTGGGATTATAGGTTGTATGGATGTTTGGATATATATATATATATATATATATATATATATATATAATATATTTGTGTGGTTATGATATCATTTTTATTTTTAATATGATTTTTTGTTATGTATACATCATTTATTTATGTGTACAGAACATGTATACAGTTCTTTGTGTACATAGTGTACAAGGTATAACAAGTGTGTACACAAACTAGTTTATGGTGTGTACACAATTCTTAAGTTAATGTGTACACATATTGCACAGTTTGTGTACTCATAAAAACTGTACACATTAAAAAAAAATTATACACAAAACAATATTATACCAAAAGTAAATGTGTGTAGTGATATTATCTGTATGAGAATATATGTAAAAATAATATTCAGCTCCAATCTCTTAATTATCAGCACATTAAATGTCTCATAAAAAAAATTGTACAAAGATATATGTTTTTATTAACTATGTTGTTTTTTCGTCTTTCATGGTGTAGGAGTTGCAATGGTAAGCTCCAATCTCTTATCTTCTTTCATTTTTTTTCACTTTATTCTGCTTTGTTTTCTGTATTGCTAATTCCCATGCTGGTTTGGCCCTCTTATTTGATTTGCCAAACTTGTCTGTGCGTTTCTTCAATCCCTTAACATTTTCGAATCCAGTTACTGCAGGTTGTTGATTTATGCTTGTCCCTACATTTGAGAATGAATATGTGTACATAGGAAGTTGAAACATGTAGATATTTTTATAGAGTGTGTACAAAAATTTGTGTACATACCAGTTACAGCAGCTGATGTACTTTCAGGTTCTTTTTCAGCTTCAAGCAGCAGCTCCTTTGTTGAATTAAACACACGTTCATATATTGTTTCATTTGATGAAGCTATTGTAATAAGTTTCAGTGTCATGGCAGATAGTGCTTGGAAACGCACTGTGTACACAGATTCTGTGTTGGTATTTGTTGGTGTAGAGAAGCTAAACTGGAACCCAATTTTTGCATACTTTGTCCATCTTTTCTTTATGTACGTCTCTGCCAGTGTTAGGTACCTGATGTTTTTAGTTGTTAAGAACATGTAATCAAATGCTCGTATGATGTGCCGACAAATCCAGCCACAATACTCATATGTACGACATGAACACTGGAATATGAAGTCCTTCTCTGATACTATCAACTGCCTTTCATCCAACTTTTCTTCATTCATTTCAAACTTGTAGACAATATACTTCTTTATTCCTTCATCTTGCTGTGATTCAACCTCATCCATAGTGTACCCAAATGCCTCACTGTACTCATCCTGGAAGAAGTTGAATATTTCTGGTGTGTACACAGTACCAGCATGCTTAGCTAGAGAGTTTTTGTGGGTACCTATTGTCAAGTCTTGCTTGTCCCATACTGTAGTCAGCCTGTAGTTCTGTCTCTCTCTTGTTCTCTATCATACGATCAAATTGTTCAAAGAATCTTGATAATGTCATTTTTGAATTAACATATCTTCTTAAATTGCTGTTGAGACTCTCACTTAACTGTGAAGACTTCATTCCAAGGCAAAAGTGATTCCTCAGCCAAACACAACACCACTGCTGTCTGATTGTGTACAAGGTGTCCAGCCATTTGTGTCCTTTTGGCCCTTTTCCAGGAAAATGTGTAGCAATCATATATTTTCCATTCATGCTCGAATTCTGCTTCTGTTTCAATATTGTACATTATGTACCTTAGGCAGTCTCTGAATTTTGGTGTAGCTAAAGTCCCAAGGTTTTTGTGTGCATTTTGCAGTAGGTGAAATGTGCACAGGCCATGAAATGTGTTAGGAAAAACTGACCTCACAGCTGCTTTAATCGCTGCACATTGATCTGTAAAAATGCAGCTTGGTTTCTCATTGTCCATGCATCTACTGAAAGTGTTAAACAACCACTCGAATGTAGGTATTGTCTCATCGTATAATAATGCAACTCCAAATACTATGAGTTGATGATGATTATTTTTGCCTACAAAGATTGTTGCACAGGAAATAACACATTACAGTTCAAAATTATATGTGTGTACAGATAAACAACTCATGTACACATATAAACTTATATGTGTGTACTACAGATATGTGAGTACTAGGAATAATTATATGTGTGTACACACATAAAACACATATTTAATTTTACACACATTACAATCATAATGTTGTGTACAAACAATCATATGTGAGTACATATAAGACTCAAGTGAGTACATAATATTGTGCACATAATATTATAAAAAAACTGTGTACACAGAATATAAATTTCTTACCTAGAGGGCGTGCTGTGTTATTTGTTCTGTAGGTAGTGTCAAAACTGATTGAATCTCCAAAATATTTGAAGTCTTTTCTCATTGTTGCATCAGACCAGAAAATACTTGCAATATTCTCATCTGAATCCAGCTCTTTATCAAAGAAAAACCCATCATTTTCATTTTGCTTTTTGCAAAATGATTTGCAATCACAGTAACATCACCACCCTGCATGTCTCTTGTTCTTTTTTCCCAGATATAGTTCTTCAAATCCGTGTGTAAGAACCCTAGTTGTTTTGTCCCACCAGCTGTTTTCCTCATTGAGTCATAGCTGTTTCTAACTGGGACGCCACAACTGTCATTGATGTCAGCAACCACTTTGTATATGACTGGTATTTCTCTATTACTCGTCATACACTGCCTTTCTTCCTCATCCACTGAATCGTGTTTATGATCATCTATAAATTCTGTAATTGAGTACAGATTCAGCTTTTTGTCTGTCCTCATTTTGATGTATGCATCGTTACATCCTTCCTTTATTTCCCGTACATTACGCTTCTTAGTAGTTGAATTCATCTTCCCTTTGTTTTTGGGATTATGCTCACTATTTCCACTCCAGCCAGCTTTATTGCAAAGAAGATAGATGTAGTAATATTTCCCTTTCTCCACATTAGGTTCTGCAAGTTGGGTTCTTACACTGAATCCTTTGTATTTAGCATACATCTTGTAAAACAACACTGCATCTTGTTTTGTTGGGAACTTCAAATGCTCCCATGTCTCTTTCTTTTTTGGGTCTATTTGTTCTGTATGAAATAGAGAGTAAGTGGTCAAATATACATAAAATATATGTATACTAGCATGTGTATACTACTCTGTGTACAAACATAAAACATGTGTACACAGTACACACATAACATTTTGTACATATAAAAGATGTGGACATGTACAAAAATTGTGTACACACCCTGCACACTATTTATGTACACACATAAAACATTATAATTAATAATTGTGTACACATTAACAATATTAGCATGTGTACATGTATAAAATATACTACTCTGTGCACACATAAAACGTGCAAAAACACAAATAATTAATTTGTACATGTAAAAAAATAACAATTGTGTGTAAAGATAATATAAGCAGGTGTACATGTACAAAAATAGTATAAACACCTTGTATACTATGTACACAGAGAATTGTGTACATCAAACATTGTCTACACAAATCAGACATGTGTACACATTAACAATACACCAGTACACACTTAAAACTGTATGCTAATATACATATAGAATATCTATATTTATAGTTTGTGTAGAAGATGATCCAGAATTGGTACTCTTTAATATGCATATAGAAACATCTTGTACACTATGTACATTAAGTTAACAACTGTGTAAACATATAATTGTGTACATATATCGTGTACAAACATAAAACATGTCTATACACATAACATTTTGTACACATAACATTTTGTACACATAAAACATGTGCACACGTACACAAACTGAGTACACACCTTGGACACTATCTATGTATGTAAATATAAAACTCATGTACACACAAAACATTGTAATTACATAAATGATAACAATTTAAGTATGTGTAAACACTTTGTACACTATGTACATAGAGAATTGTGTACATCAAACATTGTCTACATAAATCAAATATGTGTACACATTAACAATATTTAGCATGTATATATTAATTATATACACCTTGTACACACTTAAAACTGTATAAAAGAATTATCCAGAAATACCTATATTTATAGTGTGTGTAGAAGATGATCCAGAATATGTACTCTGTACAGATGATGATCCAGAGTTGTTCTGCATTCTGGATTGTACTTCTATAGATGCAGATCCTTGAGGTACAAAGATAGGTTGTACTGATTTTTGATGATTAGAGTTTGAATTGTCATTCTGTTACATGAATAAACGACTGTAAAATTGAATTCAAAGGAAAAAAATAGAGCATCTATAAAATAAGAGTGATGATTACATACAGTATTCGAATCGTTGAAATGTGTCTGGTTCGGGATGCTATCTTCTATCTGAATCATCGGAGCTGCTGCAGAGATCGTCGGAGCTGAAGGAGTTTTTGAATTTGAAGGAGACGGAGGTAGGGAGCTGTGATGATTAGATACAACATTCGAGTTGTTGTAAATCGGCTGGTTCGGGATGCTATCTTCCATCTAAATCACCGGAGAACGCACGAATCGTTGCTGTAGAGATCGTCGAAACCGGAATCGCTGAAGGTGATTTTGAATTGACGGTGCCGGAGCTTCGGAGCTGTGAGCAGGGAGCCGGGAGCTGTGAGCGAAGGTTTAATTAGAAGTTTTTATACCTAATTATATTTGTGAAATGACTTTATTACCCTCGTTTTATTTTTGCACCGTCAGATCTGTTGGATGGCCTGGATTTATTTGACAGTGTCAAGGAAGCCTTTTCCTTGACTCCAAGTTGCTCTCAATTTCATGTGCATCCTCTCCCTGACCAAACCCTAACCCCTCTTCATTAAACTCGCACGGGCCAAAACTCCTTAGGCCCAACTGGCCAGTCTTCCTTCCCTTCAAACGGAGCGGGCCTTAACCCTGGCCCAAAGCCTCCACTACATTTCCCACCAAACCGGCACTGCTGCCTCCATGCAATGGGTCGAAGCCCATGTCCTCATCTTGTTCCAATGTCGAATGGGCCTTCGGCCCAATGTTTCCCTTCTGCTCAAGCTGAACGAGCGCAACCCATTCTTTTTCTTCCCTGCCTTTCCCGCCAAGGTGCTGCCGCTTTCTGCCGAACCAAACTCCCGACCCACGCGCCAAATCCCTTTCTGCTGCTTGCGAAAATAAAATGGGCGGCTGGGCCTTGAGCCCATCCCCCTTTGCTACCAACTCTGAATCAACGTCACGGGTCGAATCAATTGGTCTGACCAATTGATTTGGCCTACCGGTTTAGAACTCCAACACAACAATTAAATTGAAAAGAATTTATTCCGCCAACCAGAGTAAATTACCCTCGCAAATTAATTAATTAAATTCGAATTAAAATTCTCAAAGTTTTGACCAATGAGGTTTAACCAAGAATTATAAATTCTAACTGGATACTCGGAAACGGGATGTTACAACACTCTTGTTATGAATGGTTTCCCTAACTCACTAGTTGATCTTATTATGGCCTGTGTTACAACTGCTAAGGTCCGGACGTTATGGAATGGTGGCCTCACAGACGATTTACTTCCCTCAAGGGGTATCCGTCAAGGATGTCCTCTATCACCTTTCCTTTTTACTTTGTGTATCAAGTGCCTAAGTCATATTATTACGATGTTGTTATTGCAGGAAAATGGAAGTTGATAACCCTATCGACAAATGGGTCAGGGCTATCGCACATGTGTATTTGCAGATGATCTGATTTTTTTTGCAAAGGGCTCAACAGATCAAGCAGCGGTCATTGCACGTTGTCCAGACCTTTTATGTGGTGGTTCCCACCAATCTATTAGTTTGGAGAAGTCTATTGTGTTCTTCTTTAAAAAAGTGAGGCATACTGATGCGGCCACCACTGTCAGATCTCTTCGCATCCCAATGACCTCTAACCTAGAGCGGTATCTCGGAGTCCCTGTGTTGCATGAACGAATTACTAATAATACTTACCAGGATGTTCTTGACAGGATGGACCAGAAACTCACTGGTTGGAAAGCTTGCTCACCGTCTCTCACGGGTAGAGTTACTCTAGCGTTATCAGTTCTTTCTGCGATTCCTGCTTATGTTATGCAAACTACTGTGTTGCCTAGTCACATCAACAGTGAAATCGATAAATGCATTCAGAGCTATGTTTAGGATCCTCGACAGAGGCGAGGAAGACTCGCCTTATCACTTGGGATAGAATCTGTCAACCTAAAAAGTGTGGCGGTCCGGGCCTCCGTTCGGCGAGCCAACTGAACAAGGCATTTATGGTAAAACTCTCCTACCTCTCTGTTTCCAGACAAGATGAGCTTTGGGTGCAGGTTCTCCACACCAAGTATATGAAGGACGAGGGCGCGGGTTTCGGAATGCGTAAGGTTTGTTCAAATTCAGTAGTGTGGAAGGGAATGATGAGAGCTTGGCTAGCTATGACGTGGGGCTTGAGGCCGAATATCTGCGACGACCGTGCAAACTCATTTTGGGACACAACGTTGGATTGATAATGGAGATTTTGCTCGATCATATCCAACCAGATGCTTAGGAGCCAGATCATGAGGCCACATTTGTGGAGTTTTGCACAGCTTTAGGTGAGTGAGACCTTGACTCTGTCCGTTCTTGGCTTCCGGATGAGGTTGTTCTTCATATTGCAGGTATGACCCCGCCAGTGGAAGGAAGAGGTGAGGACGTGATGGCTTGAGGCCTGGAGAAGGATGGACGATTCTGAATTCGTTCCGCATACGATCTGCTTGGTGATGCTATTAGGTGAACAGATGTTGATTGGAGACTAGCATGATGGTGGCGGGGCCCTAACCGGATTCATCATTTTTTGTCTTGTTCTCCATGACGGTTTATTAACCAATGAGGAGCGACGACAGAGGAAGAAGATGGAGGTTGGCTCCTGTCCACGTTGCCACCACCCACAGGAGACGGTCTTGCATGTGTTGCGGGACTGTCCTTTCGCGGTTAACACTTGGGCGTGTTGCATTCTGAAAATCAAATGAGCACGAGTATTCCATTCTTGCCATGGATCACCACCTGAAGGGGACGAGCACTAGCCTTCTCTTCGGGGTTTCCAACTGGCTCTTTGGAAGACCAGAAATGAAGCTATTTTCACCGATACACGCACCACTCCTGAGGACACATCACAATGTATTAGGGCATGGGCGATTATTATTGAGGAGGCCCTAATACGTGACCAGTCATTCCAGACTAGTTCACCTGCCAAGACGGTGGCGGATATCTCATGGAAGCCGCCGCCAGCTGCCACCCAAATGGGTCTTTCTCAGCTTAGATGGCTCCGTTTTTTTAGAGACCGGACGAGCAGCTACAAGAGGCTTGTTCCGAGAAACTTATGGTCGATGCTTGGCGGCTTTTAGTATGAACCTGGGATCGTGCTCGATTACTAGGGCGGAGTTGAGAGGAGATGTGATGGGGTTACAGTCGCTTGGGAGAAAGGGTACAAGAAAGTACAGGTGCAACTGGACTCACAAGCCACGATCCAGCTATTGCTGGAGGAGGGTGAGATCACACACCAGCACTCCCCTGAGGTCGCCTGTTTCCGTGAGATGTTAGATCGGGACTGAATAATCAAACTGTGGAACACATTTATCGGGAAGGCATCCAGGCAGCAGATCACTTAGCTGACCTAGGTCATAGACTACCACTTGGTGTTCAATCTATTTGTATTTCTGATCTGGTTCTTCAAAAGACATTGTATGATTTGCTTGAGATTTCCCAAACTCATTTGATTGTTAATGAAAGTTTGGCGCTAATCGCACCACAGGCTTACCAAAAATATTAGTCTACTCTAGCAAGATACATTAACTTAATCAATTTGAATTAATTTAGTTAATCAAGTTAAAAAACACTTAACTAATTTTTATACTAACTTCCAATAATTCTTCGATAAATATAAACAACATTCAAAATAACAAACAATTATGAAGGTGCTTCTATTTGAACGACAACGTTATGAATAAAAGTGATTTGCAATAATCTTTAGGCTTGAAAATGGTACCTAAAAGTATGGATACCACGTATCTACTATTTAATCTTTTTTTTAAACGAATATTATCAGTACTCGCCCCGTAAGAGTAATTGGGTAAAAAATCCAAATCATCCCCGTCTCGGAATGAGTTTCGCGTAAACCCGCTACCCCATCGGGTGAACCCCAAATCTCTCTACATATGGATTGCAAAGAGATTTTCGAGATGAAGCTATAATTTTTAGAGCATTAGGGTTTCGTGAGGGAAGGAGAAACTACTCTATTGATGAGTTGAAGTGAAGAACTTCATGACGGAAGTCTAAATTAGGTTTGGTCCATAATAGATTATATATTGTGTATAATATAACGTTATTTCATATTGGATACCCATCAAGTTGGGTATGAGGTGGATACCTTCAAATCCATCCCCACCTGTTACCCTCTATAATTGGGTACCGGGTTTTCCCATACCCATTAACTTTACTCTGTCAACGAGTAATCCTCACCCAAATTTACTGAATTTCGGATGAGTACCCAATGTCCGGACATAAATTTCCAAGCATAATAATCTTTAATCTTTGTTTTAATTTAATAAATATAGATCATTGATAAATAAAACAATGAGTAATTAACTAATTAATGGTTAATTAAAGCGAAGGAGTCCCACACTTGTACAAGGCACCATAACTCCACTAAAAAGCCAACCATTTTTATAAAACTATATGATTTTGGATTGTTGGAAATTAGGAGGTTTGAAACTTTCTTTGCAATCAATTTTGGAGGCACTGTTTCAAAATTATAGTATGATCATATTAGAAATGATAATATATGATTGTACCAATTATATAACCCAACATGACTTGGGTCACGCAAAACTTGACTTGCAATAGGTTTAGGGCATATTTAGATTTTTCTTACACATCGTCTCACCCTCTTCTTGACTTGTTGTATATAAAACTTATAGTAATATTTATTAAATCCTACAATTTTTCTGTACTTATAACTCTATCATATTTTTTTATTAATTCACCTTACCATCTTCATAATATAACTTATCTTTTAACTATTACTAGGTCTTTTAAAAATATATTTTACTAGTTTTTCGTTCAAAAGTCGAGTTTTCATATTGTTTATGTTTTTTGAAATGTGTATTGCATACCCTCAACCTCATGCTCCATAATAAATACCGACTCGGAACCTACCTTTCATGGGTCTGACTTGAATATTGAGGTGCCCGCTCTCAATGGCGGAACTAGGGGGAGCCTGGCTGAGGCCCGGCTCACCCCACTTTCACGAGCGTTGAAATCGAGTGTAAATTTGTGAATATTTTAGAATCCGGCTCAGTGAAAATTTTAAATTCGGCTCAGTGTTATATTAATTCGACGATTTGAAAACCAAATCTATTTTAAAAAACTGTGTTGTTAAAAAAATCTAATGTAGTTAATAGATTCAATCATATTAACTATACCCCTATCTTATAGTAATATCTCATCGAGATGTGTAAATGGTTAAGTAAGCTAATCATTTTATTGCGACTTATGAATGAATGAGTAAGACTGTAATATTGATGATAAATTATTCAAATCAATAAAAAATTGCTGGTGGCACATTCAGTTTTCATTTAGTCAAGAGGAATACTATACTAATATTTTTTAGAAAAGATGTTGGTTGCGATGAATTAGCGACAAATAACATTGCATACTGAAAACCAAAATATATATCTACGCAATATAATATATATATAGAGAGAGAGAAACTTTTTGTTTCGATTTCGGCTCAGTGCACGTTTGGATCCTGGTTTCGCCCCTGCCCGCTCTGACCTAAACTTATTGTCACTCTTAACCTATATGAATTTTTCTTAAAACAATAAAAAAATTGCAAAAAATAATATATTTATATAAAAATAATAAAATTACCATATCAATAAAAGAGAAATACCAAAATGATAACAAAAATAGAAAACTAAAAAAAAACACAAACAATGTTAGTTAAACATAAAGCTTTATTTCATTTTGTCAAATTAAGGGATCGAATTGTTGTCCATCTAAAGCCAAGATATAAGCTAAGCCATTTGCCTCATGATACATTAATGTCTATTTTTTCATAGTAGTTTTATGGCCTAATACACTCAGATGTCACGAACTATTGCGTTATTACTCGCGTATATACCACGTAAGCCCTATCTGGAGGGCGTCACCAACTATTGAATTTTAAGTTCGAAATAACACGCCGTTAAATTTCACTCGTTTCCGTCTAAGTTCGTGTTCTGAGTTGGCATGAGGTGCTTACGTGGCTAGTCCAACACACTTGGTCGGTTGAGTAACCCGCCATGTCACCAAAACGGATTTGGGGGATTTTTTTAACTGAGCATTCCCCACGTGACTTTTGCGATTCCCTATCCTCTTTTACTACTCCCAATCTTCCATTGCACTATCCAAAGCTTCCATTACTCATTGTCCGCCGGCGGAACCCTAAAGTCCAAACCTCTCTCTCCGCCGTCGATCTTCATCTTCCTTTCGTTCATTCATCGTGGCCGTTCCTTCATTCCTCCGCTTCGTTTCTTTCTTTCTTCCTCTTCGTTCCTTCAGTCCTCCACTTCATTTCTTTCTTTCTTCCTCTTCGTTCCTTCATTCGTCTTACTTCGTTTCCCTCTTTCGTCGTCTCCGTTCTTCTTAGTCTTCTGCTTTGTTTTTGGCTGCTTCCTCTTAGTTGTCAAGAAATACAGTGGATATCAAGTGGATTCGTGGTGGGGATATCTCGAAAGTGAAAGGTCAGTACACTATCTTTAAGAAACATTCTATTTGCAAAATCCTCTTTATGGTTGGGGACCAGTTGGTTTTGTCTGTATATATCGATTTTGTTCTTGTCGTCTTCCAATTATGGAAGTAGGGTTTCTTTGTATTTGGCTTTAGGGTTCACTTTGTTGTTTTTCTGGTTTCTTTTCAGAAACTAATTTTGCACAATATTGGTTCTATACAGTATGGATCTTCGGGCGGAGCTTATAGTATATCACGGTGGAAGTATGAAGATATCACCCGGAAGTGCTGAGTATCGAGGTGGGCAGGTTGCAGAGGTGGACGTTATGGACGACTACGTATGCTTCTTCCAGTTAAGGAAGATTGGGACTGAGATTCTGGGTTATGAATCGGTGGAGCAGATGTGGTACGTCCCTCCGGGAGGAACAATTAGAGATGATTTGAGGGAGATAAACGACGACGCCGACGCTGAGAGAGTCCGTTCAGCTACTAAGAGTGGTGTCGTCACCATGTACATTGAAGCCACGGGGGACCCAACTGTGGTGGCGGATAACGAGGATGCAGGCCCAGAAAATGAGCATGTATATGGTACAAGCGACTCAGAGGCTGAGGTTTCTGGTATTAGGGCTCATCAGGGTTTCAATCATTTGATTGATGACTCCGATCGAACTAGTGACCCAGAATTCCAAGACGCTATGGAAATCTTGGTATCTCTGGGTTGAGGAGGAGGAAAGTTCGTGCTACCTACCAAGCTGACGATGGTGTTGAGGTGGACCAACTGAACGAAGCAGTTGGTAATGGGAATCAGCAATAGGAGGTCCTTATCGACGTGGAAGATCATGCGGATATGGGCTTCCTAAATATGCCAAGCATGGAACATCAGAATACCAACTCTGATGTTGATGATGAGGACTCGGATTTCGAGCCACCAGTTGGTAATTCTACTTCGAGTCGAACCCCCACTGTATCACTCACTTGCACTCCTCCAACAAGTCCAACGCCTACTCATAGCAATACTCCAACCCGTGTATCCACGCCTCATTCAAGCTACCGTGGATCGTCTCAATCTGAGCATGATGTCAATGACAAGATAGACGACGACGAAGTTAATTCTTTTGCTGGTTGGTGAATGTGTCGTTGTGATGCGTTCAAACAAATAAACTAACAAAGCTAACAAAAGCTAGGGTAGATCGTATTCCAGGGGTTTCCTGTACTTCCTTACTCAAAGGTGTTGGCAATTTAATTCAAAGTTAAACACGTAGTGCGTGGTGTGAGTTCCACGACTTCTATACTAAAAATGCAAAGGCAAATTGAAATGAAATTAAAGCGAAGAAAGATTGAAGATTGATTGATTGACCAGAAAGATGACAGACAAGCTTAGACTTCGAATCCCCCTTAGATCACCAGCAGTCAACAGACCAGCGATTTTCGATTCTAGTTCATTCAGTTCACAGACACCATCATAACTCCTGACCCTTAGGTTTAAGACTGGCGAAAGTTCGCTCTATCCGATCTAACTACCACTATTAATTAGTCGCCCGGGTACGGTCGCCTCTCGCAACGACTTAACTTAACTGGTGCAAATTCGAATGATTAATGAGTTACTCTTGCAATGGATCAACCCTAATCGGTTCCTACGAAAGGCACACTCCGATTATAAGGTTAATTGTTCAACTTGATGTTCTAAAGTAAGGCGAGCGTTCGCTTCTATCCTTAGCTTAACAAGAATCTAATCTAGGTGGCCAAACCAGACAAGAAACACAGAGAATAAAGAACAAATCAAACATGAAGGAGAAACTGAATGAATTTCGAATCTAATCACCGCCGATCCGTGACCGCTTTAAGCCCTGGGTCACTTAGGGTTCATCTAATCTAAGCTACACAAGTTTAACTACTCATATTCAATACAGAGAATCGAGGACAGACAAAGAATACATCTCAGGTAGGGAAGACAGAGAGGAACTGTAAAACCTAATTTCGATGACTCCTTGCAGCTTCAACCTGCTGGATCTTCAACTCCTAGCACTGGCTCTCCGAGATGGATGGATAGCGTCACGATCCGTTCCTGGCTCCTCGAACTCTATCTACTCGTTTTCTCTCTCTCCCCGTCTTAGCTTGGTTTTTGTGTGTAAGAGTATGTGTGTGTCAGCCGTTCAGTTTAGTATTTATACCTAGCCGGCAATTGCTGCTTTTCCACTGGAATTTTCACCGAAAATCCAAGGATATTTTCGGCGAAAATATCTGTTCAAATGTGGCTTCACCCGTCTGTTTCTTCCGGCTGATTCTGCTTAGGGTTTTTGCCGAAAATGCTTATGTATTTCGCCGAAAACTCCCTCTTGATATGGTCAGTGGATTCTTCTTTCATTTTCGACGAAAACCCAAGGGTACTTTCGCCGGAAATATATGTGTAAATGGGGCAGGAATTCTTTTGGGTTGAATGACTTTTCTGGCTGATGCGGGTGTGATTCCTCGGGTTCCAGTGCCCTAGACACATCCTTGGCTACCGTATTCGATGGAAAAAACCTGTGCTAACATAAAAGCACTAGAAAACCATCAAATAGACCCGAAACGGGCCAAGGTAACACAAATGGCACGAGATAGGGCAATTGATTGAATATTCGTTATTCTACCCTAAAAACTGTGTCTCAAGCAATGAAATGTCGCTTAAATGAGGCTAATAATCACGTTACTCCGAGTGTCATCAAAATACCCCACACTTAAGCTTTTGCTTGTCCTTAAGCAAACCGAATAGAAACGCTCATGTTCATAAATGATAAGATCGATTAAATTGGAGCTCAATCAAACACAATGAATTATTAGACAGATAGATCCTAGAACAAGAAACCTGACATGCATACAGATTAGCCAAACAACCTGGTCTCACTAGTAAACTGCACACAACAAGTAATTGTAACCAATTATGCACGAATTTGACCTGACCGACCAGACTCCTCACACAGGAATTTTTTTTTTAGTACAATGGGAACTCTCACTCTCTGTGTTTTAGGACGTGTTTCTGCTCTCGATCATTTTCTGTTACTGAATTCTGTCATAGGTTTGCAATTCGACCACATCTCCACCACTGTGACAACACGAGTATCTAGTCAAGAAGGACTTCCCTGCTAGGACCGTAATGAATTCTACACTACTTGGGTTTATGATGCGATGGATGATGGGAATGCATGATGATGGCTTGGTGCGGTGTAGCTTTCGACTAACTTCCCTCGAATCTAATCTATGGCTCCCTACCGTCTAACCAGACACGGGTGAAATAGTGAACGCTCGTCCTATGATACCCTCAAGCAACCTAGCACTTATTATTTTTTTCTTTACACGAATTTTTCTTTTCTTTTCAACTTTTCTTTTGACTTCGTTCTTCCATTTGTAGGGAGAAGAACATTTTATTGAACTATACTTTGAAACCTTTTTGTTTTTCTTTACTTCTCATATTTTCGAATTTTCTTCTTCTTTTCTTACTTGATTTTTTTTCTTTTGTGCCAATTTTCTTTTAGTTGCTAGAGGGGTTTACACGTCTGGACATAATAGCTAAGACCACCTGTTTAATGGCTATAGGCAGGTTACCACAAACCGACTTCCGGTAGGTCAATCTAGAACTACAACCACAGGGGATCAAACGGGGAATGAAAGAATGGAAATGGCTGTAATGTATTATCGAACCGAAAGAACAGGCCAAGCTCAAGGGTTTAAACCTAATGGATTTATCGTTTGGTAGGCTATCTGGCTTAGTAGCTGAATCTAGGTGCCCCTATCCTTCTAGAACTCGTGTCATCGTGTGGTCTCGAGTAGGTCTCATGCAAATTCTAACTCATTCAAGCAAACAGAAAACCACTCAGAAAGAATTAAAATTGCAAGTTACGTGCAATGGATCAAAAGCTCACATTTGGTTTGCTAGTCGGATTCGGCCATTTTCATGCAATCAAGGCTACAAACTACAAGTGTGATTTTTAAAAATTCTGTTCTGACCAGGTAGTTTAGCATCAAAGTATACAAGTTGGTTCTCAAGTTCTAGGTTAAGCAGTCTAAGCATCATTATGAAGGTTTGAACAACAACTTAACATCAAAAATCAAGAACTGAGCCATTCTAATGCTAGAGAGACTGGAATGGAATCACGAGGCACACACAAAATACAATCAAGGGAGTATACTACAATCCGACTTGTGATCACAGCAGGTTGGTCTTCAAAGAGGGGATGCGTTTCACGGGTCCTAGCCAGTTCAAGGAAGCAGTGGTGAACTTCACCATTGCTGTAGGGGCAGAAGTTAGATGGCTTCGGAGTAACCGAAAGAACAAAGAGGCAGTTTGCATTGCTGAAGGATGCAAGTGGAGGGTTTACGCTTCATGGTTTGGTAGGAATGAAGCGTACCTAGTTAAGGCAGTTGGTTTACCTCACAACTGTCCACGCGCTAGAGGGAACAGAAGCGTACCTAGTAAAACTAGTAGAACATAAACAAATATTTCATACCATATACAAGCTGAATCCTACATTCTAAACCAACAAGCAAACCCTAATCCCAGTAAAATGACAAATAGCAGCAAAAACCTAATTTCGTTAAGTCCTCGTTCAACTATAACCCTAATGGAGCGGAGTTCATCCAGACATGAATCTAGATCTGAACCATTGCCGCCGGTCGTCGACGACCCATGCTCGACTTTCGGCTTCTCGTCTGCCCATTTAAAAACCCCACAATCCGACGTAGTTTCTTCCCAATACGGACAACGGTAGAATGACCTACCGTTGTTCTTCGGCGTCCGTGCTACCATCAAAATTGCTTCCCGGTTGTGAGCACAGGTTCTGAGTCGGGGTGTTGTCCTCGTCGGCAAAGCTTTGGCACCAGCTCCGTTCGATCTACAGCTTGAACGAGAGGGAGACGAATCCATTGCCCAAACAATCTTCTCCGTATGAAATCGTGACTAACTCCACGATGGTGGAGGAAAATAGAGCTCCGGACTGATGTTAATGGAGGCGTTGTGCAGTGATAGAACGATAGAAAGAGAAAGATAAAGAGGTAGAAGAGGATGAGAAATAGGATGAGAAAGAGAGAGTTGATTTTTTTTTTAAATTAAAGTGAATTGATTTTTCATTTTCCAAAATACTAAAGTAGATAGTGGAAAATCTACTTAGGTTCTGAGTCAGCATGTGACGAGGCCATCAGGGCGAGTCAGCTAACCCCGTTAGCACCCGTGTCGACGGAAACAAGTGAAATTTAACGGCGTGTTATTTCGAACTTAAAATTCAATAGTTGGTGACGCCCTCCAAATAAGGCTTACGTGGTATATACGCGAGTAATAACACAATAGTTCGTGACATCTGAGGGTATTAGGCCCTTTTATAATACATTTCTCACATGTTTCTACTCAACCTGAAATTTTAAAGCCATGTACGGCTTGCCAGCACACTCCTAATTGGCAGCCGTGCATGTAATAGTAATTAGTGTTAGTGTTGTTGATACAAGTTGTAAAGAGAATATAATTAAAAACATATAATAGTAATAATGAATTAGTTTTGTGATCATTCTCTCATTTGACAACCTGCCTCCAGAAAAATGGAGATTGAGTCACTTCATTCCATATGACGCGCGCTCAATGCACCCTTTGACCTGTTACTCTATTTATTAATTAATACTAATTAATAATGCATATGAGATTAATTAGTTGTCTTTATTCATTGTAATAAGTAATAATAACTAGCCCAATGACATCAAACGAAACATCGACACATGTCAATGACCAAACCTAACACCTTTGTTACGAAAATGTTACAAATCCATGGAGGCTGGAGGTCGTTTATCTTTTTTAGCTTTCAATTATACCAAACATTACATTAATAATGTTATATTATTTACTTATAACTTATAATATAACCTTAATTATCGCATTTACTTTCACCCACATGATCATGATTCCGTAGGAGCTTCCTGAAACGACTTTTTTACCATTCAAATTTAAGCAGGAAAGGAAGAGATTATTATAAAGCTACCAATATTTGTTAGTCCGTAATTCAAATTAATTCATTCCACAATCTCAGAGTGGTTAATTAGCATGTTGTCAGATACTGATAAAAGTATCTCTACATTTTGAACTTTACATTTTCTGAGAGGTATAATGATTAGTAAAGGGAATATTTCCTAACATATGATCTTTCATGTCAATGAAAAATACTTGTAGCAAGTCATTAATGATAATAAATGAAGTGTAATTGCGCATTGTCTATGTAATATACTCATCTAACTGTTAACCTGTATAGTGGTTGTATAGGTTCAGTACAACTTAAGTATAGTTGCAGTATAGTATAGCTTCAATATCGTTGCAGTATCGTTACAGTTAGGGTTAGTTTGGGTAATTCACCTAAAGCCCGAACTAAACCCTAACTTAACCCATATAAATATGCCTGTAACCTAGCCACAACTCACTCACTCATTCACAGCACACCACCTTCATCCCTAATAAGATTCACCTCTTTCCCCCGTGGAGTAGCTAACACAACGTTAGTGAACCACGTTAAATTGTGTTTGTGTCATGATTCATTATTCGAGATATTACTATGTTTAACATGGTATCAGAGCTTGCGAATTCATCGCATTCAGGATCTGTTGGAATTCGTTTCAATGGAAAGAATTTCGCACTATGGGAATTCTCATTCAGGACCTTCATTCGCAGCAAGGGGTTGATCGCTTTTCTCGATGGTACAGCTCAATTCCCTACTGCTGCTTCTTCTTCTTCGACTGATTCAAGTCTCTCTTCAGTAGGAGATGTAGCTCCTGACAAGGTCAAGATTCCGGCCATCGTGGGCAAGGGTACGGACATATCGGCAATTAAGATTCCGGCCATCGTGGACAAGGGCACGGACATCTCCGTAATTTCGATTCCGACCATCGTGGACAAGGGTACGGACATCTCGACAATTATCGCGGCTTGGGAAGTCAATGATGCTAGGGTATTATCATATCTTATTGATTCGATGGACCCGACGATAGCATTAACTCTTCGCCCATATCATTCAGCGGCTGCGGCATGGCGTCATCTCCGCACAACATACTATCAGGTTAACACATCCCGATTATTTGACCTAGAGTATGCTCTCTCTATTTTGTCTCAAGGCGAATTATCAATTCACGACTACTACCTTGCGAACAAGTTACTATGGATTGAGCTAGATATGTTGTCTAGCTCCTTGATGTCAACAGAAGCCAATGTTGTAATCCTGAAGGAACGTCAGCGTAGCCGTACTCTTCGATTCTTGATGCGGCTACGTCCCGAATTTGAGCAAGTTCGATCTCGTCCAGTGTCAGAAGATAATACAGATATTGATTCAATCTTGGGAGAACTTGTTCGTGCTGAAACTCGTTTGATTACTCAGGCCAAACTCGATAATCAATCTCAGGTTGCACCTCAAGGATCAGCCTTTTCGGTCACTATAGGATCTGAATCGGTTATGCCCATTAGTCAACTCATTCAGGCCGAGTTGGCTAAGGCTCTTCCACAAGCCCTTCACTCAGCTTTCTCCACTCTCGGTATGACAAATATTCATCCTTCTCGCCCATGGTTTATTGATTCTGCTGCGTTCAATCACATGTGTGGAGACGCCACTCTATTTTGCTCTTATACTCTTATCACTCATCAATCTGTTGAGGTAGCTAATGGTAATCGGCTAGCTATTGCTGGTATTGGGACGATTCAGACACCACGTATTACTTTGCCATCTACTCTTCATGTGCCTAATCTCGTTCCTAACCTCATTTCTGTTGGTCAATTAATTGCTTCTGGTTGCGATGTCTCGTTTGGTGTTTCTGGTTGTCAAATACAAGATCATCGAACCAAGAAAATCATGGGGCTGGGGAGTAGACATGGCCGCAATTACCACCTTGATAGCTTGACATTTGGAGGCAACTCTCACAATTCTCAGCGTTTGGATGATATTAGACCTTCCTCTTTTTCGGTTAAGCCTACTTCAGGCCAGTTGTGGCATTTGTGGCATAGTCGTTTGGGACATCCCCATAAGGATAGATTGTTGGGTATGTTTCGCAAGGGGTTCTTATCGGATGATAATTCTATGAAGAATTTCTTGGCTCCAGATTGTTTGAACTGCATTGAGGCTAAGACAGTCTCCCTGCCGTTCCACTCTAGTACAACTGAAGTACATGCGCCGTTTGCCCTTATTCATACTGACGTATGGGGACCAAGTCCAGTCACTTCGAGATTGGGGTATCGATACTTTGTCCTTTTCGTTGATCACCACACGCGGTTCACTTGGGTTTACTTTCTTCGATTGAAATCTGAGCTTATCCAAGTTATCAAGGAGTTTGTTCTAATGATCCGCACTCAGTTTGATTGTCCTGTCAAGATGTTTCGTTCAGATCCAGGGGGGGAATTCACTTCTCATGCTCTTCATCAATACTTCAAGGATAATGGGATTCTCTTCCAACAGTCGTGTCCTGGTGTGTCTGAGCAAAATGGATTGGTTGAGCGTAAGCATCGTCATATAGTTGACCTTGCTCGTGCTCTCTTATTGGAGTCACGTGTACCTTCAGGGTTTTGGGTTGAGACAATTCGAACAGTCGTCTACTTGATCAATCGTCAGCCTACTCCAGTTCTTCAACACACTTCTCCATTTGAGCGTCTCTATAATCGACGACCAGATTATGCTCGTCTTCGGGTATTTGGGTGTACCTGCTTCGTCCTTATCCCTAAGAAAGATCGAACCAAACTTATGGCTAAGACAGTTCGGTGTGTTTTTCTCGGATACACATATCATCACAAGGGTTATCTCTGCTATGATCCGGTTCTTCGTCGTCTTCACACGGCTTATCACGTTATATTTCTGGAAGGCTCCTTTCACTATCATACCTCTCCTGCTGCTTCATCGACCATGCCTCACCCCCCACACATTCCTATATTTGATGACCCTGTAGCTATCTTACCTCAACCAGCCCTTTCTCCGACTAATACCACACCCATACCAGACGACTCCTCACCTATTACCACACCATACCAGATGGCTATTCACCTCATACCACACCCTCGCCTCAACCAGCCTTTTCTCCACCTACCACCTTACCCATACCAGACGAATCCTCACCTAATACCACACCCATACCAGACGAATCCTCACCTAATATTCACTCTTCCATGTCCGCCCCCGACCAAGCCGATCCTCCCTCACCTCCATCTGAACCTCAGGTTCGCCGTTCTTCTCGATCCACGCAGGGATTACCCCCAAGCCGATACACTGATTATATTTCTTACTCTACTGAATCTGTGGCTATTCCTTCCTCGTATAAGCAAGCTTCCCAAGATCCTGCCTGGATAAAAGCAATGCAAGAAGAGCTGCTTGCGTTGGAGGACAACGACACTTGGTCACTAGTTAGTCGTCCTCCTTCTTCCCCAGTTATTGGCTCGAGATGGGTTTACATAGCTAAGTTTAACCCAGATGGCAGTTTAGAGCGATACAAAGCTCGTCTTGTCGCTCAGGGCTTTCGACAGGAGTATGGTATTGACTACGATGAGACGTTTGCCCCAGTAGCTAAGATGCAGTCAGTTCGGGTTCTTCTTGCATTAGCTGCTCAGTCCTCTTGGCCTCTTTATCAGTTGGATGTGAAAAATGCCTTTCTTCATGGTCATCTCAAGGAAACAGTGTACATGGAGTGTCCACCGGGGTTTCAGAAGCCTTCATCTGATACCGTCTGCCTTTTGCATCGCTCTCTATATGGTCTCAAACAAGCTCCAAGAGCTTGGTTTGAGACCTTCCAGTCTCTCATTTTGCGCTCGGGATTTCTTCAGAGTAAAAATGATTCTTCTTTATTTACTAAGACCACAGAAAAGGGAATCACAGTTCTCTTGTTATATGTAGATGATATGATTCTATCTGGCAGTGACTCTGAAGGTATCTCAGCGATTCGTCACATTCTGAGCTCTCAGTTTAAGATTAAGGAGTTGGGCGATCTCTCTTACTTTCTTGGCCTACAAATTACTCGCTCCGCCAAAGGTATTTTTGTAACTCAACAAAAATATATTGGGGATCTCTTGGATATGGCGCATCTGGCTGACTGTAAACCTTGTCAAACTCCCATGGAGCTCAATCTTAAACTTGGCCGCGACCAAGGTGATCCTGTTTCAGACCCCACTCTCTATCGACGTTTGGTAGGGAGTCTCATTTATCTGGTGTCCACTCGTCCTGATTTGTCTTATGCAGTTCAAGTCGTCAGCCAATTTATGGCAAATCCACGCCAGCCTCATTACCTAGCTGTTGTTCGCATTCTTCGTTATTTGCAAGGGACACGAGACGTTGGCTTATTTTATCCTTGTTCAGGTGATTGCAGCATCTCAGCTTATGCCGATGCTGACTATGTTGGGTGTATTGATACTAGGCGTTCTACCTCGGGTTGGTGCGTTCAGTTTGGTGACTCGTTCATTTCATGGCGATGTAAGAAACAAGACAAGGTCTCCAAATCTTCCACTGAGGCCGAGTATCGTTCTATGTCAGAAGTTTGCTCGGAGGTTGTTTGGTTGGTCCGACTGTTAGCTGACCTGGGTGTTACCGTCCCTTTACCGATTCACCTATATGGGGACAATACTAGTGCCATCCAGATTGCAGCTAACCCTGTTCTTCATGATCGCACTAAGCATATTGAGACACATGTGCATTACATTCGGGACTTGGTTCATGACGGCACGATCAAGCTTCATTATGTTACGTCCGAGGAGCAGATTGCAGACCTCCTCACTAAGGCGGTCACAGCTAGTCGCCATTGGTACTTATCTGGCAAATTGATGCTTCGTCATCGGCATCAATTTGAGGGGGGATGTTAACCTGTATAGTGGTTGTATAGGTTCAGTACAACTTAAGTATAGTTGTAGTATAGTATAGCTTCAGTATCTTTGCAGTATAGTTGCAGTATCGGTTACAGTTAGGGTTAGTTTGGGTAATTCACCTAAAGCCCGAACTAAACCCTAACTTAACCCATATAAATATGCCTGTAACCTAGCCACAACTCACTCACTCATTCACAGCACACCACCTTCATCCCTAATAAGATTCACCTCTTTCCCCCGTGGAGTAGCTAACACAACGTTAGTGAACCACGTTAAATCGTGTTTGTGTCATGATTCATTATTCGAGATATTACTATGTTTAACACTAACCGAATGTCTAAAACTCAGTTTCAGTTGATCCGAGATGTTGATTTACATTTTATGTCGGGAGGTTCGTATGGAGTTTGGATTCATTCAAGATTGAGTTGAGTTGATGTTACAACATAAGTTTTCGGTAGTGGGAACTAGGAAGTACATAACCATACTTATCTAAGACATGATCATGTGTACAATAGATACACATTGGGCTTCAGCGAAGCACGACCGTGCTCATCTCTCTACCAACTTCCCTCGTAGTGCCCAACAGTACACGGTCGTGCATCATAGGAACATGCATGGTGTGTTCCATTGAAACAAGACGTCTGTTTCTGATACACGATGTCTACCATGATGTGGACAGCTTCACTAAAACCCATTTTATCGAGTTTTTGACGGGTTTCACCACTTCTTCTTCCCCAATCAGATCGAAAAAAATTTGTGACGAACCCTCAATCTTTCCACCTTCAGACCTAGATTACTTGAACTTTGGGAGTCCGATCGAGGCATTGTTTCTTGTTAAGGATTCTTAGTATTGAGTAGATCAAGCCTCTTCCATTAATTGAAGCTTGTAAACAACAATTTAGAGTGGGTGTAAAGGGGAGCTACGAAATTGGGAGAGAGAAATCTTGAGGAATAATGATCATCTTAGAGTTTCTAGAGCCTTATCGTCAGTATCAGGTGAGAGCCTCTCATCGATGGGTTATGATCAACGTGCAGGGAGTTGAAATCTAACCTACAATTGAATATAGCATTTTGCATGTAAACTAAGAGAGTAAAATTGGGGGTATGGATTGTGGTAATTGATTGTTGTGTTGTGGTTTAGAATATCGATAGATGAAATGAACAAATATTATAAAAATTTAAACAAGAATGGGTAATTCCACCCATATGTATGAGATATGAAATCCAAGGTTTGGAGGGAATTGGGTCAGGTCCGTATTGAATTCCGATAGAATCCAAAGAACTATATTTGTCACCAAAAAATAAGAAATTCACCAATTCCACCCATGAAATCCATGACGGAAAACGACCTCTAAGTTTTTAGCATACCGGCTGATTCAAATTTATATGTATATGTATTGACAAGTGGAATTCCAACATGTTATGAAAGAAAACCAACAAGAAAAATAGATAAAACATATGTTGAATACAAATCTTGTACCACCAAAACACAAGGTTAAAAATTAAATATGCATGGGTCCAAAGTTAAAGAAGCATCCTTTGTCTCTGCTGCCGGCCATAACACCATCACCCCATCATCATCATATATATAACCACCCACCTCTCTCTCTCTCCCACACATCATATAATTCTGTACATGGATCACCCACCATCTCCGATCACCGTCGACAACCTCGACATAGACAACATGAGCTTCACATCCACCCCTTCCACAACCAGTCCAAGCCCGGCCACCTCCGTCTCTTCCCCCTCTTTATCTCAGTCCCACCGCCCTCCCTCCTGCCAAGTGTGCCGCCGGGTCATGCAGTCCCAGTTCACACTATCGGAGCTCCGGTTCATCCACCGGGTCGGAAGCGGAGACATAGGGAGCGTGTACTTGGTTGAGTTTAGGGGTGGGGATGGGTGTGTGTTCGCCGCCAAGGTTATGGACAAGAAGGAGATGTGTAGCCGTAATAAGGACTCACGCGCTAGGATCGAGAAAGAGATATTGGAAGTTCTTGACCACCCTTTTCTGCCGGCCCTTTACGCCACCGTGGAGTCCAGTGGGTGGTCTTGCTTGTTGACCGAGTTCTGCCCCGGCGGGGACCTCCACGCCATCCGCCAGAGCATCCCTGATATGCGGTTCGACCATGTTGCTGTCCGGTACGTACGTGTATATATATACGTAATTGTTTCGTCTCTCGAGCTTATATTAAGTAGGTTGGCAATTTGGGTTAGATTAATGGTTAAAATTGATTAACTGATCAAAATTGGTTAATGAACGGTTAACTGATTGGTAAGTGAGTCGGGGGTGGTTAAACATTTTTTAGCAAGTCGGTCAACGGTTAAAATACGGATAATCGACAGTTAGTGCTTATTAATATTTGCATGTTGTATAATTTATGATATTATTCCATTTACATGGAATTTTAAGGTTAAAAGTAGGTTAAATCTGTCAAATTCGGTAAAAAATGGTTAAATCGGTCAAAATTGGGCAAATTATTTATGTAAAATAATGGTCGGTTAAACCAGGTTTTAAACGGCCTCGGTTAATTTTTGCTTGATTGAATTTCGATCGGATTTTTATCGATTATTTTGGTTGGTTATCGGTCAAAACTTCTTGTAGATCAATTTATAACTATAAATTTTCAGATTTTGATCGATTAATGACCAAATTAACCAACTCCCACTGTGGCATTATTAAGAATTTGAAGTTTTATGGACTTTTTTTCAACTGTTTAGGAAATAAGTTAGTAGTTGATGATGAGCAATGATGAAAAAGGAACGAGTGTGGGTTAATGGGGTTTGGTCTTTTGGATGGTGTGGTGTGTTTGGTTGCATGTTGGTAGGGACGCATTGGATTTTCTTCGATTTCATCCATTTACTAATCAATAATTAATTCCTCTTTCCTTTTAAAAGTGAAACATTGCTGCTACTGTTTTAAACTTTCATTTGACATATTACTACTACAAGTTATCACGTATGTCAAAATATACAACCAAATACCACACTCTTATCTTATTCAATATATAATGTATAGTTTGTAACTAATTATTGGATGTAACATGCATCTGAGGCCGGCGGCCGGTTGGCACTTGGATACACAAGTTAACATATAAGATGAACCTTGCATACCTAACTGTTCATGATATAATTTATACATGTACATATAACGTATATGTTTTGCTCAAATGAATTGGGTTGTACGAATGAAGGTGTAACCTAGAGGATTGAAGGTTGATAATGAACGATTATCGACAGGGCCGGACCTGAGGGTGTGCTGGTATGTCCTACGGCACAGGGCTTCAAAATTTTGGGGACCTCATAATTTTCGAGTTAACTAGAAACACCTAAAACATATATTATAAACAAATCCGGTAAAAGGCTGACATAAATGTAATGGTGGTTTAGTGGTTTAATTGACTATTTGATTTTAGATTGTCAAGGGTTCAATTCTCATCTTTGACAAAATAATTTTTTTTTCCTAAATTCTAATCAATATTTTTTAAGTGATATTTCTATTTTCATGGTCATTATTTTTCTCTAAATTTATTATTAAATATATAAATATGATTAGTTATACTTTATATATTATTTTAATTTTACACATTTTTTTAATTGTTAATAAATTTTATACAGTCTAGGAATGACAATGAATCTAAGTCAATGTACCTCAATACTCAAAACCCACTTCATTGAAGGTCGGGTCTAAGGAGAGTATATTTTTACGAGTATAAGGTT
The DNA here is from genome assembly GCA_034768395.1 of Linum lewisii. Taxonomy (NCBI): domain Eukaryota; kingdom Viridiplantae; phylum Streptophyta; class Magnoliopsida; order Malpighiales; family Linaceae; genus Linum; species Linum lewisii. The sequence continues at coordinate 52,786,369 of CM068301.1, read as the reverse complement.
AGACATATATACCATCATGAATGAGTATTATTATTGGTCCCAATCAATGAGTATACCCGCCCAACCAAGTCATGTTAGGCACTTAGGTTAACACAACAAATTGAGTTTAAACTATCATTTTTAATAGGACCACATAGTGAATTTAGAACAGGGCCTTCAAAATTTCAGGAACGGTCCTGATTATCGATCCTTGATACGCCTAGGTGATTTGTGAGTGTACCTCGCAAGGTGTACAAGAGTCAATAGTAAGCAGACCAACATGAGAGTATGTAAGAGGAAAATCATCTATGAGAAAAATCTTAAGCTTGACGGCAGGTGTAATATTGCACATAGAAGTTAATCAATCCAATCCAATCCAATGCAATCCAATCCAATTAGAAAGCAGATATTTTATCCGCAAACAACATGTAACTTTATTATAATAAGAGAGAAATTGGTAAAAGAAATTACGGCGTGACATTCTATTAATCAAGTATGTTTCAGTCTGTCTGTCTGACTTCCATTGTTCTGCTATGATGAGTTTATGTTATTGGACTGTCATTATTATTGTTGTTTAATTTCAACACTATTATCATTAAATTTTACTGTTTTGAAATATGCTTATACGTACGTACATGTTTGGGGTTGTAATTAATTAGGTTCTACGCATCAGAAATAGTGGCAGCGCTAGAGTACTTACACATGATGGGAATAATCTACCGTGATCTCAAACCGGAGAACGTCCTCGTCAGATCCGACGGCCACATTATGCTCACTGATTTCGACCTCTCCTTAAAAGACGACACCACCTCAGCTACTCCCCAGATCGTCTGCCACCACGACACGTGTCCACCTTCATCCCCTAACCAATCCCACTCCGCCACCTCATCCTGCATCATCTCCAACTGCATCACCCCCGCCTGCTTCCGCCGTCGAAACAACAACAACAACAGCGACGACAACAACACAAACAGTAAGAAGAAGAAGAAGTCTCCCTCCAGTCGTCGCCACCGCGGAACCCCGGAGATAGTGGCGGAGCCGGTGGACGTCCGGTCGATGTCGTTCGTGGGGACGCACGAGTACCTGTCGCCGGAGATCGTGTCCGGCGAGGGACACGGCAGTGAGGTGGACTGGTGGACGCTGGGTATCTTCGTATTTGAGATGTTCTATGGGACGACGCCGTTTAAGGGGTACGAGCATGAATCCACGTTGGCGAATGTGGTGGCGAGGGCGTTGGAGTTTCCTAAGGAGCCGGCGGTACCGGGAGCTGCTAAGGACTTGATTTCGCAGTTGTTGGTTAAGGATCCAACACGGAGATTGGGGTCGACGTTGGGGGCAATGGCGATTAAACGTCATCCGTTTTTTGACGGAGTTAATTGGGCGTTGTTAAGGTGTAGGAAGCCGCCGTTTGTGCGTCGTCGTTTAATTATCGGAAGGTTATTGTTGCTACTGCAGATGATGACGTCGATAATTCGATCGATTATTTTTAGAGAAAATAAGTTATTGTATTATTCTTTTAATGGGGATTGAATTTGGGGGGAGGGGAATAATAAAGGAATTAATACTTATCTCAAAGTACGATTATGTGCATAAGGTAAGGCAGAAGATCCGGACCCAACCATTTTTGGTTGGACCACTTCCAACTAGGGGTGGCTGGTTCGGTTTCGGTTTCTAGTTGACCGAATTGAAAACTGATTTAAATCGGTTTCGGTGACTGATTAACCGAGTTCATCAACTCGAAAACGACTGCGGTCATAGGTTTTAACCCATCGGTCACATGCCTCTAATTCGGTCATTGACCGATTTGGCCGATTTGGCCGATTTGACCGATTTGGCCAATCTTCTTCTCCTTCCCTTCTTCTTCCTCTTCCTCTAGATCCAATCTTCTACTCCTTCTTCTTCTTTCTCTCAAGACCAGATCCAATCTTCTTCTTTTTCTTCTTCTTCTCCCTCCTCTTCCTCTCCAGACCAAGATACAGCAGCAATCTTCTTCTCCTTCCCTTCCCTTCCTCCTTCCTCCGCCCGCCGATCAAACCTCCACCCACCGAACAAGCCCTCCGCCGCCGACCCGCCCGCCGACCAAACTCTTCGCCGCTGACCAATCCTCCGCCGCCGACCAAGACCCTCGCTCGCCGACCAAGCCCCTCGCTCGCCGAACCAAGCCCAGATCTGCTTCTTCTTCTTCTTCTTCTTCTTCTTCTTCTTCTTCTTCTCTTCTTCTTCTTCTTCTTCTCTTTCTTCTTCCAGATTCGAATCAGACCAAATCTGCTTCTTCTTCTTCCCTATTCTTTCCTTCTTCTTCCTCCCTATTCTTTCCTTCTTCTTCCTCTTCTTCTCTCTTCTTCCCACTTTTCAGATTCGAACCAGATTTTCAGACCAAATCAGAGCCAGGCTATTCGGTTCGATTCGGTCAACTCGGTTGACCGTGACCGATTTGAATTCGGGCACGGTCAAACCGAATTCAAATCGGTCACGGTCACGGTCCCAGGTTTCGCCCGAACTCGAAATCGGTGACCGTCCGAATTCGATTCGGTTTGACCGATTTAACCGAATAGCCACCCCTACTTCCAACCATTTGACAGGAGGGGCAAACTTGAAATATAAAAAAATAAACCCTACCTCACTCTCTCCTTCCCTTTCCCTTCCAAACATAGTGGCCGCCGTCGCCATCCTCTTGTTCTTCTTCTTCCCTTCCAAACATATTTTCTCGTTTCCTACTCCCAATCCACAACCTATCCGCCGCCACCTCCCAATGACACCCACCAAACTCCACCCACAGCCGGAGGCGCTGCTCCTCTATTTCGCAGCATCCTCAATATCCTCTGTTTCGACCGCGAGCGTAATCCATCAAGCTGTTGATGAGTGTGGAGACGGAGCCGACGACGGAAGGGTCGATCCCGAAGCCACCTTCGGCGACTGTGCGGCGGTCCTCATGAACGTACTCATCCATCCATTCCCGGGGACGGTCAGAGTGGAGGGAACTGATTTCACCGACGATTGGGTGGACAGGGCTGCCGTCAATACCATGGATCCACGTGGCGCCGATTTCAATTCTGTCACCAGCGAACTCGGAGGAATTGATCCTGCCGGCGATGTGCTTGCCGGCTTCGACGACGCAGAGGTCGAACATGTCGTTCAGGCCGGGAAAGGAGGTGTGGAGTTTGTTTGTTGCGGTGATGCCCGCCATTCCTGATCCGATGATGACAATTCTAGGCTTCTTGGCCACCATTGGAGAAAACCCAAGTTTGAATTGAAATCACAGGAAGAGGGTAAAGAAGAATTGTGAAGGTTGAGATTTGTGAGGTTAGGGAGAGGGATGGAGGATATACAGGGCGGGATTTGTTAGCTGTTAAAGTTTCTTGGTTCAGCTGCTGCTCTCTGTACTGTAGGTAGCCATTACATGAAAAGCTACTAGCTAAGGCTAAGTTAAGATGGAAAGAGATGTAATGGCCATAAGGTGGAGTCTACTACTGTCCATTCAAGGACTGTTCGGCGATGATGGTTTGCAATCGACAGAGGGATAGGTTGAGGAAGAGTGATTAAATTGTTACCTAGATAAGTCAAGTGATTGATTTTCAGTTACAAAATCTTTGAGGACTGTTTAGTAATTAGTAAATGTTCCAAATTCAGTAATTTATTTGCACAGTTTGAAATTTAGGGTCACTTGTAAAATTTATACAAAATAACTAGTTAACTAAATTTGATAACTAGTTACCATTTTAAAAAAATTGTTAACTAGTTATCAAAATCATGATGTTAACTAGTTAATAATTTTGAAAATTAATTAACTAATTTTGATAACTAGTTAACTAATAAAATAACTAGTTAACTCGATTGGTTAACTAGTTATCATCTTAAAACATGTTGACTATTTATTAGCAAAATAACATGCTAACTAGTTATCAGGTTAAAATATGTTAACAAGTTATAAAAAAAAACGCTGTTAACTAGTTATCATCTTAAAAAAATGTTAACTAGTTATCGTAATTGTGATGTTAACTAGTTAACTAATCATGCTAATTCGTTAACTAGTTAACATCAGAATAACCTGTTAACGAATTTTGATAACTAGTTAACTAACGTTGATAACAAGTTATCAACCTAAAAATGTTAACTATTAACTAAGGTTGATAACAAGTTATCAACCTAAAAATGTTAACTAGTTTACTAGGTAAAAATTAACATAACTAGTCAGATAACTTATTAACAACAAATCTCGTTAAAATTTTGATTATATAATTATTTGATAACTAGTTATCAGGTTAAAATCTATTAACAAGTTATCAAACAAAAATGATGTTAAACTAGTTATCAGTTAAAAACTATGTTAACTAGTTATCAAGTAAAAAAATACTGTTACCTAGTTAACAGAAAAAAGGTGTTAACTAGTTTTTTTAAAGTATAAATTTTTTTTGAAAAAAAAAATTTTCGACGGAGTCTCACCGGAAAGGTCGCCGGAAAATTCACCGGCGAAGGTGGCCGGCCGCCGGAGAGTCACCGGCGGATTGTGGGAACATTAATTATTTAATTTAAATATAATAATTAAATTATGTGTGTAATGTCCTAAATACCCCTAACAATCTAGACCATTGGATTGGTCAAAGGGTCAAAGGGTCAAAGGATGATCTGATGACTGAGAAAGGGTTGGAACACTTCCAACCCTTGAAAAGGTTGGAGGCTGATTCTTTGCCCATAAGGTAATTCATAAATTAAAGACTAGGAAGAAAGGTAACAGACCGGACTTTAGATTCCTCGGTTGTAGGGGTGGGAATTGGGCCGGGTAAAGCCCGGACTAGTCAACCGAGCTTCCGGGCTGCCCGGATGCTTATTTCATCAACCCGAGCCCGGCCCGAGCTAAGTATCCGGGTAGCCCGAAGCCCGGTTGACCGGGTCCGGGTTGGGCCGGTCCAAAACCCGATATCGGCCCTAAACCAAAAAAATATTAAAAAATAAAAACCCATAATTAAATATCTAAACCTAATTAATCCACCCACACCCATGGCCCATGCTTCCAAATCCCAATAACACATATCCCTTATTTTTCCCAAACCCATAAGCTAACCCTACTTTAAAGCCACCATGTCTTCATCCCCTTCATACCGCCGCCAACTATCCACCCTTAAACCACCACCAACTATCCACCCTTGAAGAAGAAAAAGAAGGGCCTGGGAGACTCAAGAAACAATATTCGAACAGAAGAATAAGGAAGATTCGAAGAGAAGAAGAAGGAGATTCGAAGAGAAAAAGGTGATTCGACTGGGAAATCAGAAAAGAAGAAGAAGATCTAGTTGTTACGTTAGGGCCTGGGAGGCTCTAAGAGAGATCAAGAAACAATATTCAAAGAGGAGGAGAAGAAGATTCGGCTAGGAGATCAGAAAAAAAGAAGATGAGGAAAGGAACTTGTGGTTTTATGAGGGTAGGGGTGGACATCCGGGCCACTGTTCGGGTCGGCTTTTCCGGGTTTAACCCGAAAAACCGAAGCCCGAAACTCTTGAATTATTGTACCCAGGCCCGGCCTGGTTGACTTTTGATCGGGGCTGCCTGGAGCTCGGTTTGATCGAGTCGGTTCGGTCAAAGCCCGGTCAAACGGGCCGGGCTTCCCACCCCTACTCGGTTGGTACGAATCAGGCTTGGGTTGACAATATTAATGACCGGGTAACTCGATTTGACCAGGTCGTACCTGACCCGATTCCCACTCCTAGGCAGACATGTGCAAAGCCCATGACCGAATTTCTTTGGACCGACTACTTGCATCTCTTTCGGCCATCAAATTCAACAATGTGTGGATTTGCTGGGTTTAGGAGATTGTCATGTTCGTAAGGTTCTCAATTATAATTAATGGAAATGAGACAAGATGGTTTGTCCTGACGAGAGGGTTGCGATAAGGTGACTCCCTATCACCGCACTTGTTCATAATGGTTTCAAATATTATGTATTTCCTAATGCAACATGTTGTCCGTAGGGGTTGGATTTGTGGCATTAATCTCAATCACGTGCGTCATATTCTACATCATGTGTTATTCATAGATGATACTTTTTGGCAAGGAAACAGTGATAGAAGCAGTACAAATACATGTAAATGTTCTAGAGATATTATCGAATATCCAGTCAAATTGTCAATGAAGAAAAAATTACCCTTTTTTCTCATCCAACACACTTGCAGATAGGAAAACTGAGATATTTGTTGATCTTGGTGTTGATGAGAACGTTGTTATAAGAAAGTATTTCGATATGCCATCGGACTTGGGTGGGAGCAGTAAGGCCGAAACCTTTCATTTTTTGCTCGAAATAATGGGAGGGAATGTTCGGGCGTGGAGGAGTTATGTCCTTTTGCATGCTGGCAGGAAAGTTATTGCCAAAATCGCTCGTCCGATCTATTCCAAAAATTTTGTTCTCTTGCTTTCGATTGACAAAGATGTTGATCAAGAAGATGAACTCCATTGTTTCTCATTTTTTGTGGGTTGGTGATGCACAAAGGGGAGCTATACATTGGTGTTCTACAGATAGGATGACAAAGTCAAAAATCTACCGGAGGCTTAGGTTTTCATAGCTTTATATTGATAGTTTTAACCGCCAAAGTGGAATATCTTTTTTGCGGTTAAAACTGCCAATGTGGATTTGGCGGTGAAAACCGCCAATATGGAATCACCAAAGTGGTGGATATATAAGCTTCCCTTCAACCCTTTTGCTTCTATCCAACTTCTCTCGATTCTATGTTATCGTCAAGAATCTTCGCCGGCGAAGGTGGCCGGCCGCCGGAGAGTCACCGGCGGATTGTGGGAACATTAATTATTTAATTTAAATATAATAATTAAATTGTGTGTGTAATGTCCTAAATACCCCTAACAATCTAGACCATTGGATTGGTCAAAGGGTCAAAGGATGATCTGATGGCTGAGAAAGGGTTGGAACACTTCCAACCCTTGGAAAGGTTGGAGGCTGATCCTTTGCCCATAAGGTAATTCATAAATTAAAGACTAGGAAGAAAGGTAACAGACCGGGCTTTAGATTCCTCGGTTGTAGGGGTGGGAATTGGGCCGGGTAAAGCCCGGACCAGTCAACCGGGCTTCCGGGCTGCCGGATGCTTATTTCATCAACCCGAGCCCGGCCCGAGCTAAGTATCCGGGTAGCCTGAAGCCCGGTTGACCGGGTCTGGGTTGGGCCGGTCCAAAACCCGATATCTGCCCTAAACCAAAAAAATATTAAAAAATAAAAACCCATAATTAAATATCTAAACCTAATTAATCCACCCACACCCATGGCCCATGATTCCAAATCCCAATAATACATATCCCTTATTTTTCCCAAACCCATAAGCTAACCCTACTTTAAAGCCACCATGTCTCCATCCCCTTCATACCGCCGCCAACTATCCACCCTTAAACCACCACCAACTATCCACCAAAGAAGGAGGAGGAGAAGAAGAAGAAGGGCGTGGGAGACTCAAGAAACAATATTCGAAGAGAAGAATAAGGGAGATTCGAAGAGAAGAAGAAGGAGACTCGAAGAGAAAAAGGTGATTCGGCTGGGAAATCAGAAAAGAAGAAGAAGATCTAGTTGTTATGGTAGGGCCTGGGAGGCTCTAAGAGAGATCAAGAAACAATATTCAAAGAGGAGGAGAAGAAGCACTATAAGAAAACGGAACTCTAACAGCGGATTTTTATTTAGTCTAACAGCGGATTGGCCGCTGTTACATAGATTTAACGGCGGACGCGTGTCCGCTGTTAGGTTGACTAACGTAAGCCTATCTAACAGCGGATAAGCGTCCGCCGTTAAACCTAACAGCGGATATCTCTATATCCGCTGTTAAATGTAACAGCGGATCAAAATTATAACAGCGGATATTATCCGCTGTTAGAGTTCCGATCAGAATAAAAAAAAATTGCAGAAACCTGCTCGCCGGAGCAGGTTTCTGCTGGTCTTCCTCTTCTTCTTCTTTTTTCTGCTTCCTTCTTCTTTCTTCTCCTTCCTTCTTCTTCTTCTTCTTCTTCTTCTTCTTCTTCTTCCTCCTTCTTCCTCCTTTCTTCTTCTTCTTTCTTCTCCTTCTTTCTTCTCCTTCCTTCTTCTTCTGCTTCTTCTTATTCTTCTTCTTCTTCTTCCTCCTTCTTCCCCTTCTTCTTCTTTTTTCTTCTTCTTCTTCTTCTTCTACCTTCAATCAAACAATCAATCAACACACAAAAATTAAATATTAAAACCCTAGTTCATCAACAAGTAAAGAAGAATCAACCAAACCTGAAATTAAATGGAGTCGGAGTGTTTGGCCACGTGTTCGTCTTTCGCAACCGCTGCTGGCCGGAGTTGGAGTTCATCAGAGGAGGAGGAGGGAGGTAAATCATTTTTGGGGAAGAAGGAAAGATTTTTGGGGAAGAAGGAAGAATTTTTGGGGAAGAAGGAAGAACGAAGAAGGAAGAAGGAAGAAAAGTAAGGAAACAAATCATTGGTTGGGGATGGGCACACGGATCGCCACATTAGCAAAAACCTAACATCGGATCACCTAACAGCGGTCAAATCCGCTGCTAGGTTTCCCCCCAAAAATTTTGATTTCCCGCTAAGGCGGGATATTTTGGCGCCCCGTGAATTAAATGGATAACAGCGGATATTTAACAGCGGATGGTTGGTCGCTGTTAGCTAACAGCAGATATTTAAAAATCCGCTGTTAGTGTATTATTCTAACAGCGGATTTATGACCGCCGTTAGGATGTCGATGTTAAAATGCCATTTTCTTGTAGTGAAGATTCAGCTAGGAGATCAGAAAAAAAGAAGACGAGGAAAGGAACTTGTGGTTTTATGAGGGTAGGGGTGGACATCCGGGTCACTGTTCGGGCCGGGCTTTTCCGGGTTTAACCCGAAAAAACCCGAAGCCCGAAACTCTTGAATTATTGTAACTGGGCCCGGCCTGGTTGACTTTTGACCGGGTATTCGGGCTGCCTGGAGCCCGGTTTGACCGAGTCGGTTCGGTCAAAGCCCGATCAAACGGGCCGGGCTTCCCACCCCTACTCGGTTGGTACGAATCAGGCTTGGGTTGACAATATTAATGACCGGGTAACTCGATTTGACCAGGTCGTACCTGACCCGATTCCCACTCCTAGGTAGAAATGTGCAAAGCCCATGACCGAATTTCTTTGGACCGACTACTTGCATCTCTTTCGGCCATCAAATTCAACAATGTGTGGATTTGCTGGGTTTAGGAGATTGTCATGTTCGTAAGGTTCTCAGTTATAATTAATGGAAATGAGACAAGATGGTTTGTCCTGACGAGAGGGTTGCGATAAGGTGACTCCCTATCACCGCACTTGTTCATAATGGTTTCAAATATTCTGTATTTCCTAATGCAACATGTTGTCCGTAGGGGTCGGATTTGTGGCATTAATCTCAATCACGTGCGTCATATTCTACATCATGTGTTATTCATAGATGATACTTTTTGGCAAGGAAACAGTGATTGAAGCAGTACAAATACATGTAAATTTTCCAGAGATATTATCGAATATCCAGTCAAATTGTCAATGAAGAAAAAATTACCCTTTTTTCTCATCCAACACACTTGCAGATAGGAAAACTGAGATATCTGTTGATCTTGGTGTTGATGAGAACGTTGTTATGGGAAAGTATTTCGATATGCCATCGGACTTGGGTGGGAGCAGTAAGGCCGAAACCTTTCATTTTTTGCTCGAAATAATGGGAGGGAATGTTCGGGCGTGGAGGAGTTATGTCCTTTTGCATGCTGGTAGGAAAGTTATTGCCAAATCGCTCCTCCGGTCTATTCCAAAAATTTTGTTCTCTTGCTTTCAATTGACAAAGATGTTGATCAAGAAGATGAACTCCATTGTTTCTCATTTTTTGCGGGTTGGTGATGCACAAAGGGGAGCTATACATTGGTGTTCTACAGACAGGATGACAAAGTCAAAAATCTACCGGAGGCTTAGGTTTTCATAGCTTTATATTGATAGTTTTAACCGCCAAAGTGGAATATCTTTTTTGCGGTTAAAACTGCCAATGTGGATTTGGCGGTTAAAACCGCCAATATGGAATCACCAAAGTGGTGGATATATAAGCTTCCCTCCAACCCTTTGTTTCATTTGAAAGATTGGAAATCGAAAAACTTAGTCTTTTGCTCTCTTCACGATCACCGCCAAACCCGCCGTCCCAACCCATTGCCATCCGTTCCCAACCCTCCACCGCCATCCCCGACCCTCTGTCGTTGTCCCACCCCTCCGCCTTTCGTCCTCAATCCCTACTGTTGTGTTGTAATTACTTGTAACTATGAGATTTCAAGATTGTGGTAATTTCCGCTAGTTTTTATGTCGATTTCAAGATTTAAGAGTTTATTTATGGTAATTGTTTATGATTTCGAGGAGGAGTTTGATTATTATGACAAATACAATGATGAGGAAGAGTAGGAAAACAACAACTACGTACAATGGGGGCGAGGATAGTGATTGATAATTATACTTTTAGAATTATGATTGTGTTAGTGTTGTGACGTTTCAAGATTGATGGTGTTCTTATTGTATTGTTTTGTTTATGAAGTGATGATGTTTAGTATTATTGTATTGTTTATAGATTGATGATGTTTAGTAGTATTGATATTGTTGATTAGCATTGTGTTGTATATCTGTTGCTCAGTCGTATTGTCTATGTATAGTGCAAGTGCGATTTAATGGATATAAAATATGTGTAAAGAGATAAAATATTTGGCCAGAAAATAGCAACTATATTGGCGGTTTTAACCTCCAATATGGGAATCGATACCACCAAAATAGGAAGCTTAGAATTAGCTTCGAGCTGCCCTACCAAAATGGTTGCCCATTTTGGTGCTTCCTCTTTAGTGGTTACCGCTATAATAGTTTTGCCAGTTCCATTTTGGTGGTTGTAACCGCCAATATGGGTTGGCGGTTTAAACGCCACAATGAAACTGCGCTCCCGGTTTTCATGGTTGAACCCGTGATTGGGGGGGGGGGGGGGGGGGGGGGTGCAGCTTCCTAAGGAAACTGAGTGAGCCCATTGGGCCTGACTATGCGTTGAACTACCTAGGGAGGATCCCAAACTCCCCCTCGCCGTGTAATCAACAATGGGACTCACCCCTAATCTATTCCATTTGTCAATCCCTAGATATTAATACTAAATGACCACATCATCATCGTTTCCCACTATCCACATCATGCTTATCCCAACATAACACCACTTAATCAGCATAACATAAGTAGATAGATTTCATAAAATCAACAATTCATCAAAATCCATCGCACAATCTAACCACCTCGCAAATCTCAACCATCAAGGTCAAACACATATGTTCAAACACACATCTCAAACCATATCACAGAACATGACAAATAAATTAGGTGATTATATAAGTATGATTCTCTAAACTATCATTCAAAATTCTCAATATCAACATCACATGATCAACAACTCATCATAAGCCACATCACAATTCAACTACATCATCACAACTCAACCACGTGGACCCAAGAGTACACAGTTCCATTACACATCACTTCACGATTAATATTAGGTGTTTAATTATGTGCCAAAGGAGTTGTTGTCACACTACCATGTAGGCACGTAAGGAGTTTTGTCTATCCGTTGGTAGACCTCAACACATTTCCACATCACTTACATTATCGTCTGGGGGTTAGCGTAGGCTCCTTCTATATTATACTTAATTCACAACAACACTACATGTTACAAAAAAGTGGTTGAAACTGATAGTCAATCAGGTAGTTCAGATGACAATTGCAAAGGAGAGAACTGACTTGACCGAATTCGGCTGGATTATTTCTATAGGTAGGTCGTTACTCCGAGATCAACCAAGAATGAAGGTTTCCTTTCTTAGGAGAAGTGGAAATACAGTTGCTCAAATGTTAGCACGACGATCGTTGTTTTCGTCTGATACAATTTTAGGATCAGAGTCTCTGAATTGGTTGTTTGATACTTTGAATAATTCGTTTGTGATAACACATTAATAATATGAGTGCTTTCATTAAAGAAGGGTTACATGCTCATTGCCGCACTAGTGTCGAGCGGGAGCCCGGTGGGTGACAAAAGGGGGACTTTGTCCCCCATACAAAATTAACTCCTAGCCATTAGATCAACTTGAATCACATCTAACGGTTCTTAATACTAGTATTTAAAGGGGTTTTTACTGAGCCTTTTTTACCATATTTCAGCCACCCATTTACCTAGGTATTTTTCAATCGGCCCTCCCTCTCCATCGCGCAATCCTAGTTCTCTCCAGTTGCTGTTGACGGAACCAGCGGTAATCAGTGACGGCTGACCTTCTTCTGGTTGAGCGTTCTTCCTCCTCAGTCGCCGCCGTTCATCCCGTTCGTTCCACTATCGTCACCAAATCTGGTTCCCTCCTCTGCCTTCGATCAGCGAGGGAAAGTCTCCAACCTCCTCTACTGATGAAGACTCATGGTAAGTCACTCACGCGGTCCTCTCTGTAATTTTTATTTTTCTCGCATGTCACAGTCAAAGGCTGAGTTATATGATCTCTCTGATTTGATCTCTGTCGCAGTCACATGCTTATGAATTCGAGATTTCTTATTCTCTCACTCTGCTCCCGTTAATGATTTGCAAACGAGGTCAGTTCCGACTAATTAAGAAGTGTTAGACTATGATTTTAGCATACCGATTGCAATTTTTTTGATTACCACTTGTTTGGCCATTTGTGTGAGGGTTTGTGAATATGTTATAGTACTTGTATCTTAGGCTTGTGTTTGAAATTGGGGGTTAGTGTGCTGGGTGGAGCGAATTGAGGGGTTTTGATTATATTAGTAGTGTTAAAGTTTTGCTTCATTTAGGTTTCATGAATGTTTGAGTGTTCTTTATTGTGGTAGCATGCTGATGTCAGGCTTTGAGTAGGTTCTAGGCAGCTGGAAATGTTTTGTATATTTGAGATTGTTGTGTGTTGTGGTAGAATCATTACTAGTATTTACACAATACTAGTATATTCAAAAGTGGATGGTTGTGGATGCACAGAAAGTGGATGGCTGTCAAAGAAATAGACCTACTACGAGAACAAGTCACTTTGGACATATTCAGCACCACTTGGAACACCCAATTCAAGATGATTTATGGAGGACGGAATGATACACCACACTATCAGTTTGTCGCAGTTTCCTATTCCGAGTTGATTGTTGTTTGAGTTTGTTTTCTACTTTTAGTAAACTTTTCGGATCTATACATTTCGTATGGTTTTTTCAGACCCATTAGTTGGTAGTTGGATTATTTGTTATGAACATGGTATGCTTGTTGGAAAACGTGTGATATTGACTGTGAACATTTCCACTTGTTTAAGTATTATGCAAATCCATTTTATGTGTGTAGAAGTTGTTGTAGTGAATGCTGCTGTTAGCATCACAGATTATAATACTAGTACGTAAATTGGAATACTAGTATGAGAAGATATTGGATTATTCTCGGATTACAAGCATATTGATCAGGAAATACTAGTATTAGGAGTAATACTAGAAATAAGAGTAATACTATTATTATTTTGCCGCTTTGGTGATTTTTAATAATCACTTATGTAAATTATTTGTGGGGGAAATGTGTTTCCTCACCCGATATCTAACATAATATTGACTGGAAAATAATAATGGTGCATTACTTATCGTAAGTTTTGGCCTATTGTATCAAATTAATCTACTTAATGGAGCAATGAAAATGATACAGTTACATCGAAAATGAGGTAATACCAGTATTGCTCAAAATACTAGTATAATACTTAGATAATTACCTTATAATTCAGCAATGAGAACTTAGATAAAACCGTGTGTAGTGCATAATGTATAAATATATATTAAACGTAATCAGAGTGATTCTTCAACAAATGTCAGAAGCTAAATCACCAAAAAAAGAAGGCAAATATATCAAGTGGTGGGTAATTCTTTTCCAAAGCGTAAGTATAAAAGCAAGAAGAAGAAGATAGGAGTAGTTAAATAGGTAAGAAAGTATTTTGTTGCATATTTGAAGGATGGGGTATTCAAAAAAAAAAATTAGTCGAGCACTCCCACGGAAGAGAGGGCCAAAAACACCTAGACTAAGGAGAAAGGGGGGGAGAAGGGTTGGTTTTGAGAGTGACAGTCGGTGGGACCTCAAATTAAAAGGCTCAATTGAACATGTGCAAACGACAGGCCAAAAATCCAAGTTACTAGAGGTTCGAACAAGCAAATTGAGTGAGATTCAATAGCTGAGAGCGAAGGGGAAGCATCATTAGTGCATGCCTAGCCAGGTTGTGAGCAGCTGTGTTAGCCTCTCGTCTTAACGAAAGATATCGTATTGAAGGATGTCAATTTAAAAGTAATTTACATTCCTGAATAACAACTCCCGCTCTCGGATGTAAGCATTTTTTTTATCTAAGATATGATTAGTCACCATCACGACATCCCCTTCAATGTCCGTGTGGAAAAAGGATCTGCCAATACACCAACACAACGCTTCCCGAACAGCCAAGGCCTCGACAGTGAAGATATCCATGAAATGAGGAAAAGACCGGCCCTTGGCGAAGAGAACAGTACCGGTCTCATCACGGAGCAGAAAGCCAATTTCACCACCTTGCGCACGACGAATCGCGCCATCTACATTAAGTCGACCCAAAGGCGGGGGTCTCCATCCACCAAGTGGAAAAGCCACCTGCCTGGGGGGTTGGGTGAAGATGGGCATCATCTGGATCCAAGACGAGCTCAGATTTAGCCAGGTGTTGTTCCATTTGAGCTTTAAGATCAGTTAACCGGGGTTGAGTTGAATGAAAAACCACTATACTGCGAGATTTCCACACTCGCCACCAAAAGAAAATGATTCTCTTTCCCATAGGGGTTGGAAGTCTAAGAACTTTCCTACAGAAATTTAAACTAAGACCAAGATTTAAAGGAACGTCCATCAGAGCACCAAACCGGGAAGCAAGAGGGAAAAGCAATAACAGATGCGTAATTAATTCGTTCGAGACACCACACACTGGACAATGACGTGCGAAGTCCTTAATGCGCAAACTCAGAGCTACTTTGGCAGACAAGATACCCAATATACATTTCCAGACAAAAAAATGGAGTGGGGAGATGGGGAATGACCAAACTCTATTCCAAGCCTCAATGTCCATTGGGCATGTCGGGCTAACAATTGGATCGTGAACCAGACCATTATAAATAATGTCATAACCAGAATGAACCATGTACGCACCTGAGTCTGAAAATTGCCAAAAAAATTGATCTAGGATCGCTTCCAATGGAAGAGGGATGGCAGAGATGAGAGACACATTCAATGCTAAAAAAAACTCGAGTGAGAAGTTGAATATCCCAAGAACTGTTGTCAATAAATGTGGCAACTGTTGTGCAGGGACTCCAAGGGTGCATAGTAGGGATGCGACTTGGTGGATGTGGTGGAACATCCAGAATCCAGTTATCCTGGAACCCATAAATTTGCAAGCCTGTTCCAACCTGGCATCTCAGCCTTTGAACCAGGAGAGTTGTGCTTGCTAGAATGCTACTCCATCTCCAAGATGGTCAGGAACCCTCTTCTGCCAAGAAGAATGTGGAATTATGAAAATTTTTACCCTTAATGACCCATGTCAGAAGGAAGTCAGGTTCAGAAATGATCTTCCAACCTTGTCTTGCAAGGAGGTGAGATTAAAATGGTGCAGCTCTCGGAAACAAAGGTCACCCTCATTTTTAGGAGAACATAATCTAGTCCATGCAACCCATCAGATCTTTCTGTTGCTATCACTATGGCCCCACCAGAACTCCCTAATCAACTCAGTCAGACGTTTGATATTCCTTTTGGGAAGCATAAAATGGGTCATTGTGTAAACCGGTAAAGCGGATAGAACTGATTTAATAAGAACATCCATCCCCACCGGAGATAAAAATTTACCTTTCCAAGCATGAAGCTTGCTGAGTACCAGGTCCTCAACATACTTAAAAGTTTTAATTTTTTATCTACGAATATTCGTTGGAAGACCAAGGTACTCATCATTATCAGAAGATTCCCGCATCCCAAGAGCTGCTCCAAAATTATATCGATCTGAATCTGAGTTAACCTTACAAAAGGTAATAGCAGATTTCTAAACGTTAACTTTTTGGTCGCTTACATCTTCATAGCTGGTTAAGAGATCTTGAAGGGTGGAAATATCTTCTAATGAAGCACGTAGAAATAAATAAGTATCATCCGCGAACATGAGGTGAGTGAGAATGAGAGTGTGTGCATTCAGACGAACTCCTGCAAGGACAACCAAATTTTGGGCTTGAACCAACATTAAAGAAAGACCTTCGGAACAAATGGAAAATAAAAGGGGAGATAGAGGATCACCCTGCCTGAGTCCCCGTGATGATCTAAAGAACCCGTTGTTCTGACCATTAAAAAGTAACGCAAATGACATGGTTGTGACACATTTACGAACCCACGAGATCCAAAGTTCACCAAATCCCATCATTCTCATCACAGTGAAAAGAAAAGACCATTCAATTTTGTCGTATGCCTTATCCATATTGAGCTTCAAGGCCATGTACTTAGCTTGCCGGACGTTCGGTCAGACATGAAGTGCATAATTCATGAGCAATAAGAATATTATCGGCAATGGCTCGACCCTGAACAAATTCATTTTGTGTAGGACTAATAATCAATGGAAGAATTTGACCAAGTCTTTTTGTTAAAATTTTACTAATAATTTTATATGACACATTGCAAAGACCAATAGGTTGAGTTTCTTTCATCGTTTTAACCTCATGAACCTTGGGAAGTAAGGCAGTTCATGTATGATTGAGTCCCGGAAGAAGGTCCACAGACTCAAAGAAGTCAGTAACAGCCTTAATCAAGTCCAAAGCGACCAGGTCCCAAAACTCATGGAAAAAAGAAGCAGGAAACCCATCCGACCCTGGAGCCTGGTGTGCCCCGATGTCAAAGACTGCCTCTTTAATTTCAAAAGAGGAGACTGGATTGGCGAGGTAAACATTCATTTCGTCCAACACACGACAATCAAGTGGGATGGGTGGGATCAATGATGTAAAATTATGTTGTGGATTGTCCGACGAGAATAATTCTCCATAAAAAGAGACGGCGATGTGACTCATGTCAGCAACGCTAGTGAAGACGCGGTCATGTGAACCCTCAAGTGATAAGATTGCATTTTTCCGGCGTTTTTGCTTAATAGCTTGGTGAAAGAAAGATGAGTTTTGATCGCCAAGTTGAGCCCACCGAGCTGCAGCTTTATGCTTCCAAAATAGTTCTTCCCTATATGTTGCTTCCGCAAGTTCCGTCTGAAGTATATAAACAAAATCCCAGTTACTTGGTTATTCTGATTTAGCTCTCTCATTTATTCTTCTAACTCACGCATTTGCCTGACCGAGTTTGTGAAACCATTTCTAGCCCATTTAAAAATCACGTGTCTAATGCGTTTAAGTTTGTCATGCTATTAAAATTGAGGAGAACCGGACATCGGTCGTTGCCATTCCCGGTATACCATCAGCCTAACATCTGGGTTACGAGCCCATCGCGCATCAAATTTAAATTGACGTTTAAACGGAGAAGTTGGAGGAGAATGACGAATAATAATTGGCAGATGGTCAGATCCCAAGCAGTCCACATGCATGACCATTGTTTCAGGCAAAAAATGCAACCAATCGACATTAATTAGAAATATGTCCATAAGTTGTTTAATTATAGTATTTTCAATTCGATTATACTTCGACCAAGTAATCTCGGGGGCCACAAATCCAACATCATTCAACTGAAAATCACTAATAAAGGCTGAAAAATCTGTCAAAGACCTTGGAATTCGGATTTGGAATGATGACATAATTTTAGATTATGTCTATAAGACATAACCCATAAGCACCATTAGATCTTCCTATAACACATCCAATGGTAGAGAAATTTTAATAATAAAATATTATAATCTTATGATTTTCTATTCCATATTAAATATATTATTACCCAAATATTACAGCATTTAACTTACCATTTCGAATTTATTTCCCTTTTAACCCTTGAAAAGAAAGCCTTCCCCTTTTGCTTCTATCCAACTTCTCTCGATTCTCTGTTATCGTCAAGAATCTTCTACACCCAGTCGAGGTAACGGCCAATTCCGACGCCATTCTTGGGTGCTGCTGACGGCAAACTAAACTCCCGTAACTGCTACTGGTTCCTCAGTGATCGCCGATCGTGTCCGATTTGGTTTCTAGTGTGAGGTGTAACCGCCGTCGTTCCAGACTTGATTCTCGTCGGACCTAAAATCAGGTTTGTTTCGCAAAGGGAAAATGGTACTTTGCCCCCCTCTACTTTGCCAAGTTAACAAACAGCCCCCTATACTATGAAATGATCAATTTACCCCTCCTATTATGCCAACCTAACAAACAGCCCCTTCCATCCAAATTATCATCCAAAATTCCGTTAAGTGATGACTCACCAATATGACTCATCCACAATTAATGATTGTACATTGCCACATCATTAATGACAGTACATTTTTAGTATAAAAGGCAATAAAAATATTAATTTTAAATTTATAAATTAAAATGTATATATTTAATTTTTATGGATTTTTAATTTTTATTTTTTCAATTAAATTTAGTAAATATTTTTATTTAAATTTTCAAAGTTATTTTTAGAAAAAAATTCATATTTATTTTATAAAAAAATTTATTTCATTTTTAATATTAAAATCCATAAAAGAAATATTTAAAATATATATATATATATATATTTTATTGTTTATTTATAAATTAAATTTAATTCTTTTTATAATTTTTATTTTTCTCTTTTTAGTTTAGTTGAGATGGATGAAAGTCGTTGATGTGGCAATGTACAGTCATTAATTGTGGATGAGTCATATTGGTGAATCATCACTTAACGAAATTTTGGATGAAAATTTGGATGGAAGGGGCTGTTTGTTAGGTTGGCATAGTAGGAGGGGGTAAATTGATCATTTCATAGTATAGGGGGCTGTTTGTTAACTTGGCAAAGTAGAGGGGGGCAAAACACCATTTTCCCTTTCGCAAATGAGCATAGTTTGGATTTCTGGCTTTGCATGTGCGATCAGACCTAGATTTTGTGGTCGATTTTGTTGGGAATTAGTTATGTGCACCAGCATTCATCTCTGTTATAGGTGTTTCTGTTCTAAGTTGGGGTTAGAAAGAATACTCTTATTAGGAGATTATTCTTTATTATTTGGGTTTTCGTGGCTCTGATTTTGGTGAATCAATTGATTTTCATTCAATCTCTATAGATTGAATCTGCTGAAATATGTTTTTTTGGAATACTGCAACTTGTATTTGTCGTTGGAATATAGCTTGACTCTGATTTGTGTTGTAAGAGTCGTTGAATACTTTCAGAAGTTCATATAGTATTTTAGCTTATTATTATTGGGTTAGGTAATGCGTTAAATGTTATCACTCTTGATTTGTTTCGCAAATAAGCATTTTTGAATTTCTAGCTTTGTAAGTGCGATTAGATCTAGGTTTATGGGTCGATTTTGCTGGAATTAGTTATGTGACCATCATTCATCTCTGTGATAGTTTTTATGTTCTGATTTGGGGTTGGATGAATTTTTTCCAAAAGTAGGCCAAATGAAATTTCAATTCTCATAGTAGGGGCTTCGAAATCAATTCCAATCTAGGCACTTTGCTGACTGAATTAGATAATCGCCAATATAATGGCGATTTAGTTAGTTTAAAATTGCTGACAAAATAATGGATAATCGCCATAATAAATGGCGACATGTATATTTTTAGTATATGGGATATATATGATGCATCCCCATCATGTTAATGCATGATGTTTAGTTCATTTATGTTTTTTTAGTAACTACCTTTGTTTTTATTTAGTAAAATATATTTTTGCTGTGTATTCATATTTTATTATATATTTTTATAATTTTTATTTGTAGAACCTGCAAATCCTGGTTATGGTATAAGTTTTTGTGTTTTTAAGATAATATTATTGTTATATTCAATACATGTATGTTTAGTCGTGAGTCTAATGACATGTTTTTCAATTTTTTAAATCTTTGTAAATCATAATCGAACCATCATTATAACTTTGTTGTACGTGTTTTTAAAATCATACATGTATGTTGAACCGCGAGTGTAACAGAATGTTGTTCAGTCGCTTAAACCTTAATAAATACTACAAAAAAGTTTTCCTTTAGCTACTGCAAAATTACAACAGCATGGAAATGGAGTAGCAAATAACGATCTTTTGCAACGACAATCACTATTTTATTTATTGATTTGTTGTAGCAAATACTATTTGGGACACCACTATTTGCGACACTAACATACCCGTTGTAAATAGTGGTCTCGCAACTAATATTTGCTACAGCAAATCACTACATAAAATAGTGATTACCGTTGCAAAAGATGAACTATTTGCTATTGCATTTTCATGTTGCTGTAATTTAGAGTAGCCAAAGACATAAACTTTTGTAGTGAAATCATAGTCGAACCATCATTAAAAACGTGTACAACACCGATATAATGATGGTTCAACTATCATTTATAAGCTAAAGATATAATGATGGTTCAACTATCAATCTATATAAGCAATTGAACTGCGTACTGTTAAACTCACAAATTCTACATAACAATATTATTTTAAAAACACGAATACTTATATCATAACCGAAAAAAAATATACATTTAACAAACAAACAATCATAAAATATAAATACACAACAAAAATCTCATTTTACTAATACAACAAAGCTTCATACAAAAATAAACGCAACATGAACAAAACATCATACATCAACATGATGGGATACATCATCATATATCCAAACATAGCAAAAATATACATGTCGCCATTTATAATGGCAATTTAGCCATTATTTTGTCAGACATTTAAAAACTAACTAAATCGCCAATTGTATTGGCGATTATCTAATCCAGTCAGCAAAAATACCCTAGATTCGGAATTAATTTTCGAACAACCCTATTATGAGAATTGATAATTCATTTGAACCTACTCTTGGAAAAAATCCGGGTTGGATAGAATACTCTTATTAAGAGAATACTATTATTCCTCCTGAATTGGGTTTTCGTGGCTCTGATTTTGGTTAATCAATTGGTATTCCTACACTCTATATAGATTGAATCTGCTGAAATATGTATTTTTAGAATACTGCAACTTGTATGTGTCGTTTTGAATATAGCTGACTGTGTTTTGTGTTCTAAGAGTCGTTGAATGCTTTCAAGAAGTTCATAATAGTATTTTAGTTGTACTATTACTGGGTTAGGTAATTTGTTAAACGTTCGTTAGACTTGATTTGTAGGCTGTTATTGCGACACGAGCTGCTTTTATGTTGCTGAATTGTAGTTCTCAGATTGTAAAATTAAGATGCTGCTACACTCCGATTGCAACATTTATAGTTTTAGATGAACATGCCATGAACTGAATCTGTTTGATTCATTCCAAGTAAAGTGAAATTGCAAATATAGTTGTATTGTGGAGAGTGATTTAAACTGTGTTTTTGGTGTGTGATTTGTTCCTACTAATAACAGTATCTTAGGAATACTAATTGTTCTCGATAATTACTGTTAATATGATTGAATTTGAACATATACTTGTCATTGAACACAATAATCTGTTTATAATTGAAGATTTGTGTCAATCAAGGGAAAGTAAACCTCGTTGATTTCTTGATTTAGTATTTGATCTAGGAGTTACATATATACAACTCTAGAATAGAGACCTTCCTTATCTAGAATTCTAATATAGGCTAACTACCATATATACACTGAATAATTAAATAGGAAGATAACTAAAACAGAAAGCGAATAACTTCTGTTATTATCCACACTCCCCCTCAGGCTTGGTATAGATGTTGATCAAACTGAGCTTGAACTTGAAGTGTTCTAACAGATCTTTGGGCAGTGCCTTAGTCAAGACATCAACTGTTTGTTGGCGTGATGGAACATAGCTAACATCAACAATTCCTTGCTCCACCTTTTCTGTTGTGAAATGTCTATCTATCTCCACGTGCTTTGTTCTGTCACGATGAACAGGATTCTTCACAATGCTCAATGCTGCTTGACTGTCTGTGAACATGTGCACTGTGTCATGTCCTGGCAAGTTCAGCTCTTTGAGCACTCGTTGTATCCACATAGATTCCTGGATTCCTAGGACAAGGGCACGATGTTCTGCTTCAGCACTACTCCTGGCAACTACCGTTTGCTTCTTGCTTCTCCAGGTTACTAGGTTGCCCCATACATAGGAACAATAGCCTGTAGTAGACCTTCTAGTGGTAACTTCACTAAGCCAGCTAGCATCAGTGTATAGGTCCACTGATCTGCTTTCGTGTTTCCTGAACATCAGCCCCAATCTAGGTGTCTTCTTCAAATACCTAAGTGTGTGATTGACTGCAGTGAGGTGTTCCTCTGTGAGAGCATTCATAAACTGGCTCACAACACTAACCGCAAAGGCAATGTCTGGCCGAGTGTGTGAAAGGTAAATCAATTTACCTACTAACTACTGATACCTCCCTTTGTCAGTAGACTTCACTTCCTTCTCTCTATTGAACTGAATATTCTGCTGCAATGGGTGTCTGCTGGCTTGCATCTAGTCATCCCCGTCTCGTGCAGTAAATCAAGAACATATTTCCTCTGAGATATTAGTAGTTCATTTCTAGTTCGAGCTACTTCCATACCCAGAAAATACTTCATCTCTCTTAGATCCTTCAGTTCAAATTCTCAGCTCAGTCTTAACTTTAGCTGCTTGATTTCTTCATTATCATTTCGTGTAATGATAATGTCATCCACGTAGACAATGAGAATAGCAATTTTTCCATTGTCTCCATGCTTGACAAACATAGTGTCATCTGTTTGACATTGTTTGCACTTGTTCATAATCACAGTCTTCGAGAATCTTTCAAACCAAGCTCTCGGTGACTGCTTAAGTCCATATAATGACTTCTTCAGCTTGCACACTAAGTTTGGTTTCTGTTCATGGATTATTCCTTCAGGAATTTCCATGTACACTTCTTATGTCAGGTTTCCATTTAGGAACGCGTTCTTGACATCCATTTGGTATAATGGCTAGTCTTCATTAACTGCCATGGATATCAAGATCCGGACAGTCTTTAACTTTGCAACATGAGCAAATGTCTCTTGATAATCTATCCCAAATGACTGAGTGAATCCTCTACCACTAGGCAAGATTTATACCTCTCTATACTCCCATCTGAGTTGAACTTTGGTGTAAATATCCACTTACAGTCCACAGTTCTCTTCCCAGGTGGTAGAGTGACAATTGACCAGGTTTCATTTTTCTCCAAGGCTGCTAGCTCCTCAAACACAACCTGTTTCCATTTTGGACTTTTCATGGCCTCACCAATATTTCTAGGAACACCATCAAATTGAGTAGTGAAGGCCCTGAATTTAGGGTTCAACCGGCCATAATTCACATACCTCTGGATCGGGTGTTTGGTGCAATTCCTAACTCCTTTTCTTAAAGCTATTGGCCAGTTCAAGTCTTCTTCAGCTGCTGGTTCCACTTCCTCTTCAGCTGTTTGAACACTTTCAGGTTCACTTGGGTGATCATGAGGAGCAGAGGGTAGAGCTTCATTCTCTGTCCTCACAATCTCATTATTTTCACCCGTTCTAGTTTGCTCATCAATATCGTCAGGTCTTCTTCTTCTTTCATATACATGGAGGAGTTCTCCTTTCCAGATTCCTCAAATTCTCCTCAGTGTTATGAACAACCTTATCGATTGTGGTTCTGGCATTTGGCACAATCAAATCGTCCAAGGCAATAATATTCTCCCAATCACAAGTCTGAGCTTCCTCATACTGAACTCTCTCCCCCTGAAGTTCAGGCCTGTAGTATGAGTGATTTTCAAAGAAATTCACATCCATTGTGGTGAAAATCTTTCGTGTGACAAGTGAATAGCACTTGTACCCCTTATGCCATGATGCATATCCAATAAATACACATTTCTAGGCCCGAGGGTCAAGCTTTGTTCGATTATGCTGCTGAATATGAACAAATGCTAAGTACCCAAAAACTTTAGGTTCCAGTTCAGACATGTATTGATGACACTCGATTTGACGTGATTATCAGCCTCATTTAAGCGACATTTCCTTGCTTAAGACATGGTTTGTAGGGTAGAATAACGAATATTCACTCAACTACTCTATCTCGTGCCATTTGTGTTACTTTGGCCCGTTTCGGGTCTATTTGATGGTTTTCTAGTGTTTTCATGTTAGCACAGGTTTTTGCCCTCAAATAAAGTAGCCAAGGACGTGTCTAAGGCGTTGGAACCTCGAGGAATCGCACCGGAATCGATCCAAGGAGTCAATCAAGTCGAACCAAATCCTGCTCCCATTTACAAAGAAGTTTTCGGCAAAATTCCCTTGGAGTTTTCGGTGAAAACTCATGAAGAAATCGGCAGAGCTTACAAGAAGAACTTTTCGGCGAAAACACCAAGTTTTCGCCAAGAACCGGCGGTCCAAAAATCACAGGAGAATACAGCTGAGCAGTCAACCCATTTACAAAGGAATTTTCGGCGAAAAAATCCCTTAGGTTTTCGGCAAAAATTCCAGGCAAAATCCGGCGGTATTAGGGTTAAGTATAAATACTTAACCGGCGGCCCAAAATGAAAAACATCTCATAATACCAACTAATACCAAATACTTAGAGGATTCTCAAGAGTTCTGGAGTAGAGTTTAGAGTTCGAAGAGCCAGGAAGAGATCGTGACGCCATCCCTTTCATCTCGAAGACTCGGAGCTAGGATTGCAGATTACCGGAGATCGAAGTTCTGCCGGAGTCATCTTAATTAGGTTTTTCAGATCCTTTTATGTTCTTCCTCTGTTCAAGATGAACTCTATCTTTGTCTTTGATTCTTTTGTGAAAAACATGAGTAGCTAAACTCGTAGAGCTTAGGCTAGATGAACCCTAAGTGACCCAGGCTTTAAAGCGGTCACGGATCGGCGGTGATTAGATTCAAAGTTCAATCAGTTTCTCTTTCATGTTTGATTTGTTCTTCATTGTTCATGTTTCTTGTCTGGATTGATCACCTAGATTAGATTCTTGTTAAGCTAAGGATAGAAGCGAACGCTCGCCTTACTTTAAAACATCAAATCGAACAATTAACCTAATCATTGGAGTGTGCCTTTCGTAGGAACCAGTTAGGGTTAATCCACTGCAAGAGTAACTCATAAATCGTTAGTAATTGCACCAGTTAGTTAAGTCGTTACGAGAGGCGACCGTACCCAGGCGGCTAATTAATCTTGGTAGCTAGATCGGATAGAGCGAACGTTCGCCAGTCTTAAACCTAAGGGTAAGGAGTTATGGTGGTGTCTTAGAATTGATTGAACGAGAATCGAAATCCAATGATCTGTTGATTGCCAATGCTCTGGTGAACGAAGGGGGATTCAAAGTCTAAGCTTGTCTGTCATCTTTGTTTAATCACGAGGCCATCCTCCTCTTCTCCATCACGAGGCCAAGTCGGAGGAAGAAGATGATTTTGGGGAGCCGCAGCCCCAGTCAGAGCCGGAGTTTCATGATCACACACCCTCGCCACATCATCAGGCAGGGTATGAGTACCAGTCGCCGCCGCCCATTCCAGAGCCGTACCAGGCGCCTCACCCTTAGCACCGACCGCATCCAGCTGACGTCAGAGAGCTGTACGAGCGACTCCAGGAGTGGCGCATCACTGATAACGCCGCTCATGACGCCAAATGGACTATTATGCAGCAACACATGCGCCGCAATGACGAGAGGTATGAGGCACAGCTGGCATGGCAGCGACAGATAGGCGACGCTCTCCACATTCCCCCTCCCGATGCGCCTGACCTGCAGTGATCGGGTTGTATTCCTTTTCTGGTCCTTTATTTTTATTTCTTCTTTTCGGATTTCGATCCAACTTTTTTTCTGTGTGGATCCGGGACACTTGTCCCGGTGTTCCTTTTTATCTTTCATTTGTTTTTGCTTTGCAGGTAGTTGGGAGATTCCTTTTGCTTCGCTTTGGTAGATTGCCTCTGCTCCGAGGATCCGTGCTCATCCCCTACACCAACCATCTCGGTCCAGGTTCTTCTACTTCAATCTGAACTCTAGATTTAGTCTTGTGAGGACACAATACGATTTAAGTGTGGGGTAGCATGCTAGAGAACCTTGCATGAACTTGATTGCCCTTGATTTAAGTGTGTTTTTGTGTGCCTCGTGATTCCTGTCCAGTCTCTCTATAATGCTGCAGTTTTAGCGGTATCAAATAACTAATCTACCGAGGTAGACTAGATCGTATTCCACAGGGTTTCTACTAATCGACTACTCAAAGAAGCTGGCAAATTACTCAGGTTTAAACACTTAGTGCGTGGTGTGAGTTCCACGACTTCTAATCTAATAAAGCAGGAAAATAAAAGACAGAAAAGTAAAAGGTTGACTAACGAGAAGATAGACGAACTTAGATTTCGAATCCCTCTTATATCACCAGAGCATTGGCAATCAACAGATCAGCGGTTTTCAATTCTAATTCAATCGGTTTCTATACACCACCATAACTCCTTACCCTTAGGTTTAAGACTGGCGAACGTTCGCTCTATCCGATCTAACTACCAGGATTAACTAGCCGCCTGGGTACGGTCGCCTCTCGCAACGACTTAATTAACTGGTGCAATTACTAACGATTTATGAACTACTCTTGCAGTGGATTAACCCTAATCGGTTCCTACGAAAGGCACACTCCAATTATAAGGTTAACTGGTTGAATTGATGTTTTAAAGAGAGGCGAGTGTTCGCTTCTATCCTCAGCTTAACAAGAATCTAAACTAGGTGATCAAGGAAGACAAGTTTATGCGCCAAAGCAGGGAACTGTCTAACGACTACGTCTAGTGACTACGTCTGGCGAACAACCCTAGCTTGCAAAAACCTAATCTAGGTGATCAACCAGAAAAGAAACATAAACAATCAAGAACAAAACAACCATGCAAAGAGAAACTGATTGAACTTTGAATCTAATTACCGCCGATCCGTGACCACTTTAAAGCCCTGGGTCACTTAGGGTTCATCTAATCTAAGCTATACAAGTTCAGCTACTCATAACGATAACAGAATAATCAAAGGCAACAAAGGAAATCATCATACAGAGGAAGAACAGATAAGAACTGATAAACCTAATTCTGACGACTCCGGCGAAGCTTCAATCTCCTGGATCTTCAACTTTAAGCTCCGAGCTCTTCGAGGTGGAAGGATGGCGTCACGATCTCTCCACGGATCTTCGAACTCTCTAAACTCTCTCTATCGACCCTAAGGTCGTGGCTAATCAGCCAAAATTCGTGTGTATTCAATCTGGCTTCAAAAAGTCTATATATAACCCTATAAACCCTTTACAAGTTGGAAAAGGCTGAATTTTCCATTATGGGGAGCTTACACGGCGTGTAAGCTCACAGTGCATTGAGCTTACACGGCATGTAAGCTCCAAAACGCAGCGTTTTGAGCTGTGCAGCACTCCGACTTGTTCCGATCATTCCCGCTCCGTTTGAACTCCGATTTGGTCTCCGTTTGAAGCGCTGGACTCGTGAGAGAGTCCTCTATAATGTGGTAACCTGGGGGCTCAACATAAAAGCTCAAAAAAAGGGTAAAAATAGCCAAGAAATGGACAATGTACGCACTAGGAGCCGATAATCACAAAGTTACGACAAATGCACCAAATACTCATCAAAATGGCATCAAAGGGTATGAAATGTTGCTTAAATGGGGCTGATAATCACGTCAAATCGAGTGTCATCAAAATACCCCACACTTAACCTTTTGCTTGTCCTCAAGCAAACTGAACTAGAACACACTCAAATTCACAAATGACACGAGATTAAACTGAGATTCAATTCTAACGATTTGGTTTAGACTGTTCCACGTAGAAAAAGTGACCTACACATGCAAGAACATCAACCAAACAAGTTTTCGATCTCACTAATTTATGCACACTTCAAGTAGTAGTTTTAACAAAGCTCATTTCTTGGCAAAACAATTAATTATGATTAACCGACTACGATAACACCAATTCTAATAAAAAAAGACTTTAAGCTCTAGCCATGATGTGGATGTGGAGGAAGGAAAAGTGACGTGGCTATGGACTCGACTTCATCCGTTTCTAGATCTGTACGTTACATGTTCTAGCTAGGACCGATTTAAACAACAATTTATTTCAAGTTTCAACTTTTTCCTTTAATTTATTACTGCATACTAGTGCTCGATACCAAACACTTCACTTAGGTGTTGGACCTGCCTAGCTCACAGTATTTGTGCCTATGCTAGTGCTCAACCCGAACACTTCACTTAGGTGTCGGGCTTTCCTAGCTTTATTTTCAGCACTTTAAAGAACTTAACATTAACTTGAACAACTCAATTACTTGATTCAACAATTTAGCCACTTGGTCCTAGCTAGTTATAACTTTTTACACAAGATTTCGAATTGGATTTTCGTCTAATCTCAAGCCATAATCACAGGTGAACAAATATGGAGTGACAAACATGGAAGAAGCTAGCATTTATCATCTTAGAACGGTGTTATCGAGCTTTGTTATTAACAAGCCAATCAATTCAATTAATTCCAGTTCAACTACAAGAGTGATTTATGATCTGTTCTGACCTAGACTCATTTGATATCAGTTCCGACACGTTGGTTACAGGTTCTAAGTGGAACAGTCTAGACGTCATTGTTCAAAATTGAAGACAATTTAACATCAAAAGTCAAGAATTGAGCAATTCTATGCTAGAGTGATTGGACAGGAATCACAAGGCACACAAAGATATAGGCAATCAAGATCATGCATGGTTTTCTAACATCTTACCCCACACTTAGACTGTTCTGTGTCCTCACAGGACTAAGCTAAAGGAGAGAGATACGAAGAACCTGAAGGGTGATGAGCGGTGTAGCGGATGAGCACGGAGAGTCCGGAGTGGAGCGGAGTAGCTACTCAAGTTCCTACAGAAACAAAAACAACAAAAAGATCAAAAGGATACCGGGACAAGTGCCCCGGATCCACACAGAAGAAAAGTGGATCGAGATTCGAAAAGAAGAAAGAAAAGAAATGGAAAGGATAGAAACAACCTGATCACTGTTCCGAGGGCGGGGTGAAAATCAGAAGTCGAAACTGGTATAAATAGTCGGCAGAAAACACAAGATTTTCGGCGAAAATGATTGAAAATTTTCGGCGAAAATGTTTTGTAAAATCAAAATCCGGTTCGGCGAAAAGTTAAGTTGTTTTCGGTCGAGAAGTAGAAACAGGAGAACATGCCGGTTTTAAACACATATTTTCGGCGAAAATATGGGTGAATTTTCGCCGAAAATAATCTTGAAAATGGTCGGCAGTTTTTTTTTTTCAACGGGGGCTTTAAAACAGAACGACTCGAAATGAAAACAACCGACTCCAGCCGTGGGTTGCCTCCCACGAAGCGCTCTTGTTTAACGTCCGTGAGCCAGACGATACCTGTTAGGGACCCCAACTTAGGAGTTCCTTGAAGTCAATCATCTTCTTCAAGGACAGCGGTTGAGTGCCGTGTAGCACTCCAGAAGGGTGATATAGCTAGTAGTGCTCCAATAGATCGCGGTTCTGGTTGGATGACCATTTCTTCTCGAATTCTCCTACCGGAGGAGGAAAGAGGTAGTACGGCGCGGCATGGTCAATGAGCTCCATCTTCTCTACAGGTTGACTCGGCGGAAGTGTAGGTGAGGGTATCTCCTCAATCTCTATGTGCTCCTCTTCGGCTTCAACTTCAGGTTGGATTGGCTTTATGTCTGCATCAACCACCACCGCCAAGGATTCTTCTAGCTCATAATAGTCATGGATAGGATAATCATCTTCTTCTTCGAACAGCTCTTGAGCGTCTTCTGTCATTAACTGCTTTGGTTGCTCGAGCTTGATGTCCGTCGCGAGATGAGCTTGTAGCATTGAAGAGATATTATCCAAGGAAGATTGAGTTCTTGGCGAGCATTGTTGATGTTCATGAAGCATCTCTTGGTTATCTCTAGCGCCACTTTGATGCTCTTGTTGGTGTGTCTCTTGGTAACCTTGTAGCATTGAAGAGATTTTATCAAAGAGGGAGTCAAATCTCGCCGTTTGTTGTTGTTGTTGATGTAGCATCTCTTGGTAATCCTCAATATTCGGTGCTCCATTGACGCGCCACTCTTGGTACTGGTCATCCCACCTGTAATCCTGCATAATCAAAACTCTAAAGCACTACCCAGGTAAATCATGGAAATATGGAGGAAAATTAAATGGTAAGGCGGAAAGGTAGAAGAATAATTTGCCAACTCTTCTTTCAAACAATTAGAAGAGTCCCCGGCAACGGCGCCAATTTGATGCTGCAGTTTTAGCGGTATCAAATAACTAATCTACCGAGGTAGACTAGATCATATTCCACAGGGTTTCTACTAATCGACTACTCAAAGAAGCTGGCAAATTACTCAGGTTTAAACACTTAGTGCGTGGTGTGAGTTCCACGACTTCTAATCTAATAAAGCAGGAAAATAAAAGACAGAAAAGTAAAAGGTTGACTAACGAGAAGATAGACGAACTTAGATTTCGAATCCCTCTTAGATCACCAGAGCATTGGCAATCAACAGATCAGCGGTTTTCAATTCTAATTCAATCGGTTTCTATACACCACCATAATTCCTTACCCTTAGGTTTAAGACTGGCGAACGTTCGCTCTATCCGATCTAACTACCAAGATTAACTAGCCGCCCGGGTACGGTCGCCTCTCGCAACGACTTAATTAACTGGTGCAATTAGTAACGATTTATGAGCTACTCTTGCAGTGGATTAACCCTAATCGGTTCCTACGAAAGGCACACTCCAATTTATAGTTTAACTGGTTGAATTGATGTTTTAAAGAGAGGCGAGTGTTCGCTTCTATCCTCAGCTTAACAAGAATCTAAACTAGGTGATCAAGGAAGACAAGTTTATGCACCAAAGTAGGGAACTGTCTAACGACTACGTCTAGTGACTACGTCTAGTGACTACGTCTAGTTACTACGTCTGGCGACTAACCCTAGCTTGCAAAAACCTAATCTAGGTGATCAACCAGAAAAGAAACATAAACAATCAAGAACAAAACAACCATGCAAAGAGAAACTGATTGAACTTTAAATCTAATTACCGCCGATCCGTGACCACTTTAAAGCCCTGGGTCACTTAGGGTTCATCTAATCTAAGCTCTACAAGTTCAGCTACTCATAACAATAACAGAAGAATCAAAGGCAACAAAGGAAATCATCATACAGAGGAAGAACAGATAAGAACTGATAAACCTAATTCTGACGACTCCGACGAAGCTTCAATCTCCTGGATCTTCAACTTTAAGCTCCGAGCTCTTCGAGGTGGAAGGATGGCATCACGATCTCTCCACGGATCTTCGAACTCTCTAAACTCTCTCTATCGACCCTAAGGTCGTGGCTAATCAGCCAAAATTCGTGTGTATTCAATCTGGCTTCAAAAAGTCTATATATAACCCTAGAAACCCTTTACAAGTTGGAAAAGGCTGAATTTTCCCGTCTGGGGAGCTTACACGGCGTGTAAGCTCACAGTGCATTGAGCTTACACGGCATGTAAGCTCCAAAACGCAGCGTTTTGAGCTGTGCAGCACTCCGACTTGTTTCGATCATTCCCGCTCCGTTTGAACTCCGATTTGGTCTCCGTTTGAAGCGCTGGACTCGTGAGAGAGTCCTCTATAATGTGGTAACCTGGGGGCTCAACATAAAAGCTCAAAAAAGGGTAAAAATAGCCAGGAAATGGACAATGTACGCACTAGGAGCCGATAATCACAAAGTTACGACAAATGCACCAAATACTCATCAAAATGGCATCAAAGGGTATGAAATGTTGCTTAAATGGGCTGATAATCACGTCAAATCGAGTGTCATCAAAATACCCCACACTTAACCTTTTGCTTGTCCTCAAGCAAACTGAACTAGAACACACTCAAATTCACAAATGACACGAGATTAAACTGAGATTCAATTCTAACGATTTAGTTTAGACTGTTCCACGTAGAAAAAGTGACCTACACATGCAAGAACATCAACCAAACAAGTTTTCGATCTCACTAATTTATGCACACTTCAAGTAGTAGTTTTAACAAAGCTCATTTCTTGGCAAAACAATTAATTATGATTAACCGACTACGATAACACCATTTCTAATAAAAAAAGACTTTAAGCTCTAGCCATGATGTGGATGTGGAGGAAGGAAAAGTGACGTGGCTATCGACTCGACTTCATCCGTTTCTAGATCTGTACGTTACATGTTCTAGCTAGGACCGATTTAAACAACAATTTATTTCAAGTTTCAACTTCTTCATTTAATTTATTACTGCATACTAGTGCTCGATACCAAACACTTCACTTAGGTGTTGGACCTGCCTAGCTCACAGTATTTGTGCCTATGCTAGTGCTCAACCCGAACACTTCACTTAGGTGTCGGGCTTGCCTAGCTTTATTTTCAGCACTTTAAAGAACTTAACATTAACTTGAACAACTCAATTACTTGATTCAACAATTTAGCCACTTGGTCCTAGCTAGTTATAACTTTTTACACAAGATTTCGAATTGGATTTTCGTCTAATCTCAAGCCACAATCACAGGTGAAAAAATATGGAGTGAAAAACATGGAAGAAGCTAGCATTTATCATCTTAGAACGGTGTCATCGAGCTTTGTTATTAACAAGTCAATCAATTCAATTAATTCCAGTTCAACTACAAGAGTGATTTATGATCTGTTCTGACCTAGACTCATTTGATATCAGTTCCAACACGTTGGTTACAGGTTCTAAGTGGAACAGTCTAGACGTCATTGTTCAAAATTGAAGACAATTTAACATCAAAAGTCAAGAATTGAGCAATTCTATGCTAGAGTAATTGGACAGGAATCACGAGGCACACAAAGATATAGGCAATCAAGATCATGCATGGTTTTCTAACATCTTACCCCACACTTAGACTGTTCTGTGTCCTCACAGGACTAAACTAAAGGAGAGAGATACGAAGAACCTGAAGGGTGATGAGCGGTGTAGCGGATGAGCACGGAGAGTCCGGAGTGGAGCGGAGTAGCTACTCAAGTTCCTACAGAAACAAAAACAACAAAAAGATCAAAAGGATATCGGGACAAGTGCCCCGGATCCACACAGAAGAAAAGTGGATCGAGATCCGAAAAGAAGAAAAAAAGAAATGGAAAGGATAGAAACAACCTGATCACTGTTCCAAGGGCGGGGTGAAAATCAAAAGTCGAAACCGGTATAAATAGTCGGCAGAAAACACAAGATTTTCGGCGAAAATGATTGAAAATTTTCGGTGAAAATGTTTTGTAAAATCAAAATCCGGTTCGGCGAAAAGTTAAGTTGTTTTCGGTCGAGAAGTAGAAACAGGAGAACATGCCGGTTTTAAACACATATTTTCGGCGAAAATATGGGTGAATTTTCGCCGAAAATAATCTTGAAAATGGTCGGCAGTTTTTTTTTTCAACGGGGGCTTTAAAACAGAACGACTCGAAATGAAAACAACCGACTCCAGCCGTGGGTTGCCTCCCACGAAGCGCTCTTGTTTAACGTCCGTGAGCCAGACGATACCTGTTAGGGACCCCAACTTAGGAGTTCCTTGAAGTCAATCGTCTTCTTCAAGGACAGCGGTTGAGTGCCGTGTAGCACTCCAGAAGGGTGATATAGCTGGTAGTGCTCCAATAGATCGCGGTTCTGGTTGGATAACCAATTCTTCTCGAATTCTCCTACCGGAGGAGGAAAGAGGTAGTACGGCGCAGCATGGTCAATGAGCTCCATCTTCTCTACAGGTTGACTCGGCGGAAGTGTAGGTGAGGGTATCTCCTCAATCTCTATGTGCTCCTCTTCGGCTTCAACTTTAGGTTGGATTGGCTTTATGTCTTCATCAACCACCACCGCCAAGGATTCTTCTAGCTCATAATAGTCATGGATAGGATAATCATCTTCTTCTTCAAACAGCTCTTGAGCGTCTTCTGTCATTAACTGCTTTGGTTGCTCGAGCTTGATGTCCGTCGCGAGATGAGGTTGTAGCATTGAAGAGATATTATCCAAGGAAGATTGGGTTCTTGACGAGCATTGTTGATGTTCATGAAGCATCTCTTGGTTATCTCTAGCGCCACTTTGATGCTCTTGTTGGTGTGTCTCTTGGTAACCTTGTAGCATTGAAGATATTTTATCAAAGAGGGAGTCAAATCTCGCCGTTTGTTGTTGTTGTTGATGTAGCATCTCTTGGTAATCCTCAATATTCGGTGCTCCATTGACGCGCCACTCTTGGTACTGGTCATCCCACCTGTAATCCTGCATAATCAAAACTCAAAAGCACTACCCAGATAAATCATGGAAATATGGAGGAAAATTAAATGGTAAGGCGGAAAGGTAGAAGAATAATTTGCCAACTCTTCTTTCAAACAATTAGAAGAGTCCCCGGCAACGGCGCCAATTTGATGCTGCAGTTTTAGCGGTATCAAATAACTAATCTACCGAGGTAGACTAGATCGTATTCCACAGGGTTTCTACTAGTCGACTACTCAAAGAAGCTGGCAAATTACTCAGGTTTAAACACTTAGTGCGTGGTGTGAGTTCCACGACTTCTAATCTAATAAAGCAGGAAAATAAAAGACAGAAAAGTAAAAGGTTGACTAACGAGAAGATAGACGAACTTAGATTTCGAATCCCTCTTAGATCACCAGAGCATTGGCAATCAACAGATCAGCGGTTTTCAATTCTAATTCAATCGGTTTCTATACACCACCATAACTCCTTACCCTTAGGTTTAAGACTGGCGAACGTTCGCTCTATCCGATCTAACTACCAGGATTAACTAGCCGCCCGGGTACGGTCGCCTCTCGCAACGACTTAATTAACTGGTGCAATTACTAACGATTTATGAGCTACTCTTGCAGTGGATTAACCCTAATCGGTTCCTACGAAAGGCACACTCCAATTATAAGGTTAACTAGTTGAATTGATGTTTTAAAGAGAGGCGAGCGTTCGCTTCTATCCTCAGCTTAACAAGAATCTAAACTAGGTGATCAAGGAAGACAAGTTTATGCGCCAAAGCAGGGAACTGTCTAACGACTACGTCTAGTGACTACGTCTGGCGACTAACCCTAGCTTGCAAAAACCTAATCTAAGCGATCAACCAGAAAAGAAACATAAACAATCAAGAACAAAATAACCATGCAAAGAGAAACTGATTGAACTTTGAATCTAATTACCGCCGATCCGTGACCACTTTAAAGCCCTGGGTCACTTAGGGTTCATCTAATCTAAGCTCTACAAGTTCAGCTATCATAACGATAACAGAAGAATCAAAGGCAACAAAGGAAATCATCATACAGAGGAAGAACAGATAAGAACTGATAAACCTAATTCTGACGACTCCGGCGAAGCTTCAATCTCCTGGATCATCAACTTTAAGCTCCGAGCTCTTCGAGGTGGAAGGATGGCGTCACGATCTCTCCACGGATCTTCGAACTCTCTAAACTCTCTCTATCGACCCTAAGGTCGTGGCTAATCAGCCAAAATTCGTGTGTATTCAATCTGGCTTCAAAAAGTCTATATATAACCCTAGAAACCCTTTAAAAGTTGGAAAAGGCTGAATTTTCCTGTCTGGGGAGCTTACACGGCGTGTAAGCTCACAGTGCATTGAGCTTACACGGCATGTAAGCTCCAAAACGCAGCGTTTTGAGCTGTGCAGCACTCCGACTTGTTTCGATCATTCCCGCTCCGTTTGAACTCCGATTTGGTCTCCGTTTGAAGCGCTGGACTCGTGAGAGAGTCCTCTATAATGTGGTAACCTGGGGGCTCAACATAAAAGCTCACAAAAAGGGTAAAAATAGCCAAGAAATGGACAATGTACACACTAGGAGCTGATAATCACAAAGTTACGACAAATGCACCAAATACTCATCAAAATGGCATCAAAGGGTATGAAATGTTGCTTAAATGGGGCTGATAATCACGTCAAATCGAGTGTCATCAAAATACCCCACACTTAACCTTTTGCTTGTCCTCAAGCAAACTGAACTAGAACACACTCAAATTCACAAATGACACGAGATTAAACTGAGATTCAATTCTAACGATTTGGTTTAGACTGTTCCACGTAGAAAAAGTGACCTACACATGCAAGAACATCAACCAAACAAGTTTTCGATCTCACTAATTAAATGGGGCTGATAATCACGTCAAATTGAGTGTCATCACTCTAGCATTAGAATGGCTCAGTTCTTGATTTTTTATGTTAAGTTGTTGTTCAATCTTTCATAATGATGCTTAGACTGCTTAACCTAGAACTTGAGAACCAACGTGTTTACTTTGATGCTGAATTGTCTGGTCAGAACATATTTTTAAAATCACACTTGTAGTTTGTAGCCTTGATTGCATGAAAATGACCGAATCCGACTAGCAAACCAACTGTGAGCTTTTGATCCATTGCACGTAACTTGCAATTTCAATTCTTTTTGAGTGGTTTTCTGTTTGCTTGAATGAGTTAGAATTTGCATGAGACCTACTCGAGACCACACGATGACACGAGTTCTAGAATGATAGGGGAACCTAGATTCAGCTACTAAGCCAGATAGCCTACCAAACGATAAATCCATTAGGTTTAAACCCTTGAGCTTGGCCTATTCTTTCGGTTCGATATACATTACAGCCATTTCCCATTCTTTCATTCCCCGTTGATCCCCTGTGGTTGTAGTTCTAGATTGACCTACCAGAAGTCGGTTTGTGGTAACCTGCCTATAGCCATTAAACAGGTGGTCTTAGCTATTATGTCCAAACATGTAAACCCCTCTAGAAACTAAAAGAAAGAAACGGCACAAAGAAAAAAAATTAAAAAAATAAGAAAAATAAGAAAATTTCGAAAAAAGTAGAAAAAAAGAGAAAAGTTTTAAAGTTCTTAGTTCAATAAACGTTCTTCTCCCTGCATATGGAAGAACGAAGTCAAAAGAAAAAAATGTGTAAAGAAAATAAAGTACTAGGTTGCTTGAGGGTATCATAGGGCGAGCGTTCACTATTCCACCCGTGTCTGGTTAGACGGTAGGAAACCATGGGCTAGATTCGAGGGAAGTTAGTCGAAAGCTACACCGCATCAAGCCATCAGCATACATTCCCAGCATCCATCTAATGATAAACCCTTGTAGTGTAGAATTCGTTACAGTCCTAGCAGGGAAGTCCTTCTTGACTAGTTACTCGTGTTGTCACAGTGGTGGAGATGTGGTCGAATTGCAAACCTATGACAGAATTCAGTAACAGAAAATGATTGAGAGCAGAAACACGTTCTTAAACACAGAGAGTGAGAGTTCCCCGTTTACTAAATATTTCCTGTGTGAGGAGTCTGGTCGGTCAGGTCAAATTCGTGCATAATTGGTTGCTACTACTCGTCGTGTCCAGTTTTTAGTGAGACCAGGTTGTTTGGCTGATCAGTATGCATGTTAGGTTTCTTGTTCTAGGAATTATCTGTCTAATAATTCCTTGTGTTTGATTGAACTCCAATTTAATAAATCTTATCATTTGTGAACATGAGCGTTTCTATTCAGTTTGCTTTAGGACAAGCAAAAGCTTAAGTGTGGGGTATTTTGATGACACTCGATTTGACGTGATTATCAGCCTCATTTAAGCGACATTTCCATGCTTAAGACATGGTTTTTAGGGTAGAATAACGAATATTCACTCAACTACTCTATCTCGTGCCATTTGTGTTACTTTGGCCCGTTTCGGGTCTATTTCATGGTTTTCTAGTGTTTTCATATTAGCACAGGTTTTTGCTGTCAAATAAAGTAGCCAATGACGTGTCTAAGGCGTTGGAACCTCGAGGAATCGCACCGTAATCGATCCAAGGAGTCAATCAAGTCGAACCAAATCCTGCTCCCATTTACAAAGAAGTTTTCGGCGAAATTCCCTTGGAGTTTTCGGCGAAAACTCATGAAGAAATCGGCAGAGCTTACAAGAAGAACTTTTTGGCGAAAACACCAAGTTTTCGCCAAGAACCGACGGTCCGAAAATCACAGGAGAATACAGCCGAGCAGTCAACCCATTTACAAAGGAATTTTCGGCGAAAAATCCCTTCGGTTTTCGGCGAAAATTCCAGGCAAAATCTGTCGGTATTAGGGTTAAGTATAAATACTTAACCGGAGGCCCAAAATAAAAAACATCTCATAATACCAACTAATACCAAATACTTCGAGGATTCTCAAGAGTTCTGGAGTAGAGTTTAGAGTTCGAAGAGCCAGGAAGAGATCGTGACGCCATCCCTTTCATCTCGGAGACTCGGAGCTAGGATTGCAGATTACCGGAGATCGAAGTTCTTAATTAGGTTTTTCAGATCCTTTTTTGTTCTTCCTCTGTTCAAGATGAACTCTATCTTTGTCTTTGATTCTTTTGTGAAAGAACATGAGTAGCTAAACTCGTAGAGCTTAGGCTAGATGAACCCTAAGTGACCTAGGGCTTTAAAGCGGTCACGGATCGGCGGTGTAGTAACCAAATTTTGTCCGGGCTCACAAATTACCGGATGACCAGGGGGCCGTTGTTTTTTGGTCTCGAATAGTTAATAGTATGTCTTTCAGTTAGATTACTTAGGGTTAAGTGTTCGTGTTTCGTAGTTTTCTAGCTTGGGCCGATTTTGGGAAAGGAAATTTGGGCTTTCGGCCGATTGTTTGAGAGGCTTCGAAAGTACTGACTCCGATTGAACCCGGAGAAATGCACATTTGGAGTTACTTCCGGAAAATTATTGGGTTTTGTATTCAGTCAGAAAGGGATAGAGGTAGATCCAGACAAAGTAAAAGCCATTGCTGACATGCCTCCACCTAGGACTCAGAAAGAAGTACGAGGGTTTTTAGGACGTCTGAACTACATCAGTCATTTCATTTCGCACCTAACGCCGACATGTGAGCCTATCTTCAAGTTGCTAAAGAAGGACCGACCAGTTGAGTGGAATGAGGATTGTGAATCTGCGTTCCAAAGAGTTAAAGAATGCCTACAAAATCCACCGGTCCTAGTACCGCCAGTAGCAGGGAGACCACTGATACTGTATATGTCCGTTTTTGAGAATTCAGTGGGAGCAATGTTGGCACAACATGATGAGTCGGGGAAAAAGGAACACGCCATATACTACGCTAGCAAAAAGTTCACCGACTATGAGTCTCGATACACTCCACTCGAAAAGACTTGTGGGGCACTAGCTTGGGCAGCAAAAAGATTAAGGCATTACATGTTATATCACACGACCTACCTCATCTCTAAAATGGACCCGATCAAATACGTCTTTGAAAAGCCCGCATTATCAGGACGAATAGCAATATGGCAAGTTTTATTGGCTGAATATGTTATTACCTACACTTCCAGGAAGGCCATCAAAGGAAGCATAGTGGCGGATCACCTGGCAGAACACGCAATCTCAGACTCAGTGCCAATGATGATGAACTTCCCAGATGAGAATATAATGAATACTGAGGAATCAAAGGAGGGGCAAGTGAAGAAATCATGGATCATGAAATTTGACGGTGCCTCCAACGCGTTGGGACAAGGAGTAGGAGTGGTGTTCTTGTCGCCCGAGGGGAGGGTATACCCTATTACTGCAAAGTTGTGTTTCGAATGCACAAACAACGTAGCAGAGTACGAGGCATGTGCATTTGGAATCCAAGCGGCGCTTGAAATGGGTATTAAACACATGAAGGTGTATGGAGATTCAGCATTAGTAATATACCAGCTAAGGGAAGAATGGGAAATGAGAGACCACAAGCTCGTACCATACCAGAAATTCATAAAGGAAAAATAAGCAGATTCAAATCAATAGAGTTTGAACACATTTCAAGAGTTGACAATCAAATAGCTGACGCTCTAGCAACTCTATCATCGATGTACAAATTGGATGAGGCAGAAGGAAACCCCCGTATAGAAATAAGGAAGCAAGAAGCAGCCGCTTATATAGTAAATGTAGAGGAGGAACGTGATGGAAAACCCTGGTATCATGATATAATGGTATACATACAAAGGAAGGAGTACCCACAGGGGGCATCTGAGAATGACAAAAGGACCATGCGCAGACTCGCAATGGGATTCTACTTTGACGGTATCACGCTCTATAAAGTTAGTCATGATTCCACTCTGCTGAGATGTGTCGATTCACGAGAGGCCCAAAGAATAATGGAAGAGGTCCACGATGGA
This sequence comes from Linum lewisii, assembly GCA_034768395.1. Lineage (NCBI taxonomy): Eukaryota > Viridiplantae > Streptophyta > Magnoliopsida > Malpighiales > Linaceae > Linum > Linum lewisii. The sequence goes on along the minus strand of CM068301.1, from coordinate 52,746,231 downwards.
GTCTGGGGAACACATGCTGGGGGGGCACGCAGTGGCCAAGAAGATCCTCAGAATGGGTTATTATTGGACAAGGATGGATACTGATTGCATAAAATATGTTAGAGGGTGTCACAAATGCCAGATATACGCTGATGAGCTTCACGCACCACCTTCATCATTGCATGTTATGGCTTCGCCATGGCCATTTGCTGCACGGGGAATTGACGTCATTGGGATGATCGAACCAAAGGCTTCCAACGGGCACCGCTTCATCCTTGTGGCCATTGATTATTTCACTAAATGGGTTGAAGCTACATCATATGTGAGCATTACTAAGAGTGTAGTGACAAGATTCATCAAGAAGGACATCATATGCCGATACGGTCTGCCGGAGAGGTTGATAACTGACAACGCGAAAAACTTAAACAACAAAATCATGGACGAATTATGCGACCAATTCAAGATCAAGGATCACAATTCTGTGCCATATAGACCGAAAATGAATGGGGCAGTGGAAGCAGCGAACAAAAATATCAAGAAAATTGTCCAGAAAATGGTCGTCACTTACCGCGATTGGCATGACATGTTACCATTCGCCCTACATGGCTATAGAACGTCAGTAAGAACCTCAACAGGATCAACCCCTTTCCAGTTAGTCTACGACATGGAAGCAGTTTTACCCATAGAAGTGGAAATTCCCTCACTGAGGGTCATTATGGAGGCAGAACTGGAAGAGTCAGAATGGGTAAAATCCAGATATGACCAGCTGAACCTAATTGAAGAGAAGAGGCTGGCGGCAATTCACCATGGCCAAATGTACCAACGTAGGTTGATACGAGCTTTTGAAAAGAAGGTTAAACCTCGAAAGTTCCACGAAGGGGAACTCTTCATCAAGAAGCTATCCATCCGACAAAGCGATCCAAGAGGAAAATGGACTCCAAACTATGAAGGCCCTTACGTGGTGAAGAAGGCATTTTCAGGGGGAGCGTTAGTCTTGACAGATATGGATGGCGATGAATTGCCACATCCCGTTAATTCAGACTCAGTAAAGAAGTACTATACTTGATGATTCTCGATGTGATGCGTTAATACTGGTTTTCATTAATAAAAAGGAAGGTTTTGGTCACCTGGTAAATTGTGGAAAAATCTTTGTTGTTTCCTCCAAAAATATCTCTCGTGGTCAGATTTTAGCTTAGACAGAGTGTTTAGACAGATCACCCTACACTACACACCATAAAAGCCATTTTTTTATAAGGTTTTAAACGTGCCAATGCATTCACATGGTTACATCCGTTAAAAAATGGGAGTAAAAAATGGGAGTAAAAAAAACTGATAATAATAAATAAGAGATCCTTGAAGGGGTATTCGCGAAAGAGGCCAAGAGAAAAGAGAGTCCGAAAGCGGGGGGCACTCCATATGTTTTATTCTAGATCTTCTTCCGGGTCTAATCCGAGGAGGTCTTCTCTGAGTTATCAGCACCATGCGGTTTGTTAATCATGCGGGAGTTAGGGGATATGACGTTTGGAAGCTTAGGAAAATTTGTGAAAAGGATCAGAGGCTAAATGAAGGACGAAATTTATAAGACGTGTAGCTCAATGTGATGAATCCCTAGGAGGACCTGATAAGGACGTCAACCATGAGGAAAGCATGCGAGAGTCGCCAATGCCATACGTGTCACGAGCCTGTTTTGTCAAGAAACGTAGAAGAAAAAAACGACGACAAAAAAAAAACTTTTTTTATAGTATGTTATCGCGTTTTGCAACGCCATTCATCATAACATCACATGTGATTTTCACCCTGCACGCTGAAATCTTTATTGTTCATACAGAATTTGAAAAAAATCATGCATCATGACATTCCCACCTAATGACTTGGAGGATTAATACACAAACCCTCGGTATCCAGGGGCAGAATGGATCGCACATTTGGAACGGGTGATAAGTCAAGTTGAGACCCTAGTACACAAACCTTCAGCATCCAGGGGTAGAATGGATCGCACATTTGGAACGGGTGATAAGTCAAGCTGAGACCCTAGTACACAAACCCTCGGCATCCAGTGGCAGAATTGATCGCACATTTGGAACGGGTGATCAGTCAAGCTGAGACCCTAGTACACAAACCCTCGGCATCCTGGGGCAGAATGGATCGCACATTTGGAACGGGTGATAAGTCAAGCTGAGACCCTAGTACACAAACCCTCGGCATCCAGGGGCAGAATGGATCGCACATTTGGAACGGGTGATAAGTCAAGCTGAGACCCTAGTACACAAACCCTCGGCATCCAGGGGCAGAATGGATCGCACATTTGGAACGGGTGATAAGTCAAGCTGAGACCCTAGTACACAAACCCTCGGCATCCAGGGGCAGAATGGCTCGCATAGTTGGAACGGGTGATAAGTCGAGCTGAGACCCTAGTACACAAACCCTCGGCATCCAGGGGCAGAATGGATCGCACTCTGGGAACGGGTAATAAGTCAAGCTGAAACCCTAGTACATTTGCTTTTATGTTATGTGTATAGGTAGCCTGTTTTTTTATAGATGTTGTAGTTTTCGCCCCATGTTTGTTTAGCCTTTGTCCTAATTTCGCCAGTTCCTCTCAAAATTTGGTTGATACCTTTGTACAACTTTATGTTACAAACAAAAGTAGTACAAAGGGGGGCAACTGTAGTAACCAAATTTTGTCCGGGCTCGCAAATTACTGGATGACCAGGGGGCCGTTATTTTTTGGTCTCGAATAGTTAATAGTATGTCTTTCAGTTAGATTACTTAGGGTTAAGTGTTCGTGTTTCGTAGTTTTCTAGCTTGGGCCGATTTTGGGAAAGGAAATTTGGGCTTTCGGCCCACATGTTCTGAAGTTCAGGCTTCTAGCCCATTTTTCTGAGAAGTAGCAAAGAGGGGCGTGGGCCTTAAGGCCCACTCGTCCAACTCCTTAAAATCCAGCAAAAAAGAGTGCTTGTTTTTTACCCAAAGTGGTAATATTTGCATTAGTGTTCCTTTTTTGCTATAAAAGGGAGGTGGGGTAGGTCCCAAGGGGGCAGAGAACAGAAAAGGAAAGAGGCAGAAAAGAGGAAAGGAACAGAAAAGGAAAGAGGCAGGAAAAGGAAAGACACCAAAAGAGGAAATCCTCCCCAAAATTTACTTCTTCTGTCCACTTCTTGCTTCAATCAAAAAATCCAGAAATAGAAAAAGTTTCAAAGAGGGAAGAATCCACGGTTTTTACACAGAAATCACAGTACCAAAAGCCAAAAAGAAGCATCAAGTAAGGAGTTCAAGGCTCACTCATCTTCTCATCCTACCACTAAGTTCTACAAAAATCAAAGTGAGCATACCCACTCTTCAAAACTCCTTTTTTTTTCTTCAAGCTCTTTATCATACTTATGTCCCTGCATCATGAATACAACATTTTAAGCATGATATACACATATTTGTGATCTGTTAAGTGCTAAGATGTAAAGGGTAGCTTTTCAAGTTACTTTGTTTTAAGCTTTCATGAGTTTGTTCTAATTTCAGTTTTGTTTTCAACTTTTTACCTCTTCTTTAAACCCTCAATCCTATCATGTTAATAACTTAATTTTGTTCTATTTACCGTAAAGCAACAAAATCAAAAAAAAGTGAAACAGTAATAAAAGTAAGAGTCTTTGTCTCACTCATCTTAATTTAAGTGTCAACACTCTTGTTAACTCCTCCTTCTTTGGAGATTGGCCTACAGCAAAAGGGGAACATAGTTAGTATTTTTGTTCTTTCATGTACTAATTGTTTTCTACTGCTAAAAATGGGTATAAAGTTTTTTCTCATCTCTGTTTCTGTCCTGCCTTTGACCGGCACCGCCGCGCCGTCGCCACGCCGGCGACTCGTCACCGCCGCCGTGTTGGTCCCGCCGCCGTCCGGTTCCTACAAAATGATGAGGTCGCTTAATGTATAAAAAAATGAAAGAAACAAAAGAAAAGGTCTGAGAGTTTAAAAAAAAGGGGTGGGTTTTTTTTTTTTACCAGGTCGTCGCCGTCGCTGCACCGCCGCGCCGTCGCTGCCGCGTCGTCACGCCGCCGCGCGGCGTCGTAGTCTCCGCCGAGCCATCTTCTCGCCGCTGCTCCCATCTCTCCTCCTGTCCGATGTCTGGAGGGGGGGGAGTAGATGGTCAAAATCAGTAGGACAAACAAAAATAGAAGAGATAGGTTTAAATCTAAAGTTTTCGTCATAACAAGGGATAAATCTTCATTTTCGTGGTTTAAAATCCTGTAAGAAAAGAAAACGAAGGAACGAACATAAAGAGGTAGGGATCTTACCTTGCATGTTCGTCGGATGGCCGTCGGAGCAACTCGTGATCGCGACCCTTCGCGGAGATGGCCGGAGCTTGCCCCCGCCGACATCCTCCCTTCCGTCGGCGGAGGTAGGAGGTGTTGGTGTAGTCTTAGCCGACTTTTTCTTTGGTCGAATGTCGTCGGCGGCGGCTATTTGGTCAGGGTTTTGTCTTTTGGTTAGAAGAATCGAAAGAAGAAGGGAGATGGAAGTAGGGGGCGGCGGCGGCTGTTTGGTTTTTAGATTAGGGTTTTCGTTTTGGTGAGTGAAGAAGGAAGAAGAAGAGAGGAATTAGTTCCAGAAATTGAGAGAGAGAGAAGAGAGGGGCGGCTGAGTGAATGGTAACAATGGGGCTGATTTTTCAGCCTCCTTTAAGCTTATATATGGCGCGTTTAGGGTTTCCAAAATTACAAAATTGCCACCGTCTGCTACCGTCCCGCGTATTTACGATCTTGCCATTAATGACCGAATGGGCTGACCGATTTTTGCCTTTTTCGGCCGAAATGTGTTGGGCCCATTTCCTCTTTTGGTCTATTTAATTAGAACAAGCCCTAATCTTAATACTAACCTTTTTTTTTAATTTGGTTTAGATTAATCAAGCACAAAGATTAAATATTTCGTTAAGCAAATGATTTGGTTTAATAAAATCTCTTGACTATTTTGATATCGAAATTCGGTCGTTCCCGTGGACTGTGTGCTAATCATCGATAAGATTTGAGTTCGTCCGTTGAGCTTGTCATTAGGAATTAGTAGCGACTACTTCACATTCGTGAAGTATTGTGGAAATCCCGAGCTTAAAAAATCAAAATCGATATCATTTCGTACTCGCGAAACACCGTAGGAATCCCGAGCCTAAATTACTTGAGACCATTAAAAAACCCTTGGAATTAGTAACGAAAGATAACCCGTGAAAATTCTCCCTTTAAAATATAAATAACACTAAGGGGTCGTTTGGTATAGGATATCTCAGAAATCATGATATTTAAGATATCATGATATTAGGTAATATTGATATTGAGTGAATTGAGATAAATATTTCTGTTTGGTATGTGATATTAAGTGAGAAGTGAGGTAAGAAGTAGAATTACATTCTTGTCCTTGAATAATTATTTAAAGCAAGAGTGCAAGACATGGAATGGAATCACAGGAACACCACTCCTGCAAACTATACTCAAACACTTCTTCCTGATTAAAATTAGGCATTAAAATCAACAATTACATTCATCATAAGACTAGATACAAAGCCATCCATCCAAAGTAAACAGCAGCAACAAAAGAGTTATTGAAGAGGCTGCTTCATCCTTGATCGCTGCCAACCCTCAAGCTCATCACCAACTGATCACCTAGTGCAATTCCTCCATTCATGATTCCCTGGTTTGCTTATTGCCATCAGCACATATATCATCAGTTAGTCATTAACAAGATTATGAGGTGTTATTGTAGCTCTGCGTTTGATTGCAAACCATCTAACAATTAGCATTTCTCCGAACATATGCAGTCACATTTGGGAAAAAATACTCATGAAACAGTCACCCCTGCACCCAAGCACCAATTAATCTGGTTGATCTCTTCTTAACTCACGATATATCACTTCCTTTGGATCACCCTTTTCAATCAAGTAATCACAAGCAATCCCAAGCTGTTGGGATCTAGTGTTGAAATATTCCAACAATTGCAGGTGATCCTGAGATTTTCAGCAAAAGCCATTACATTTCAGCCATTCCAACATCTTTCTCTTCAATCTGGACTACCTCAAAACATGGAAACCTTACCTAAATCAATTCAAGAAACAGGGCAGATGACAAGAACCTTAGACCTAGATAAATTCTGGAATAAATCCACTATCAAGATAATCAATTCGTACCGTCGCCGGAAATAAATCCACTATCAAGATAATCAATTCGTACCTTCCGCCGCCGCACTGTACTTGCCGGCGTCCAGAGGGAAGTTGAGGATCGCCTTCTTGCCTCACTCCTCTGTACCGCCTCCCTTCTCCGCGGACGCTTCCGATCATCTTCGTATAGAAATCGAGCGTGTGCTTCTTCAACTGGTCTTCAAGTATAAGAAATTAGAGATAGAGATTGAGGAATCGCAGCTCAAAGAAGATGAGGACGATTCCATTGTTGGTGATGGCGGAGGAGAAGAGGTCCTTGAAGGAGAAGAGGTCCTTAAATAATTTAGTAAAATCTTAAAAAAAGTAAATTGCTCTTTAAGCTAATATAAAAAAGCAATAAAACCTTGAAAGATAAAAAAATCCCAAACCAACCCGATTTTAAAATGACGAACTACGTGGACTTTGATTCTTGCCCCCGAATACGGAGGCAGTCACTCGATTGGAGTCCGATTTTAAAATCCCCCCCTCCGTTACAATTTTATAAACTAAATCAATAAAATATAAAATTTTGAATTAGTAACGCAAACCCTAAATAGGGAGCGTGAACGCCTCTCTCCTTAATCAGCCGTCAAGAAAATAACCTTATCGCGATCGGTAGTACAGGTTTCCAGGCGTTGTGGGGGTGCTAATCCTTCCCCACACGTAACCGTCCCCGAATCCCGATCTCTGTTTCGCAGATCTAGTCCAAATCCGGTTGGATAGCCCGATTTGGACATACAAGCGTCCAATCCGCTCAAATGATTGGTGGCGACTCCAAAACCAAAAATAACCACGAAAAGCTTCGGAGGTGCCGGCCCGCCGCGAACAGAAACGTTCACGACAGGCGGTGATTAGATTCAAAGTTTAATCAGTTTCTCTTTCATGTTGGATTTGTTCTTCATTGTTCATGTTTCTTGCCTGGATTGATCATTATATTCTTGTTAAGCTAAGGATAGCAGCGAATGCTCGCCTTACTTTAAAACATCAAATCGAACAATTAACCTAATCATTGGAGTGTGCCTTTCGTAGGAACCAGTTAGGTTAATCCACTGCAAGAGTAACTCATAAATCGTTAGTAATTGCACCAGTTAGTTAAGTCATTGCGAGAGGCGATCGTACCCGGGCGGCTAATTAATCTTGGTAGCTAGATCGGATAGAGCGAACGTTCGCCAGTCTTAAACCTAAGGGTAAGGAGTTATGGTGGTGTCTTAGAATTGATTGAACGAGAATCGAAATCCGCTGATCTGTTGATTGCCAATGCTCTGGTGAACGAAGGGGATTCAAAGTCTAAGCTTGTCTGTCATCTTTGTTTAATTAACCAGCCTTTCAATCTGTTTTCAGTTTTAATTTTTAATTTCCGTGCATTTCTTAGAGTTAGAAGTCGTGGAACTCACACCACGCACAAAGTGTTAAATCTGAGTAATTTTCCTTTATATTTGAGTAATCAATTTTTAGAAGACCCGTGGAATACGATCTACCCTAGCTTCCAGCTTGGTAGTTATTTGATCACCACTCTATGATGGTTCATCATGTATGCTTGGACATGTGGATATGCTTGTACTAGCAACTCCTTAGGTGTTTGATACTGCATCACCCGGTTTGGTAGTATATTAATTAGGTAGGTTGCTGTGAGAACTGCCTCTCCCCATAAGTACTGAGGTACATTGTTGGTAAACAGCAGGGCTCGAGCTGTATCCAGTAGATGCCTATTCTTCCTCTCAGCTATTCCATTCTGCTGAGGGGTATCAACGCAGGAACTGTAGTGAACAATTCCTTGTTGGGACAAATAAGAACCTAAGCTCGTGTTGAAGTAATCATGAGCGTTATCAGTCTTTAAAACCTGAATCTTAGTGTGAAACTAAGTGAGAATCATCTTATAGAACTCCTTGAACATATCAGAGGTCTCTGATTTCTCCTTCATCAGAAATGTCCATGTGAGCCTAGTGTGGTCATCAATAAATGTGATGAACCACCTGGCCCATTGACATTCTTAACTCGAGATATTCTTGTAATCTACCAGTTCCAATCGTCCTCCCGGAGCATTCCTCCTGCAGGGAACAACGATCAGAACTGAACAGAACTATACAATTCAAGTCTCTAGTAATCTGACTAATCGAAATCAAATTACAGTGTAGAGCTGACACAAATAGTACAGGGAACAGTTCAATCCCATTAGTGATTCAAACCTTACCAATCCCTTCCACAGGCGATAAACTCCCATATGCAATTATAACCCCTACTTTCTTAGGATAGCATTAGTAATCATCTAACAGTTCCTTAGACCCGATCATGTGATCAGAACATCCAGAATCAATTATCCATTGATAACATTGAGTAGAGTTAACAGAGTATGCAGAGATCTAATTAACAGAGTAGCAAACAGCCCTGAATAGATGTCAGGAGGATTCGGTTGAGGTGCCTTACTCATCATTTTCGAGAAGACTTCTCCAAGGCACCAGCCTGTTCCTTAGAGAAAGGTGCTGGTTCAGGCTCCGATTCCATCTGTTTTTGGTAGTAGAAACGTGGGCCTGTTTCCTTCTCTCGGATCGTGGCTTCCAACCTGCTGGTTTCCCATTTAGTTCTGATGAACGCTGTAGGACGTATCAAATAACTAATCTACCAAGGTAGACTAGATCGTATTCTACTCAAGGTCTCTTCTTCTTGTCTACTCAAATATGTTGGCAAATTACTCAGGTTTAAACAGGTTGTGCGTGGTGTGAGTTCCACGACTTCTAATCTAATAAAGCAGGAAAATAAAAGTCAGAAAGATTAAAAGGTTGACTAACGAGAAGATAGACGAGCTTAGATTTCGAATCTCCCTTAGATCACCAAGGCAACGACAATCACAAGACCATCGGTTTTCAATTCTCATTCAATCGGGTTCTATACACCACCATAACTCCTGACCCTTAGGTTTAAGACTGGCGAACGTTCGCTCTATCCGATCTAGCTACCAAGATTAATTAGTCGCCTGGGTACGGTCGCCTCTCACAACGACTAAACTAACTGGTGGAATTACTAACGATTTATGAGTTACTCTTGCAGTGGATTAACCCTAACTGGTTCTTACGAAAGGCACACTCCAATGAATAGGTTAATTGGTTGAATTGATGTTTTAAAGAGAGGCGAGCGTTCGCTTCTATCCTCAACTTAACAAGAATCTAAACTAGTTGATCAAGGAAGACAAGTTTATGCGCCAAAGCAGGGAAGCTGTCTGGCGACTAACCCTAGCTTGCATAAACCTAATCTAGGCAACCAACCAGAAGAGAAACATAAACAATGAAGAACAAAACAACCATGCAAAGAGAAACTGATTGAACTTTGAATCTAATTACCGCCAATCCATGACCGCTTTAAAGCCCTGGGTCACTTAGGGTTCATCTAATCTAAGCTCTACAAGTTCAGCTACTCATAACGATAACAGAAGAATCAAAGGCAACAAAGGAAATCATCATACAGAGGAAGAACAGATAAGAACTGGAAAACCTAATTCTGACGACTCCGGTGAAGCTTCAATCTCCTGGATCTTCAACTTTAAGCTCCTAGCTCTCCGAGGTGGAAGGATGGCGTCACGATCTCTCCACAGATCTTCGAACTCTCTAAACTCTATCTATCGACCCTGGAGTCGGCTGACTCTCAAAAGTCTGATTTGTGAATAGTTGTTGGAATAATCCTCTCCCTCTGGCTGGCTGCCGACTACTTCTTTAAATAGGTAAGATTAGGGTTTTCCAACCTAGCCGCAGAAAAGGAAGGAGTTTTCGCCGAAAACTTCAGTTAAAATCTCCTGTGTGTTTTTCTTCAATAGTTTTCGGCGAAGACTTTAAGTTTTTGCCGAAAACATCAACTGAATCTGCGTTGGGTTTTCTTCTTGGATTTTCACCAAAAACTATGAAAGTTTTCATCGAAATATTCAGTGTAAAGCTGCTGACTTCGCCTGTGAGTTTCTTAAGGTATTTTCGCCGAAAACTATGTAGGTTTTTTGGCAAAAACATTGTGCTGGGCAGTTGGATCTTCGGTTCTGACTCCGGTTTGATTTCTGGTTCGATTCTAGTTCACTCCTTGAGGTCTTGAATACGTTCGTGGCTACGTAAATGATGGCAAAAACCTGTGCTATCACAAAAACACTAGAAAATCATCAAATAGACCCAAAAAGGGCCAAAGTAACCAAATCAGTAGGAAATAGAGTAGTTGAGTGAATATTCGCTATTCTACCCCTAAAACCACGTTTCAAGCAAGAAAATGTTGCTTAAATGAGGCTGAAAATCACATCAAATCGAGTGTCATCAAAATACCCCACACTTAAGCTTTTGCTTGTCCTCAAGCAAACTGAACTAGAACACACTCAAATTCACAAATGACACGAGATTAAACTGAGATTCAATTCTAACGATTTGGTTTAGACTGTTCCATGTAGAAAGAGTGACCTACACATGCAAGAACATCAACCAAATAAGTTTTCGATCTCACTAATTTCTGCACACTTCAAGTAGTAGTTTTTACAAAGCTCGTTTCTTGGCAAAACAATTAATTATAATTAACCGACTAGGATAACACCAATTCTAATAAAAAAGACTTTAAGCTCTAGCCATGATGTGGATGTGGAGGTAGGAAAAGTGACGTGGCTATCGACTCGACTTCATCCACCTCTAGATCTGTACGTTACATGTTCTTGCTAGGACCGATTTAAACAACAATTTCTTTCAAGATTCAAACTTCCTCCATTGATTTACTACATACTAGTGCTCGATACCAAACACTTCACTTACGTGTTGGACCTGCCTAGCTCACATTATTTGTGCCTATGCAGTTCTCAACCCGAACACTTCACTTAGGTGTCGGGCTTGCCTAGATTTATTTTCAGCACTTTATTACTTGATTTAACAATTTAGCCATTTGATCCTAGCTAGTTATAACTTTTTAACGATTTCGAATTGGATTTCCGTCTAATCTCAAGCCACAATCACAGGTGATCAAATATGGAGTGAAAAACATGGAAGAAGCTAGCATTTATCATCTTAGAACGGTGTTATCGGGCTTTGTTATTAACAAGTCAATCAGTTTAATTGATTCAAGTTTCAACTACAAGAGTGATTTATGATCTGTTCTAACCTAGACTCATTTAATATCAGTGCCAACACCTTGGTTACAGGTTCTAAGTGGAACAGTCTAGACGTCATTGTTTCAAAATTGAAGTCAATTTAACATCAAAAGTCAAGAATTGAGCAATTCTATGCTAGAGAATTTCAAAATTGAACCACAGAACCACAGAAAAGCAAACAAGATCATGCATAATCCTAGAATCCTACCCCACACTTAAACCGTTCTGTGTCCTCACAGGACTAAACTAGAGTAGAGAGATACGAGGAACCTGGACTGGGATGGTCGGTGTAGTGGATGAGCACGAAGAGTCTGGAGCGGAGCGGAGTAGCTACTCAAGTTCCTACAAAACAAAAACAACAAAAAGATCAAAAGGATACCGGGACAAGTGTCCCGGATCCACACAGAATAAAAGTCGAAACGAAGAAGTTTAAGGGAAATTTTGAAAAGTTTTTTGACTCTGTTTTTGAAAAGTTTTCGAAAATTTTCTGACCCAACTACAGTTTTCACCGAAAACTGGTGAAGTTTTCGGCGAAAACTACTTTGAAAACAAAGACAGACGACTTAACTAAACATTTCGCCGAAAACTTTAGAAGTTTTTCGTGAAAACTATTTCAAAAACAGAAACAGACTCAAACAAACTAAACATTTCGCCAAAAACTTTGGAAGTTTTCGGCGAAAACTCTGACCTGACACAGAAAAATAAAACAGACAAAAATAAAAGAAATCTGACACTTTGGCTCCCCGAAACTGACTCGAACGACGAAAAAGACTGACTCAAAAATTCAAAAACGGACTTCAGTCGTGCGTTTCCTCCCACGAAGCGCTCTCTTTTAACGTCCTTGAGCCCGACGGTACCTGTTAGAGACCCCGACTTAGGAGTTCCTTGAAGTCAATCGTCTTCTTCAAGGCCAGCGGTTGAGTGCCATGTAGCACTCCAGACGGGTGTTGCAGCTGGTAGTACTCTAGTAGATCGCAGTTCTGGTTGGATAACTAGTTCTCGAGGTCTCCTACTCGAGGAGGAAAGAGGTAGTACGACGGGGCGTGGTCAATGAGCTCCATCTTCTCCACCTGATGATCATCCAGAGGTCTCTCGGGATCGAGTATGTAAACTTCTAGATCCATGACTTTGTTGCTTTCCACGTGCTCGTCTCTGGCTTGATCTACAGGTTGGCTCGGCGGAGGGGTAGGTGAGGGTATCTCCTCAATCTCTATGTGCTCCTCTTCGGCTTCAATTTCAGGATGGATTGGCTCTATGTCTTCATCAACCACCACCGCCAAGGATTCTTCATCAGATGCTTCTAGCTCGCAATAGTCATGGGTGAGATTGTCATGTTCATCTTCGTACGGCTCTTAAGCATCTTCTTCCGTTAGTGGATTTGGTTGCTCGAGCTCGACATCCACCACGTTACGAGCTTGTATAATCGAAATGAGATCATCCAAGGCAGATTCTACTCTTGTCGTCTGTTGTCGATGCTGATGAGCTAGTATATACACCTCTTGGTGATTTTGTTGGTGGTGTGTAGCTTCTGGCTCTTCTTCGAAATACTCTTGAGCATCTTCTCCCATCAATTGCACTAGTCGCTTGAGCTCGGCATTCATTGCATCAACAGCATCGTCCATTGACTGGAGTTTGTCCACGACGGCTTGGGTGCTTGCCATCCATTGTTGATACTCATAAGTGTGTAAATCCATCTCTTGGGAGTCTTCAATATATGGTGCTTCATTGATGTACCACCCTTGGTATTGGTCATCCCGCCTGTAATCCTGCATAATCAAAACTCAAAAGCACTACCTAGGTAAATCATGGAAATATGGAGGAAAAATAAATGGTAAGATGGAAAGGTAGAAGAATAATTTGCCAACTCTTCTTTCAAATAATTAGAAGAGTCCCCGGCAACGGCGCCAATTTGATGAACGTTGTAGGACGTATCAAATAACTAATCTACCAAGGTAGACTAGATCGTATTCTACTCGAGGTCTCTTCTTCTTGTCTACTCAAATATGTTGGCAAATTACTCAGGTTTAAACAGGTTGTGCGTGGTGTGAGTTCCACGACTTCTAATCTAATAAAGCAGGAAAATTAAAGACAGAAAGATTAAAAGGTTGACTAACGAGAAGATAGACGAGCTTAGACTTCGAATCCCCCTTAGATCACCAAGGCAACGACAATCACAAGACCAGCAGTTTTCAATTCTCATTCAATCGGTTTCTATACATCACCATAACTCCTGACCCTTAGGTTTAAGACTGGCGAACGTTCGCTCTATCCGATCTAGCTACCAAGATTAATTAGTCGCCCGGGTACGGTCGCCTCTCGCAACGACTAAACTAACTGGTGGAATTACTAATGATTTATGAGTTACTCTTACAGTGGATTAACCCTAACTGGTTCCTACGAAAGGCACACTCCAATGAATAGGTTAATTGGTTGAATTGATGTTTTAAAGAGAGGCGAGCGTTCACTTCTATCCTCAGCTTAACAAGAATCTAAACTAGGTGATCAAGGAAGACAAGTTTATGCGCCAAAGCAGGGAAGCTGTCTGACGACTAACCCTAGCTTGCATAAACCTAATCTAGGCGACCAACCAGAAGAGAAACATAAACAATGAAGAACAAAACAACCATGCAAAGAGAAACTGATTGAACTTCGAATCTAATTACCGCCAATCCATGACCGCTTTAAAGCCCTGGGTCACTTAGGGTTCATCTAATCTAAGCTCTACAAGTTCAGCTACTCATAACGATAATAGAAGAATCAAAGGCAACAAAGGAAATCATCATACAGAGGAAGAATAGATAAGAACTCAAAAATCTAATTCTGACGACTCCGGCGAAGCTTCGATCTCTTGGATCTTCAACTTTAAGCTCCGAGCTCTCCGAGGTGGAAGGATGGCGTCACGATCTCTCCACAGATCTTCGAACTCTCTAAACTCTATCTATCGGCCCTGGAGTCGGCAGACTCTCAAAAGTCTAATTTGTGAATAGTTGTTGGAATAATCCTCTCCCTCTGGCTGGCTGCCGACTGCTTCTTTAAATAGGTAAGATTAGGGTTTTCCAACCCAGCCGCGAAAAAGGAAGGAGTTTTCGCCGAAAACTTCAGTAAAAATCTCCTGTGTGTTTTTCTTCAATAGTTTTCGGCGAAGACTTTAAGTTTTCACCAAAAACATCAGCTGAATCTGCGTTGGGTTTCTTCTTGGATTTTCGCTGAAAACTATGAAAGTTTTCGCCGAAATATTAAGTGTAAAGCTGCTGACTTCACTTGTGAGTTTCTTAAGGTATTTTCGCCGAAAACTATGTAGGTTTTTCGACGAAAACATTGTTCTGGGCAGTTGGATCTTCGGTTCTGACTCCGATTTGATTTATGGTTCGATTCTGGTTCACTCCTTGAGGTCTTGAATACGTCCGTGGCTACGTAAATGATGGCAAAAACCTGTGCTATCACAAAAACACTAGAAAACCATCAAATAGACCCAAAAAGAGCCAAAGTAACCAAATCGGTAGGAAATAGAGTAGTTGAGTGAATATTCGTTATTCTACCCCTAAAACCATGTTTCAAGCAAGGAAATGTTGTTTAAATGAGGCTGAAAATCACGTCAAATCGAGTGTCATCAAGTTCCCAACAGCCAGCCTTAACATGCCATTGTTTGTGACAGTGTTCACAAACTGGAACAGAATCTTTATCACGACTCTGTTGCTGTCTGTTCCTTGAGTGACTTCGGACAGCCAAGACAGAACCTTCCCCTTGATATTTGGGTTCAGGAATCATAAGTTGTCTCCTTCTCTCTTTCTTTTTTATATCAGCAAATGCCTCATTAAGGCTTGGGAAGGGCTTGGTGCTCATGATTCGTCCCTTGACATCATCCAAGTTCTGACTCAACCCTAGTAGAAAGTACAAGGTTCTTTTCTTTTCAACGTACTTCTTGAAGCGGGATTGATCAGCTGGTGTGTCCCAATGTTGATTTTCATACATATCTAGGTGCAGCCAGAAGCGCCCTAGAATGTTGAAGTACTCTGTTACATCTCTGTCTCCTTGCTTGAGATGAAACAGTTGTGTTTCGATCTCAAATAGGGCTGAGGAGTTTTCAACTGTTGAGTAAGTGGTACGAGCTGCCTCCCAGATTGCCTGAGCAGTTGGGTGGAGAAGATAGTTCTCCCCAATGTGCGGCATCATGGAGTGAATCAACCAGGTACGTACCAAGTTGTCATTCTCATTTCAGGTCTAGAACTTAGGGTCTTCGAGATCAGGTTGTTTGCTTACTCCCCTCAGATACCCTCCTCTACTCCGACCAGTGATATGCATCTCCACGGTTTTAGACCACTGGAGATAGTTCTTCCCATCCAACTTGTGTGTGGTGAGGATTCCAGAGTAGTCAGTTGTAGCCGAGGCCATGATGCTCGAGGAGCCTCCAGATGTACCATTCCCAATGCTCACAACACTGCTACTACTTGCTGATGTTGTCATGATTGGGGATCAACAGTATGGTGTGAAAGAATTTAGAGAAAGAAAAAAAAGAAGAGCCAACCGGAGAGCAAGATGATCGGCGGTGGCGGAAGAATTAGGTTAGAAAAGGCTCTATTACCGTGAAGATTTGTGTTAATCGACGGAAAGTAAATCTCGTTGATTTCTTGATTTAGTATTTGATCTAGGAGTTACATATATACAACTCTAGAATAGAGACCTTCCATATCTAGAATTCTAATATAGGCTAACTACCATATATACACTCAATAATTAAGGAGTCGTTTGGATAAGAGAATTTGAATGTCCACGGATTTGAGGTGGTCTGTAGGGTATTTAATTCCTGAGAATTGTAGGATATTTAGATTTCAGATTCCTTATTTGGATACCTAATTTAATTAAGGATTTGGATTAATGATACTTTTATTAATTCGTTAAAAGACACTATTGCCCCCATTTAAATTTCTCATCTATCTTCTTCTAATCTACTTCTCCTTCCCTTACAGCAAACAAACCGTTGGACATTGGCATCCCACCAGATCCGATGAACTACTTCAAATCCTATCCTATTGTGTTGTACCTGCTACTCTTCTTTCAAGAACTTGTGGAAGTGCAATTGCATTAACTTATACTCTCTTTTTTTCAATTCACAAATCCATCTGCTAGTTTTCTCTTACTTTCATGTGAATGATCTCAGTGTGAATGATGTCCATTGTACACATTTAATTAAACAAAAAAGCTAAAGTAGAAGAAACAAAACATAGTTTACCTAAAAAAAACAAAACATAGTGAATGATGCCAAGGTAATATTTAATCAAACCTATAAGTTAAAGCAGAAGAAACAAAAAGTACACATAAATGAATCAACTTCTTCCAGCTGAGTAAGAAGAAGAATAAGACCCAGGAAAATAATTGCAGAAGAAAAGGACGCAAGAAAATACGAAGAGAAAAAAGCGGTGAAAAAGACTACCGAGAAAGTAGGCAGCAGCAGAAGAAGAACTATAAGGAGGGTAGGACGTGTAAATTCACTAAGATATCTTAATTCCCTGATAGTGGTTGGGTTATTCGAAATCTCTGAAAAGAGATATTACAATATCACTAGGGAATTTGAGGCCCAATTCTCGGGATTAAATTTGGGCTACACAAACAGGACATTTGATGATATCCCTAAAAGCCACTCAATTCACTCTCTCAATTCCCTTATCCAAACGACCTCTAAATAGGAAGATAACTAAAACAGAAAGAGAATAACTTCCATTATTCTCAACAATAATAGTATTTTTGCAATACTAATATTGAGTTATGTAATTCGTCTGTTGAGCTGGTCTCTCTCAATTCCCTTATCCAAACGACCTCTAAATAGGAAGATAACTAAAACAGAAAGAGAATAACTTCCATTATTCTCAACAATAATAGTATTTTTGCAATACTAATATTGAGTTATGTAATTCGTCTGTTGAGCTGGTAATGGTATTTTACGACTGCTGTTATTGATTTGTTGTTTGTTGATATTGAAATGCCTTTGCCTCATGCTGATAATAATAATCTTTGATTAGGATGACTAATTCTCCTATTCGGAACCGTGGGAAAAGGATTAAGTTGGCTGTATAAAAAAAAGAAGCTGAAACATCCGGTTGAACCAAAACGTCTGGTAGACAGGAATGAACTGGTGAATAGGCAGGATGAACCTCCAGTTGGTGAATCTCAAATGTCTAGACAGCAAAGCAATGCTATGTAAACGATCTAATTTCATGAAATATAATATTTTTAGCTCATATTTGTCTTATTTCAGTTCAAACAGTAATATTAATGTGTGTTAACTGTGAGACATAAAATACCTATATAAATGTGTGATTCTAGTATATTCTCAATACTAGTATATAGTCTGTAATAGTATTTGGTTGTTTGTCAAATAGAATACCTATAATTGTGTGTCTAAACTAATATTTTGCTAATATTATTGTTGACAGATATGGATTGACAGTGCCAAATACAAGATGTAGTCCGAACAGAATTTTAGACCTCTGAAAGAAGCTTATACAGTTGGAGTTGAGTGATAGGGTAGATATGTTGGGGACTATTGGATTCGGGGGTACGATCAGGGTGATGATGAATTAGTTGTCGTTCGAATTCAGGAGTTCGGTTGTGGATATTTATGATGTCGAATCAAGGACATTCATAATAGGACCAGATATGAGATTAAAAATCTCTGAAGAATATGTGCATAATGTTTACGGGCTGCCAGAGGGTAAACAAGTAGTGAACTTGTCGAAAACAATGGCGAAGGAGATGAATGAAATGGTTGCAGCTCTTGGAGTTAAATTTGATAAGGTTGGCAGCATAAATGTTGACCTGAAAGACTTGAAGTACAGGTTGTACGAGATAGACGTGGACGTACATACATGGTGTCAGATGTATGTGCTATTTGTGACGGGGTCGTTGATATGCCCCAAAACTCAACCTTTGGCGTCTATGGAGTACGCAACGTTCATACAGATGAAACGTCTGAAAAATCTTATCTACTACAATTGGTGTAGCCCTGTGGCGGATCAACTGCATGAAGGAATGGTGAAAGAGAAGAAAGGAAAATACATAGAGGGTGATCTTCATCTTGTCATGGTAAGTAACAGTCACACTATTTAGTTCTAATTATTATGTATATGAAGAATTTATATTTAAAGGTTTATTTTACTTTGTTTGGAACAGGTTTGTATTTGCCAGAAGTACGGGAGCCGTGCGACTCGCCCTAGTCCAACAATTCCGTTTTGTGATTATTGGGATACACAAAAGGTCAAGGTTGATTTGAAGGCAATTCAAAGGAAATCGGGTTACAAAGAAAACGAAGCGAGTGCACCTGTTGGGAAACCACTTTTCGTGCCGGCCACCAATCAGATATTTACTGGAATGTCAACAGCTGAGGTAATATGAATTTGATAAAATAAAACTCATTTACATGATACTAATATTTAGAGTGAATATTTAGTATACCAAAACATAATTAAACTAATTCACAGCATGTATTTCAATTGTAGGTCATTGATATGCAAAAATGGATCACTTCGATATGGATAATTGTAATGTGCATCTTACGAGACTTGGAGATATAAGGCAGCAGAACATCACTGAAGGGAAAAGACAGCAGCAAAGAGACAGTCATAGCGATGGAGATGATTCCAGTGAGAAAATAGAATCTCTAGGCCTCAATGATGTACCAACAAATGTAGAGGATGAAGTAATGTCAGTTTCCAAAGGAAAGGAAGCTGGTCAAGGTTCAAATCAGTGCCAAAATAAATAAAAAATCATGCTGATCAGTTGTCATCTGTGAGTGAAATTGCAGCGGAATCTG
This sequence comes from Linum lewisii, assembly GCA_034768395.1. NCBI lineage: Eukaryota > Viridiplantae > Streptophyta > Magnoliopsida > Malpighiales > Linaceae > Linum > Linum lewisii. Next base: position 52,727,178 of record CM068301.1, on the reverse strand, counting down.
TTACGGTATGGTATTCTGATCCCAAATAGTAGTATTGTCCAAATAATAATTGTACTGATTATCTTATTTTGACAACAATAATGTTGTTGATTTGTTAATATTCTTGAGGATAATCGGTTTCATATATTGTTATGTTATAACTGTCTATACAGTTTTTTATCATTGTGATTTGCGTTGTCTTCTTATATCGTATATATGGCTTGAAAATGTTTTATCATTGTAATTACTAGTATTCTTACATACTATTATTCAGAAAATGGCTTTAACTTATTGTGTGTTCTTAGGGTCTTGATGTCAGTGATGATGATGATTTTGACGACATTCCATTGCAGTCACTCCTTAAAAAGGAAGGTTTGTAATGAGAACATCACAGAAGGAGGTGTTAGAACACGGTCAAAGAGGAGTCGGAAACCAGCTCCATCGATGGTCAGTCCATACACAACTGAGGGCAAGATGAAGAATCGAACAGAGAATGTAAAAAGGGCAGCAAAACCGTCAGAGTAACGCAAGTTTTCAATGGAATGTTAGAGAACATTGATGTTGAGGTGGAGGCTTTGAAGTCCTATATTCTCCATGCAAAGGATGAATGGTTAGTTGCCCAACTATATGTTATTTCTTTAAATCCGTAGAACAGTACTTAATTATGTTTATGGTGTGGTTTTGTATTTTGAAGGGAAGAATAAAATAATTGACTTTGGTACGGCTGAATTTTGTGTGCAAGCGACACAAATGGCTGAATTCCTTAGCCTGAAACCAGTTTGCTCACAAGTTGTGGACAGTTATGGTTACGCTTTGAACTGGTTGGCGGCTGAACATGGGGTTATTAAGAAGTGGATTTTCCCTTTAGGATTGGCGGTAAATTGTTTGATCTGTAACTCTGCTTTTTTGTATATTTTCTGGTTATTCAAAATACTAATTTATATTATTTGAATACTTGACAGGGAAATGTCCACACCAACATTAAAAAGCCAATTTCGAAATCTGCGAGCTATGGCTTGATTGCTGAAAGGGCCATTTATGGTCACACCTAGATGAGTAAATATGATGACATAACAAGTACTTGCGAAATTGTAAGTTTGTTGAAACTAAATACTCTTATTCTTGTCTGAGTTTGTGTTTGAACATAATACTGTTATTCTCTTGATACTATTATTCTTCGCTTACTTTGGTAAATTTTGGTATGTGACAAATGTGGATCTGGTGACAATAGTATTTTAGAAATAATATTACTGGTTCGTGTATTATAATCTATGATTTGGGTTATTATAATTACTCATACTATTACTATGATTAGGCTATGTTTCTATATATGTGTGCTTTATTAGACCCGTGTATATAAATGGTGAGGAGTCTTAGGAATAGGATAAATGAAGTTGTTCGATCGATTAATTAGATTTTCAAGCGTTCAATTGAGCGAGCAACTTTACTTAGTTGTGATGAATTTGTATCATTTTTTTGTAGTGGTGCTTCCTGATTCTACACAGTGATCATTATTCTATGTTCATTTTGAACACGAGAGATCAAAAGTACCAATTCTTTGACAGTCGGAGCACAGCTGGATTCGATCATCAGTGGATGACGATGGGTTACCGCGTGATGAAACATGTGTCTGAGTATTTCTCTAGCCGCGGTAAGTCCAGCAATTTCAAGTGGGAGATGATTAAGGGTATTAGACAATGTCATGGGAGTTCTTTTTGCAGAGACTACATCATGAGGATGTTCGAAAAATGGGATGGGAAGTATCTTCCGTGGATGGCTAAGGAGTGGAAGCATGAGACAGAAATTGGAGATTTCAAGGAAATCGTATTTTTGGAAATGTTTGCAAATCTTATGAGCAAGAGAGCGAAGGTTGTACTCGAAACAGGGATGGTGCACTACATAGTCAATCCATCGCAATTTCCAACTCCGTAGTGAAATAGTTTTCTAGGAGGTTTCTGGATTATGGAACAATGGTTGTTTGAATGGAATATTTTGTTTAATGATCAACATTTCTACTTGGCCTTAGTTGATTAGTAGTTTGGATTATTGTTGGATTAATTTTGTACTTAGAAGATTTTTCTTCTTGAATACTAGTATTTAGCTGGATGATTACTGATTTAGTTTTTTTTCCAGATTATGGATGAAGTAGTTTTCTTTGATTATTTGGTAAAATTGACCATCCACTCTTAATATTGTGATTAACATTGTCTCCTTATTATATTTGTGGAAGATAAGGTCTTATTTTTTCAGTACTATTATTCTTAATTAATTTAGTTTGGAAATTCTTAATATTCGTCTATACTATTATTTGGAAAATAATAGTATATGGATGAGTAGTCTTGAATACTATTTAGCTGGACGATTATTGATTTTGGTTTTCCAGACTATGGATGAAGTAGTTTTCTTTGATTATTTGGTAAAAAATTGACCATCTACTCTTAATATTGTGATTAGCATTGTCTCCTTATTATATTTGTGGAAGATAAGGTCTTATTTTTTCAGTACTATTATTCGTAATTAATTTAGTTCTAAAATTCTTTTCATTCGGCTATACTATTATTCAGAAAATACAATTATTTTGAGATTATTAAGAATGCCATGTTTCGAAATGAGTATTTATATATAATGGCAGCTTCAAACAAACATTATGATCCCAAAAAATGTTCTTGTATCAAAGATTATAAGATTGGTCAACTTAATAATGAAAAGAAGGAAAAAAAATTAGAAGTTCATTTTGTGACTTAAAAATTCGTGTATGGACATAGCTCGATTACTAGTAATAACATAATGAATGGAAATACTAGTAATTGTTAAATTGGATATATATATTCGTATATTAGCCCAAAAAAGGGAATTATACTTCAACACCATGTAGCCTTCACAGTTTGAAATAGACAAGCTAGATAAAGCCATATAACGATAAAAACCACAAAGTCAAACAATTACCAACAATTTCATACAAAATAATAGTATTAATATATTATAATAATTAGATAGTAAATATTCCACGCGTAGTGTATCTATGCGTTTATATTTAATCGAAGCAAGACAAACGAGAAAACTGATTGTAGTAATAAAGTAAACACACTAATCTAGTGCTTGCGAGGAACTAGCATTTTGACGACGAACTTTAGCGTGCTGCCTATGCATGTGTTGTCTCTTATGGATTTCTGTGTTGACTTCATCCTCTTATTTGATCTGTTTACAACGATCTTCTCCTTCAGCCCATTAGGGATTTGACGGCCTGCATATTTTGGTGGAGGTGGTGGTAAATGGACCGCTCCTGTAAGAAAACAATAGCATTATTAATATAAGGGTTTGATTGAAATTATAAAATGGTAAATGAAGTAAATTGTAAATATCTTGACCAGTGGTATTTGCGGCATTGTTAGGAACATCGTGTTGCTCGAGAATCATGGTGCACACACGGTTTCTACCAGCAGTTATTATTTCCTTCGCAACATTGTAGGTGGATACTAGTGGAGACGATTCTAATGCAAAGGCTGCAATTAGCGAGCATAAACTTTGATACCTGCCAGATTCGGATTCTGGCTCCTCTTCTATACCATTATTCAATATAATATCGACACCCAACTTTGCTATTTTAGACCAACGATCCTTAAAATATTTTTTTGGTATCGTACGGGGTCCAAAATGATTCCATTGCATTTCGAAATCCATAATCTTCAATATGTGACGACACAACCAACCGCATAAATCAAATACACGACATGTGCATTTGTAGTCCGAAGAAGAGGAGTTCACCATGACGCGACGCTCATCGATTCGAGTTTTTTTTTCCTCATTGAACTTAAACCAATCATACGCCTTAATGTTTTCTCCAATATCTATAGGGAAGCTTTTTGAAAAATAAGCAAACATGGCAGCATATTCCCTTTCAAAATGGATGAAAATTGTCTTGGTGTAAAACTGGAATGAAATGAAAATGACCATGATGGTTTATGAATGGAATACTGATAAGAATAAAATAATAGTATGTGAGCATGAAAAAGGTCTTAAAAGTGCATACCTTCGATGCTTGATCAACATGTGGATGAGATGTGTATCTTGCAGAAGCTACTGAGTTCATGCATTAAAATCAAGAAGTAATTTGTCAGCCCTCTTGCTCTCCAACAAACGGTTGAATTGAGTGAAGAATTGAAGTAAGTTGCACTTCATGTTTAGGAAAATTCTGAGGTTGCTATTGAACGACTCACTCAATTGAGAACTTCGCATACCGCACATGAAGTGGTTGTTAACCCATGCCGAAGACCACTGGTGGCGAAACTTGTATATGAAAGCTAACCAAGGATGACCATATGGACCTTTCCCTGGGAAATGTTTATTGATTGTCGACTCCCAACATTTGTCAAATCCATCTTCATCATCCACATCGAACATTAAGTTACAAAGGGATGAAATCATGCCCTCCTTCATGCCTTTCTTGATCTTGTCCTTTGCATTCTCAAATATATGAAAAGTGAAAAGTCCATGAAATGTATTAGGGAAAACGGCTCTAATACCTGCCGCTATGGCCGGACATTGATTGGTAAAAATTATCTTCGAATGTTTCTTCATACACTCTACAAATTTTTCAAACAACCATTTGAACCCCTCAGTAGTCTCCTCATAAATCAAGCAAGCTCCAAAAACAACCAACTTCCTGTGGTGGTTGAAACCAGTGAACACGGTTGCGATGAACGTACATAAAGTGGACTAATTAGTTACATATTATATTAGACAAATAATTATACTATCAATACTAGTATTTGAACTATACTAGTTTCATAAGGTTACAGACAGATTAATAGTATACTCACGAAAGCAAAAAGTAATTTTCATACCGAAGCTAGAACACAATAAATGTTGTCGTGCCAAGGTGACATACCTAAAGAACGGAAGGTATTGTTTGTCATGTATGTCGTGTCAAAGCTAATAACATCACCAAAAGCTTGATAGTCACGTTGCATCCTAACATTTGCCCAAAAAATACTTCCAATGTTCACCTTCGCATCCAATTGAAATTCATGGAAGAAACCGGGATCTCGGGCAGCTTCTTTCCTGAACCAGTTGTATAAGAATATGTGACCACCATCTTCAATATGACTGGACCAAAAACCTTTGACGAAATTAGCAAGATCGCTTCGGATGAATCCAAGTGATTTAATCCCACCGCTGCACTTGGCCATCAAATCGTACGAATCACAACCGCGAATACCAACAGAATCATGCATTTTAGCCAGCTATTGATGGGTTTCCGAAATCTTGCGCTTAGATCTAAAGAATTGCCTTAAATGCGGAGGCATAAACATGTGATTGTGCTTGAAAATCCAATGGTATATCTGGTACACATCTTTCTCACTATCCAGCTTCAGTGACATCAATGCTAAGCACCCACACCTAATATCAGTTTTTTTAAACACAGGTTCAGATTCAACAAGGACTGGAGGGGCATCTTGGTTATTCGGATCCAAATCGCTGTTATCCTTAAATGCTTCCTTGGTGCATGTAAGGTAAATATATTGGACCTTGTTTGTCTTGGCACCTTTACTGTCATACTTGTTTGTGGATCTTCTTTTGATCTCAAATCCGAGACTATGAGCATAGTCTCTGTAAAATAATTCAGCATCCTTGACAGTTTTGAACTCCAACGCCTCTCAATCAAATCTACCTCGGCCATCTAAAATTGAGAAAAAATTAAAGTTAATATAATAGTATTTTATGTAAAACACGTAAAAATACACAAATAAAAGAGATAAATATCAGTACTATACGAATAACGAAACATCAGAGTTCATAGAAAGGTTAAAAAAATGTAGATAGTAAAATACTAATATTAGCTAGATAAGAGTATCGGTTATTTATAACTAAAACAAAGAAAAGGGAACGAAATATCAACTAAAGATGATTACAAAAAAACACATAAAAAGTAAATCCTTTATTATCTTATGGAAAACACATGAATAACACATAATACAAAATTAGATAACTCTGGAATTATAGCAATACTGAAACATCGAGTTGATACTGAGTAATTAAAAATTGTAGATAGTGAAATACTAACATTAGCTCGATAACAGTATTTGATATTTATACCTCAAACAAAAAAACAGTAATGAAATAAAAACTATACATGATTATCGAAAGAATAAAGTCAACGTTACTAGCTAGAACCTAATATTATCATGACCAATAAAATAACTACCGAAATCAGTTTAGACAAAGTTGATGTATATAAATCAGCCATTCTTATCATGGACAATACGTGCACTATTATTTAGAGGAATTTACATGATGAATTTTTTGCAATACTTAAAAGTATGAATGGAAAAAATATCGTGGCCTTGCAAAATTCCGAGATTGGTAGAAGATGGTGCAGTATCCTCATTCGTTGCTGAATTATTTTCTTCGATCGGATCATCGAGAATGAGATTAAGATCAAAACCTCCACTCATAGGAGGCTGGTTGGCTTTATCGATAACCTCAGGAGGCTCCATGAGACAAGCAAACCGGCTGGGAAAATGATATGTACTGAATAATGAAAAAAACACGAAGGCAGAGGGAGGTTATATTTCAAATTTGAATCAACATATATTAGGCATAATTGAGTAAGTGTTATAAAGGATTGATTGCAGAGAATAAATATCCTATCCTTCCATAATTATTATCCTAAATAAATCAAATCTTATAAATGCAAACTAATTACATTAATTACATAGTATAATCTGCATAACATTAAGGCTTGAATCCAAAGACTGATATGGATTATGTATAGATGACATAAAATTCATTATCTCAGTCTATCTAAATCCATGCAAGTCTCACACAAAAAATAAAAATTGAGGACGGTATTTCAAAAATATTAAAATAATAATTGAACATTAAATTCTGAAAATCATTCTCATTGCTGGCGGGGGTTACAAGGAAGCAGCCGAAGTGGGTTATTAAAATGGATTATTGAATTAGATTAGATTATTAATTAAAAGATAAGATGAGATCAATGGTGGGGATTTAATTTTGTCCCGGTGACAAAAGAATGGTTTTGTCACCGCAAAAAATTCCGTGTCGAGCACACCATGCGGTTCGATCGATAATCAATTCAATTGACCGATCCGGTACTGGGTTTTAAAACATACTAGGTATCGAATTTGCGCTTCGCTGCGGAAGTGACGCAGAAATTATAACAGCCTGTGGTAGATAACTGTTGTAGCACGTGAATATGCAAAGTAGATATAGTTAAGTGGAACAAAGACTATCCTTATAGTCTAGAGGTAATGTAGCACAAATGGATAGTATTCTTACAGGCTACGAAGTTACGATTGGAGGCAAAATACATGGATGCTAGACAAAATACAAATAAATGAAACGAAGAGATTACATGACATCGTCTCAATTTTCTCTAACGATTGTGACTTTGAAATGGATTGGAGGAACTGTTGTGAGAAGCTCGAAGTAGCAAACGTGGTTGTTGGTTATTGAGTTTTCTGCTGCAAAATCTACCCAGCCGATGCTAACGTACTTCTTCTGCTGTAAATAGGTCTTTGTTTTCCATAAGCGACGACCATTTTGTAACAGCACAGTCTTAACCTTTTTCAAAATAGGATGTGCCTCACTGAAAGGTAATGGTATATGCTGCGTGAAAAGAATGCATAATGTGTGTAAAGATTATTTGGTTTGTGTTAGCATGTGTGGAGATGAGTTGGTGATAGAGAACATACCACAATTTCTGTAGCTGTTGCAGGACATCTACTCAATTCAAGTTTGAAGAAAGGATAGTTGTAATGGAAAGTAGCAGCAGTTACAACTTCAAGGATTTCATTTTCATCTAGAATTGACACAAAAAAAATGTGGTTAAGGCTGAGTACTGATGACACTCGATTTGACGTGATTATCAGCCTCATTTAAGCGACATTTCTTTGCTTAAGACATGGTTTTTAGGGTAGAATAACGAATATTCAATCGATTGCCCTATCTCGTGCCATTTGTGTTACCTTGGCCCGTTTCGGGTCTATTTGATGGTTTTCTAGTGTTTTTGTGTTAGCACAGGTTTTTGCCGTCAGATAAAGTAGCCATGGACGTGTCTAAGGCGTTGGAACATCGAGGAACTGAACCGGAATCGATCAAAGGAGCCAATCAAAGTCAAACAAAATCCTGCCCGATTACAAAGATATTTTCGCCAAAAATCACCTATTGATTTCGCCAAAAATAACATCACATATCGACTGATGCCACTTGAAGGATGGTTTCGGCAAAATCGATCAAGTGTTCGGTCCGAGAAGAAAGGGCAGAGAGATCACTTCCATTCACAAGCATATTTTTGGCGAAAATATCCCTATATTTTCGGCGAAAATAATAGAGTAATCCAGATCAGTTATGGTTAAGTATAAATACTTAACCCGACGGCCCAAAGGAAAAGACACAATCATATCATAATTTACATCAGAAAATACTTTTTTTGAATCAGAATCCTGTCAAGTTCTGGAGCGAAGAGTTAGAGTTCGAAGAGCCGGAGAGAGATCGTGACGCCATCCCTTCCACCTCGACGAACCAGAGCTAGGAGTGTTATCTACCGAAGACCGAAGTCTGTCAGAGTCGTCTAAATGAGGTTTTTCAGATTCTATTCTGTTCTTCCTCTGACTGATGAACTCTTTCTTTGTCTTTGTTGCTTTTGTAATAATCATGAGTAGCTAAACTCGTTAGAGCTTAGACTAGATGAACCCTAAGTGACCCAGGGCTTTAAAGCGGTCACGGATCGGCGGTGATTAGATTCGAAATTCAATCAGTTCTTTTTCATGTTTGATTTGTTCTTCATTATTCATGTTTCTTGTCTGGATTGATCACCTAGATTAGATTCTGGTTAAGTTAAGGATAGAAGCGAACGCTCGCCTTACTTTAGAACATCAAATTGAACAATTAACCTTATAATTGGAGCGTGCCTTTCATAGGAACCGGTTAGGGTTAATTCACTGCAAGAGTAACTCATTAATCATTAGTAATTACACCAGTTAATTAAGTCGTTGCGAGAGGCGACCGTACCCGGGCGGCTAGTTAATCTTGGTAGTTAGAACGGATAGAGCGAACGTTCGCCGGTCTTAAACCTAAGGGTAAGGAGTTATGGTGATGTCTTAGTAATTGATTGAACGAGAATCGAAATCCGCTGATCTGTTGATTGCCAATGCTCTGGGGAACGAAGGGGGATTCAAAGTCTAAGTTCGTCTGTCATCCTTGTTTTCAAACCCTAATTTCCAATCTGCTTTAGTTTAATTTTTAATTTATCCGCATTTGTAGATTTAGAAGTCGTGGAACTCACACCACGCACAACCTGCTTGCATTCAAGTATTTTGCCAGTTTTAAAGTAGTCAATCCTAGAAGACCCTCGGAATACGATCTGCTTAGCTCTAGTTAGCTGGGTAGTATTTGATCAACCGCTCGACTGCGATCGGCCATCAAATTGGCGCCGTTGCCGGGGACTTCTTTTGATTGTTCGAAAGAAGAACTGGCAATTTATTCTTCTATTTTCCATCTTTCATCTTTCCATCCACTTCAATTTTACATTGGTTTTGTTTGTCTTTGTTATCTGTAGGTTTACAGGTGTATGCCTCACCGTCCTTGGACTCGCTCTCAAACCGAATAGGCTAAGAGTGCAGAGAGACCAGGCAGTTCTGCTACACCTCTACGATCACAGATTCTGAAGAAAGGCAGATCCAATCCATTCATCACTCCGATCAAGATCGAGGAACCGAATGAGAGTTCCTCATCTCCATTTTCACCTGTACCGTCATCTTCATCCGCTTCATACACCGAGTCACTCTCACCTCCTCCATCTCCCGCCATGGAGGATAGATTACCACCACCACCACCAAATGGCGATCAACCGCCGCCGCCACCACCTGCACAGAAGAGTCTAGCAGACTATAACAAGCCGAGCGCGACTAGCGTTCGATCTGCCATTGCCGTTCCGCGCATTGAAGGAAATCCTGACTATGAGATCAAGATTCCATTCTTGACTATGATCTCTAGGGATTTACAGTTTGAAGGCAGGCCCCTAGACAATCCGTGCACTCATCTTGCAGACTTCCTTGATCTCTGCAGTACTTTCAAGAGCGGAAACCTCGACAAAAACACTCTTTGTCTAAGAGCTTTCCCGTTCTCTCTGAAAGGCCCTGCTAAGAGGTGGCTTACTGGCAAACCACCTGGCTTTTACATTGATTGGGATACTCTGGCTCAGGACTTCGTTGAAGAATACTTCCCTCCGGCCAGAATAACCGCCATCAAGGACAACATCGCCAGATTCTCCCAGAAAGAAGGAGAAAGCTTATATGATACTTGGAATCGATTCCAAGAATTTCTCTACACCTGCCCTCATCATGGATTCGAGCAGAGGTAGTTAGCTGAGATCTTTGCTCGAGGACTTCGAGAAGAATCTGCCGAATGAGTCAATTCTCTAGCTGAAGGGGATTGCACTACACTAACACATGAAGCTGCTCTTCTTCTCTTCGCAAACTGTGCTTCCAAGTCAAGGAACTGGGAACGACAATCTGAAGGATCAAGGAGCAAGCTAGATCTCGAAGCTACAATCAAAGCAGAGGTAGAGAAGCATTTGAAGAAGTCTACCACACCGATCAAGCCGCCGGCAGCCTCTGTCTATGTTGCCGATTGCGAGTGGTGTGGAGCTTGCGCACATAACGGAGGCCGTTGTCAGAATTTTGGTAAGGCAGAAGTCTGGTCTGCCGAAGAGGTAAATTTCATCCAACAAGGCTTCGTCAATAATCAGAATGGTTATGCTGGCTATCGTAACTTCAGACAGCAAGGGAACTATCAAGACAGACCTCCCTACAATGCTGGCGCCAACCATAACTAGAACCAGAATAACCGCCCGGCTGGTCCAGCTCAGGATCAGAAGCCTAACCATCCGCCGGCAGGTGTCTACCACCCGCCGCATCGCAATCCGGGTAATTATGGAACTGCTCCTGGCAATCGCCAGAATCAATATCTTAACAATACCTATCCAGGGCAGCATCAAAGAGAGAACAATGTCAGTGACCTGGATAAGAAGCTCAGCCAGATCATCACTAGACTCGATGATCATGGCAGTCAGTTCAAGGCTCAAGCTCTTCTCAATCAAGAACAGATAGCATCTGGACAAAGGATTGAGCAAGCCCTGAACAACATCTTGAGCATGCTAGCATCTGGTCGACCATTTGGCCAACTTCCAAGTCAGACAGATCCGAATCCGAGGAAGGAGCAAGCCAAGATGGTAACCGCTCGAAAACTCCCAAACTTAATTGCTGATGCTTGTTTTGTATTGCGCAGGATCGCTGAGACTCCGGAGGAAGAAGAAAAAGAAGAAGAACAGAAATCGGCGCCTAAGGAGGAAGATCCTCCTCTTGCACCGTACGTCATGAAACCTCCTTTTCCTAGAGCATTGCTGCCAAATGCAAGGATCGAGACTGGCATGAAGGGGAACAAGGAAGGATATCTTGACATTCGTATTAAGAAACCTGCTTCTCCATATCCAGCTAAGTTATCTGATCCTGGTTCTTATACCTTGCCTTTGGTCATTAATGATGTTGAGATTAAACGTTGCTTAGTTGATCTAGGAGCGCCTGTTAATGTCATGCCTATGAGCCTGTTTGAAAAGTTAAACCTAGGAGAACTTGAACCGCCTAGTATGCAACTTGTCTTTGCTGACAGATCACTTAAAACCCCTAAGGGAGAGATTAAAGACGTTGTCACTAAATGTGGTTCGTTAACGTTTTTAGCTGACTATGTGATTATGGATACTAGTACAGATGATGCTACTATTCTCATAGGTCGACCTTTCATGGCTACTACTGGAATGAATATTAACGTTCCAAATGGTTCCTTAACTCTAAGGGTCGGTAAAGAAACGAAAACGTTCCGTCTTAAAGATGGCATGAAATATGACTCTAGGAATGAAGAATCTCACTGCCTAGCTGTTGAAACTGTGGAGTTGACTCCGGTCAACTCCGTTACTAATGCTTCTTCCAGTGTCTCTAGATCAGTTGTTGCTGCAGATATTAAACAGGTCATTAAGAAGAAGCCAGAAACTTCGGTTCAGAAGCTGCCAAGAAGAAGAAGGAACTGCAAGCCTCTTCTAAGCCACCGAGCACTAAATCGAGCAGGCCTCGGGGAAAGAACAAGAAGACGAAGACCTAAATGTTCTGGAGACCAAAAGTTTCGCCGTCTTCCACGAGCCAGCTGCACCACCAATTAGTTCCGAGAAACCGGCACCGGAACAAGTATGGAAGGAGAAGCCGAAAGCATCTCTTAAGGAAATACTGACGATCACCGATCCTGGTGATACCAAGCCGAAGATAAAAAGAAAAGAAGAAGCCGACAGCCTTCATTCCTTCCATCGTAACAATCAAGAAGGATGATCTCTCCAGAGAACTGTTCGGACCGTCCAAGTTCGTCGATCATCTTCCCGATGGACGTACCAAGCTTTTGCATGCAAACGGGAAGAGATTCACGCTTACCGGAGAAGTCCCGAAGCTGTACTTTATGAACTCCGACGTGAGCGTTAAGGAGAATCTAAGTTGGGATGTCTCCTAATACCGTCCAGGTATCGTCCAGCTCAAGGACGTTAATAAAAGAGCGCTTCGTGGGAGGCAACCCATGGCTGGAGTCTGTTTTAATTTTTGTCAACTTGGTATTTTAGAGTCGGTTCGGGGGAGCCAAAAGTGTCAGTTTGTTTGATTTATTATTTTTCATATAGAGTCTGTGTGTCATCGAGTCAGTTGCAAGTTGATTGAGGTCGTTCCGATTTTTGTGGATTTAACTGTGATTTTCTGAAGTTGGCCGGATTTGCGAAAATATTTTAAACCCGAACAGTTCAAAATTTTCGGCGAAATCACCCCTCATTTTAGGCGAATTCGCCTTTTGGTTTTCACTGAATCTCCCTGTTCATTATTTTCGGTTCGAAAAGCTGTTTGTTCTCGGCGAAACGATTTTTGAAGACCAACAGCCATTTTAATTAAAATTTTCGGCGAAACCATATGATTATTTTCGGCGAAATTACCTTCGAAAATCGGCAGTGCATTTGAACTGAAATTTTCGGCGAACCACCCTCCTATTTTCGCCGAAAATAATTTTGAAAATCACTCCACTATTCCTTTAAAATCCGGATTTACCCCCTCTCTCATCCACTTTCATTTTCGTTCACAACACCCGAAAATCCCTTCCCCCTTATCTTTTTAAAATCGTCGCCGCCACCCACCTCTTTAAAACCGCCGTCGCCGCCATTTCCCGCCGCCGCTCCCTTCCCCTCTCCATTCCGATTCCGTCGAGCCCTAGAACAGCCGAATCGGAGCTCTACAGCTCCAGTTCACCGAAACCCTAGTTTTCAAGGTTTTTCACCGATTCCTCCCAACCCGTTCATTTTTAGCAGTCATGGCTTCAAGGTAAGTTGTAGAACTTTTCAATACGAATATTTTGACATATGGATTGCTGAATTTCGTCAGGGTTGACTTTCGGTTGACTTTTGGTTTGCCTCGTTTCGCGTACCGACTGTTTTTGTGTGATTATAGAACTGTTCTAGCATGCTTAGGGAGTTTCGTGCTTAATTTCCATATCATTTGATCATGTGTTGCTATGCATACAATAAATTGTTTGTTCTGTTGACTTATGATAAATGTCGGTTTGACTTTGAATTGTTGTGATCATTTGGCTGCCTGATGTGCTCATTCTCGTTCGTATTATCGTGCTTGCCATTTGAGATCATATTTTACCGTCATTCTACAAAGTATGATAGTCTTGCCATGATTAGGGTTCAATAAGCTTAAATGTAGACTTTCTGAATGTCGGTTTGACTATTTGAACTCTGATTGTGCTTATCCGATTCTAGCTGTTCCTAAGTATGTATTTTACTGTCTATGATTACCGGTTACTCCGCTTTGCTTACCCCACTTAGTTTCCCTCATTTCTTTGTGAAATTGAGTTTTTCTACTAAGTGTGGGGTAGGGTTTTAGTTAACTAATCTGGTTTCATTCTGGTCTTAGGAACACCACTTATGAGCGCAGGACTAAGGCGCGACTTGATGGCGCCTCGAGCTCAGGAGCTGCCGCTCCCGTCACACCCGCCATTCTGGGTCCTCCACCCGCACTACCTCGCCGGGCTGGATACCATCGCACTATCGCCCGTCAACCCGACTTCTACTTTGAGTGCTTCCAGAAGCTCGAGCACGTTCGGGGAGCTGACGTGCGCCCTCTCTCCATGGAGTCTCTCTTCGATCACGACGAGGACTACCACCGGAATGTGCATGACGCCCTAGCACCGGCAGGTCTCCTAGAGCTGACCACCATCGCTGCCGAGTTCCCAGACATTGCCCTCCAGGAGTTCTGGGCAACCTTGATCTGGATGAGCACAAGAGGAAGCAGCGCCAGAAGGTTGTCACCTTCTATCTTGGTGGGGTGTACAGGTAGCTCACCTACGATGAGTTTGCTGCTCATCTTGGCATCCCCTACGAGCATTATCACGATCATCACCTAGGTTGGGGCGAAGATGATGACGACGAGGAGTACAACGCGCTCTGGAGCCACATGACAGGCGTGCCTGGCGATCGCCTCGGGATGAACAACTCAGTTAAGTCTCTCTCTCACCCGCTCTATAAATTTATTCATATGGTTTGGCGGAGGTCGCTTTTATATGTTCCAGATAAGGATCGCCACCATATCCTCAAGGAGGAGCTCATGCTTCTCTGAGCCATCCGAGAGAGCTACCCTCTCCACCCCGGCTGGGTGCTGGCACGCATCTTCCGCCAGAAGACCAGGAGGAAGACGCCACCTCGCAGACTCCTGGGGGGCAACTTCATAGGACAGCTCATCATCTCCTTCGGCATCAGCCATGAATATGGCCCGCACATTCCACGACACCCAGTTAGGACCGTTGGAGGAGACTTAGCGGTTGAGTACGACTTAGAACTCGACCTCAGCCCCCATGTAGCAGCAGATCCTCCACTCCAGCCTGTGGTCGAGTCGGAGGAAGAGGATGATGTTGAGGAGCAGCAGCCCCAGCCGCCGCCAGTATTCCACGATTATATACCCTCGCCACATCATCAGGCAGGGTATGCTCACCAGTCGCCGCCGCACATTCCTGATCATTACCAGGTGCCTCCCCAACAGCCGCGACACCACCCAGCGGATGTTGGAGAGTTATACGAGCGACTGCAGGAATGGCGCATCACCGACAACGCCACGCAAGAGGCGCGATGGACTATTATGCAGCAGCATATGCGCCGCGCCGACAGGCAATATGAGGCACAGATGGCGTGGCAACGCCAGCTCGGCAAATTTCTCCATTTTCCACCTCCCGGTTCACCGGACCAGCAGTGATCGGGTTGTATCCCTTTTCTGGTGTCTTCTTTTTATTTATTCTTTTCGGATTTCGGTCCAACTTTTTTCTGTGTGGATCCGGGGCACTTGTCACGGTTTCTTTTTATGTTTTATTTGTTTTTGTTTTGTAGGCAATTGGAAGATTCCCTTTGCTTCGCTTGGGTAGATTCCCTCCGCTCCGAGGACCCGTGCTCATCCCCTACACCAATCATCTCGGTCCAGGTTCTTCTACTTCACTCTGAACTCTAGAATTAGTCCTGTGAGGACACAGTCCGATTTCAGTGTGGGGTAGGATGCTAGAGAACCTTGCATGAACTTGATTGCCCTTGATTGTGTTCTATGTGTGCCTCGTGATTCCATTCCAGTCTCTCTAGCATTAGAATGGCTCAATTCTTGATTTTTGATGTTAAGCTGTTGTTCAAACCTTCATAATGATGCTTAGACTGCTTAACCTAGAACTTGAGAACCAACTTGTATACTTTGATGCTAAATTGCCTGGTCAGAACAGAATTTTTAAATCACACTTGTAGTTTGTAGCCTTGATTGCATGAAAATGACCGAATCCGACTAGCAAACCAACTGTGAGCTTTTGATCCATTGCACGTAACTTGCAATTTTAATTCTTTCTGAGTGGTTTCTATTTACTTGAATGAGTTAGAATTTGCATGAGACCTACTCGAGACCACACGATGACACGAGTTCTAGAAGGATAGGGGCACCTAGATTCAGCTACTAAGCTAGATAGCCTACCAAACCATAAATCCACTAGGTTTAGACCCTTGAGCTTGGCCTGTTTTTTTCGGTTCGATAATACATTACAGCCATTTCCCATTTCTTTCATTCCCCGTTGATCCCCTGTGGTTGTAGTTCTACATTGACCTACCGGAAGTCGGTTTGTGGTAACTTGCCTATAGCCATTAAACAGGTGGTCTTAGCTAATATGTCCAGACGTGTAAACCCCTCTAGCAACTAAAAGAAAATCGGCACAAAGAAAAAAAATAGAAAAAGAAAGAAAAAGAGAAAATTCGAAAAAATGAAGAAAAGAAGAAAGTCAGAAAAGTTCAAAAGTGTAGTTCAAATAAAACGTTCTTCTCCCTACAAATGGAAGAACGAAGTCAAAATAAAAGTTTAAAAGAAAAATTGTGCAAAAGAAGAAAAAAAAAATAAAGTGCTAGGTTGCTTGAGGGTATCATAGGACGAGCGTTCATTATTCCACCCGTGTTTGGTTAGACGGTAGGAAGCCATAGATTAGATTCGAGGGAAGTTAGTCGAAAGCTACACCGCACAAAGCCATCATCATACATTCCCATCATCCATCTCATTATAAACCCAAGTAGTGTAGATTTCATTACGGTCCCAGCAGGGAAGTCCTTCTTGACTAGATACTCGTGTTGTCACAGTGGTGGAGATGTGGTCAAAATGCAAACTTATGACAGAATTCGGTAACAGAAAATGATCGAGAGCAGAAACACGTCCTTAAACACAGAGAGTGAGAGTTCCCATTGCACTATATATCCTGTGTGAGGAGTCTGGTCGGTCAGGTCAAATTCGTGCATAATTGGTTGCTAATTACTTGTCGTGTGCAGTTTATTAGTGAGACCAGGTAGTTTGGCTGATCTGTATGCATGTTAGGTTTCTTGTTCTAGGATCGATCTGTCTAATAATTCATTGTGTTTGATTGAGCTCCAATTTAATTGATCTTATCATTTATGAACATGAGCATTTCTATTCAGTTTGCTTGAGGACAAGCAAAAGCTTAAGTGTGGGGTATTTGATGACACTCGATTTGACGTGATTATCAGCCTCATTTAAGCGACATTTCTTTGCTTAAGACATGGTTTTTAGGGTAGAATAACGAATATTCAATCGATTGCCCTATCTCGTGCCATTTGTGTTACCTTGGCCCGTTTCGGGTCTATTTGATGGTTTTCTAGTGTTTTTGTGTTAGCACAGGTTTTTGCCGTCAGATAAAGTAGCCATGGGCGTGTCTAAGGCGTTGGAACATCGAGGAACTGAACCGGAATCGATCAAAGGAGCCAATCAAAGTCAAACAAAATCCTGCCCGATTACAAAGATATTTTCGCCGAAAATCACCTATTGATTTAGGCGAAAATAACATCACATATCGACTGATGCCACTTGAAGGATGGTTTCGGCGAAATCGATCAAGTGTTCGGACCGAGAAGAAAGGGCAGAGAGATCACTTCCATTCACAAGCATATTTTTGGCGAAAATATTCCTATATTTTCGGCGAAAATAATAGAGTAATCCAGATCAGTTAGGGTTAAGTATAAATACTTAACCCGGCGGCCCAAAGGAAAAGAGACAATCATATCATAATTTACATCAGAAAATACTTTTTTCGAATCAGAATCCTCTCAAGTTCTGGAGTGAAGAGTTAGAGTTCGAAGAGCCGGAGAGAGATCGTGACGCCGTCCCTTCCACCTTGACGAACCGGAGCTAGGAGTGTTATCTACCGAAGACCGAAGTCTGTCAGAGTCGTCTAAATGAGGTTTTTCAGATTCTTTTCTGTTCTTCCTCTGACTGATGAACTCTTTCTTTGTCTTTGTTACTTTTGTAATAATCATGAGTAGCTAAACTCGTTAGAGCTGTAGCTAAACTCGTTAGAGCTTAGACTAGATGAACCCTAAGTGACCCAGTCTTTAAAGCGGTCACGGATCGGCGGTGATTAGATTTGAAATTCAATCAGTTCTTTTTCATGTTTGATTTGTTCTTCATTATTCATGTTTCTTGTCTGGATTGATCACCTAGATTAGATTCTGGTTACGTTAAGGATAGAAGCGAACGCTCGCCTTACTTTAGAACATCAAATTGAACAATTAACCTTATAATTGGAGCGTGCCTTTCATAGGAACCGGTTAGGGTTAATTCACTGCAAGAGTAACTCATTTATCATTAGTAATTACACCAGTTAATTAAGTCGTTGCGAGAGGCGACCGTACCCGGGCGGCTAGTTAATCTTGGTAGTTAGAACGGATAGAGCGAACGTTCGCCGGTCTTAAACCTAAGGGTAAGGAGTTATGGTGATGTCTTAGTAATTGATTGAACGAGAATCGAAATCCGCTGATCTGTTGATTGCCAATGCTCTGGGGAACGAAGGGGGATTCAAAGTCTAAGTTCGTCTGTCATCCTTGTTTTCAAACCCTAATTTCCAATCTGCTTTAGTTTAATTTTTAATTTATCCGCATTTCGTAGATTTAGAAGTCGTGGAACTCACACCACGCACAACCTGCTTGCATTCGAGTATTTTGCCAGTTTTAAAGTAGTCAATCCTAGAAGACCCTCGGAATACGATCTGCTTAGCTCTAGTTAGCTGGGTAGTATTTGATCAACCGCTCGACTGCGATCGGCCATCAAGTACATATTCAATTTATATGACTATGATATAAAAAAAATAGATTAAGGGAAAATAAAACCTGGTTGGTTGATGACATTCAATTTGACGTGATTATCAGCCTCATTTAAGCGACATTTCCTTGCTTAAGACATGGTTTTTAGGGTAGAATAATGAATATTCAATCAATTGCCATATCTCGTGCCATTTGTGTTACTTTCGCCCGTTTCGGGTCTGTTTGATGGTTTTCTAGTGTTTTTATGATAGCACAGGTTTTTGCCGTCAAATAAAGTAGCCAATGACGTGTCTAAGGCGTTGGAACATCGAGGAATCGCACCGGAATCGATCCAAGGAGCCAACCAAGTCAAACAAATTCCTGCCCCGGTTTACAAAGGAGTTTTCGCCAAAAATCCCTTAGTATTTTCGGCGAAAATGCAAGCACAAATCCACTGATGTCAACTGAAGGATGTTTTCGGCGAAAACACTAAGTTTTCGCCAAAAACTGTTTAACCGAAAACCACAGAAGAAACAGCCGGCGGTCATCCCCTTTTGTGAAGGAATTTTTGGCGAAAATTCCTTACTATTTTCGTCAAAAATATCAGTTAAAATCTGACGGTATTAGGGTTAAGTATAAATACTTAACCGGCGGCCCAAAAATGGATATACTTTTCATAATCAGAATTTTCCAACTAATACCAAATACTTCAAGGATTCTTAAGAGTTCTGGAGGAGAGTTTTAGAGTTCGAAGAGCCGGAAAGAGATCGTGACACCATCCCTTCCATCTCGAGGACTCGGAGCTAGGATTGCAGTCTACCGAAAGATCGAAGTTCTGCCGGAGTCGTCTTAATTAGGTTTTTCAGATACTTTTCTGTTCTTCCTTTGTATGATGAACTTTTTCTTTATCATTGATTCTTTTGTGATGAACATGAGTAGCTAAACTCTTAGAGCTTAGACTAGATGAACCCTAAGTGACCCAGGGCTTTAAAGCGGTCACGAATCGGCGGTGATTAGATTCAAAGTTCAATCAGTTTCTCTTTCATGTTTGGTTTGTTCTTCGTTGTTTATGTTTCTTGTCTGGATTGATCACCTAGATTAGATTCTTGTTAAGCTAAGGATTGAAGCGAACGCTCGCCTTACTTTAAAACATCAAACTGAACAATTAAACTTATAATTGGAGTGTGCCTTTCGTAGGAACCGGTTAGGGTTAATCCACTGCAAGAGTAACTCATGAATCGTTAGTAATTCCACCAGTTAAGTTAAGTCGTTGCGAGAGGCGACTGTACCCGGGCGGCTAATTAATCTTGGTAGCTAGAACGGATAAAGCGAATGTTCGCCGGTCTTAAACCTAAGGGTTAGGAGTTATGGTGGTGTCTTAGAACTGATTGAATGAGAACTGAAATCCGCTGATCTGTTGATTGCCTATGCTCTTATGAACGAAGGGGGATTCAAAGTCTAAGTTTGTCTGTCATCTCTGTTTTCAACCCTAATTTCCAATCTGTTTTTAGTTTCAATTTTTAATTTCTCTGCATTTCGTAGAATTAGAAGTCGTGGAACTCACACCACGCATGAAGTGTTTAATCTGAGTAATTTGCTAGCTTATTTGAGTAGTCAATCATTAGAAGGCCCGTGGAATACGATCTACCCTAGCTTTTGTTAGCTTTGTTAGTTATTTGATTGAACGCACGCACAACGACACGTTCATCAAATTGGCGCCGTTGCCGGGGACTTCTTTTGATTGGTTAGAAGAACTGGCAATTTATTCTTCTACTTTCCATCTTTCACTTTTCCACCCACTTCGATTTTACACTGGTTTTTGTTGTTTTTGTTATTTGTAGGTTTTTCACAGGTGTATGCATCGCCGCCCTTGGACTCATTCTCAAACTGACAAGGCTAAGAGTATAGAGAGACCATTCAATTCTGCTCCACCTCGACAATCACAGATTCCAAGGAGAAGCAGAACCAATCCACCTCCATCCATCACTCCGATTAAGATCGAGGAACTGAAGGAGAGTTCCTCATCTTCACCATTACCGTCACCTTCATCTGTTTCATACACCGAGTCACTTTCACCTCCTCCATATCCTACCATGACTGATCAGTTACCACCACCACCACCACCAGGCGGAAATCCACCACTGCCGCCTGTACAGAAGAGTCTAGCTGATTACAACAAGCCGAGCGCGACTAGCGTTCGATCTGCCATTGCCGTGCCGCGCGTTGAAGGAGATCCTGACTATGAGATCAAGATTCCATTCTTGACTATGATCTCTAGGGATCTACAGTTTGAAGGCAGGCCACTAGACAATCCATGCACACATCTGGCGGATTTCCTTGATCTCTGCAGCACTTTTAAGAACGGAAACCTCGACAAGAACACTCTTTGCTTGAGAGCTTTCCCGTTCTCTCTAATAGGCGCAGCCAAAAGGTGGCTTACTGGCAAACCACCTGGATATTACACTGATTGGGATACTCTGGCTCAGGATTTTGTTGAAGAATACTTCCCTCCTACCAGAACAACAGCCATCAAGGCGAAAGCTTATACGATACTTGGAATCGATTCCAAGAACTTCTCTACAACTGTCCTCATCACGGTTTCGAGCAGAGGCAGTTAGCCGAAATCTTTGCTCGAGGTCTTCGAGAAGAATCTGCCAAGTGGGTCAATTCTTTAGCTGAAGGGGATTGCACTACGCTCACACCTGAAGCTGCTCTTCTTCATTTTGCAAACTATGCTTCCAAGTCAAGGAACTGGGAGCGACAATCAGAAGGATCAAGGAGCAAGCTCGATCTCGAAGCTACTATCAAGGCAGAAGTAGAAAAGCATCTGAAGAAGTCTTCTACACCAATCAAACCGCCGGCAGCTTCTGTCTATGTTGCCGATTGCGAATGGTGTGGAGCTTGTGCGCATAATGGAGGCCGATGCCAGAATTTTGGTAAGACAGAAGTCTGGTCCGCCGAAGAGGTAAATTTCGTTCAACAAGGCTTCGTTAACAATCAAAATGGTTATGATGGCTACCGTAACTTCAGACAGCAAGGGAACTATCAAGACAGACCTCCCTACAATAATGGCGCCAACCATAACCAGAACCAGAATAACTGCCCAGCTGGTCCAGCTCAGGATCAGAAGCCTAACCATCCACCGGGAGGTGTCTATCAGCCGCCACACCGTAATCCGAGTAATTATGGAACTGCTCCTGGTAATCGCCAGAATCAATATTTGAATAACACCTATACAGGTCAACAGTACCAGAAGGAAAACAACGTCAGTGACCTGGACAAGAAGCTTAGTCAGATCATCACTAGACTCGACGATCATGACAGTCAGTTTAAAGCTCAAGCTCTCAATCAAGAACAGATAGCAGCCGGTCAAAGAATTGAGCAGGCTGTGAACAACATCTCGAGCATGCTAGCATCTGGTCGACCATTTGGCCAACTTCTGAGCCAGACGGAGCCGAATCCGAGAAAGGAACAAGCTAAGATGGTATCTGTTAAAAAGTTTACAAGCTTATCTGCTGACGCTTGTTCTATTTTACGCAGGATCGCTGAAACTCCAGAGAAGAAGGAAGCACTGAAAGTTGCACCTAAGGAGGATGATCCTCCTCTTGCACCGTACTATGCGAAGCCTCCGTTTCCAAGAGCATTGCTGCCAAATGCAAGGATCGAGACTGGCATGAAGGGGAATAAAGAACGATATCCTGATGCTCGTAGCACGAAACCCTCCTCTCCATATCCAGCTAAGTGTTCTGATCCTAGTTCTTTCACTCTACCTCTTGTCATTAATGATGTTGAGATAGAACGTTGTTTGGTTGATCTTGGCGCGTCCGTTAATGTTATGCCTATGAGTCTGTATGAAATATTGAACCTAGGAGAACTTGAACCGCCTAGCATGCAACTTGTCTTTGCTGATAGATCACTTAAAACCCCTAGGGGAGAGATAAAAGACGTTGTTACTAAATGTGGTCCTTTCACGTTCTTAGCTGACTTTGTTATCATTGATACTAGTAAAAATGATTCTACCATTCTCATAGGACGACCTTTCATGGCTACTACTGGAATGCAAATTAACGTTCCAAATGGGTCTTTAACTTTGAGGGTTGGTAAAGAAACGATAACATTCCGCCTTAAAGACAGAATGAAATATAATCCTAAGAGTGAAGAGTTTCATTGTCTAGCTGTTGAAACTGTGGAGTTGGCTCCGGTCAACTCCGTCACTGATGATTCTTCTAGTGTTCCTAGATGAATTACTGTTGTAGGTGCTGGACAGATTACCAAGCAGAAACCAAAATCTGTTCCTCAGAAGCCGCCAAAGAAGAAGGAACTGCAAGCCTCTTCTAAGCCACCGAGAAAAGAACCTGGTAGATCCCGGGGGAAGAACAAGAAGACGAAGACTCAAATGGTCTGGAGACCAGTTGTGCCGCCGCCTTCTACCAAGCCAGATGCACCACCAATTCGTTTCGAGATACCGGCACCGGAACAAGTATTGAAGGAAGCCTAAAGCATCTCCTAAGGAAGTACCTACGATCACCGATCCTGGTGATACAAAGCCGGAGGTTAAAGAGAAGACGAAGCCAATCATTCTCATTCCTTCCACCGTCTTCCTCGTAGAAGATGATCCCTTGACAGAGCTCCTTGGTCCGTTCAAGATCACTGAGCACCTTCCCGACGGACGTACCAAGCTTACACACGCTAACGGGAAGAAATTCACGTTCACCGGAGATACCCCGAAGCTCTACTTCATGAACTATGATGCTAGCGTTAAGGAGAACCTGAGTTGGATGTCTCCTAATACCGTCCAGGTATCGTTCAGCTCAAGGACGTTAATCTAGAGCACTTCGTGGGAGGCAACCCACGGCTGGAGTCAATTTTTCATTTATGTCAACCTTAGTGTTTTAGAGTCGGTTCGGGGGAGCCAAAAGTGTCAGTTTGTTTGATTTCTTATTTTTCGTGTGTAGTCTGTGTGTCGTAGTGTCAATTGCAAGTCGTTTGAGGTTTTTTTTCCGATTTATGTGGATTTAACTGTGATTTTCTGAATTTTGCCGGGATTGCGAAAATATTTTCAATAATAGAGTTCAAAATTTTCGACGAAAATAATTCATCCAAAATAAAATAAATCGCCGACCGCCGCCGCCTTATTTCATCCGCCGCCGCCCAAGCCCGCCGCCGCCGCTCCTCTCCTTTCCTTTGTCCGATCAGTTTGAGCCGTAGATCAGTCGAATCGGAGCTCTAGAGCTTCCGTTCAGCCAAACCCTAAATTTTTCAATTTTTCTCCGATTTCTCTTCCTCCGTTCATTTTTAGCATCCATGGCTTCAAGGTAAGTTGTAGAACTTTTCATTACGAATCTTTTGACATATTGAATGCTGAATTTCATCGGGGTTGACTTTTGGTTGACTTTTTAATTTTACCTCGATTTGCGTGCCGACTGATTTTGTGTGAACTAGGTTAGCTGAACTCATTGGACTGATCTAGCATGCTTAGGGAGTATTGTGCCTAATTTTCATATCGTTTGATCATGTGTTGCTATAAATAAGACTTATTCTTTGTGATGTTGACTTTTGAGAAATGTCGGTTTGACCATGAACTGTTTATGATCAGTTGGCTGCCTTATGTGCTCATTTACGTTCACATTCTTGTGCTTGCCATCTGAGATCATATTATGCCGTCATTTCCGGCTTTGTATAGTCTTGCCATGATTAGGGTTCAATGTTCGATTATGTTGACTTTTGAATGTCGTTTTGACTTCTGAACTCTGTTTGTGATAATTCCATTCTGACTGTGTCCTAAGCGTGTATTTTGATTGTTGGGATTACCGGTTAATCTGCTTTGCTTACCCCCACTCGGTTTTCCTCATTTCTTTGTGAAATTGAGTTTTTCGACTAAGTGTGGGGTAGGGTTTTAGTTTGACTAATCTGGTTTGTTTTCTTGCTTAGGAACGTAACTCATGAGCGCAGGACCAAGCAGAGACTTGACACCGCCTCCAGCTCCCGAGCTCCCGCTCCCGTCACACCTGCCATCCATGGACCTCCCCTAGCTTTCCCTGGCCGTGTTGGGTACCACCACACCGTTACTCGCCTGCCCCCGTTCTACTTCGAGTGCTACCAGAAGCTCGAGAATATCCCTGGTGCCGCTGTTCGCCCCCTTTCCATGGAGTCCCTATTCGATCACGACGAGGACTGGTACCGGAACGTGCTTGATGCACTGACGCATGCTGGACTCCTGGAGCTGACCACGCTTGCTGCCGACTTCCCAGAAGTCGCTCTACAGGAGTTTTGGGCGACGTTCGATCTCGACGAGCACCGGAGGAGGCAGCACAGGAAGGTCGTTTCCTTCTATCTGGGCGGGGTGCACAGGACACTCACCTATGATGAGTTTGCAGCTCATCTAGGCATCCCCTACAAGCACTACAATGGTCATTACCTCAGCTGGGAGAACGACGATGACGACGGGGAGGAGTGCCATGCACTCTGGAGCCACATGACTGGAGTGCCCGCGATCGCCTCACAAAGCATAATTCAGTTAAGTCTCTCTCTCACCCTTTCTATAGATTCATTCACATGGTTTGGCGTCGTTCTCTTTTGTATGCTCCAGAGAAGGACCGCCACCATATCAGCCGAGAGGAGCTTCTTCTTCATCGCGCCATCCGGGAGAGCTACCCTTTCATCCCGGATGGGTGCTTTCCCGACTACTCCGCAAGAAGACTCAGAGGTCAAAGCCACCTCGCTCACTCCTGGGAGGCAACTTTTTAGGCCGACTCATCATCTCCTTCGGCCTCAGCCAAGAATATGGCCCGAACATCCCACGCCGCAGAATACGCACTGTTAGAGGCGATTTGGCGGTCGAGTACAACCTCGAGCTGGACCTCAGCCCCCAGGTAGCAGCAGATCCTCCTCCCCAGGGCGAGGATGAGTCGAGGAAGAAGATGATTCTGAGGAGTCTCAGCCTCAGTACGAGCCAGAATTTCATGATCATATACCCTCTCCACACCATCAGGCAGGGTATGCACGCCAGTCGCCGCCGCCCATTCCAGAACCATATCAGGCGCCTCACCCACAGCACCACCTGCACCCCGCGGATGTTGGAGAGCTATACGCGCGACTGCAAGAGTGGCGCATCACCGACAACGCCACTCAAGAGGCGAGATGGACTATTATGCAGCAACATATGCACCGCTCCAACGAGCGGTATGAGGCACAGATGGCGTGGCAACGTCAGCTCGGCGATTTCCTCCACTTTCCACCTCCCGACGCGCCTGACGAGCAGTGATCGGGTTGTATCCTCTTTCTTGTCCCTTCTTTTTATTTATTCTTTTCGGATTTTGATCCATCTTTTTTCTGTGTGGTTCCGGGACACTTGTCCCGGTTTCCTTTTTATGTTTCATTTGTTTTTGTTTTGTAGGCAGTAGGGAGATTCCCTTTGCTTCGCTTTGGTAGATTCCCTTCGCCCCGAGGATCCGTGCTCATCCCCTACGCCAACCATCTCGGTCCAGGTTCTTCTACTTCACTCTGAACTCTAATTTTAGTCCTGTGAGGACACAGTACGATTTAAGTGTGGGGTAGGATGCTAGAGAACCTTGCATGAACTTGATTGCCCTTGATTGCGTTTTTGTGTACCTCGTGATTCCTGTCCAATTTCTCTAGCATTAGAATGGCTCAGCTCTTGATTTTTGATGTTAAGTTGTTGTTCAAACTTTCATAATGATGCTTAGACTGCTTAACCTAGAACTTTAGAACCAACATGTCTACTTTGATGCTAAATTGCCTGGTCAGAACAGAATTTTTAAAATCACACTTATAGTTTGTAGCCTTGATTGCATGAAAATTATCGAATCCGACTAGCAAACCAACTGTGAGCTTTTGATCCATTGCACGTAACTTGCAATTTCAATTCTTTCTGAGTGGTTTTTCTGTTTGCTTGAATGAGTTAGAATTTGCATGAGACCTACTCGAGACCACACGATGACACGAGTTCTAGAATGATAGGGGCACCTAGATTCAGCTACTAAGCTAGATAGCCTACCAAACGATAAATCCATTAGGTTTAAACCCTTGAGTTTGGCCTGTTCTTTCGGTTCGATAATACATTACAGTCATTTCCCATTCTTTCATTCTCCGTTGATCCCCTGTGGTTGTAGTTCTAGATTGACCTACCGGAAGTCGGTTTGTGGTAACCTGCCTATAGCCATTAAACAGGTGGTCTTAGCCATTATGTCCAGACGTGTAAACCCCTCTAGCAACTAAAAGAAAGAATCGGCACAAAAGAAAAAAATAGAAAAAGAAGCAAGTTTCGAAAAAAAGAAGAGAAAAAAAGAAGAAAAATCAGAAAAGCCTTAAATTCAATAAACGTTCTTCTCTCTACATATGGAAGAACGAAGTCAAAAGAAAAGTCAGAAAAGAAAAAATGTGTTAAAAGAAAATAAAAAGTGCTACGTTGCTTGAGGGTATCATAGGACGAGCGTTCACCATTCCACCCGTGTCTGGTTAGATGGTAGGAAGCCACAGATTAGATTCGAGGGAAGTTAGTCGAAAGCTACACCGCACCAAAGCCATCATCATACATTCCCATCATCCATCGCATCATAAACCCTTGTAGTGTAGAATTCGTTACAGTCCTAGCAGGGAAGTCCTTCTTGACTAGTTACTCGTGTTGCCACAGTGGTGGAGATGTGGTCGAAATGCAAACTTATGACAGAATTCAGTAACAGAAAATTATTGAGAGCAGAAACACGTCCTTAAACACAGAGAGTGAGAGTTCCCAATTTACTAAATATTTCCTGTGTGAGGAGTCTGGTCGGCCAGGTCAAATTTGTGCATAATTGGTTACGATTACTTGTCGTGTGCAGTTTATTAGTGAGACCAGGTGGTTTGGTTGATCTGTATGCATGATAGGTTTCTTGTTCTAGGATCTATCTGTCTAATAATTCATTGTGTTTGATTGAGCTCCAATTTAATCGATCTTATCATTTGTGAACATGAGCGTTTCTATTCAGTTTGCTTGAGGACAAGCAAAAGCTTAAGTGTGGGGTATTTTGATGACACTCGATTTGACGTGATTATCAGCCTCATTTAAGCGACGTTTCCTTGCTTAAGACATGGTTTTTAGGGTAGAATAACGAATATTCAATCAATTGCCCTATCTCGTGCCATTTGTGTTACTTTGGCCCGTTTCGGGTCTGTTTGATGGTTTTCTAGTGTTTTTATGATAGCACAGGTTTTTGCCGTCAAATAAAGTAGCCAAGGACGTGTCTAAGGCGTTGGAACATCGAGGAATCGCACCGGAATCGATCCAAGGAGCCAACCAAGTCAAACAAATTCCTGCCCCGGTTTACAAAGGAGTTTTCGCCGAAAATCCCTTAGTATTTTCGACGAAAATGCAAGCACAAATCCACTGATGTCAACTGAAGGATGATTTCGGCGAAAACACTAAGTTTTCGCCGAAAACTGTTGAACCAAAAACCACAGAAGAAACAGCCGGCGGTCATCCCCTTTTGTGAAGGAATTTTCGACGAAAATTCCTTACTATTTTCGCCGAAAATATCAGTTAAAATCTGGCGGTATTAGAGTTAAGTATAAATACTTAACCGGCGGCCCAAAAATGGATATACTTTTCATAATCAGAATTTTCCAACTAATACCAAATACTTCAAGGATTCTCAAGAGTTATGGAGGAGAGTTTTAGAGTTCGAAGAGCCGAAAAGATCGTGACACCATCCCTTCCATCTCGAGGACTCGGAGCTAGGATTGCAGTCTACCGGAAGATCGAAGTTCTGCCGGAGTCGTCTTAATTAGGTTTTTTCAGATATTTTTCTGTTGTTCCTTTGTATGATGAACTCTTTCTTTATCTTTGATTCTTTTGTGATGAACATGAGTAGCTAAACTCTTAGAGCTTAGACTAGATGAACCCTAAGTGACCCAGGGCTTTAAAGCGGTCACGGATCGGCGGTGATTAGATTCAAAGTTCAATCAGTTTCTCTTTCATGTTTGGTTTGTTCTTCGTTGTTTATGTTTCTTGTCTGGATTGATCACCTAGATTTGATTCTTGTTAAGCTAAGGATAGAAGCGAACGCTCACCTTACTTTAAAACATTAAACTGAACAATTAACCTTATAATTGGAGTGTGCCTTTCGTAGGAACCGGTTAGGGTTAATCCACTGCAAGAGTAACTCATGAATCGTTAGTAATTCCACCAGTATAGTTAAGTCGTTGCGAGAGGCGACCGTACCCGGGCGGCTAATTAATTTGAAATATAAATTATAAATAGTTAATAATGTTTCGACCAGCACTGGCTAACAAATTGAAATATGAATTACTATGTGTTAGATTATATAATGGTAAATAGTAATTAAAGTATTTAGTGTGTAATAACATAAAATGTGGTAATTGCTATTCGAGTATATACCTTTTCAATTTTGAGTATGGCACAACTTGTTGTCAAAGCATTCCCATAATCTCGTGCAATATGTCTTGGTATACTATATTTCTTGTCTCGTTATGCAGATTTGGTGGGTTATTTTGTATAAGTATATGTAACCCGTCTGTCGATCGAACTCTGGAAACTGCAACGTAAAGTTGACCATGACTAAAAACTGGTTTCGGTAAATATATACCAACATGATCGAGAGTTTGTCCTTGACTTTTATTTATTGTCATAGCATAACATATTCGTACTGGGAATTGTCGTCTTCTAAGGGTAAATGACCATTTCTTGTCTGTCACATCTAATATAATTCGAGGTATTGCTACAGTTGTTCCTTCTAGTGTCCCGCTAATAATAAGACCACTGCGTGTTCCATTACACATTCTAGCTGATGGATTGATATTGCGAAGTAACATTACCACTGTAAATGGTTTTAATTCTAGTTTATGTTCAGGTATGCCGTTAAATGATAGAGAATTGAGGAATTCTAATGGGTATTCTAGCTCGAGTGTCGCAATATTTGTTTTTGTTGGCGATAGTGAATCCGCACTGAAGTAAATTTTTGATGGAGCTGGTATTTGTGCAAGTAGTAAATCGTTAATTTCTGATACTACAAGGTTAGTTGGACTTACTATAGGTCTCAATTTTATATATTGTAATGACTGATATGATTTTCGAAAAGAAGGATAAACTCGCGATATTAATTCATCAAGTGGTTTGTTTGCAGTTTGAATTAAAAATGGTGAGGGAATTGTGATAAGATCATTAGGCATTGTAGATGTTCTTGATGGGCTCGTACGTAGAGTTCCGTTGCCAATTGCTAGTACCCAACCTAGAAATGTCAAGTCGTCAAATATTAGAGTAGTATTTATTGAATTGTTAGTTATTCGCATGTTGATTCTTAAGTGTAATAATGTGCAGAAAGTCCATAAATAAGATCACGGTAGAGTTGCATTAATGTTGTCTTCACGACTACCATTTGGAACAGCTAGTAGAGTTTGACGAAAGTCACCTCCCAACAAAACCACTTTACCACCAAATGGCAAGTAATTTTCCCCAGATAGTGGCATGTTCATAATGTCGCACATAGTTCTGTCAACTGCCTCAAAAGATAGCTTATGTATCATTGGCGCTTCATCCCATACTATTAGAGTTGCATTTTTGAGTAATTTAGCCACGTCTGATCCCTTTTTTACTGTGCACGTAGATAAATTATCAATTTCGAGAGGTATTCTAAATTGTGAATGTGTTGTAACTCCATCTGGTAAAAGAGTTGCTGCAATACCCGATGACGCTATGACTAATGAGATACCACATGTACTTCTAACTTTTGAGATAATACAGTTGTATAAAAATGTTTTTCATGTGCCACCATGACCATGTAAAAAGAAGAGTTGTCCTTTTTTGTTTTCTATTGCGTCCATTATTGATGAATATGCATGAACTTGATCATTATTTAGTGAATGATAATATTTTTGTAATTTAGATGCTTCTATTTGCTTGTCGTATTGATGGTGTGTTAATATAGTGTTCAAGTTGTGTTCACGTGTGACTGTTGGCATTGGTTGGTGCAAATTAAAATGTTTTAGACTTAATGAATATGAATGAAGTAGGTGATCCAAATTGGTAAGAAGTTGGTCATATAATTGTATTGGTCGTGGTTGAGTGAATTCGATACTGTGTAGTTGTTATCTTTTATGCACAAAATCTTCCGACATAGATTCCCACCAATTAGGTAATAATTTTGATGGTTCAGCTACTTGACAGAATATGAGTAACGATACAAACATAGATCGTATAATAGCAGGATGTCCCCATCTACTGACCTCTGACATGACCAGATCCCATTCATCATCTGATGATAATAGACCCATGGCTTGACATGTGTGTTGGTAATTGTCATACACAATCCCATTTAACGTTCTCAAGTTTTTGAAATTTAATGCGCCAGAGATTTTGCCCAATAACATTCTTAAATAGAAAATATCGCCACTTGCAACTGGAGCAGATGGAATTCTACCAATTGCAAATCCTTGTTTGCGTGGGGACCAATCGTCTAATTGTGTTGACCAGACATATGCGTTTGGTATTTGATCATATGTTACAAACCATTGTGTGAGCATTGTATTTGTAATACTAGGTCTGCCTATGATGCTTCGAATTGTTTGTGACCCTTGAAATGTTATTGACTGGCTAAGTGGCATGTGTTTGGAAAGACGGACAACGTTTTGTTTTCGTTCATGAATTGGATATTTGAATAGACGACAAATTGCTTCATAAGATGATATAGAGCGACAATCTAAATATTGAGCAATTTCATCTACTGGATGTGTATTGTTGATGGAAGATGTTTCAGGCAAATGTGATGTTGTTTCTGCTACCACTGTTGACCGATATGGTCCTTTAGTAATGTATTTGAACAAATATTTGATAAGCTGGCCTTTGTGACATATTTCAATATTAATATGAGCCTGATATTTAATAATTAAGTGTCTGTTGTACGGGACAACGTATTTGTTATCTATATATATTTGCCTGATTTGTTTACTGTAATTTGTGTCATATCGCGTTTGTATAAGGTATAGTCGTGCCTGTCTGAAATTGTTTCTGTATTGTAAGCTTTTGGAAAGTTTTTCTTGCATTTGTAGTCCACCATACATGGCGATTTTGGATTGTCAATGCCACATGGGCCATGAATCATGAATTTCGTCACACTAGCATAGCCGATTGGATCCTCAGTTGGATTTGGTAGTTGGACAGATATAATTTTATCTATTTGTTCTTGTGTCTCAAGTTTAGCGTTGTCTGCTAACCACACTAATATGTGTACGTGAGGTAGGCCGCGTTTCTGGAATTCTATTGTATGCATACCTATATGTACGTAATAAGTATAGTGATAACACGTGTTTACCAAGGTCGTATTCCTCGAGGTCCTCTCATAAGCTTGTACTCACAAAGTTCATGAACGGTCTAAACATTTGAAATTAAGTTTTGGTTTTGAAAGAGAACAAATCAAAAGCATAAACAATGAAAAACTAACAAGGTTTAAGCAAGAAAAGAAGTGGAACAAATCAAAGATAAAGGGGTTCTCTTGGTAGGTAGTTTCATCATGCTCAAGATGAATAATTGAACGAACAAGCTAATCAAGATCAAGTTTGCACTCGGATGACCATGCATTTCACTTATTTAGACTCGATGCACTCTCGTAGCACCTAATCCCTATCCCAATACCACTCAATTTAGGCTCTCGCTCTCAAACTAAGTGAAAATAGGATGCATTAAAGGTGTTTGATGAAATGCCAAGCTACAAAACCCTCTCCTATGACTCTATGACCACTAGGCTAGACACCACACTCTCATGTCAATGTTCTAACACTAAGAGAATCATCCAAAGACTAATCAAAGTTCAATTGAGTGAAAATCCTAATGCACACCAAGTGTTCGATAAAATGCACAAGTGAGAAATCATGCAACTATGGTTGAATTGAGATGATCTAATCTCTTAGAACACACTCTCTTCAATCCCTAGACCTACAATCTATGCAATCCAAGCACTCTCATGCATCAAATTACAATGAATGGACCAAATTAAGCAAACATGGCATAAAATGGCATTAAGAACAAGTCTAGGAATCATCCTCATACAACCAAGATCAATCATGGCAAGTTCTATACAATCATCCCTCTATCATAGCACAACTATTCTACCCATCCAAGAGGAACCCTAGAAAATCAGCCACACATGGCCAAGGGAGTAAAGAAAGAAGAAGGAAGAATGGTCACCAAGAACACCATGGATGATTCCTTGAGATGATCTTCACTTCTCCACTTGTGAGCACTTCTCCCAAGGTTTGTTGGCTTCAATCCTAGCTCCAATGGCTTCAAATTGCTCCAAAAACGTGCTCTAGGGTTTGAGGGTTCGTGGAAATGTATTTGGGGTTCAAGAGATATGATCTAAATTGCCCAAAATGGCCAAAATCAAGAGTATTTATAGTGCAGGGGGCAGTGCACGGCGTGCACCTTGCACGCGTGCACCCCTGCACGGCGTGCACCCCTGCACGGCGTGCATAGTGCACGGCGTGCACCTCTGCACGGCGTGCACATCTGCACGGCGTGCACCCCCTGCACTCTGCAGAAAACCCGATCTTGCAAGGCTCACATCTCCCTCGTCCGGCCTCCAAATGACCTCCCGTTTGCTCCTATGCGCTCTTTGTTATCCGTACTTTGAAGCCAGATCCTGAAAATGCATAGAGAAGCTCCAATAGCCCACGAATTATGGCTCCAAAGTGGCAACCGGACAACAAAATGACACTTAGCACAAAAATTCAATAAACGCATATAAATCATGTCATTTCGCGAATAAATACGGGCATATCATAGGTCATTCATAAGCTTAAAATGCACTGATTAAAGTCACATCATATAGCAAGGTATTTATGATAATAATAAAATAGAATATGGTTAGTAGATGTACCTGCAACAATGCGGCCAAATATATGGTGGTCATTAATGTCGTCTTTCAGATGTTGTAACTTCATTCGGAATACGCGGGTGACAATGGCTGGTTTGTCTTCTCCATGTGATCCGACTTTATTTTTGAAGCCATTGGTTATTTCTGGCCATTGAGCGTTGCTAGTAAATGTTATGAATAAATTTGGATTTCCAAAAATATGACATATAGTCATTGCGTCGAGAAAGAGTTGTTTCATATATCGCATGCCGCTTGTGGATGAAACAAAGTATAGATGAATTAATTAGTAAAAATACTTGGTCATATTTGATTTTCATGTACTGGGTATTGGCAAGTAATAGATATGTCCGCGCATACCTGTAAATGATGATGGTAGAATGATTCTACCGATGTTCTTTGAGCTTGTTTCTCCACGGCCAAGTGCGTCGTATAATTCACTATATATTTCTGAGCGTAGTGTTTTCTGGTTGTTGCGTAAATATGTTAGTCAATTTTCCTCTACTGTTGTAAATGCATCAATACAATAGTGTTGCAATGTTTTTCCACCGCGAATTAGTGTGCTTCCCTCAGCATTACGGTATTGAATTCGGATACAATAATATTCACGTTGAGTTACATGTTGGCATTTTTGTTCACGAGGTGTGTGAGTTGGATTATATTTAATACAATTGTGAAAGCCATCATTTCCATATGGGAATAGTATAGGAAAATGTAGGGAATCAAAAAGTGGGTGAAGACTTGTAATTCGTTGGAGGCCCGAGTTGCAATTATTTACAATAATATCTTGATCTTCATGATTTGGTTCAAAATCTCCGGGGATAAGACCGGCTAGTTCAACACCACTTGGTAATTCGTATTGCTACCGTTAGGAATACGCTGACCTGTAATTCGTAGTCGGAGATCTTTATTTTGTGGGTGTTCGAGAGCTGAGTGAACTTGTCTAAAAGTCTTAGTTAGGACATTGTATTGATCGAGCATATCTTGTAATTGTTGGATCAGAGATGGACGTAAATTTGATTCTGCTGCCTGAAATTGTGAAATCCATTCGTTAACATCGGAAATTGGATCGTGGACGTATAGTTGAGAGTATCGAGGACGTTGTCCACTTGGTGGAAGTAAAGATCCCAGAAAGTGATAGTTTTCACCGCATAGAATTAGTGAATAAGGACCACGTGAATTGATAAATTTCGGATCAAATTTAGCGCCGAAAGAAGTCTAGGAGAATGCTGCATTATATGAGTGTATATTATTTCTAAAGTGACGTGACGTACTATCTCCATTAATATCCAAAAGTGTGTCAAGTAATGGTGGAGTAGCATTTAACAAAGGTAGATGAACCTTTCCTTGTTGGCAGCATAAAGTGTATATATATTTTTATTAGGTTTTTTTTGATCGATTCGTTCATCAGGCCAAAACATTGCGCTGCAATATTCACATTCAAAGCATGGTAGACCGAGATCGAGGGTAAAATCACGTTGATTATCAATTTGGGATAAATGCAGATTGAGTTGTGTAGCTGATGATGATGTAGTTGTTGTGGTTACCATGTCGTTGTTATGAACAGTACTATGACTAAATAAGTTACCTCTATGATCAGGTGGACGGGATTGGTGGAGGTCAGCTAGTGGAAGCAGACGTGATCTTCTATCAATTGAACTTCGACGTTGTTTGGGTTCCAATCCAGCCCGGCTAGTCGTTGGACGCGTTGCACTTCGTTTCCTCTTTGACGGGACAGTAACAGTGGAGTTAAGTAATCGCATGGTTGAATGTAGACGTTGTCGTTTCCAACTGCGGTCAGAAGTTTAGGCAGGTACAAAAGGGTGTATAGTTTATGGATTTGATAAGCTTGGATGGTGATGTTGTTTTTTTGCAGAAGACATTGTTCATGAGATTGCTTTATATAAGCGATGGACGAATAAGTAATAATAATAGGATATACATTATTAAACTAGAAGAAATTATTGTAGTTATATTATTATTATTTATTATTATAAAATTAATAATACTTCATCTATTGTAACATGTGTGGATATTCTTAGTTGGTAATTGGTATCTACTATCAAGTGTGAAAATGTAAATATCTTGATTACCACTTATCATATTGGTATTTTAATAGGTCGGAACCTTACATAAATAAGAGCTGCATCGAGCCCGAATTTGTTAACATAATACTGTTAAAGTTGTTAGAATTTTGGATAAAATCCAATCCGGTTTTTACGTATGTCGGAGTCTTACATGAATAAAATTACAATCGGGTGTGAATTTATTAAATCGAGAGTTTACAAATTGTTTGGTTTTTTTATAGAGCCCAAAAAGTTTAATTCAACCCGATTAGTTTCAATGTGCAAAAAACATTTATATATAATCGATATAAAATACCCATATTTTGCTACGTTGTTATTACTACGTTAATCTTAGCCGGTTCTGTCATTTAAGTAGATCAAAAATGAAGTTGTCAAAGTTTTGAATAAATCTCAAACCGGTTTTTATGTATGTAAAGGGATTACATAAATAAAGGTTCATTCGGGTTGAATTTGGAAAATTAGAAGTTTATAAATTGTTAGGTATTTTGATGAAATACAAAAAATACAATTTGGCCCTATTAGTCCGACGTTCATGTATGGTATAGAGTACACATATTCAGATTGATGTAGTTATGAATCAGTGGCGAAGACAGAATAGTAGTGGACCTTGCGTTAGATAGATGAATATATTTTGTTATAGAAAAATTATGTATTCTAATTATTTATATTTAGAAAAGGGACCTCCTACGGTGCCTTCAGGTCATTGTAATTATAATGACTTGGAGTTAGTAAATTTTGTTACGTAAGAGATACTCTTCATTACGTAAGGCTTACGTAACAAGTGATTATCTTACGTAACAGCCTTAATTTGACATGTTACGTAAGAGATACTCTTCATTACGTAAGGCTTACGTAACAAATGATTATCTTACGTAATAGGCTTAATTTGACATGTTACGTAAGAATACTCTTCATTACGTAAGGCTTACGTAACAGGCTTAGTTTGACATGTTACGTAAGAATACTCTTCATTACGTAAGGCTTACGTAACAGATGATTATCTTACGTAACAGGCTTAATTTGACATGTTACGTAAGGCTTACGTAACATATGATTATCTTACGTAACAGGCTTAATTGGATGTTACGTAGAAATATGTTTAAACGTAGGGTAGTAAATATATTTACGTAAAAACTCCATTACGTAAGGCTTACGTAACAAGAAATGAATTATCTTACGTAACAGCATTTTTGATAATTCGAATAGATTATTCTTATAACGGTGTTGATTATGTTAAGTTTTTATGATTACGAAACAATATCTTGGATAAGACAAAATGGTTGTGAATGATTAGAACGAATGTTGTATCTTGAATGATTCAAGTTTTAATTGATATACTCACGAATAATGGTCTTGAGCATTTAAGGTTGATTTGATAAGAATAAATAAACAATTTGTCAGTTACCTAATGCGTAGATAATCGATAATTTGGTAATAGTCATATATTTTAATAATATCGGTTTGTCATTATGAAATTAAGATTTTTTGAGATACGGAATAACAACATATCTTGGATAAGGACAAAATGGTTGTGAATGATTAGGAACGAAGCGGTGTTGCTAATATCTTTGTGTAATGATTATCATTAAGCGGCGGTGATTGTCTTTTGTAATATTTGTAATTAGGCGGTGATACACGAATAATGGAAAGCAATAGATTGAGATGATAATTTAGAAGGGTTTAGGGAATAACAACAATCGCCACCTGACAATAGAAGCATTGTCATGTTCTTTATATACTCACACAGTTAGTAGGAGGTGGCTGTATACAAAATCGGGTAGGAAAGTAGAGTTTGCGGTTGTGAGATCATTATGAAGTTTGTAGCAAGTGTGGCGTTATTCAGTCCTTTCGGAAGGTCGATAACGAAGGAATTACTTGTGTTAATCATATATGCGAGTGACAATGAGATACAACTAATGAGATATCACATGTATCTTAAATCGTTAATTTTAATTATATGTACAAAATTTCGTATGAACTATATGTTCCAATTTTGATATGTTTTCAAAGGTATACGAATTGGATTGAATAGATTTTAGCTTATGGTGTTTGATTAATTTTTTTGTACTCATTGTATAATATACGTATTAGCAAATAATGTGATGGTCGAGTTTATTTGTAAATGCTAAATAATTATTACGAAATTTGGATACTAAATGCATTGTTGAAACTGGGAAAAAAATTTCGAGTAATTAATAGGATTGAGTTCAGTTATGTAATATATTAATAAATATTAGCAATATTATACCTAGATTTTATTTATACATTGACGTAGATTAATAAATATATGTCATCATTTGGTTTTGTAGTCGCAGTTTTTATAAAAATGAACTAAAAGTACATGTTTATAACAAACTAAATGAAAATACAGCTAAAATTATCGATATTAAAAACATTTTTTTTTCTACAAAAAAAAATCGATAT
Organism: Linum lewisii; assembly: GCA_034768395.1. Classification (NCBI taxonomy): domain Eukaryota; kingdom Viridiplantae; phylum Streptophyta; class Magnoliopsida; order Malpighiales; family Linaceae; genus Linum; species Linum lewisii. The sequence continues at coordinate 52,689,103 of CM068301.1, read as the reverse complement.
TAAAAAGTTTTCAATATAGATATGACCAGATGCAAGAAAAACATTTTCGAACGTTAAATATTTGGCACGACTGAGTTCAACGAATTCAGTTACGCTATACACTAATAAGTGTTAGCAATATAATACATAGATTTTATATATATAATAAAGTAAAATAATAAACATGTGTCATTATTGGGTTTTACAGTCATAGTTTTTATTCAAAAAAACTAAAAGCTAATATTTAAAACAAACTAAATGAAATTACATCCCAAATTGTCGATACTACAAAGTCTCCAGGGTAGATATGACCAGGTGCAAGAAAAGCAACTTCAAACGTAAAACATTTGCCTGTGATAGAATCAAAGAGCATAGATCTTTGTTCAGCAGACATACGTATGAACTGTAAAATTGGCGTCTTCAGAATAATAGTCGCGGCAGCGTGATCAAGGACAAAATTGATACTTCCAGACGCATCAGCACATCGAATACAAATTTGATACCTAATTACATTGTCAAAAAATTTGATGTCGGGCAATAAGTTTGACAACTTCAAACTGGTAAAAGATCAAATGGGTTTGAAGGTGTACCTTAATGTGTCGTCATCTTGGATATACAGTTGTCTATCGTGATATACATGTAACACTCTTGCCATAACCCAATAGTGCTTCTAATAATTGAAAAAATAAAACCAAATTAGAATATAATTAAGATATATTATCTGACGATATAAAAACATTGGTTTATTACATACATTACATGGTAAAACATCATCGACAGCTGCTCCTAAAAGACTTAATACTCGTAGTCCTTCTGGTAATAGACCACGTACAAACTGCATGTTATGATCAAGTATTTGTGGGTTGAGACGGACTGGTAAATGTTCATGAAATAAACTGTCAGAAGTAACGGAACAAATATTAGTCTATAAAAAAAGTAAAATGCGAACTAATTACTTATGTGAGAATAGTACCAGTCCATGATAGTTCAAAAACAATGATTGTATTCTCCGAAAAAAACTCGAGTTGCATTAGTATTTCTGGCTAATAAGCTTTCAGATGGATCTGAAGGGAAATTACAATGCTTATCAGAAAAAATACGATTGGAAATTATATATGGAAATATAAAAAAATAAAATAGTCGACAAATACGTACGATGTGGTCGAATTATATTCATAGCTGAGAAGCAACAGATTATGTGTCCAATTTGCTCTATGTTAGGAAGATGAGAAAAATTAAATTATGCCAAGTAATATCCATCATATTCAACCTGAACCTCGCAATAGCTGATATTCATAAAACTATGTTATGTTTTTAAAAAAAGCATTATACACACGTAGTAAAGGATTACGAAAATGTGATGTTATACCTTTCGTCTATTAAAATCATAGTGAATCTCGTTTGGCCATTTTCATTGTGCTCGAGATTGGATATGGAAAGCAGACCGCGTATGTCTAACAGAAAAAGTATTCTATGTGAGCAAAACAGAATTACAAAAAAAAACAATAATGAAGAGGGATAAGTAACCAGGGTCTCTGTATTGGGAGGGAAAACGATTATGTCGATGAGTCGCAAGTGGCAACGCTGAGAGACCAATGGTTGGAAAAAATGGAGCAGTAGGGTCTTCTGGAATCACTTCAAATTGTTGAGATGGTCGTATAGCATATGAGTAGCAGCTGTGTGTACTTCGCGACAATTTATTGTGTCAACATAAAAGAATTTGTAAATTGTGTTGACGACGAATGAATTCCATATGAATTGGGCATGACGTGCTTCCGTTTTCCCTTCGATCATGCATTCCTGTTAAATATAAACGAACATGTAAATATTATTTATGAAGCATTTGTAAGTGTAGAGACACATATGTACCTCTAAATCAAGTCATAATGTGTATATGGGTGGCGAAGTATCTAAGGAAGCATCGAAAGTGGGTTGCCAAATATGAAGTAAACGGAGAAGGATTGGAAAATCTGAACGGCCGAGGCTGAGACAACTTGTAGTTGCAACACAATTTTCGAGATCTATAAAAGAACAGTACTTGTAAGAAAAATGTGTGTGTGTATATATATATATATATATATTCTTTCTAGCCATGGTAGTAGCAAGTTGTTGTTCGATTGAGAAATATTTGATTGTAACACTTGGAAGTGGATGAGAAATAGAAGTAAAATAGAATGGAGTTGAAATGGGGTGCAGCAAGCGATAGAAATGATTTTGGAAATGGTAAAGATGGAGAAAGTGAGTAAGAAGTGAATGTGAAGTGAATGGAAAGAAGATGGTGAGATTGGTGCATGAATATGAGAGTTTTGTAAAGAGATATGGTGGATGTGTATTGTTTATATTTATTTTATAATGTAGGAAGCAGTGGAATAATAAAGAATGGAGTGAATTAAATATTGTAATGTTTACAAAAGTACGAATATATTAATTGTCGAAATTTTGAAAATCATGAAATTATCATTAATGCATGAAACGTCATATAAGTATTAGTTGATTAAATTAATACTTGTTTTATTACAACATATAAATTGTTATGAACCACCCTACTTGTTTATTCACACGAATAAAATAGTAATTTATTGAAATACAACATTTTTTTTCACTTAATAAAATTATACGTGCATGAGAAATTTGGAAAAAAAAAATTTTTTTCTTTTATTTTCTCATTTCATTTTTTGTTCACTTAATAGGCAGTAGCCCAACGGCATGTGTTTGCTCATGACGGTGGTGCCATAGTTGCAGACTTCGTGCTTCTCTTGGACTTGCTTCCCCGATTAAGATTGCTGAAAGTTCCGTGTCAATCTATTATGGCAGCCCATTATGTGGCTTGCCAAGTGCTTAGTTGCCTCCCAAGTCAAAGAGTGGTTAACTTTTCGGCTCGGGTAGGTACTTAATATCTACTTTATGTATGGTTTACTTTTTCTCTCTTGCGAAAGTTGTCTTCAGGAAAAAATAATTAGCGTATATAAGAAATTTGGTAAATGCAAATTTATTTTTTTCTTTTCCCCTTCAGAATGAATGAATTGATAAAATATGGAAATATATATTGTCAATGCTGGCGTTGGTCAGAAATTTATATAACAAATAAATAAATTGTTGCAACAAATTAATGAGTAATAGCATCGCACGTTTGATGGTTAAACTGTCTGCATTATAAGTTGGAGCAAGAATTAAATTTACATCAGTGAGAAAACTTCAATCAAATTTTGAGTAAAATAGTAAATTATTACAATTTTTTTTAATTTCATTTGACAACCGACACATGATAAATTCTTGAATAGATAGAAAATAATTGTGGAGAATTAGATGGAAGGCATGCGATCTGCGTCCAACTCTTTCAGGGTTGGACCAGTTCCAACCAAAAACGGTAGGGGCAAAATCGAAAATTCAAAAATGTTAAATTAAACTAGGTCCTCTGCACTTTCCCTTCCCCTTCCTATTCGCCAATTCCTGCCGCCGATTTCAATAAGAAAGGCCTCCATTCCCGATTCCTCCGCCGACGTCCTCCCTCGCCACCTCCTTCCGCCGCCGTCGCTTTTATCTTTCCTCCCCAAAAATCGATGTAGAGCGTGACGAATAGAGAAGGCTGAGCCGCCGTCGAATCCGATGGAATCGGAAGAGCCGCCGCCGCCATTGACGAGATCGGCGAGGAATGAGCTCGATCGGCGCGGATCTGAGACGAGACATCCCTGAGTTGCCCTGTAGTTGCTGCTGCTCCGTTTTGGCAACCTGCCAGCTTAAAGGCAGAAGGGAAAGCCTCGGTACGATTATGAACAGGTTACCCTCTTGGCTTTTATTGAGTTAAACATTGAACAGTTTAGTTGTTTCAACTGTCTTGAATTTGAGTCTCTCTTAACCAGTTCAGCTTCCCCTGGTCATCTTAATTCTAGAATAGCACCTCCACAGAGGCGCGCTACTTCGCGACAATAGCGCCTCTTATGAACTGCTTGAGGCTTGTTATCCACGGTTGTTCATTGGCTACTGATGAAGGGCTCATCAAGTCTGTTACCAGAGAAGGAAAGCCAGAGTATGTAGAGTAACTTTCTTCCTCTCTTCTTGGCTTTGTCAGTCATGTGTGATGGGGATGGTACGAAGTCTTAACACTATTGCTTTCATGAACTCGAATTCTCAGTTCACTGTACTTACTAGCATTGAATTCAAAAAAAAAAACTAGTGTGGATATTTAGGTATGGCTGACATTATAGGAAGAAGATTTGGGTCAATGAAACTTCCATACAATCATGATAAAAAGCTGGGTAGGCAGTCTGTCCATGTTCTTGGATTCTTCATCTCCATCAGGGTGAGTGATCACCTGGAACTTTATGCAATCAGTCATTCAAGTTAGTTTCTTTCTCATGCTCTGGATTATGAACAATATACGCAGGATGCTTTACTACTATTCAACAATGGGATACTTCGAAATGGAGTGGAGTAGAGCAGTTCCTGGAGTTGCTTTGATGGCTTTGATAGCAACAACAATGGAGTCTATTCCTGTGATGAATGTAGTAGATGATAACATCTCTGTTCCTTTAGTTAGCATAATATCAGCATGTATACTTGAGTTTTGGTTGGTAGCTTAGGGATATGTCAAAAGTTTCAAACTTGCATGTGTTGTAGTTTTTTTAATCAAATTTGATATCACTTTGAAACAAGATCATGATAACCAACTTTTTGATGATGATGATGATCTTGGATTGTTTTCGGCATTTGTTTGGGTTGAATGATGGCTCTTTCCCTGCTTTTGGTAGTGTTGTAGTAGGCGTTTTTTGCTGTTTCTTGTTGGGGCTTTTGCCGACTCATGACTCGCGGTTTATAGTTAGTTTGATAAGTTAACTAGTTAACTCGGTTGGTTAACTAGTTAACATCTTGATAACTAGTTAATAAAAATAACTGTTATCAAGTACAAAATTTGTTAACTAGTTAACAACTTGATAAGTTAACTAGTTAACTCGGTTGGTTAACTAGCTAACAATTTGATAACTAGTTAACACGATTGGATAAGTTAACTCGATTTGTTAACTAGTTAACTCCATTGGTTAACTAGTTATCATCTTAAAAAATGTTAACTAGTTTACTCGTTAAGTTATCTAGTTAACTAATTATGTTAATTTTATAACTAGTTAACTAATGTTGATAACAAATTATCACCTAAATCTGTTAACAAGTTATCAAACAAAAACGTTGTTAACTAGTTATCAGATAAAAACCATGTTAACTAGTTATCAGTTAAAAAAACACTGTTAACTAGTTAACAGCAAAAAAATATGTTAACTAGTTAACTAAGTTTGATAACTAGTATAATAAACTAAATTTTTTATTAACTAGCTATCTAAATCATGATGTTAACTAGTTATCAAACAAAAAACGATGTAACTAGTTATCAGGTAAAAACCATGTTAACTTGTTATCAGTTAAAAAAACATTGTTAACTAGTTAACAACAAAAAAGTGTTAACTAGTTAACAACAAAAAAAATGTTCACCGGAGTCTCGCCGGCGACGACGGCCGGTCGCCTGTCACCGGAAAAGTCGCCGGCCGCCGGAGAGCCAACGGTAGCCCCTGGGAATTAAATTATTTATTTTAAATATAATAATTAAATTATATGTGTAAAGTCCTAAATACCCCTAACAGTCTAGACCATTGGATTGGTCAAAGGGTCAAAGGGTGATCTAATGGTTCAGATGAAGGTTGGAAGTTTCCAACCCTTGGAAATAGTTGGATGGGGATCAGCTGCCTAGATGGAATTGATTACTTTAAGTAGCTTGCTCCACAATTTTGTTTTAATTTATTAGTTAAGTTGCTATTGTTAATAATGTAATCAGTCATCTTTCAGATTCTCGTATCCAAATAGTCAACTATCATAGTTTTTTTTTATTCGCTAGCTAATTTAATTATTTTTTTTCTTTTTAATCTCGTTTGGCGAGTGATCCATACTTGGAGGTTTCAGTAAGGATTAAAGGTTCATTCGTTGTGAGATATAAGATTATTAGAGAAACATCAATTTTATTTGATGTGTTATGAATGAATTTTACTGTATAAAATTTCTACTTGATAAGGTTGAAATTTTCATGTCCGGTATGATTATATACATGTGAAAAACGCAGAAATTAGTTTACATTTCCTGTTATTTGACTTACATGTAAGGTTGAAATTTTCATGTCCAGTATGATTATATATATGTGGAACACGCAGAAATTGGTTTACATTTTCTGTTATTTGCCTTACATAAATAAACCAATAAAATATTCATAAAAAAAAACCAATAAAATACGTAAATATAGATTAATCTTACTTTTTTTATTACAACATAGGAATTGTTATGGACCACTATACTTGTTTATTCACACGGATGAAATAGTAAATTAGTGAAATACAACTTTTTTTCCCCTCTGAATAAAATTTATTGCGTATGATAAATTTTAAATATGCAATATTTTTTAGTCCTTTTCCTTTTCCCTTATAAATATAAATGAATGAATTGATTGTAATTTGTTTCAAATGTGGGTGAAATAAATAATTTGGCACAAGTAAATAACGGTAAATAAATGAAAGGAAATTATGAATGCGCACATATATTTAACTATGGTAGACAGCCGGACGCAGTAGTTGGAAAACAACTATTTGCAAAAGATAAAGTAGGACAGATATAATACAATGGAGACTAAGTGGTACAACTATTATCTACTATAGTATCGTGCAAAATACAACAACCGTTCATGGTAACGGATTCATAGTTTAGAACACTACAGTTTCATAAGGAAAGTAGAAGCGTTGTTCTCCATATATGTACATGGCATGTGGGAAACACACATCCAAAAAATGCGGAGAGAAGGTAGTGCCGATAATATCCGTCTATGTACATGGGTTATGGAAAACACCCATCAAAAAAGTGCAGAACGAAAGTAGTGCCGATAATATCCGTATATGTACGTGGCTTGTAGGACACAGCCAATCCAAAAAAGTTAGTACCAGAAGATCTTCCTGTGGATATATATGAAAATGTAGTGATTAGTAATGCAAAATATATTGTCACAACAATTGGTACACATAATGGATTATTGGTGGTCACGAGAATATACCGCATGAGGAACACCAGCTACACATGTGTAGAACGTCGTGCTAACGTAGATTTCCCACGTACACGAGATGCCATGACTCCGAGGGTTTCATCGTCGTCGGAAATAGAAGCTGATTTAGGTTCACTAACACCAGATGTAGAAGAACCTGGTTTCTTCAAGCTTGTAGGGGGTGGGGTTGGTCTGCAATCAACACATGAGGTAAACAAAATCAATTACCACTATTTTGTGAGAAAACCACTATGAATGCTCAAATGTGATTAAAAACCTGAAGCTTTAGCAGAATTTACAAATGAACTCCTCCACGCTCATTTTCTATTGCGGTAGCCTGTTTTCTACAATGTGGATTTTTTTTTTCAAATTGGGAAAAAAATTAATAATGTGGCGGTATAAAAAATGGATATGCGTTGGAAAACTTAGTTGAAGTAAGTACCCCCAATGATTGTTTTGAAATGGGTGTGCTGCAACGACGTTTGATTGGAGTGGCAACTGATAGAACTGAGTCTGAAGATGCAAAAGTTCTCTCTGAAGCTTGAGATGAGTGACAAATAGTGTCACATGTTGGGGATTCAACAGTAGGAGGAGAAGTGGGTACAACTACATTTGGAGAAGTAGCATTATGCTTTTTAGAAGATTCTACAAATGGAAGTGGCTTTGGATTTCTGCTTGACAACACAAAGGAAAATGATGTAATACACACTACATACGATGCGTAAAAGTAACGTTTGCGCGATAATGTGACACATACATGCATGATACAGACAATGAAACTAACGGTGGAAGCTTTGTTACGGTTGGAGAAGGTTGTAGGTCCCATATAAGTGAAACTTGGAACTCACCAAAAACATTTGGACGACTATTTCGGGCAAGACGAACTTCAAACGTGGCAGTTGCATGACGAAGAGATTCAATTGGTGGAGGGAATGTTCCATCTTCATTTGGATATGCACGAGCTAACTGTGCGGCACTGATTGGTAGAATCTGATCTGCCGATCTTCCTAAGAGACTAAAACTTGCGAGTCCACTGTGGTCTTCCACGGTTAGTTTTATTCTATAAATGCGAATGACAAAGGTAGACTTGATGAGAACATGAAGCATACAAAAATAAAAGGGATGCATTCATGGGTGAGAAGATGTTGGTGTTTGTCGAAATGTGAAAACAGAAAACATACAATGGTTGTGGTTTCGGTGTCAGTGAGGTCGTGGTGGACAGCGCACCAGTATTTGTCATCATTCATAGCAACAGAACGATAACAATCCTTACAGCCCCGATAGTGCCAGTGTTGAACCGTGTCAATGTCAACAATTATGGCCTTGCACCGATATCGAGTTTCCTAGCAAGCACAAGTAATAGAATATTCAATTCATGCAAAAAAAGACACCAGGCAAAATTAGAATTGGACGAAGAAAACACAAAGGAAACAAATGAAAGTACCAAAATTGATTCACATACCACATCAGCCGAAACGGCGTGTAATTCATTTAACTCGGACACTGTTCGGAAAGAGTGAGAAACATCTGTTGCTTTTTGTTCAGCTGTTTCGAAGAGAGCCGATATACATTTAAGTGTTCCGGCAGAAGGTCGGAAACTGATTAAGGAGGAAAAAAAAGTTAATAAACGTAAGGTGTAATAAAAAAAATGCAATTATTTCGAACGGCACTTGCCTGGTACGTAGACTATCAGTAATCGCTATAGACGGGTCTACAACAACTCGTGTCGCGACAGTACTGTATCCGCTTAACACACCTGTGGGCATGTATATGCAGGTTTGTAAATAAATCGAAAGTCATAAACCAAAAAATGTTCAAATCTGATAGTTCAAGTACGGAAGATAAAAAATGCTACATAGAAACAAACCATTAAACGTTGCTACACGTAAAGCCCCAAGTGATATAATAACAGGTGACGTCCCATCGCGAGCCATCAAAGCTGGTGCGTCGAGGATACGTGTGAAATCAGCCCACAAAGTTACCAGAAATGTTAACCCTCTGAGGGAAAAATAAATACGAATCCATTACATGGCAAAATATGATTGTCAAGAAAATTTTAAGAGGAAAAAGTAAAAAAAAAAAAAAAAGATTGAGGGGGTTAAAACAACCATGCCTCGTGTTCACCAGAACTACTTCTTGTACAGGCATTATTGAATTAGTAGAAGTTGCTGTAATATGATTGGGAACGGATATGATATAGGGCGACCAATCACATCTAGAATATGGCAAAATGCAGGAGAAAATAAACAAACATAAAATAAGTGACAAATATAAAGTACGGCCCAATAAGCCCAAAGAAGCAAGCATCCATGCATGTCACTCTTAATGAACAGTAACAATACACGGAAAATAGGCAAAATTTGCCGACGGGGAGCCCCAAAAAGGCGACCTTGCTTTAAAGGAGATGCAACTCCGCGTCAGACTTGTCAAAACTCATCGTGGACAAAACAGACGGAGACATGATTAAAGCAATTGAGCAACAAAACGAAAATTGATGAAGAAGAAACACATAATGACTGATGTATATAGAGAGAGATTGAAAGCAACAAGTGGAAAGGTAGAAAACATGCACATACATAGAAAAGGACACGACAGCATGTAGCATGACTATCCGACACGTAAGCATACAGAATTTGGTAGTAAGAGGTGGAAAGCAGCCGCAGTCGCAGACGTGGAAAAGAGGACACGACACGTAAGCTTTGATAGGGAAACTACAAAACTCGGCGGGCTGCATGACTGCCGAAACAGACACGTAAACAGGAGACGTGTCGAAGACGACAGAAGAATGGGCTAATGACTGCCAAATCGGCAGTAACGACAAGGTGTTGATGCACATATGCAAAGAACAGGTAAGACAGTCGGCGGAAGCGACAGAGAAGACAAAAAAAAGAGCCCTAATGCAGAGAAAGGTCAATAATGGAGGCCCACGAAAATATAAAGTACGACCCAATAAGCCCAAAGAAGCAAGCATCAATGCATGTCACTCTTAATGAACAGTAACAATACACGGAAAATAGGCAAAATTTGCCGACGGGGAGCGCCAAAAAGGCGACCTTGCTTTATAGGAGATGCAACTCCGCGTCAGACTTGTCAAAACTCATCGTGGACAAAACAGACGGAGACATGATTAAAGCAATTGAGCAACAAAACGAAAATTGATGAAGAAGAAACACATAATGACTGATGTATATAAGAGAGATTGAAAGCAACAAGTGGAAAGGTAGAAAACATGCACATACAGAGAAAAGGACACGACAGCATGGAGCATGACTATCCGACACGTAAGCATACAGAATTTGGTAGTAAGAGGTGGAAAGCAGTCGCAGACGTGGAGAAGAGGACACAACACGTAAGCTTTGATAGGGAAACTACAAAACTCGACGGGCTGCATGACTGCCGAAACAGACACGTAAACAGGAGACGTGTCAAGACGACAGAAGAATGGGCTAATGACTGCCAAATCGGCAGCAACGGCAAGGTGCTGATGCACATATGCAAAGAAGAGGTAAGACAGTCGGCGGAAGCGGCAAAGAAGACAAAAAGAAAGAGCCCTGATGCAGAGAAAGGTCAATAATGGAGGCCCGCGAAAATATAAAGTACGGCCCTATAAGCCCAAAGAAGCAAGCATCCATGCATGTCACTCTTAATGAACTGTAACAATACATGGAAAATAGGCAAAATTTGCCGACAGGGAGCCCCAAAAAGGCGACCTTGCTTTATAGGAGATGCAATTCCGCGTCAGACTTGTCGAAACTCATCGTGGACAAAACAAACGGAGACATGATTAAACCAATTGAGCAACAAAACGAGAATAGATGAAGACGAAACACATAATGACTGATGTATATGTAGAGAGATTGAAAGCAACAGGTGGAAAGGTAGAAAACATGCACATACAGAGAAAAGGACACGACAACATGGAGCATGACTATCCGACACGTAAGCATACATAATTTGGTAGTAAGAGGTGGAAAGCAGCCGCAGTCGCAGACGTGGAGAAGAGGACACGACACGTAAGCTTTGATAGGGAAACTACAAAACTCGGCGGGCTGCATGACTGCCGAAACAGACACGTAAACAGGAGACGTCTTGAAGACGACAGAAGAATGGGCTAATGACTGCCAAATCGACATTAGCGGCAAGGTGCTGATGCACATATGCAAAGAAGAGGTAAGACAGTCTGCGAAAACGGCAGAGAAGACAAAAAGAAAGAGCCCTGATGCAAAGAAAGGTCAATAATGAAGGCCAACAAATATATAAAATACAGCCCAATAAGCCCAAAAAAGCAAGTATCCATACGTGTCATTCTTAATGAATAGTAATAATACACGGCAAAATTTGCCGACGGGAGCCCAAAAAGGCGACCTTGCTTTATAGGTTCTTTTAATATATGCGCAATAGCGGCGGGAACATTTACTCAGATACAGTTGAACCCAGTCAGTCTCCAGTTTCTGTGTTAGAACGGATAGGAAAGAATGGATATTCTTTCACTCTCCGCCGCTACTTCCTTCCCTCATACCTCACTCTCCTTCTCCGCCGCCGCCGCCAAAAGACCTTCCCATCTCTCTACTCTTACTTCCGCCTCTCTCTCCCCCAACCCACCCCCACATCGTCCTCCTCCTCCGCCTCAACCAGACAACCCAAATACTTCCTCTGCCGTCCGTCGACCTAACTTACTTAGTCACCCATCAGCATCCACTTCCGATGACACTCCACCAACCCCTAAAAACCCTTTCAAAACCCTACTTCAATCCTCTCGCGCTTCGCCTAAGTCTCCGAGTACTGGTTCACCCTCCTCTCACCCTCTCTGGTTGCCCACTAAGCTCTCTCCGAAAACGAGGTCTCCTGCTACGACCCTAATTTCAGATGAGATTGAGGTCCCAGAAGCTGAATTCCGCGAGCCGGGGAAGATATTCGTGGGGAACCTTCCCGTATGGGTTAAGAAGCACGAATTGGTCGAGTTCTTCAGGCAATTCGGGCCGATTAAGAGCGTAATCCTGATCAAAGGCCACAACGAGACGGAGAGGAATGCTGGATTTTGTTTCGTTATCTACGACGCGGAGGCTTCCGCCCTCAACGCCGTGGAGTTTGACGGGATGGATTTCCACGGTAGGGTTCTGACGGTGAAATTGGACGACGGGAGGAGACTCAAAGCCAAATCCCTGGAAAGGAAGCGGTTCGTGGGAGGTGCAGCTGGGGAGGAGTACAAGTCTAAGTGGCATGAAGAGAGGGAAGGTTCAAGGAAGGCGTTTCGGAGGGTTCTCGATACTCAGCCGGAGAACTGGCAAGCTGTTGTTGATGCATTTGATAGGGTTAAGAAGGTGATTGAGATATTATAGCCTTTTGGGGATCCCTCCCTGTATTTTCTAAGTTGCAATTTATGTTTTAGTTGCTTAGAAGCTTCTTCTTCTTCTGTGTTAGCCTTCTAGAAGGGAGTTCGGATTGATGGTGGGATATTATGCAAGACGAGGAGATATGCATCGTGCAAGACTGACTTTTGAAACCATGAGGGCAAGAGGAATAGAACCCAGCTCTCATGTCTACACGAGGTAAAATTCAGTGTCCAGTGTGCCTAAGAATTGTTTTGATAGGCATGTGAACATCAGTTTGTATAGAACAAAGCATATGTAGTGCAGCCTTTTTGTTTGAGATTGAAATAATTTATTTCATGCAGCCTTATACATGCTTATGCAGTTGGTAGAGACATGGAAGAAGCACTTTCTTGTGTTAGGAAAATGAAGGAAGAGGGCGTGGAATTGAGTCTTGTGACCTACAACATTCTTGTCAGCGGATTCGCGAAAATGGGCAATGCTGAGTAAGGAATCGACACTCTTGTTCAGCTAGCAAGAGTTTCTCTTTTATTGTTTCCTAATGTGTCACATAGCAGCAGATGAATGGGGTCTGCTATTTAACTTGGTCCGAGTGTGTTTTTGATCTCTGCCTCTTCACTTCTCTTTCTCTGTAACGTACTGAAGTATTCTTCTGTTCTGTATCATCTGTACATAGCGTACTATGCGTTTCTTGACAATTTGTTCTATTGTGTGTCCTGCTATCTGTTTTGAAAAATAAGAATGTGTTCTTCGTTTTTGTTGAAGAGCTGCTGATTGTTGGTTCAAAGAGGCCAAGGAGAGACATGTGAACTTGAGTGCAACCATATATGCGAGCATCATATATGCTCACTGGTCAGTACTTCAACTCCCTAATTCAACCTGGCATTTCAAGCCTCGTTCTTTTGTTATACAATTTACAAATTTTGTTGGAAATTGGCAGCATTGATCTTGCTGCTTAAAACAGCTTGTTAGTGTGGTATTCACTACTTCCTGTTTGGTGATGGTTGAAGCAGTTGATCCAGTTGGAATCTGTTATTTTGATTTTCTTTCATTTTAAGTTGTGATGAGGACATATTAGCACCTGTTTTGCGTGTCCGTTTCATGGCTACATTCTGTCTCTTCACTTTTAGGCTTTAAGGATTTGAATTCCAGTGGTAGGGTGTTTTAGATTGCACTGTTGTATTTTCTCAATTACTCATTTGCTCAATTTCTATGACCGTGGAATTGTCTTGTATATACATTTTTGATGTGTTTTCTTGGTATTTATTTGTCAACTGTAGTCAAACACACAATTTGGCTAAAGCTGAAGCATTAGTGAGGGATATGGAAGAAGAAGGTATAGATGCTACCATTGACATATACCATACCATGATGGACGGATACACTATGATTGGCAATGAAGAGAAATGCCTTGTTGTATTTCAACGACTCGAGGTAAACAATGATCATTACCTTTGTATACTGGACATATCTGCCTGTAAATTCAGCCTTACCTTATACTATGTAGATTGCTCCTGATTTGGATTGATAACCATTCTCTTAAAGTTAGACGAAGAAATAGCTGGATTGTCACCTTCTGACATGTAGATAGCTCCTGTTTTGGATAGATCTAGGTTTTTAACTAACCAAATTGGCTACTGAAGGACCACTCAACTTTCAGGTGTTCAAAATCTGGGAATTTTTATACAATATCCCCGTCTCTGTAGTTATTTGACCATGACCGTAGATCCGCGCCTTGAAGAATTTCAGCTTAAAATCAAATATCAGTTTTGAGTTGCACTTTATTTTATTGGTTTACATGTTAATCACATTATGTAGTTCTGCAGGAATGTGGATTTTCACCTTCAGTTATCAGTTATGGATGTCTCATCAACCTCTATATGAAGGCAAGCTTTATATTCACATTTTCCTGTATAGATGAATGATCTAGTATTTATTGATTGTAAGAGACTTCAAGGGGTAGAGAGAAGCGTTAAAATTTTCTGTAAATTTATAGAAGTAAAAATATGTTTAAACTTTAACTTAACATTGAAGGTCAAGATTAAGAAAGTTGTCTGAAATAAGGCAGCCCTATGTATTATGGCTTCCGGAAGCTTGGTTACCATGCTCGCAGTAGCAATATCATTATCTTATAGAGGAAGTTGATTTTATATGGCAGAGCTGAATTCTACTGCTCTCTGTTACGACTTGCCTAGTTATTTTTACTTTTGGTTAAGAAGTTTAGTGTTATACATTTTATTTCAAATCAATATCTTTCATTTAAGCGTATGCAATGGACCTTTTGTGCAAAATTTAGTTGTAACTGGGATCTGCACTTTACTAATTCAGTACGTACCTTCTTCATAATTATGGACAAAATAGTTCTAAAAGTTCATACTCATTATGTCTCAGGGGGGCAAAGTTTCAAAAGCAATGGAAGTTTGCAAATTGATGGAACATGATGGCATAAAGCATAACATGAAGACGTACTCTATGATGATCAATGGATTCTTGAAGTTAAAAGATTGGGAAAATGCATTTGCAGTTTTTGAGGATGTTGTTAAAGATGGTCTAAAACCTGATGTGGTGCTTTATAATAACATCATCACAGCATTTTGTTCCATGGGAAACATGGATCGTGCCATTGGGATGGTCAATCAAATGCAGAAGGAAAGGCATAGAGCTACCACACGTACGTTTATGCCCATCATTCATGCATTCGCAAAAGCTGGAGACATGAAAAGAGCCCTAGAGACATTTGATATGATGAGGCGCAGTGGTTGCTTTCCATCAGTGCACACTTTCAATGCATTGATTCTTGGTCTTGTTGAGAAGCGTCAGGTAAAACTCTGATCTGACTAGCTGACTAATTGAGGTTCCCAACTTTAAAGGCTCTAGATCTCATCTTAGAGGTGCTTGTTGAACTCTGGTTATGCTTGTTGCTATTTTGACATCTTTTTTAAACCCCACCTCGAAACCCATTAGTCCAGTTAAGAGTTTCTATGGTACCTAAGTCATTACATTACAGCTGAATCTTCTATGCCCTTGTTAGGAACAATGAAATGCAAGATCATGGTCAAGAAATAGCATTTACTATGGTGGCTGCCCCTTTTACCATCCTTTCTTCAGACCATAAAGTCATCCCTGACATACCAACATTGCAGTTTGTGGTTTGGTTTCATACGACATTTCCACTCTAGACATGTTAGAGGTTCCTTGTGCAGTCAATTGAATTAGTCATTTCTCACAATAACAATGATGAGTTTTTTTTTGGTTCAGCAGTGTAGTTTTCTGGTTTTGGAAGCCTGCAATTTTTTCCCATGTATCTGATATTCCTGCCAACTTGCAGATGGAGAAGGCAATTGGAATATTGGATGAGATGGCACTAGCAGGTGTAAGTCCAAATGAACATACATACACAACGATCATGCATGGTTTTGCTGCGTTAGGGGACACCGCTAAAGCTTTCGAGTACTTCACCAAACTGAGAAACGAAGGGCTAGAACTCGATGTGTTCACATACGAGGCATTGTTGAAGGCATGCTGCAAGTCGGGGAGGATGCAAAGTGCTTTAGCAGTCACGAAAGAAATGAGTGCTCGAAACATTCCCAGAAACAAATTCGTCTACAACATATTAATCGACGGGTGAGATTCTTTGACAGATTGGTTGCATTTTTCCCTTTGTTTTATTCTCTTCTGCTGATGAGTTGATTCATTTTCATGTATGATTTCAGATGGGCTCGACGAGGTGATGTGTGGGAGGCTGCTGACCTTATGCAGCAAATGAAGAAAGAAGGAGTTCAACCTGACATCCACACTTACACATCCTTTATAAAGGCTTCCTGCAAGGCTGGAGACATGGAAGTATGCGCTATTGTCAATCCCTTATTGCCTTCTGAGATAACAAATTGTCAATTTGTTTTTCTTTCTCAGGCTGATATAATCTTTGAATGGACACTTAACTGATGTATTGTATTTCAGAGAGCAACGAAGACCATGCAGCAAATGGCAGCCTGTGGAGTGAAGCCAAACGTGAATACATACACTACCTTGATCTATGGCTGGGCTAGAGCATCTCTCCCCGAGAAGGCACTGAGATGCTTTGAAGAAATGAAGTCTCGGGGACTAAAGCCTGACAAGGCAGTCTACCATTGCTTGATGACATCCCTCCTCTCGAGGGCTACAGTGGCTGAGGCATACATTTATGCTGGAATCCAGTCAATCTGCAGAGAGATGGTGGAATGCAAGCTGACATTTGACATGGGAACGGCTGTGCATTGGTCCAAACGGTTGCGGAAGATTGAGAGAAGCGGTGGAGAGATCACAGAAGCACTGCAGAAAACCTTCCCTCCTGAATGGAGTGCAAGCCATGTCCCCATCTCAAATTCGGACTTGGATGTGGATGATGAACTTAACATTGACAGTGATGATGAGGATGAGGATGAGGAGAGATAGTTTTAACTTGGCAGATGAAGACAGTGAAGGTGAAGCAGAAGAGGATGATGGTGGTCTAAGACAGAGAATGCTGGGGCAGAAAAGCTTACCATAAGATTAAAAGCATTTTAACTTATATTGAAGCATCTCAAATGGATGAACCTTGTAATTTTTTTTTATCCATATTGAGTTATACTTGTATCTATGTCATTGACAAGCATCAACAATTATGACTTTCTGTATCATTAAAAAGTTTTGGCAAAAGAGAGGTACATGTGTTAACTGCTCCTAGCTCAGATAGGTGAGACAAAAATGATTGAGTAGATAAGTTACAATATACATGTCGCCATTGATGAATTGAAGAAAGGTGTTCTGTCGTGTAAATGATTGAAGTATGTATACAGATACGATGTTGCTGGTGAAGTGCCTAGCTGTATGGATAATGGATGTATGTTGAGATTCATGAATATCTTAGATACCTTTGATTTCATTTTCAGCAACAGCAGACACTCACCATCCACATCCACATAATGATCAAATGTTTAATTTGATTTGACTTTTAATTGTTTTATTATTACCTTTAATAATTTTGTTAAGATTGCGGGAAAGCTAACTACACATGTGCATCAATCATACAAATTAAAAACGTACATACCACCAAGGTTCATTGATCAAGGCATAACTTTTGGGGATTAAGAGCTTGGTGTTAGAAATAGAAAGGTTGATATTGCAATTTAATGTTCCTTGCATGATTAGACTATACTTGCTGAGGTTAGAAATGTTGAACTCTGTAATGTTATCCTATTCCCTGATTAAAGCGCTAATACTATTCTCCAAGAAAGGAAGGTTTGTATGATTTTGCAGATATGAATACCGTGATCAGCTCTGCACAAGAATGGACAGTATATTTCATGGAAACAAATCAGCCTACAACAGTAATATGGACTATCGACATCCTTATATATTGAAGCAAACAAAAGGAGAAAGATTAACTTTCGGAGAGTTGATTCAAGTGAGATAGAATAGCTGAAAGTATTGTTACTCGTAGAAGTATCTATTCTGTGAGGTGTTTGTGAGAGTTAAAGTCTTGAGTGTGTTCTGAACATCAGGCGGTGTAATTCAAAGCTCAGGTTTAGAGCTTTGGTGTCCGATTCAATCCAGTGATTCTCTCGAGCTTGTCTCGGGATGTGGATGTAAACCTAGCATATAGCTAGTGTTGAACCACGTTAAAAACCGTGTTCTGTGTTCTTTCTTCTTTCTGGTTTTGTATTTAACTCTGCCACTGCTTCACAGGTTGCTTCCTTCCAGGTTGAAGAAGAACGCTAATTGAAGTTGCTTTGGGTCTGAAAACTCTGAACTATTTTGCTAAAGAAGTTGGGCTTACTGACCACTTAAGCCCAAGTTTATTTAACTACATATATCCAACAGTACAAATTACCTTACCTCCGTACTACTGTTCGTGAATTCAAAGACTAAAGCAATACAATCCCTAAATTCCTAAGCTTCTCTCTCTCTCATTCAATCGATCACTTGCAGCTTCGATTGAAGTTGAGCTCCGTTTAGTGCATGCTAATGACAAAGCTTTTTCACTTGGTTTGGAGTTCGCGTGGAGCAAGGATTTTCCTCACATCATCGTGGAACCAGAGACACAATTAGCTATGCGGATAATTTAAGTAAGGAAGGATAGTTGCCACCCTATGGCGACCCCGCTCTTAGTGATTTGATGTCTTATGAGTTTAAATTGACTGGTGCAGATTCATCATACATACCACTAGGTGAATAGAGTTGCAAACTAGCTCTCAAAACGCGGTCTCGTCTATTATCACAGGGTGCATGATGTTTCAAATGCACCCCGCGTGCTGAGTTGGCTATCAAGCTAATTCAGGAAAGGAGTGACAGTTGCCACCCCATGGCTAACCTCCTCTCGAAGATTCGATGTCTTATGAGTTTAAATTAATTGGTGTAGATTCGTCATACATATCGCGAGGTTGCATGATATTTCGAATGCACCTCGCAGCTGCAAGACATCCTCTTTCGACAATCCTAGGGGCTGATATTAGATTATCATCAGCCCATTGACCGATTTTTTGTGTTAATTTTTTAGTTGAAATTTGTTTTTATTTAGATTACTTAGATGTGTGGTTGAATTTTTTTCTACCTTTTTATTCCTACTTTTTAATATACTAGGTTATAGAGGCCGCGCGATGCCGCGCGAATATAAATTAGGGTTGGCACGATGATAATCACTCGTAGGTGAAACTATAAATATCTATATAATATATATAATTTATTGGAATTACTTTAAAATTATGATAAGTTCATTCAAAACATAAATAACACAAGATTAATGCATTACATGTGTAGCAAATGTAGAACTAAACTACCCGTCCAAACTAAATGTAGAGAATTGATCTAATTTGACTGGTTGCCAAGCCCCCAAGACCGCATAAACTTCAAAATACTATTTAGTTTTTAAGAACATCCTCAAGTATAAAAGTGCATAAACTAAATGGATTAGTTAAAGAGTACATAAATATAAAAATGAATGCAATAAAACATGGCATGTTTTCAACAAAGCCACCCATGATCAATATTTTTCATATTGCTTGAACTTCTCTTTGTAGACAGCTCTTGAGTCCCAATATAACCTTTGGTCATTTAACAAAATTGCAGTAACATGTAGACTCACATCTGTCCCAAACTGAAAAGCTTGGGAGAGCGATAGCCTGGTATGTCCTTCCATAGGCTTTTGAATAGACCTGTCAGGAAAATGGCAGAACTATTCATGGAATGATAAAGTATCATGCAGCTCTATGAACTCGTTATTGAAGACTCATTCATTGAAGACTCATTCATTGTAGAGTCTCACTTAGTGTAATGAGCTTGAAAGTAAGAACAAACCTCCTTTACTATAGCAGGAAATATATAATTCAGTAAGTATGGAGATACACACCATCACCCAAATGGCCATCATAAATAAATAGCAAATAGCAAAAATCTCTCATACGTCCTTCATCTGTACAAATTTTACAACATGATAACCTTCCATGTGATGATTTGCTCTCTCTTACCAAGATGAAATGAAAATTTCCATGTTAAACCAAGATGTACAATTGGCAGCAGTAGTGTAATTTTTTTGATGAATGATTGAGATTCCATTAAAATCATAACTCAAAGACTCAAAGTATGTACAAAGAGGGTGGCCACAACAGCCTCCTCACCCCACGGCTCCGAAGCCTTGACACAGAAGCCAAAAACCCACCCGGAAAGAGCAATCCTCAACACTGCCATTTCAAACCCCCCTAGAAAACAAACAAAACAAAACTCTAGCACAAACATGATCACAGTAGTCACATAAAAAAAACATGAACACAGCAGTAGTGTAATGTTATCTATTGGAGCATTAAAAACGAAAGCAATAACAGTAATATGTTGTGACAAAGAGCCAACACGACATAAGGGGCTACAGTGAAGAGGATCAAACCATCAAATAAACTAATCACAACAATCAATGAATTAATTAGTCTGAGAACTTGAGTCATCTCTCCCTACAATTTAACAACAACCTGAAGTCCTATGAAGTAGAAAAGAGAATGGATAATGGGAAATCAACCATTAGCATCATATGGTAGATATACAGAGGAAGGAATCATGTTTTTTTAATAAGAATGTGTATGTATATTATAAACAGAAATCAGCCTCTCAAGGCGCAATAGAATCATGCAGACAATGACCAAAACCCAATTCACCAACCCAAGAGCAAAAAAAAAAAAGGTGTCGGCAATCCAAAAGCCAAAAAACCGCATGTGAAAGACAAAACAAACCGCAGAGCATGCCCCTTAACACAAAACTCAGGTGCTACCTGTCAGACAACTCAGAAAACAAAGGGCAACAGCTTCTCTTTCAATATGATCCCAGGAAGGAATAATGTTTATACCTCTGATTGAAGATTCTTAAACTCTAAACAGTTTAAAGATCAGTATCTCATTCAATAAGGTCTCGCTTTTCCACACTAATGATCATAGTATCTAAGAAGCGATAAGGGCAGTGACTTAACATCTACATAGTGCACCTGCAAGAATTAAATGAGGCCAAATAAGGATGGAACATCTTCTTTTCAGCTATGGATTTGAATCTTTTCTTTGAATCATTGTTGATACTTCTACTTAACTATTTGTTATCATCGTAAAGCCATTTTGACCATTATCACAACAGAAACTCGATTAATTCTTGCCATTGTTGCTAGCTAACAGCTTTGTAGCCTTGAAAAACCCATTGAAAAAATTATAAAATTTAAGGGACAAAGAAAGATTCTTGTTCAAATGAGTATAGCAGGGAACACCCAAAGAAGGTTTGTTCTGGTAAAACAGA
Organism: Linum lewisii; assembly: GCA_034768395.1. NCBI lineage: Eukaryota > Viridiplantae > Streptophyta > Magnoliopsida > Malpighiales > Linaceae > Linum > Linum lewisii. The sequence continues at coordinate 52,667,944 of CM068301.1, read as the reverse complement.
GCTATAGGCTGGTCCGATTTAATAATTCAAGGGTTAGGGTAAAACAGATCTATGAGTAGCAGAGCAAACCCCCAACCATCACCAAATTAACCTAGAGATGGAAATTTAAAAATCAGAATCTTGAATCAAGATAAGTACCCGAACTCCAACTGTTTCCCCCAGTCCTGGCGTCAACAGTTCCCTCCTCATCCTATATCGCTGACCTACCTTTCACCACGATCTTTTGATCCAACCTCCTCTTCAGGTGGCCTTCCAGTGGCAGAAGTTGATTGAGGTTCCATTGACGGTATAAAAGCGAGAAAATTCATGATTTTGGGAATACTGAGACAGTCCTGATCGAAAGGAAAGCGATGAAGAGGAAGGAGGTGCGACGACTACAGAGTTACATGGAAAGACTGGGAAGAAATCGAAGAACATAAGAAAAGATGGAACTTCCTACTTGGAGAATTAGAAGAAGAGACTCTGGTATGGGGCTTGGGAGGAAGGAGTAAGGTTTGGGAACAGAGAGAGAAGGAATAGGGTTGGTGTCACAGATTAAGGCAAAGGAAAGAGAACAACCTTTTGTTTTTGCCTTTTCCATTCTAGCTTAGTTCAGACGGAAAGAAAAAAGTTCAAGTAGAAAGGAAGAAGAGAAACCAGATGAGAACCAACACCGAAAAGTAAAGAGGTGGCACTGTTCCTAAGGAATAGTAATGAACAGTAAATTCCCCCTAGCTTTTTTGGTTTAATAATAATTTGTTACAAAAATTAGTACATATCACAATTATAATTTATTAAGATAAAAAATATAAAAAATTTAATTAATATGTTGGTAAAAATTTAATTTCTTTTTATCAATTATTGGGGATATGATAAACAAAAGCATTATAATTATGCTTTCTTGTCGTTACGTTAAAATACCGACACTTTTCTTTGATTAAAAAAATAAAGTGTTCTAATCATTGGGTGTGGCATTACCTTGTCTCTTAACCATAAGGTTGAGAGTTCGATCCTATAGACGTTTCGAGAAAAGATACATGAACATCAACAAAATTAATTGCATATAATATGGACAATGGATAAATTTAATAATTATCAAACCATACGTTTTTTGATTCAAAATTAACATCAAAATCATGCACTTATAGAAGATTACCTACTAGTAGGGTAAGAATCAATAACTCCACGATAGACACTAATACCCTATAAAAACCAAATATGTTCTTGCATTCTCCCTCACAAGTCTTCAAACAATAAACTCAATAATAAAGCATTCCTCTCTCCTTTGAAAAAAAAAGTGAAAACTCGACGTGATCAGAATGAGGCGAACAAACAACATGAACATCATCGCAACAATGTCGATTGTAGCACTGATAATCATGAGTTCAACGACAAGTGTGATAGCACAATCGCCAGTAACATGCCCAAGTGCGTTGTTGCAGTTGTTACCATGCTTGACATACCTCACAAAGCAGGCACCTTCCCCCTCTCCACAGTGCTGCTCAAACGTGAAGCAGTTGAACGACGAGGCCAACACTACTCCCATTCGCCAACAAGTGTGCAACTGCATCAAATCCGCGGCTCTTTCCTATCATGTGGATCCGGCTGTTGCCAAGGGTCTCCCTGAGTTGTGTCATGTCAATGTTCCTGTTCCTGTTGACCCCAAAATTGATTGTAGCAAGTAAGTCGCTTGTGTACTATCATGTGCAATATTTCGTCGAATTTGTGTGTGTACTGTAACTACATTTTTTAATTGTGTAAGTGTTGTTTGTGCAGGATTTTAGTGTAGAAGATGTCGATGAAGTTGGACATGAAACGATGGTTTCTTAGTTTCTTGGAATAGAGAGGTTGAGAGACATCAAAGATTGAATATATTGTTTACTACTATTTCGAAAAATAAAATAAAAATAAAGAAAAGGCTAGTTATGCCACATACAATATTTTATAATTTGTGCCCCTTCTTGTAATTTTTTCTATGTAATAAATACTAGTTTTTTGGTAGGCCCGTTGGCCGGGGTGAAATGAATATTTTATGTTTTTGAAATTTTGTAATTTCAATTATTAGATATGATATTTAATACTTAATACAGGTGAAGCAACAATAAATTAAATAATGAAAAATTACAAACTGTGTATTAAGTTATATTTTCATTGGTCATAAATATTTGTATTTTAAAACGTATGAAAACATAACAATGATAAGGACATATTGACGAGTTTGAATCAATCTGTTGGTTTGTCTCTAGTTAGAGAAAAATAATAAAATAAAGATAGACAACATTAATCTAAAACATTGATTAAAATTAGAAGGACAAATATCATTTTGCCCCCTCTACTTTCCGAACTTAACAACATTCATCTAATCTTTGTGAGCTAGAGTCTGCTGCTGTTTTTCTTTTGTTTTGATTGCTCTGTTGTCATTCTCTTGGGTTTGGTCAGTTTATAGTAAAGAACTTATGCTGTTTCTCCTTCTTTGTTTAATTACTTATGCTTGTTGTCATGATTTTTCAATCTTCTACTTTCATTCAAGAAGATGTGTGCCTTCAATACTACATTACAGATTTACTACTTGATACCAATCTAAGGGGGAGATCCTTAACTCATTAAAGTTAGCAATATCAAGCTTAGGGAGAGATTGTTAGAAATAGAAAGGTTGATATTGCAATTTAATGTTCCTTGCATGATTAAACTGCACTTGTTGAAATTAGAAATGTTGAACTCTATAATGTTATCTTATTCTCTGATTAAAGTGCTAATACTATTCTCCAAGAAAGGGAGGTTTGTATGACTATGCAGATATGAATACCGTGATCAGCTCTGCACAAGAATGGAAAGAGTATTTCATGGAAACAAATAAGTTTGCAATGGTAATTAATATGGACTATCAAGATCCCTATATATCAAAGAAAACAAAAGGAGAAAGATTAACTTTCGGAGACTTGATTCAAGAAGTGAGATAGAATAGCTGAAAGTATTGTCACTCATAGCAGGATCTATTATGTGTGGTGTTTGTGAGAGTTAAAGTCCTGAGTGTGTTCTGTACATCAGACGGTGTAATTCAAAGCTTAGGTTTAGAGCTTTGGTGTTTGATTCAATCCAGTGACTCTCTCGAGCTTGTCTCGGTTCGTGGATGTAAACCTAGCGTATAGCTAGTGTTGAACCACGTTAAATATCGTATTCTATGTTCTTTCTTGTTTCTGGTTCTGCATTTAACTTTGCCACTACTTCACAGGTTGCTTCCTTGCAGGTTGAAGAAGAACGCTAATTGAAGTTGCTTTGGGTTTGAAAACACTGAACTTTTTTTGCTAAATAAGTTGGGCTTACTGACCACTTAAGCCCAAGTTTATTTAGCTTCATATATCCAGCAGTACAAATTACCTTACCTCCATACTACTGTTCGAGAATTCAAAGACTAAAGCACTACAATCCCTAAATTCCTAAGTTTCTCTCTCTCTCTCTCATTCAATCGATCACTTGCAGCTTCGATAGAAGCTGAGTTCCGTTTAGTTCATGCTAATGACAAAGTTATTCACTTGGTTTGGAGTTCGCCTGGAGCAAGGACTTTCCTCACATCATCGTCGAACCAGACTAAGAATTAGCTATGCGGATAATTTAAGAAAGGAAAGATAGTTGCCACCTTACGGCGACCCCGCTCTTAGAGATTTGATGTCTTATGAGTTTAAATTAACTGGTGCAGATTCATCATACATACCACTAGGTGAATAGACTTGCAAACTAGCTCTCAAAACACGATCTCGTCTATCATCACAGGGTGCATGATGTTTCAAATGCACCCCGCGTGCTCAGTTGGCTATCAAGCTAATTCAGGAAAGGAGTGACAGTTGCCACCCCATGGCTAACCTCCTCTCGAGGATTCGATGTCTTATGAGTTTAAATTAATTGGTGCAGATTCGTCATACATATCGTGAGGTTGCATGATGTTTTGAATGCACCTCGCATGCTGCAGGACATCCTCTGTCGACAATCCTAGGGGCTGATATTAGATTATCATCAGCCCATTGACCGATTTTTTGTGTTAATTTTTTAGTTGAAATTTGTTTTTATTTAGATTACTTAGATGTGTGGTTGAATTTTTTTCTACCTTTTTATTCCTACTTTTTAATATATAATAATTTGTTACAGAAATTAGTAACTATCACAATTATAATTTATTAAGATAAAAATATAAATAATTTAATTAATATGTTGGTAAAAATTTAATTTCTTTTTATCAATTGTTGGGGATATGATAAACAAAAGCATTATAATTATGCTTTCTTGTCGTTACGTTAAAATACCGACACTTTTCTTTGATTAAAAAAATAAAGTGTTCTAATCATTGGGTGTGGCATTACCTTGTCTCTTCACCATAAGGTTGCGAGTTCGATCCTATAGACGTTTCGAGAAAAGATACATGAACATCAGAAAAATTAATTGCATATAATATGGATAATGGATAAATGAATAATTATCAAACCATACGTTTTTTGATTCAAAATTAACATCAAAATCATGCACTTATAGAAGATTACCTACTAATAGGGTAAGAATCAATAACTCCACGATAGACACTAATCCCTATAAAAACCAAATATGTTCTTGCATTCTCCCTCACAAGTCTTCAACCAATAAGCTCAATAGTAAAACATTACTCTCTCCTTTGAAAAAAAAAGTGAAAACTCGACGTGATCAGAATGAGGCGAACAAACAACATGAACATCATCGCAACAATGTCGATTGTAGCACTGATAATCATGAGTTCAACGACAAGTGTGATAGCACAATCGCCAGTAACATGCCCAAGTGCGTTGTTGCAGTTGTTACCATGCTTGACATACCTTACAAAGCAGGCACCTTCCCTGATGACACTCGATTTGACGTGATTATCAGCCTCATTTAAGCAACATTTCTTTGCTTAAGACATTGTTTTTAGGGTCGAATAACGAATATTCAATCGATTGCCCTATCTCGTGCCATTTGTGTTACCTTGGCCCGTTTCGGGTCTATTTGATGGTTTTCTAGTGTTTTCATGTTAGCACAGGTTTTTGCCATCAAATAAAGTAGCCATGGACGTGTCTAAGGCGTTGGAACCTCGAGGAATCAAACTGGAATCGATCCAAGGAGCCAATCAAGTCAAACCGAAAATCTGCCATTCACACTTACATTTTCGGCGAAACCAGGCCTCCAATTTCGGCGAAACCAGCAGTTCAAATCAACCGATGCCAACAGAAGGATGGTTTCGGTGAAATAAATCAACTGCTCGGACCGAAGACATTGAACAGCCGGCGGAGCCCTGAACTCAAAGCCAGTTTCGCCGAAACTATCCCTATGGTTTCGGCGAAAACATCAGCTCAGCCCGGCCCAACTAGGGTTAAGTATTTATACTTAATCCGGCGGCCCGAAGAAGGGGGATGAGGAGAGACAATCATAATTTACAAACACACAACTTTTCGAATCAGAATTCTCTGAAGTTCTGGAGCGAAGAGCTGGAGTTTGAAGAGTCGGATAGAGATCGTGACGCCATCCCTTCCACCTCGGAGAACCGGAGCTAGGAGTGCAACTTACCGAAGATCGGAGTCTGCCAGAGTCGTCTGAATTAGGTTTTTCAGATCCTTTTCTGTTCTTCCTTTGAATGATGAACTCTTTCCTCGTCTTTGTTTCTTTTGTAATGATCATGAGTAGCTAAACCCTTTAGAGCTTAGACTAGATGAACCCTAAGTGACCCAGGGCTTTAAAGCGGTCACGGATCGGCGGTGATTAGATTCGAAATTCAATCAGTTCTTTTTCATGTTTGATTTGTTCTTCATTATTCATGTTTCTTGTCTGGATTGATCACCTAGAGTAGATTCTTGTTAAGCTAAGGATAGAAGCGAACGCTCGCCTTACTTTAGAACATCGAATTAAACAATTAACCTTATAATTGGAGTGTGCCTTTCGTAGGAACCGGTTAGGGTTAATTCGCTGCAAGAGTAACTCATTAATCACTAGTAATTACACCAATTAATTAAGTCGTTGCGAGAGGCGACCGTACCCGGGCGGCTAGTTAATCTTGGTAGTTAGAACGGATAGAGCGAACGTTCGCCGGTCTTAAACCTAAGGGTAAGGAGTTATGGTGGTGTCTTAGTAATTGATTGAATGAGAATCGAAATCCGCTGATCTGTTGATTGCCATTGCTCTGGGGAACGAAGGGGGGATTCAAAGTCTAAGTTCGTCTGTCATTCTTGTTTCCAAACCCTAATTCTCAATCTGCTCTAGTTTAATCTTTTTAATTTTTCTGCATTTCTTAGAAGTAGAAGTCGTGGAACTCACACCACGCACAACGTGTTTTTCCTTGAATAATTTGTTAGTTCTGAAGTAGCCAATCATTCGAAGGCCCGTGGAATACGATCTGCTATACGCTTTTTGTTAGCATTAGTAGTTTTTATTTGGCTGAACGTCCGAACAACGACCGGAGGTCTCACCAAATTGGCGCCGTTGCCGGGGACTTCTTTTGATTGTTGAAAGAAGATCTGGCAATTTATTCTTCTACTTTCCATCTTTCATTTTTTTCCACCCACTTCGATTTTACGCCGGTATGTTTGCTTTTGTTACTTGTAGGTTGTTCTACAGGTTCATGAACCGCTCGATTGCTCATTCTCAGTTTAAGCCGGGTAATTCTGCTTCGCCGAAGAAACCGCGAGCTCAGAAGCAAGTCATAACCACACCGCCTACACCACCTATCCCTCAAAAGATTGAGGAGTTGAAGGAGAACTCCTCATCTTCATCCGTTTCATCCACTACTTCAGATTCACCACCACCTTCTCCTCCCGTTCTAGCTGCTCAGCGCATCGTGGCGGATTACTGTAGACCAAATGTGGCTTACCTCCGAGCTAGCATCGTCGTGCCACACAGCGATGACGACCCCGACGAAAAGATCACAGTCTCTTTCCTGAGCATGGTCTCTAAGGATCTTCATTTCGAAGGGAAGCCGCAAGAAAACCCCCACACACATTTGGCAAACTTCCTTGACATGTGCGAGACTTTTAAGAGTGGGAATCTCGGTAAGAACAATCTTTGCTTACGAGTATTCCCATTCTCTCTTAAAGGCAACGCCAAGGTATGGCTCAACTCGAAACCACCTGGCTACTACACTGACTGGGATCATCTAGCTCAAGACTTCATAGAAGAATACTATCCCCCTTCAAGAACTACATTCTACAAGGATAGCATCGCTAGGTTCTCTCAGAAGGAAGGAGTCAGTTTACACGACGCTTGGAACGATTTCCAAACACTCCTATCTGAATGCCCTCATCATGGATTCAACCAGAGTCAGCTAGCTGAAATCTTTGCCCAAGGGATGAATGAAGAAACAGCTGAATGGGTCAACATCTTAGCTGATGGCGACTGCACAGCCCTTGAACCAGAAGCTGCTCTACTTCACTTTGCGGACTGCGCATCTAAGTCCAGAAATAGGGAAAGACAGTTTGGAGCAGCCATGAGTCAACCAAGCAGTGAAGATCAGATTAAGATCGCGGTACAGAAACAAATGGAAGAGATCCTCGGTACAACTAATAACTGGCCTAAAAAGGAAGTCTACTTCATTGATCACAGCTTCACCAGGGATCAAAGAGGCGACCCTGACTATCGTCAGTTTAGAACACCTCCTCAACAACGGGAAGGCTTCTATGAGCGTCCTCCCTACAACTTCCAACTCGACCAGAGCCGAAATCAATACATGGACAATGGTTATCAAGATCCTTCCAGATTCACCAGAGTACAACAACCTCTGAATTTTAGATCTGAGGACAATTGGAAGAGGAGAATAGCCAGGAAGTTTGATCTAATTACAGCAAGACTTGATGATCACGAGGAAAGATTTAGAGCGCAAGATGCTCTTAACAAAGGGCAGATCGCACAAGGACAGAGAATAGAGGATATGATAAATAAAATTGCTAGTGCGATGGCTCGTCTTCCCATCTTCAATCAGGCTCCATCTCCAGACAGCTCCACCGTGAAGAACGAGCACGCTAAGGCCGTAACAACCAGGAGCAGTGAGCAGACCAGCCCGTCTGAGAAGGAAGAAATTCCCGTTTCCAATGAGGGAGAGTGCTCGGCTATCATCCCTCGACCACCACCCATACCTATTCCAGGTAAGTGCACCGACCCTGGTCCTTTTACTTTACCTTTGAGCATTAATGACATTGAAATCGAGCGTAGCATAATTGACCTAGGTGCTTCTATAAATGTCATGCCTATGTGTTTATATAAGAAACTGAACCTAGGGAATTACAACCTGCCAACATGAATTTAATGTTCGCTGACAAAACTCTAAGAGAACCTAGAGGAATGATCCAGGATGTAATCACTTGCTGTGGCCCGTTCCGGTTTTTCGTTGATTATATAGTTATGGATACTCAAGAGACATATTCTACCCTTTTCTTGGGTCGGTCATTCATGGCGACAGCCGGAATTAATGTCAATGTTCCTAATGGCTCTCTAACTGTAAGGGTGGGGAAGGATACTGCAACATTCCGTCTCAAGGACGGGATGAAATACATTCCTAAAGAAGAATTAAATTGTTTATCTGTAGAGATTGTGGAGTTGGCCTCGGTCAACTTCATTTCTAATGTTTCTTCCAGTGTTTCGAGATCAATTGACACTGCAGGTGCTGAACAGATTACCGAGCAGAAGCCAGAAATATCGGTTCAGAAGCCACCTAAGAAGAAGAAGGAACTGCAAGCCTCTTCTAAATCACCGAGCAGACCTCGAGGAAAGAACAAGAAGACAAAGACCCAAATGGTCTGGAGACCAAAAGCTCTACCGTCTTCCACCGAGCCAGCTGCAACACCATTTCGTTCCGAGAAACCGGTGCCGGAACAAGTATGGAAGGAGAAGCCGAAAGCGTCTCCTAAGGAAGTACTAACGATCACCGATCTTGGTGATAACAAGCCGAAGAAGAAAGAAAAAGAGAAGCCGACAGTCCTCATTCCTTCCATCGTCACACTCAAGAAGGATGATCTCTCTAGAGAGCTGTTCGGACCATTCAAGTTCGTTGATCATCTTCCCGACGGACGTACCAAGCTTTTGCAGGCGAACGGGAAGAAATTCACGTTTACCGGAGAAGTCCTGAAGCTGTACTTCATGAACTCCGACGCGAGCGTGAAGGAGAATCTAAGTTGGGATGTCTCCTAATACCGTCCAGGTATCGTCCAGCTCAAGGACGTTAATAAAAGAGCGCTTCGTGGGAGGCAACCCACGGTTGGAGTCTGTTTTAATTTTTGTTGAACTTGGTATTTTAGAGTCGGTTCGGGAGAGCCAAAAGTGTCAGTTTGTTTGATTTATTATTTTTCGTGTAGAGTCTGCATGCCATAGAGTCAGTTGCAAGTTGATTGAGGTCATTCCGATTTTTGTGGATTTAACTGTGATTTTCTGAAGTTGGCCAGATTTACGAAAATATTTAAAACCCGAACAGTTCAAAATTTTCGGCGAAGCCACCACCATTTTCGGCGAAACTGATTCTTGATTTTCGAACTCATTCTTCCTGTTTCCTATTTTCGGTTCGAAAATTTTCTGTCTTCGGCGAAACCATTTCAACTAAATTTTCGGCGAAACCGAGCTTCCATTTTCGGCGAAATCGCCTTTTCAAATCGGTCAATCCATGTTAACTTGTAGTTTCGGCGAAACCACCCCCCCTACTTTCACCGAAACTGATTTGAAAAATCACTTAATTATTCCCTTTAAAATCCGGACCTCTCTCTTCTTTATCCCATTTTCACACAGCCTACCCGAAAGCAACCCCCCTCTCCTTTTGACATCGCCGACCACCCTCCACTTTAAAACCCGTCGTCGCCGCCGTTTCACCCGTCGCCGACCGCTGCCGCACCTCTCCCCTCCTCATTCCGATCACACCAAGCCCTAGAACGTTCGAATCGGAGCTTTGCAGCTCCAGTTCTCCGAAACCCAGTTTTCAAGTTTTTCACCGATTCCTCTCACCTCGTTCATTTTTAGCAATCATGACTTCAAGGTAAAGTGTATAACTTTTCAATACGAATCTTTTGAATTTCGTCGAGGTTGACTTTCGGTTGACTTTTCGGTTTGCCTCGTTTTGCGTGCCGACTGTTTCGTGTGAACTAGGATTGACTGAACTTATAGAACTGTTCTAGGATGCTTAGGGAGTTCCGTGCTTAATCTCCATATCATTTGGTCATGAGTTGCTATGCATACAATTAATTTCTTGTTATGTTGACTTTTGTGAGAAATGTCGGTTTGACTTTGAACTGTGTTGATCATTTGGCTGCCCCAAGTGTTCATTCTTGTTCATATTATCGTGCTGCCATTTGAAATAATATTTTACCGTCATTCTCCGAGTTGTGACAGTCTCGCCATGATTAGGGTCCAATATGCTTAAATGTTGACTTTCTAAATGTCGGTTTGACTTTTTGAACTCTGATTGTAATTATCCGATTCTGGCTATTCCGAAGTATGTATTTTAATGTCTATGATTACCGGTTACTCCGCTTTACTTACCCCACTTAGTTTTTCTCGTTTCTTTGTGAAATTGAGTTTTTCTACTAAGTGTGGGGTAAGGTTTTGGTCGACTAATTTGGTTTCATTCTGGTTTAGGAACACTTTTGAGCGCAGGACTAAGGCGCGACTTGATGGCGCCTCGAGCTCAGGAGCTGCCGCTCCCGTCACACCCGCCATTCTGGGTCCTCCACCGGCACTCCCTCGCCATGCTGGATACCATCCCACCATCGCCCGTCTACTGGACTTCAACTTTGAGAGCTTCCAGAAGATCGAGCACATCCGTGGAGCTGCCGTGCGTCCTTTATCCATGGAGTCACTCCAGGAGCATAACGAGGATCCGTGCTTACCCTATGAAATCAACCGTCCTCTTCCAGGTTCTTCCATTCCACTCTGAACTCTAGAATTAGTCCTGTGAGGACACAGTCCGATTTCAGTGTGGGGTAGGATGCTAGAGAACCTTGCATGAACTTGATTGCCCTTGATTGTGTTTTGTGTGCCTCGTGATTCCATTCCAGTCTCTCTAGCATTAGAATGGCTCAGTTCTTGATTTTTGATGTTAAGTTGTTGTTCAACCTTTCATAATGATGCTTAGACTGCTTAACCTAGAACTTGAGAATCAACTTGTATGCTTTGATGCTAAATTGCCTGGTCAGAACAGAATTTTAAAATCACACTTGTAGTTTGTAGCCTTGATTGCATGAAAATGACCGAATCCGACTAGCAAACCAACTGTGAGCTTTTGATCCATTGCACGTAACTTGCAATTTTAATTCTTTCTGAGTGGTTTTCTGTTTACTTGAATGAGTTAGAATTTGCATGAGACCTACTTGAGACCACACGATGACACGAGTTCTAGAAGGATAGGGGCACCTAGATTCAGCTACTAAGCCAGATAGCCTACCAAACGATAAAATCCACTAGGTTTAGACCCTTGAGCTTGGCCTATTCTTTCGGTTCGATAATACATTACAGCCATTCCCCATTTCTTTCATTCCCCGTTGATCCCCTGTGGTTGTAATTCTAGATTGACCTACCGGAAGTCGGTTTGTGGTAACCTGCCTATAGCCATTAAACAGGTGGTCTTAGCTAATATGTCCAGACGTGTAAACCCCTCTAGCAACTAAAAGAAAAATCGGCACAAAAGAAAAAAATTGAAAAAAAGAAAAAGAGAAAAAATTTCAAAAAAATGAAGAAAGAAGAAAATCAGAAAAAGTTCAAAGTGTAGTTCAAATAAAACGTTCTTCTCCCTATAAATGGAAGAACGAAGTAGAAAGAAAAGTTGAAAAGAAAAGAAAAAAATGTGTATGCAAAAGGAAAAGAATAAGTGCTAGGTTGCTTGAGGGTATCATAGGACGAGCGTTCATTATTCCACCCGTGTTTGGTTAGACGGTAGGAAGCCATAGACTAGATTCGAGGGAAGTTAGTCGAAAGCTACACCGCACCAAAGCCATCATCATTCATCCCCATCATCCATCTCATTATAAACCCGAGTAGTGTAGATTTCATTACGGTCCTAGCAGGGAAGTCCTTCTTGACTAGATATTCGTGTTGTCACAATGGTGGAGATGTGGTCGAAATGCAAACCTATGACAGAATTCGGTAACAGAAAATGATCGAGACAGAAACACGTCCCTAAACACAGAGAGTGAGAGTCCCCATTATACTATATACATCCTGTGTGAGGAGTCTGGTCGGTCAGGTCAAATTCGTGCATAATTGGTTGCTAATTACTTGTCGTGTGCAGTTTATTAGTGAGACCAGGTAGTTTGGCTGATCTGTATGCATGTTAGGTTTCTTGTTCTAGGATCGAGCTGTCTAATAATTCATTGTGTTTGATTGAGCTCCAATTTAATCGATCTTATCATTTATGAACATGAGCGTTTCTATTCAGTTTGCTTGAGGACAAGCAAAAGCTTAAGTGTGGGGTATTTGATGACACTCGATTTGACGTGATTATCAGCCTCATTTAAGCAACATTTCTTTGCTTAAGACATTGTTTTTAGGGTCGAATAACGAATATTCAATCGATTGCCCTATCTCGTGCCATTTGTGTTACCTTGGCCCGTTTCGGGTCTATTTGATGGTTTTCTAGTGTTTACATGTTAGCATAGGTTTTTGCCATCAAATAAAGTAGCCATGGACGTGTCTAAGGCGTTGGAACCTCGAGGAATCAAACTGGAATCGATCCAAGGAGCCAATCAAGTCAAACCGAAAATCTGCCATTCACACTTACAGTTTCGGCGAAACCATGCCTCCAATTTCGGCGAAACCAGCAGTTCAAATCAACCGATGCCAACAGAAGGATGGTTTCGGCGAAATAAATCAACTGCTCGGACCGAAGACATTGAACAGCCGGCGGAGCCCTGAACTCAAAGCCAGTTTCGCCGAAACTATCCCTAAGGTTTCGGCGAAAACATCAGCTCAGCCCGGCCCAACTAGGGTTAAGTATTTATACTTAATCCGGCGGCCCGAAGAAGGGGGATGAGGAGAGACAATCATAATTTACAAACACACAACTTTTCGAATCAGAATTCTCTGAAGTTCTGGAGCGAAGAGCTGGAGTTCGAAGAGTCGGATAGAGATCGTGATGCCATCCCTTCCACCTCGGAGAACCGGAGCTAGGAGTGCAACTTACCGAAGATCGGAGTCTGTCAGAGTCGTCTGAATTAGGTTTTTCAGATCCTTTTCTGTTCTTCCTTTGAATGATGAACTCTTTCCTCGTCTTTGTTTCTTTTGTAATGATGATCATGAGTAGCTAAACCCTTTAGAGCTTAGACTAGATGAACCCTAAGTGACCCAGGGCTTTAAAGCGGTCACGGATCGGCGGTGATTAGATTCGAAATTCAATCAGTTCTTTTTCATGTTTGATTTGTTCTTCATTATTCATGTTTCTTGTCTGGATTGATCACCTAGAGTAGATTCTTGTTAAGCTAAGGATAGAAGCGAACGCTCGCCTTACTTTAGAACATCGAATTAAACAATTAACCTTATAATTGGAGTGTGCCTTTCGTAGGAACCGGTTAAGGTTAATTCGCTGCAAGGGTAACTCATTAATCACTAGTAATTACACAAATTAATTAAGTCGTTGCGAGAGGCGACCGTACCCGGGCGGCTAGTTAATCTTGGTAGTTAGAACGGATAGAGAGAACGTTCGCCGGTCTTAAACCTAAGGGTAAGGAGTTATGGTGGTGTCTTAGTAATTGATTGAATGAGAATCGAAATCCGCTGATCTGTTGATTGCCAATGCTCTGGGAACGAAGGGGGATTCAAAGTCTAAGTTCGTCTGTCATTCTTGTTTCCAAACCTAATTCTCAATCTGCTCTAGTTTAATCTTTTTAATTTTTCTGCATTTCTTAGAAGTAGAAGTCGTGGAACTCACACCACGCACAACGTGTTTTTCCTTGAATAATTTGTTAGTTCTGAAGTAGCCAATCATTCGAAGGCCCGTGGAATACGATCTGCTATACGCTTTTTCTTAGCATTAGTAGTTTTTATTTGGCTGAACGTCCGAACAACGACCGGAGGTCTCACCATTCCCCCTCTCCACAATGCTGCTCAAACGTGAAGCAGTTGAACGACGAGGCCAACACTACTCCCATTCGCCAACAAGTGTGCAACTGCATCAAATCCGCAGCTCTTTCCTATCATGTGGATCCGGTTGTTGCCAAGGGTTTCCCTGAGTTGTGTCATGTCAATGTTCCTGTTCCTGTTGACCCCAAAATTGATTGTAGCAAGTAAGTCGCTTGTGTACTATCGTGTGCAATATTTCGTCGAATATGTGTGTGTACTGTAAGTACATTTTTTAATTGTGTAAGTGTTGTTTGTGTAGGATTTCAGTGTAGAAGATGTCGATGAAGTTGGACATGAAGCGATGGTTTCTTAGTTTCTTGGAATAGAGAGGTTGAGAGACATCAAAGATTGATTATATTGTTTACTACTATTTCGAAAAAGAAAATAAAAATAAAGAATAGACTAGTTATGACACATACAATATTTTATAATTTGTGCCCCTTCTTCATTTTAATTTTTTCTATATAATAAATACTAGTTTTTTGGCAAGCCTGTTGGTCGGGGTGAAATGAATATTTTATGTTCTTGAAATTTTGTAATTTTAATTATTAGATATGATATTTAGTACTTAATACAGGTGAAGCAAAAATAAATTAAATAATGAAAAATTACAAACTGTGTATTAAGATATATTTTCATTGGTCATAAATATTTGTATGTTAAAACATATGAAAACATAACAATGATAAGGACATATTGACGAGTTTGAATCAATATGTTGGTTTATCTCTAGTAGAAAAAAATAATAAAATAAAGATAGACAACATTCATCTAAAACATTGATTAAAATTAGAAGGACAAATAGCATTTTTCCCCTTCTACTTTCCCAAGTTAACAAATTCCATCTAAATCTTTAGAATACCAAAATTAACAATTGAAGGTGTAATTCCTTGCATAAATAAAATAATACAACTTTAAATATTTTCTTAAAAACACCCTGCTATAAAAATTTAATATTTATCTCCTAGAAATATTATAGTATAAACAAGTAAATGTAATATGTTTACTAAAATAGAGTGGAAAGTGTGTAAAAAAAAATTTAGTATAGTATTAGCTAATAACTCTTTAAAAACTTATAAAAATACTTAATTTTGAAATAGTTTTTTAATAAATATGATTTATTGGAAGTTTGGACCTCTTCAAATGTCTCAACCCACTTTAGCACTATAGGTATGATGATTACTAAATAATCATATTTTTATCAATTCTACTAATATCTTAAAATGAAGTAAATTATATGATAGCGAAGACGTCTTTAACTTACTTTCTTCAACCCGATTTATCACTATAGGTATTATGATTACAAAATCATCATATTTTTTCAGTTGTACTAATATCTTAAAATTAAATAAATTGTATGATTGATATGTATTTAAATTACTTCCTTCAACCCGATTTATCACTATAGGTATTTTGATTACTAAATCATCGTATTTTTATTAATTAATAATTTATTTGAAAATTATGATCTTAATATTTTTTTAAGCCTTGTGATCTTAATTTTATTTGAAAAGTAGTAGAAAAGAAAGTTACAGAACTCGAGATCTCTTCTTTCTTTGGCTCCTCGCCATTCCATATGTCATAAAACTCGTACCTCATATAGCAACACTCGAATAGCACTTGCGCACCAAGTCAATGAGGAGTCTTTGTCTTTTTTCCGAGCGAGCTACAAATGGACCGAACTTGGATATCAATAATCTTCCCAACCCGAAGTTTGTATTCCAGGTGATTGGCCAAGAAGTTTCCACGATTGCATTCATAGTTGGCAGTTCACGACGAGAACCCATTATTGATGGGGATGATTGGATTCATTTGGTTACACATAAATCATGCTTTCGATTCACATCAATGTCACATTTCCTCCTAGATGTCTATGGTAGAGAACCATTGTATTTCATTAAGTCGAGTTATTAGTTTTGAATTTGTGACCCAAACACACGTTGTCGGATAGTGCTAGCCCCCATTCTGTTAATTCTAACAAACCACAAATAGAGACAATTTATGTGGTCACAATGCCCTAACAATACTAGTTATAACTTTGTATTCTAATTAAATTACAGTCAAACCGATAATGACAAATTCAAATTAATTCTTGTAAATTCAAAACGGTACCTACTATCAACAATCATATACCTAAAATGAAATTTGGTGCCTTAGATAGAATATCGATATACCTATTATGAAAATTTGATTCTTAACTATACTAAATAAACAAATTGGTACCTAAATCGATAACTAATTGTGTTGTCACATATCTAATCTTATTATGAGAGAAAAAATCTACCATACTTGGTACAAGAATTATGATTTAGTGGTCATTTCAATGAATAAACTACAATTCAATGAACCAATCACTAATAACATTAGAGTTAACTAATTTGGAGTAATTTTTTTTATGAATATCTCATATATATTAAAGCAGAATCCCCTTTTTTCAGTTGACACATCAACTTTTTGAGGATTTTAGAGCTCCTCCTTCATTCTAGTAATGAGGGTATTTTGGATAAAAATCGGTTCTGACGAACAAAATTTTTTGATTCTTTTCTCAATAACAAGGATCGAACTCTCAACCTCATAGTTAAGAGACAAAGTGAACAACCAACAATGCCACACCTAATGATTGGAGCAGTTTACTATTTAATCAAAGAAAAGTTGCAGTGTTTTCAACGTAACAACAAGAAAGCATAACTATAATGCTTTTGTTTATTATATCCCAACAATTGATAAAAAATTTATAATTTTTTACCAACATATGAATTAAATTACTATATATTAAAAAGTAGAAAAAAATAAACCACACTTCTAAGTAATCTAAATAAAAATAAATAAAAATTATTTTTCGGTAAAATATTAACACAAAAAATGGCCAATGGGCCGCTGATAATCTAGTTGTAGATATGCATATATGATAGAATCATGACATGTATATAGAGATGTAATTGTGTATTATAAATACAATGAATAGATATAAAAATTCATAAAAAATTATGATTTTGTCCAAATTAGCATTGATACATGCACATAATAAAAGATTGCTAATCAAATAGTACATGATGAATTCATAAATACTCGATACATATTGATCCCTATATAAAGAGAAAGCGCCACTGTTTTCTTCTCATTATCCCAAGCAAAGCAAATACAAGTAAATCAGTTCATCTTTCCTCCTTTCCCTTGAAAAAGGTTAAAAAAAAAGACTAAGAGTGATCAAAATGAGCAAAGCGAACAACATGAATATTCTTGCAGCGGTGTTGATGGTAACGTTGACAATTACATGTCCAACAACAAGTGTGATCGCACAACAACAAGTAACATGCTCAAATGCATTGTTGCAGCTGTTGCCATGCTTGACATAACTCTCGAAGCAGACGCCTTCCCCGTCTCCCCAGTGTTGCTCAAATGTGAAACAATTGAACGATCAAGCCAACACTACTCCCATTCGTCAACAACTATGCACATGCATCAAATCCGCGGCTCTCGCCTATCATGTGGATCCACCTGTTGCCAAAGCTCTTCCCAGCTTGTGTAATGTCAATGTCCCCGTACCTATTGATCCCAACGTCGATTGCAGCAAGTAAGTTAAACATGCCGTCAAATATATTTAAGTTTTGATTACTTATTATGATCACTAATATTATATGGTTATTTTTCATGCAGGATTTCATTCTAAGTAGATGCTGAAGAAGTTACATATGATAGATGATGTATTTTTCTCATCTTCTAGAAATAAAGCGATTAAGAAATAATATTATATATATATACTAGGTACTTTTAGGCCAGTTGGACGGGTGTTAGTCATGAATTATATTATATATATATATATATAATATATAATATATATATATGTGAACGCCCGGTGCCCCCACTAAAAGTAGGTACCGCTTACCCCACTGACGTTTTTCGATGGATAAACATGCTTAAAATATCTTTTTTTCGAGGATAAGAAGAATCTACATGTCATTAAAGGATGGATATGACGATTTGAAGAAAATTATTTTTGGTAAAGATGATTATCTATCATATCGGAAGAAAATGCAGCGGTAGAAGGCAACCTAAAGACATCGAGTGTAATCTTATACTATGATGACTAAAAATTTCAACCAAACTTAATTTAGACTTATTAAGATTAAACCTATTGATTTAAAAGTTTGGTTCAATGAAACTACCACTCTAGATAGCACAAATTTCAGTGGGGGCACCAAAGCATATACTGGATATGGATACAATAATATACAGTTGAGATATTTGTAATGACTTATAGGATAGTGCTAAAACATATTCCCTTTGTTGAATCAAAAAAATAATAGCCATAACCACTGTAATATCTATATGAACTTATAAAACATATTCAGGTGAAAGAAACCAATAGTTCAACAACCTTCATCTCACAAACAGACTAATAAACTAAAAAGTATGACAAAAGCTAAACCAACATAAAAAGCTTAAAGTCTAGTGTACTGCAATGGAATGAAAAATCTATAACATAATAAGCACAACAACATTAGGCTTCGTTGGAATCACATGATGTAGTCAATGAAATGACATATTTTGTTCCAACCTAGTCGTCTGGCTCAATAATCGTGGAGGACCAGGGGGAAGTGTACCTCGTAAGTAAGAAGAGGAAATAGTAGTAAGTTCAGGGGCGATTCCGGCGATTGTAATGAATGGGTTAAATGAACAGGAATAATGTACCGAGGGAATGATCCCTGTGTAAATAGTGTATGTCCGTCTGTTAAGGAGTTAGGGCCGTATTTATAGCATGTCCTCCTACTATCATGCTCGCCAAGGATTGGATGCATCCGCTAGGACGACCGTGATCGTCCATGGTGGGCTCTGTGACGTTGACACGTGGCTATGGCCTCCCCTGAAACTCTAAGGTCGTTAGGGCAAAAGAGATGGGCTTCCCCATTCTTATAGTCCGCATGATCACACTAGATTTATAGTGTTTATTTTCCCATATTAAACTACATTTCACACCCATGGATGCAATTATGATGAGTATTTGATGTAAATGTGTTAACTATGCGATTCTCGGCTCCAACTATGCACATTGTCCATATTGGCTATTTTTACCTTGGTTGTGAGTTTTTTTGTTGATTCTCCAGGTTATCACATTGTATATGACTCTCTCACGAGTCCTACACTTCAAACGGGGACCAATTCAGAGTTCGGACGGAGCGGGAATCGCCAAAATAAGAAGTTGAAATTTCTTCCACAGAAAAGTGCGCCGGCGCACTTTTTGGGGCCTCACAACGCACTTTTTCCCCAGAATCCGGGTTTTCCCAGATTTTGGGGTATTTATACTCCAAAATAGAGAGGAAAATGAGATTTTTTATTCAATATTCAACTTTTGGAGACTTACACGACCCAGAGAGAGTTGAGAGAGTATTTCGGAGCTATCAGAGAGATCCTGACGCCATCAATCCATCTCGAAAGACGCTCGGAGCTAGGAGTTGAAGATTCTCGAGATCGAAGCTTCACAGAATCATCCGAAATTAGGTTTTTTATATTATTTCTATTTTTCCTTTGTTTTAAGATGAATTCTTCTGTCGTTTTCGAATCTTGTTTATTAGATATGAGTAGCTAAACTTTTATAGCTTAGATTAGATGAACCTTAAGTGACCCAAGGCTTTAAAGTGGTCATGGATCGGCGATAATTATATTTCAATTCAAACTTCCAGTTTTTCATGTTTAATTCATTTAAAATTCGTTTATTTTCTAGCCTAATCACCTAGATTAGATTCTCGTTAGAATAAAGGATAGTTGGAGAACGCCCGCCTTGTTCTAGAACTTCGAATTTAACAGTTAAACTATTCAATGCAATCACTCCTCTTGTAGGAGTCGTTTAGGGTTAATCCATTTCAAGAATAGCTCATTAATCAAATTAGTTGCACCAATTAGTTATCCGTTGCAGAAGTCAATGCACCGGTAGCTTGTTCAATAGTAGAGAATGTTCGTGAACTTAGACCTAAGGGTAAGGAACTATGGCGGTGATTAAGAATTGTTTGAACTGAATCTGATATCTGCCGATCTTGTGATTGCCGATGTCTTGGTGATTTTAGGGGGATTCGAAATCTAAGCTATCGTCTTTTTAATCGACCAAAACCAATCAATAAATTTGTCTTTATTAATTAGTTTTCTTTTCTCTTGCATGCTAGAACTGGAAATCCGTGGAACTCACACCACTAAACTTGATAAAACTTAATAATTGCTGAAATACTTTGAGTAAACGTACAGAAGAAGCCTTGTGGAATACGATCTATCCTACTCTAGCGGGGTAGTATTTGATCACTGTTTTTAAAACTATCACCGCCTCTTTAGTTGCCCCCACCATGTGGGTTAGGTAAACGTATCACTAGATCGTTGACCGTCCTCTTGTGAGCTTCCTAGTGGGCCCCCAAGGCCCACAATCGCCAGGCTGGGTCTTATCAATTGCCCCCAAGCCTATTGCTTAGCTTCTTGCTAGGGAATAGGCTGATGATCGCCAAGTTTAGGGTCCACCGATCACCCCCAATTGGTGATCTCTTGCCAACCCACCCCCTCTTTAAATTGGTCACATGTCCTTTCCCTTTTGCATGCGCGCATTCCTTCCTTTCTAGGGCGTAGTCATAAGTGCCTCCGTCAAGCGTGCTGGGGAAGTCCCCTCGCACTTTATAGCCACTCATGGCTACCTAGGGGCACTAGACCGTCCTCTCCGCTGCGCGCTTGTCCAATTCGCTTCTTTCACATCCCAGAATGGCAGAAGCTCCCCGCCGTCCTCCTGGTATGTGATTTCTTCCCAGATCTCTCCTCTGCATTTAAACAAGCATCCCTTCTTTGTATACTAGTTCTTCCTTTCCTAACGCCATGAGTCCGAGCTCTACTAGCGACAGTCAGAATCGGGAATACTCTTATTCCCAGGGCACCGATCCTTCTACTACTTCTTCCTCTTCTACTGCTTCTACCAAAATTACAATCCCCTCATCTCCTCGAAATGCACAGAGAAAGGTTCAGTTTGACCTCCCCAAACCCACACCTGTGAGGAAGACACTACAAGAAAATTAGCCATTGGTCACAGATTTTTAGTCACAGTTTAGTAAACCGTGACTAATTGGTCACGGTTTCTAAAAACCGTGACTAAATTGGTCACGGTTTGTCATAAACCGTGACAAATTAGTCACGGTTTTTTAAAAACCGTGACTAAAATTGGTCACGGTTTATAACAAACCGTGACTAAAATCTGTCACGGTTTCATAACGAACCGCGACAGAAATGTTAGTCACGGTTTCCTTAAAAATCGTGACAAAAATGGGTCAAAATAGTCACGGTTCATAAAATCGTGACTAAATTTTTTAGTCACGGTTAAAATCGTGACTAATAAGCTGTTTTCTTGTAGTGAGATGAGAGTATCGCTGAACCTTCTCTTCCCTACTAGGGATCTCACCAACATGGTTTCGACCGGGTGCTTAATCATTTTCAGATAGATCCTCAGGCTTTCGTAAAAACTGGCGATTATGTCATACATATTTGGCTATACATGTGGCAAGGACATCCTTGTGACGATCTCCCAAGTAATTGGGCCTGACTACTACCCTTCTCGTACTGCCGCAAAAATTTCCAAGGTCCTCTTCCTCGCCCAGTTACCAAGCACGTGGGAGTTCGTCGCAGCGTCCCGCTTATCCACCATCAGAAATTGTCCCCCTGGGTGGTACGGTGTTTGGACTGAGGCTTTCACGTATGGTTTTCGCCTGCCACCGATGCCGTTTGTTAAGTCTCTTTTGAGCTGCATCGGCATGTCCTTAGGCGCCTACAACGCGGTAGCCTGGTCGATTTTGGCCGCCTTTGAGTGTTCGTGCCAGTCCATGCTCATCACCCCCACCTTGAGATTATTTCAACTGTTGTACCATTCCAAAATGACCTCAAACGACATAAGTTTTACCAAACAGAGAGAATATATAAAGGAGGAAGCGCTTAGGGCCGCTAAACCCCATCCTACTTGGTACCATTCATTCTTTTACTCAATCCCAGCGAGTCAGATCTCCCTTGGACCAACTTATTGCCTCAGTCCTGGCCGACTGGCGATCTTTCTTGTTTTAACTTCAATGGCGAACCTTTCGGAGAAGAGATCACCCAGATCCGAAGGATCTTAACTGATTGCTTTGATTCGTATACCTCTGTTGGCTTACAAGAGTCGTAGCAGGGGATTAGGGGACGTAATTCCTCGTAGTTAGGCTATTAATGTCCTCCTCTGCATGTTTTATCCATTTACTAATACTCTGTGATTCCTTTCTTGTAGGTGCCTTCTCTTTGGATGGGTGTTTGATCAACACTGCCACCCGTGGGGTAGTGGGTAAGACTCAACCCCAACTTGAATTCAACCCCGCCACTACTCCCAAGACCTCTCGACAGAAGAAGTCATCGGGTAGTCACGCCCAAAAATCCACATCGAAACCTTCATCCACTTCATCGGACAGATCTTCCAAGAAGCGGAGGTACTCTTCTGATCAGGACGCTTCTGATTCTAAGAAGAGGAAGTCCCAGTGCTTGGCGACCAAGAAGTCGGGAGAAGGATCGTCAGGCCATGCTGAAGTTGTCGTCGCCCCCTTTCAGGAGCCATCTCCCCATCATAAGGTTAACGAGGACTCATTGGTAGTACGAGACCTTCTCAACCAGGCTGGTCAGGAGAACCCAATTCCTCTTTAGGTGACCCATTCTACTGTTTAGGTCCCGGACCCCGTGCCGGTGGTGGACCCAGAGAATCCATCGTCCGATACTCAGCCATTGTCTTGACCTTCAGTTTCACCTCCCCGGTCTCCCTCCCCCGGGTCAGACCAAGGTCACCAGATCCACATGACCGAGCTTGCGAATAGCGTGTTCGTGGTTCCTCATCCCGGCGGGTTGCCTACCCACCGGGAGCCCTACTTCACCATTGCTCATTCTGCCAAACCATATATTCTCTGCGGCATGGCCAAAGATAGTGGTGGCAATTTCGGGTTGGTTTTCGGTCTGACGAAAAACCAATGAATTAAAATCTGTTTCAGCGACCAAATGACCGAATTCAGAAGTTCCGGTTGGGCACGGTTATGAGTTTTGACCTGATTTCGGTCATCGGTCAAATCGGTCAATTTTGGTCATTGACCGAGTTGACCGAATTGATCAAATTGGACTACCTCTATCGAGTCTGCTCCTCTTTATTCTCCTTCTTCTTGTTCTTCCTCTTCTTTTTCTTCTTCTTCATCTTCACCAGATTTCTTCTTCTTTTTCTTCTCCAAATCTAGATTTCTTCTTGTTCTTCCTCTTCTCCAGATCTGGATTTTTCTTGTTCTTCCTCTTGTTTAGATGGGCGATCTGTATACCTGCGGGAAGAAGATGCAAAAGGAGATCGACGATCTTCGTGAGGTTCGCTGACATCTCACCAGTATGTTGCGGGAGGAGTAGGTAGCCATGATTGTTCTATGTTATTATTATTATTATTATTATTTAGATAAGTACTTACTAATACACATGTCCATCTCCTTCCCTTCCACCATCGGTCCTTGACTCTGGGGTGTAGGCCGAAGGAAACAGGAATATGTTTTGGGCGACCAATGATCGCATCGGGGAGTTGGAGGCTGCCGAGACTACTCTCAAGGCAGAGGTAGCCCAAATGAGAGCTGAGCTTGATCGCTCCAAAAGCGATCTTGCCAAATCTGAGGACTCACTTACCCTGGCCTAGGCTGATGGGGAAAAACTGGCATCTCTTTCGACGGAGAAGGACCTCCTCAAGAAACTGCTTGACGACTCTTTGTCGGCCCAAGAGGTCACTAAGAGGGACCTTGCTGAGCAGAGGTCGCTGTATGACCAGACCTTCGCCTATAAAAATTATGCTATAGGCTAGAGCATCAGAGTGCTTATGCGTAGTGCTCGCCGAGAGATTCATACATATTTTCCTACTCGCCACTGGTCAACTCGGCGAGTTTACAAAGTTGTGCTTCGCGGTCTTCATCGCTACAATTCCGAAGTCTCTGATCTGGAGTATGAAGATGAGGCTGACATTGCTCGGGATTCTGATAGCTTGATGTGTGAGGTAAAACCTGAGGAGCGGGCATACATTGCAACCGAACGTCGAAGGCGTGGGCTGCCTGACCAAGAGGCAATCACCCCTGATCATGGCGCCCCTCAACCTTTCGATCAGGCCACCAGCTCCTCTCGCGGTCAAGCCAGTGCCTCTTCCCCATCACGCTCTGCCCCTCCTAAGACCGAGTCTGTGTTGAAATTGGTGGTCGTGACTCTGACCCATACCAACCCCGAATCTGGCGATCAGGCAAAGCGCCCTTTGTGTCCTTCATTGTACTGCCCTTATTATTTGACTTGACTTTTGCTTCCTTTTCCCCTATTTTTATGTGAGAGAAAATTGTGAACTTCCTTGATTCTGTATTATGCTTGATATACATATATATTTTATTCTGGCAATGCTGTATTGTTTAAGTTCTGCTCGTAAGACTTAAACTTTTTGACCCGTGAGGTATGTGTTGGCGATCCTTCGCCCGTAGTTCGTACTTTGTGATTTCTTGCTTGTAGGTCTTACTTAGCGATCTTTTCCCCATAGGTCTTACTTAGCGATCTTTTGCCTGTAGGTCTTACTTAGCGATCTTTTTTACCGTAGAAATTACTGCGATCTTTTTTCCCATAGGTCTTACTTAGCGATCTTTTTCCCGTAAGTCTTACTTGGTGATATTTTTGCATGTAGGTCTTACTTAGCGATCTTTTTCTCGTAGGTCTTTCTTAGCGATCTTTTTGCCCGTAGGTCTTACTTAGCGATCTTTTTGCCCATAGGTCTTATGAATATACTCTGAAAATTTGTCCAACGATAACTGCTATAAGAGATACTTTAATTTATATTAATATTTATAAATACAACAATCTATAACACTAGTATAGTATCGTCGTAGGTGCATGACATTCCATGTTTTTGGTATCTTTGTTCCATCTATTTGTGCCAGCTTGAATGTGTTAACTCCGACTAGTTTCCAAATTCTGTATGGGCCTTCCCACCCTGGGTTGAACTTGGTCGCTCCTACTGTGGGCCGAAAGATCTTTCTTAGTACTAGGTCTTTAATTGTGATAAGATGAGGGTGGAGTTTCATGTTGTATCGTCTGGTGAGCTGTTCTTTTTCGACGATCAGCCTCATTTGTTCCCTTTCCCTTCGCTCCTCGATCATATCCACACTGTGCATTAATTCTTGTTCATTTACTTCTGCATGGTATGCTTGGATTCGGATGGAAGGGATAGAGATTTCTACTTGTATCACCACTTCTGTCTCATATGTTAATGTGTAGGGAGTTTCCCCGTGACGTTGGTTCGGAGTTGGCAGCAAAGGGGGGCTGGGCTCAAGGCCCAGCCGCCCATATTATTTTAGCAAGCAGCAGTAGCTTAGCGGGAAGATAAGAGAAGGGAAATGGGCTTAAGCCCATCCAAACTAAAACAGCAGCAACGCAGGATTGAAAGGGGAAAGGGCTTCGGCCCATTTGTTAGCTTCTGAATGGGAAAATAAAAGGAATATCTTAAGGGTTTTGGATGGGGGATTTGGTAGGCCATGACACGTAAATCAAGAGAGAGTTGGCGGCACTGAACAGAGGATGGGAGGTTAACGGCACACAGTAAGAACGAGGATGAACGTAAGAGAGAGGAGGATTGGGAGAATTTTCTCTATTTAATTAATGCTCTATACACTGACGATTATAGAGTATATACAGCGGAATAAAGGGAAAGGAAGGAAAAATGACGTGACCCCTAACTAACTGTATACATTTCCTAACTCTGTTGTCCTATTCACAACTAACTATACAACGTTTCCGTTTAAGTTATTTCGTCATAGCCTTCGAATCCTTGCATCAACATAGTTTTTCCTTTGCCTTTTACATCCTTCATTTCTGCTTCAGCTCTGCTACTTGAACCCATTAAGCTTCTCTTACGATCCATATCTGTTGACACTCCCCCACAAGCTGGCGAGTATATGTCGTATGCTCCCAACTTGAATAATATCCAACGGAATCGATGAGCACTTAGACCTTTGGTGAAGATATCAGCTAAATTTCTGTCTGTGCAGACATACTTAAGTGTTATCAATCCATTCTTCACCCTCTCTCTAATCGTTGCTCTAGTATCTGATATGCCTCCATCACTGGGTCCTCCTGTTCCGGCTGCTTTCCCCTTCGGTCTCTAGTTTGGGACTCTAAATAAGTGTGGGTGGTGTGTACGGATACATGCTCCAGTTCATTACCCAAATTCCTTGCCATTCCCGGAATCACCAAGGTTTCGGGGTTTACCCATTTTAGCGAGGTTATCCCTTCATTCTCAGCCATAGGGTGAGTGGAAGCCTCGCCAGGTTCCATTTGTTCTTGTGAGAGTGTGATCGCCTGTTTCTATCCCCTATTTGCCGTGCCAATTGTTCCAGCCTAGTCGCCTGACCCAATAATCGTGGTGGCCTAGTCGCCTGGTCCTTAGCGGGCGGAGTGTACCTTGTAAATAAGAAGAGGAAATAGTAGTAAGTTCAGGGGTGATTCGGGCGAATGTAAGGAATGGGGTAAGTAAACAAGAATAACGTACCGAGGGAATGATCCCTGTTTAAATAGTGTATGTCCGTCTGTTATGGAGTCAGGGCCGTATTTATAGCCTTTCCTCTTGCTGTCGTGCTCGCCAAGGATTGGTTGCATTCGCTGGGACGATCGTGATCGTTCGTGGTGGCCTCTATGATGGTGACACGTGGCTGCGACCTCCCTCAAAACCCTAAGGCTGCTAGGGAAAAGAGGTGAGCTTTCCTCATTCTTCAGGGCCTTCTCTGTAGTTGTTCCTACCGCGTGGGTCAGGTCAACGAATCGTCAGATCATTGACCTTCCTCTTGTGGGCTTCCCGGTGGGCCTCCAAGGGCCCACAGTCACAACGCTGGGTCCTATCAAATTTTTTCCTCCTCAAGTGTTGTTTGGCAGCTGCAATAATATGATCATCATTGTGACATCCTAGGCAAATCCCACATCGAAAAAGGACGGGGGAGATCCATGTGCTATGGGGGAATAGTTCAATCTTAACTGACATGACGCGTTTTCGGGTGTAGTGGTGGGAGTTTGATCTTGAGAGGAGGAGGTCATGAATTTGAATCCCACCAACACCCAAAAATAATTCCGTGAGGGCTGGGCCCAAAGCGGACAATATCTTGTGAGGAAAGGTTGGGGTGTTACAAGTGTTAGTAGAGCCTCTCCCCGTCCCTCTTCAACGATGGTGGGGTAAACCTCAACGAGGACGTTGAGTCCCTAGGGGGTGTATGTGACATCCTAGGAAAATCCTACATCGACAAAGCACGGGGGAGATCCATGGGCTACGGGGGAATAGTTCAATCTTAACTGACATGACGTGTTTTCGAGTGTAGTGGTGGAAGTTTGATCTTGAGAGGAGGAGGTCATGAGTTCGATCCCACCAACACCAAAAAATAAATCCGTGAGGGCTGGGCCTAAAGTGGACAATATCTTGTCAGGAAAGGTTGGGGGTGTTACAATCATCCAATCCATCCACTTTACCCACCTCAATAGTAACTAAGTTATTATCAGCAACACCATCATTGACAACTTCAGGTGCAATTGTAGTTCAATTGTTGGAGGTGAGGGTCATTTCAGGAACTGTTGCTGAATTTTTTGTGTTGGGGGCAATCTAGGGGCTATAACACAACTGTGAAGAGATTGAGAAGAAGTTATTGCACTTGATAGATCCATTGAGCATTCCTGCAAAATAAATGAGTACGATTTAGTGATTTATATCTCAACAAATATTGAGGCAGATTTTTTTTACAGTGACTGAAATTATAGTAGTTTGGAGAGTTGCTAACCTGAACATCATGTTGGTCTGTTGGTTTATCCTTAAATTCATAGATGGTGTATTCACTATTGAGCCTCCCCATATTGTTTTTGTCGAGCTCAACCAGAAATGTGAAAGACTTACCCACCATCTCGAGAAGAATTTCTGGTGGATCTAGGTAATTTCTTTTATTCATCTCAAAGAGTGGATGAGCATTGGTGTTGAAGTATCTTGAAGCTTCCTTCTCCATAATAACAAAGTTCAAAGTACCCGTATTATCAGCAATTTGGAGTTGGATGCCAAATTTACAGTAAGAAAGACAATTTCACACTACCAAAAAAGACGCTTTAGCGTCGCTTGAAGGGGAAGAGTTTAGCGTCGGTCGATTAGAAACTGAAACTAAACCCTTGACTCGCATTTGACCAAGGGTTTAGCGTCGATCGCTTGTCGATCGACGCTAAAAATGACCAAAAATCGATGCTAAATTTTATTTTGGGCCAGAAACGAATCCCGTACCCAAAAACTAGCTTTGGCGTCGGTTACCGACGCGACCGACGCTAAAACACATACATATTTAAACCTCTCGGCCACCACCCTAACCCTAATCTCATCTCTCTCAACCCTCTCTCAACCAGCCTTCTTCTTCTTCCTCCTCCACCCTTCTTCTTCCTCTTCTCTTTTTCAAAACCTTTCTCCAACCAGCCTTCTTCTTCTTCCTCCTTCAGCCTTCTTCTTCTTCCTCTTTCTTTGCTTCCTTTTGCAGGCTTCTTCTTCTTCCTCTTCCTCTGCTTCCTTTTACAGCCTACTTCTTCTTCCTCTGCTTCCTTTTCCATATCTCCAGATTCACCTTCTTCTTCTTCTTCCTTTTCTTCTCCTCTTATCTATTTCTCCCTAGCCATTCATCTCCAGTCATCCGCCGCCGCCACCGCCGCAGCCATTGGAAAATGGAGTGACCTAATTGGAAAATAAATCTTAGTGACCAAAAGGGTGACCTAATAAATCTAAGTGACCAAGTTGCATAACTGGAAAATGGAGTGACTGATTGGACATTAAAAACTGAAGTGACTGATTTGTAAAAAAAATGAATATAAAAACGAATATTAAAAACGAAAACAAAAAAAATTAGGGTTGGTCAGCAACCCATTCAGTCAATTAGATCAGACTCCATAATTTCCAAAATAAATAGTATAGATGGTGAGTTTCAGACTCCACATTTGCAATAAATAGTTTCAGACTACATTAACATAGTTCAGTTTCAAGTGAAGTGAGTTTGATTCAGTCTAGATTCTTTTTAAAGTACAAAGTGCTCCTGTAATGAGTATCATATGCAGTTGACTGACATTTCCATTTAGGTGGAGTGGTTTCCCTTACAAAACTATGGAAAATGCAGTAGTACAAGAAAGCATAAAGAGTACATTTATCATATGGTATTCATATAGCTGAAGGAAAATACAGGCATGGTATCGATGAAATACCTTGTTGCTATGTAGGGGATTATCTTCTGACAATGACCGCAATAATATTGGTCAGCTTTAGGCTCCACTTTGCGGCAACAATGCTCTGTTGCGCAACCAATGTAACACCATCCTTCTCTTACTTCTGTAACTGTACAAAACACCTTGTAAAAGTGACCCTACAAATAAGAATAGATCATTAGCATTAGAGTTATAACATTGTACATATTGATATCATATATTTAGGAGGAGGTAAGTCATTTTAACATACCTAGTTACCATCATCTAGTTTTAGCATATAAAGAGCATTAACTGTAATTTCTTGGATTCCAAGAGTTGTCAGGTCACTGAACACTAGTGGTTTGATTTGGGTAGGGTGATAAAATTATTCACTCCTGAAGTATGTTAATGGAATGATGATAAGTACAATAGTAGTATTTTCTTAATGGTTGTTTTCAATGGAGAAATGAAGTATTTACCTCTCTCCAAAGCATTTAACTTCAAGAATATCAAGGTGAGGATACACTTGAGTTATACTTGTGTGCTGGAAATAGGTTTCGTCTATGGAACCACGAAAGACATCCTGTTACAACGATAGCACAAGAAAAAAAATGCATACTAATTTGTGATAGTGTATTTATTGATACCTTTGTATAGCTTGACATATATAAATTATATTCAGAGGACAACAAGCTTGTTCGTGCATTTCATGTACCTCAACTACTAATGTTCCCCATAATGTAATGAGTATGACAGCTCCTCTGCAGAAACTGTAAGTTTACTTTTCATATTGATAGAGTCGTGGATGTAGTTATGGTAGACTGATTTAAGTAAGAGGAATAAATATAACCCTTTTAGGCGCAGGTAAATATTTTTTAGGAAGGAAGTTTTGTTTCGCACAGCATGTCGCTCGAGATTCTTTTGATTGACCAAAACAACAATTATATCTAAAAACCATAGGAAAATATGATTTAATAGAGTAAAATGGTAGAATAAGTCAAATGTTGCGGTATAAGGGAAGAATTTACCAAAAAGATATATCTGCACTATGCTCAACTTTGTATTGTATATCCTTCTCTTTAATGAAATTGAACATGTACTTGGGGATGTTGGCTACACTCCAAACCTCTTCGACGGAGGTTAAAGCAGCAAACTCAATAATTAGCTTGTTTGAAATTGGACGATATTCTGATGGTGTCATCAGAACCCTACAATTCTGAAACCTGTAAAATTTATGCTCTTCTACTTTGTCCTTGAATGTGGGAATCATCTTGAGTTGCCATTGCTCTGTAATACAGTATATAGATTAGTAAACTTATTGGTTATCAAATAATGAGGAGTAATCTTGATAGTTTACCTCGTTATTTATGAGAAAAAATCCTGCCGCATTGGTGTGTCATCGAATGGATGCCTCGAAAACCAAAGTCGGGATACTCTTCCTTCTACAACCCACTCAGTGGTTTCAGTTGATAGTGATGACACTAGATTTTTCATGATTATCAGCCCCGTTTAAGCGACAATTCATTGCTTGTAACATAGTTTTAGGGGTAGTTTTAGTGGGTTTTCATTCATTAATGCTATTTCCTACCGATTTGGTTACTTTGGCCCGTTTCGGGTCTATTTGATGTGTTCTCTAGTGTCTCTTTGAGTACACAGGTTTTTATCGTCAATTATGTAACTGTGGAACGTGTTCGGGACGCAATGGAGCACCTATAAGTGACCCGAAATCAATTCATAATTCAAACCGATCGAAGAAAGAAGCCTACCTGCCCAACACTAATATTCTCGGCAAAAACTCGATAATCTCGCCGAGAATATTTTCAAAAAGCCAATTGAAATCGTCGTTAGAATTGCTGGAGGATTTACAAAGAAGTTCTCGGCGAGAGCATCAATGTTCTCGCCGAGAACCTATGAAGAAACTAATGCAGATTCTCGTCGCCAATTCAGAATAATTTTAGAAAGAAGTTCTCGACGAGAACTTCATTATTCTCGCTGAGAACTTGGCCCTTTTCCGGTTCAGGTTTGGTAAACATCATATATAAGCAACGGTTCACCTCCAAATCCATATCATTCATTCAATACACAATTTCAGACTTCTAGAGTTGATAGAGAGAGTTTAGAGCGTATCTCGGAGTTCCCGAAGAGATCCTGACATCATCTTTCATTCAATATCATAATTGATTTGTTCTTCGTATTGTGTTTCTTTTCTAGCTTGATCACCTAGATTAGATTCTTGTTCAAATAAGGATAGTTGGCGAACATCCGCCTTATTTTAGAACCTTAAATCAATCAATTAACATATTCAATGGAGTGTGCCTTTCGTAGAAACCATTTAGGGTTAATCCACTTCTAGAGTAACTCACTAAAATCAATTAGGTGCACCAGTTAGTTTTCCGTTGCAGAAGTGAACGCACGGATGGTTAATTATCTTGGTAGTTAGATCTGATAGAGCAAACGTTCGCGGACATAGACCTAAGGGTAAGGAGTTAGGCTAACTTCAGCCCTTTGGGCAAAATAGCAATGTGCAAACCCCTATTTGCACATTTAGCCATCTCGAAAACAGCAATTGCTCCAACCCTAAATATGACCATTAATGTAATTTTCTGTGTTGGTTTTGATAAATCTAACTTATGAATACCAAATTTAATTTTTTTTTTGTTTAAATTTTTTATGGTTGTTCATGATTATTCGATACGAACAAACCGATAAAATTTGAGTCATTTTCGAGTTAAATTTTTGTAGCTCATTTTTTTGTGTTTCATTTCTATTATGTCATTGATTATTGATAGATCACATCTTCTTTGAATTTTCTCACCACCTCTATTTGTCATTATTGTCTCAGTGATGCATCAAATCACTTTTGTACATAATTGTCCACTAGTATGAGCAAAATAATTCACCTTCCTCCATTGATGCATCAAATCACCAGTCCAAAATATCATCCAACTCATTGGCCTATGAAATCCAAATTTCACCCAAGCAAATAATTCACCGAATTCCTTGTACGTCGTCTTGATCCTACCCCAAAAAGTATCACAGTCTTGCTCAACCCCTATGTCTCCATCGCAAGAAATTTTGCAATAAGCATGACATAAGGATCGGTCTTCATCAACGGACCAATTAACTCCTCTTTTGCTCATGACGAATGTGGAAGAGATGTGTACAATAGAGAGTGTGTACAGATTGATAGGAATTTTAATATGAGTAGTGTTGTGTGAATTGTGAGGAGAACCAATGAATTTATAGAAAATTTACTAGTCGTTTTGTGACCGTTTATAGCCATTATTTCGATTCTTGTGCATTTGAATTTGTATTAGCATTGTATTAGCCGTTATTTCGATTCTTGTGCATTTGGATTTGTATTAGCATTGTAGTAGTCGTTTTATGATCGTTTATAGTCGTTATTTCGATTCTTGTGCATTTATGGCCATTACGATTTTTTAAAATATTTATGTCTATCAAATAATCGTTAAGTGGATCGAAACTCACTTAAAATCCCATAGAAGAACAATTGAAGATGGACAAATAATTATGATCATGTGCATTTTTCATTTGTTTTATTCATTTAATGGTGGGACCTTTCTTTATTTATTCATTTAGTGGTAGGATCCACTTTTGCATATGCATATGGTCAATGTGCATATTCTTTGTTATTTAGCCATTTAGCCATCCAAATTTTATCAAGTTGCTATTTTGCCCATTGGGTTGGAGGATGGTTTTAGGTACTAAATTACCATTTTGCAATTTTTCTCCAAGGGCTGAAGACAACCTTATGGTGGTGTCTGAGAACTGAATGAATTAGAATCAAAAGTCGCCAGTTTTGTTATCGCTAATGTCTTGGTAATCTTAGGGGATTCTAGTCTAAGCTTTTTCTGTTAAATCGTTAGTCAACCATAATTAATCAATCTTTCTTATTTTCAATTTCAATTTCCTCGCTTAATAGATTAGAATTCATGGAACTCACACCACGCGCAACTTGTTTAAACCTGAATAATCTGTCAATTCCTGTGAGTAAACACTTGGAAGAAAACACGTGGAATACGATCTACCTTACTTTTGTTTGGTAGTATTTGATACCCTGTTTACAGCGTTATCAAATTGGTGTCGTTGCCGAGTAATCTTCTCTGTTGTTTGAAAGAAGAGTTGGCATTTATTCTTCTACTTTCCACTTACCATTTTCCATCACACTTCGATTTTACACCGGTTGTTCTTGTTTTTGTTGATTTGTAGGTTGAATGCAGGTATATGAACCGTCCACTCACTCATTCTTAGCTCAAGCCTATCAAGACTAAGAGCTCAGACATTCTTGGCAGTTCCATACCGACCAAGCAACAACAAAGAAGGAAACAAGTGCTAACCGATCCACTTTCCCCCATCAAAGTTTAGGAGTTGAAGGAGAACTCCTCTTCTTCTTCCACATCGTCCACTATATCAGATTCACCACCACCTACTCCTCCCGCAATGGCTGCTCCACACAATATGGCGGACTATAACAAGATGAGCTCGACTATTGTTCGGTCAAGCATCTTCGTCCCAGTTAATGAAGTAAACTATGAGATCAAAATCTCCTTCCTGGGAATGATCTCTAGGGATGTCCAGTTTGAAGGGAAGCCGCACGACAATCCATGCACTCATCTGGCGGACTTCATTTCCATGTGCGAAC
Source organism: Linum lewisii (assembly GCA_034768395.1). NCBI lineage: Eukaryota > Viridiplantae > Streptophyta > Magnoliopsida > Malpighiales > Linaceae > Linum > Linum lewisii. The sequence goes on along the minus strand of CM068301.1, from coordinate 52,633,965 downwards.
CTCGACAACACCCTATGCTTGCGAGCATTCTCATTCTCACTCCGAGGCACTGCCAAGAGGTGGTTTAACAGCAAGCCACCCAGTCACTACACCACTTGGGACGATCTTGCCCAAGACTTTGTTGAGGAGTAGTTTCCTCCAGCCAGGACCACAACTTACAAGGATAGCATTGCTTGGTTCAGATAGAAGGACAATATTAGCTTATATGACGCTTGGAATGAATTCCAAGAAATCATCTACAACTGCCCTGATCACGGATTCGAGTAGAGACAACTAGCTGAGATCTTTGCCTGAAGGATGAATGATGAGTCTGCCAAATGGGTTAACTCCTTGGCTGAAGGAGATTGCACCACCCTCATGCCAGAAGCTGCTCTACTTCACTTTGCTAGTTGGGCCTCCAAGTCCAGGAACTGGGAGAGACAGTCCGAAGCATCCAAGAGTCTGCTAAGCCTTGAAGAACAGATCAAGGTCGAAGTACAAAAACACATGAAGAAGGTTGGCGCACCCACCAACCCTCCATCACCCTCCGTCTTTGTTGCTAATTGCGAGTGGTGTGGGGTTTGTGCTCACAACGGAGGAAGTTGTCAGAACTTTGGTAAAGCGGATGTCTGGTCTTTTGATGAAATGAATTTTGTTGGTCAAGGCTTCACCAACAATCAAAAGGGCTACTCCGACTACCGTCAGTTAAGACAACCTCAACAATAGCAACAACAAGGGATCTTCCAAGAGCGTCCTCCTTACAACACCAGAGCCAATCAGAATCAGAGTAACCGACCATTTGGGTCATACCAAGAGAACAAGTTGGCTAATCAACCAAGTGGAGCCTACCAGCCACCTCACCGGAACCAGGGTAATTATGGAGCATCACCTGGCAATCGCCAGAATCAGTACTTCAACAACAGTTACTTAGGACCACCTCGGTTCACCGGAGGACAACAACCTCAAAGGTCAGCACCACATGACAATAGGGAGAGTTAGATACATAAGAAAATTGACCTAATCATGACAAGGCTTGACGACTATGATGCACAGTTCAAAGATCAAGCCGCCTTGAATCAAGGCCAAATTGCTCAAGGTCAGAGGATGGAAGATCAACTCAACAACATTGTCAGCCTCCTCTCTAGTGGTCGCGCTATGGGTCAGCTACTGAGCCAAACAGAGCCGAATCCAAAGAAGGAGTATGTCAAGGCCATCTTAACAAGAAATGGCAAGCAATTAGATGGTCCGAAAACTCCCGATCTAGTCATGATTCTCGATGATATCGCTATAGACACGCCAGAGATCGATGATATCATAGAAGAAGAGGAAGATGAAGACAAAAAAGAGGAAGTGACTACCCCGCCTCCTCCACCATTAACTCCTGCGCCACCACTAGCTCCTTATCAGCCTAGGATCCCGTTTCCTAAGGCCATGAAGCTAAAGACGTGTCTCGTGTCCTCGGTTCTCTTCCAATTTATTTGGGATTTTTCTGATTTTTGTCGATATATATTTTTCAATTTTTTGAAGTTTAGTTCGTCGGTATTTTCAAAATAAAATATGAGTGTCATGTAGGGGAGTTTTCGCCGAAAACTTAAATGTTTTCGGCGAGAATTTCGTTGTTTTAAATGTGTAATTTCAGGGTTAGTTTTTCAAAATGGGTTTCAAACAAGTTTTCAGCGACAACTTTGGCTTTTCTGTGTTAGTTTTTGGCGTCGATTTGTGTTAATGGTTTTCAAAGGAGTTCTCGGCGAGAACTTCAACATTCTTGCCGAGAACTTAAAAAAAATTAAATCCCCATGTCGTATCCTTTTCCTTTCTTTTATTTCTTCTTTTTAGATTTTGGTTCCACTTTATTATGTGTGGATCTAGGACACTTGTCTTGGTTTCCTTTTGATCTTTTTGTTGTTTTTGTTTTGTAGGATTTTGTGTAGCTGCTTCACTCCATTCTGGGCTCTCCACCTCATCCTCGACATCGACCATCACCTTCTAGGTTTTCCGGATAACTCTACTCTCTTAGTCTTGTGAGGACACAAAACGTTCTAAGTGTGGGGTAGGATGTTAGAGAATTTTGCATGATCTTGTTTGCTTATTTGTGATTCCGTGGTGCATTTCAATCCTCTAGCTAGAATTACTCGGTTCTTGACTTTTGTGTTAAGTTGACTTCAATTTTTCACAATGATGCTTAGACTTCTTAACTTAGAACCTGTAATCAACATGCCTCCATTGATGCTAACCAAACCTGGTCAGAACAGAAATTAGAATCACGCTTGTAGTGTCACCTTGAATTGCATGAAAATGATCGAGTCCGACTAGCTGCCAATTGTGAGCTTTTGATCCATTGCACATAACTTGCAATTTTTATTCTTTTTTAGTGGCTTTCTCGTACTTTTAATGAGTTAGAATTTGCATGAGGCCTATTCGAGACCACACGATAACACGAGTACTAGGATGATAGAGGCACCTAGAATTGCTACTTAAACCAGAAGCCATCCCGATATTAATCCCTGTAGGCGTAAACCCTTGTGCTTGGCCTGTTCTTTCGGTTCCATATTACATTACAACCATTTCCCATGTTCTTGTTTACCCCATTGATCCCATGTGGTAGTAGGTTGAGATTAGCTAACTGAAATTCGGTCTCTGGTGACTTGCCTATAGCCAGTAAACCGGTGGTCTTAGATAGTATGTCCAGACGTGTAAACCCCTCTAGCAACTAAAAAAATTTAGCACTAAAAGAAAAAAAATAGAAAAACATAAAATACAAAGAAAAGTTCGAAAAAGTACAAGTCAAAGTAGAAGTTAGTTAGTTTCAAAACGTTCTTCTCCCTACATATGGAAGAACGAAAGCAATAAGAAAATGTAGAAAGAAAGAAAAGAAAAACAAGAAAAAAATAAATAAAAAGTGCTAGGTTGCTTGAGGGTATCATAGGACGAGCGTACATTATTCCACCCCGTGTCTAGGTAGACGATAGGAATCCATAGGTCCTGGTTCGAGGGAAGTTAGTCGATTGCTACACCGCACCAAACCCATCATCATCATACATCCCTTCATCCATTCATCATAAGCCCTTGTAGTGTAGGATCGTTACAATCCCTTGCAAAGTCCTTTTGACTAGTTTCTCGTCTTGTCAAAGTGGTGGAGATTGTGGTCGAAATGCAAACTTATGGCATAATTCGGTCGAGAAAGTGACTGAGAGCATAAACACGTCCCTAAACACATAGTTTCAGAGTTTCGCCATTTACTAAATATTTTCTGTGTGAGGAAATCTGGTCCGTCATGTTGGCTTTGTGCATTATTGGTGATTGCTCCTTGTTTGTGTGCAGAGAATTAGTGAGACCAGTTGTTTGGTTGATATGTATGCATGTTAGGTTAATTATTCTAAGTGTATCAGTTTAATATTCATTTGTGAACTTGAGTGTGTTCTAATTCAGTTTGCTTGAGGACTAGCAAAAACTTAAGTGTGGAGTAGTTTGATAACACTAGATTTATCGTGATTATCAGCCCCGTTTAAGTGACATTTCATTGCTTGTAACACGACTTTTGAGGTAGTTTAGTGAGTTTTCATTCACTGACGCTATTTCATACCGAATTGGTTACTTTGTCCCATTTCGGGTCTATTTGATGTGTTTTCTAGACTCTTTGAGTACATAAGTTTTCGCCGTCAAAATATGTAGCCATCGGACGTGTTCAGTATGCGATGGATCCTCATGAAATGACCCAGAGTCTATCCACAAATCAAACTGATCAGAAACTGAAGACTTGCTGCCCAGCACCTGAGTTCTCGGCAAGAACTTACACATTCTCGCCGAGAATGTATTCAGGAAGCCAATGCAAATTCTCGTCGAGACTTCCAGCAATATTTATGAAGAAGTTCTCTGTGAGAACTTTAATATTCTCACCGAGAACATTGTGAAGAAGTCAGTGAAGAATCTCGCGCATGAAATTGGAATTATTTTACACTGAACATTTCGGCGAGTATCTCAATTTTTCTCGCTGAAAACTTGGTTCTTATTTCCGGCTGGGACTTGGAAAACAGCTATATAGGCAGCCGATTCAACCCGAAATGGGGGGGGGGGACATCATTCAATACTCAATTTTAGACTTAGAGAGCTGATAGAGAGAGTTTAGAGCGTATCTCGGAGTTCTTGGAGAGATCCTAACAACGTCTTTCCATCCTGGAGTGCTTGGAGCTAGGAGTAAAGATTTCTCGAGTTTGAAGCTTCATCGGAGTCGTAAAAAATTAGGTTTTACCGTTCATCTATGTTCTACCTTGTTAAGATGAACTCCTATGTTGTTTTCGATTCTCTTGATTTAGACATGACTAGCTAAACTTGTTAAGGTTAGATTAGATGAACCCTAAGTGACCTGGGGCTTTAAAGCAGTCACGGATCGGCAGTAATTAGATTTTAATTCAGACAGTCTCTTTTGCATAATTGATTTGTTCTTCGTGTTGTGTTCCTTTTCTAGCTTGATCACCTTCATTAGATTCTTGTTCAAATAAGGATAGTTGGCGAACCTCCTTTTTATTTAGAACCTCAAATAAATCAATTAATCTATTCAATGGAGTGTGCCTTTCGTTGGAACCATTTAGGGTTCATCCGCTTCTAGAGCAACTCACTAAAATCAATCAGGTGCACCAGTTAGTTATCCGTTGCAGAAGTGAACACACGAAGGGTTAATTAATCTTGGTAGTTAGATCCGATAGAGTGAACGTTCGCGGACTTAGACCTAAGGGTAAGAAGTTATGGCGGTGTCTTAGAACTGAATGATGTAGAATCATTAAAATCGTCGGTTTTGTGATCGTCAATGTCCTGATAATCTTAGGGGAATTCAAGTCTAAGCTTTGTCTGTCAAATCGTTAGTCAACCTTAATTAATCAATCAATCTGCTTTTAATTTAATTTCAATTTCCTCGCTTAATAGATTAGAAGTCATGGAACTCACACCACGCACAACTTGTTTTAAAAACCTGAATAATTTGCCAATTCCTTTGAGTAAACGTTTGGAAGAAAATCCATGAAATACGATCTACCTTAGTTTTGTTTGGTAGTATTTGATACCTTTTCTTGACGTTATCAATCACACTGAGAAATAGTGTTTTGAGCTTGACCTACATTCCTCGCCATGATATTTGCATGCTAGCAGCATCACCGTATGGAAATAAAATAGGATATTGTAAATCCATCAAACTGGGATGATAAAAACTAATGTGTTCCAACTCATCACTTTGATGTTGGATAATAATATCTAGGCTGAAAGTATCTTCTCCAGTTTCATCTACGATCAATCCAACTAGCTCATTTGCAGAGGGTAAATCATATTCCCTTCCTTGACCACTGCGATTTGCAAAGAGTTTGATCTTCATATTTTGGACAACACCTGCATCAAGCCAATCTCGTGCAAACATGAAGATCTTGGCCAATGCGTTATGCTCAATAAACATGTCTCTCAAACCCTTTATAATTTTTTCCGTATAAGATTGGAATCACCAGTAGTATGTAATGAGTTCATATGATGCTCGATCTCATTCTCCATTTCAAAAACAAATAATTGTCCAAATTTTGGAGCCGATCCTTCTGAAAAAACCAAAGACCCAATTCTATGGAATATCTGACCACCAATAGAATATATATAAGGAGAACCTCCACGATTGAGTGTGTGCTCGACCTTACCACCCATTGAAGTGAAGCAAAAAAATCATTGTAATAGCGTATACACTGACGAAAATGATGATTGTCATCTCATCTTCAATTCATGAGCTCCCTTAAGTACAAAGGTGGGTCTCTTTCATCAGCTAGTCGTATATTACCACTATTACAACATAGCATGAAAAGTGGTTGAGTGTTTCTTTTTGGTTTGGTGCTCTCCTCTCTCCACAAAGAAGCTCCAAAGTAAGAACAAATACACGTAGGCTTATCAATCGTAAATGTTCTATAGTGGCCATTCCTGAAACATATACAATAAATTGTACATGTATAAAACCAAAATGTGTGTTGACAAATGGTGTAGGTATGGAAAAAACTTGCCTGAGTGTCATTGAGTTTTTCGTCTTTAGAGCACCTGAAGTTTTCAAAGAATACGATGCCTCTTTGCTCGAAGTCGGCGAAGGAGGAAATCACAAACTAATAATAACAAACAAAACTATTATGAAGTATAAGAATTGATAATTTGTGCATTGAAATAAAAGGGAAGATCGTCACATATGTATAATTACGGTGTAGAATAGTTTGAATAAGCCTTACATATGTTCTGAGTGAACAAACTTGCACGACTGTGTATATTCTTTTGTTCCACTAGAATGACTCGCCATTTTAATCTTCAAACTCTAGATACCTCGACATTTATATTGGCAAAAATTTTCCCAAAATATTGTATATTTGATTGAAGGACAAAGTCTTCATCAGTATAGCGTTAAACTTACATGTATGAATGTGATTTAAAGAGGACATGATAATGAAATTGCACAGATACATTGACAAATTGACCTGTGTGAGATGATGTTCGTGGAATCGCTCTTCCTTTCTCTTCCAGAAGTAATATCACATTAATAACAAAGGTTTTGTGGTCAATATAACATGAACGCAAACAATTAAATGTAAGTTATAAATGAAGGCAAAAAATGTTTGTATGGTTGATTACTTACATGAACACTGAGATGTAGAGCGCGATGAAGATGCAGGGCATGATGCAGATGGAGGGATTGATGAAGATGCAGGACGCGATGAGCTTCCTACTTCAAATTGACTCGAAGACGTATTAAAGGTTCGTATCTTAGCCATCGTAAGGAGGGTAGCTGGTATTACGTTGAATTGCCTAATATATGTTTGGAAACAATACACTATACGGATGAGTGATACAATCACATATAAGCACCATAAAAGGCTGAAAGTACCTGTCAGGTTTAGTACGACATTCCTAGTGACTTGCAAGTAGTTCTCTGGTCCAAAATTATGGCGCTAAACTATTTGATGTCTTCACTTCCATGTCAAAAACATATGTATAGATTATGAGAATACATTTGTATGTTTTTTTTTCATAATTATCAATAATCATGTGTAGATTATAGACCAATCCAATTATTCATCATAAATCTCTTTCCAAATTATTGTTCCTTCTAATATTTTCTTTTTACGTACGCCGTGATTTTAATAAGTTTCAAGAGTTATGAAGTACAACAATCCTAGTGTCGTGCAAGTAGTTCTCCAATCCGGGAAATCCTATCGTTAGGACACCCATTAGTGTCCTCATTTGAGGACACTAATCATCACCGTTCAATTTTGAAGAGAAGATCTAATGGTCAATGTTAAATGGATATTAGTGTAATTTTACATATTTAATTTTACAGATTTTTATTTACTAATTTCTATTTCATTAATGATAATCATTAACTTTAATGATTGATTTACAATTATTTTAAAGAATCTTTAATTGCAATTAAATACTATCCTTTTTAAATTTCATATTTCCCTATGGTTTTAATTTTTGCCAACAGTCCTAACTGATTCTTATTGGTGGTGGCTTGTTTTTCTTGTCGGCTGTTCTTCTTGGCGGCGACTATTTTATTCGATAACACTACTTCTCCGGTTCCTTTTTCTATTTTTTGGAACGGTTCCTTTTTTAATTTTCTGGAACAGTTCCTTTTTTATTTTCTGGAACGGTTCATTTCTTATTTTCTGGAACAAAATATTTAATGTCACTAATTGTTGATTGTTCCAAAATAAAGAAAAAGAACGTGTATAATAAATCAGAACAAAGAAGAAGAAGATTGTGGTGCTAGAGAATAGACAACATGGTACCAAATTACAAATTTGAAATAGAAAATCAACAGTTAGTCAAATCACAGATTTTGATTCATATTAAGAACTTTGTAAGAAATTGAAAGAATTAGAAAATAGGAAGTCGATCTAAAAAAAGAAAACAGAAATAAAAAGGAAAAGAGAAAAGAAATTTAAGAAAAAGATAAATGGGTCGTTTTCCGCGCAGTAATTGGGCTAGGAATTCTACCGAATTCCAGCTTGGTCCAATTTTCTTGTTTTCCGAGTAAAACATGGTACACAAAACAGGCGGATTTCAAATGAGCTCCGGCTGGGCTTTCAAAACCATTTGAAAAGGGAAGGAGATAGCAGGTTTTATAATTTTTTCCTTGATTTTTTCAATAAAATCAATAGTACCCTTTATGTTCTATTTTCTAATATGAGAGAACAACTTTTTGGTTCATCCTTTTTTATAAGAAAAAATTCTATAATATTTTAATAGATGAGATGGATTAAATCGAGCCACCATTGGTCATGAGATGCAGCTCATAGAATTTTTTATGAAGTTAAAGTTTCATATTATTCCACTTTCTTTGAATGTTTGAATAATTTTGAATTATTTGAATATTCATGTTTGGTCGATATTTTTTTTTTAAATTATGGTTACCTCGAATTTTATGAGTATTTTGTGTAAAAAATAGCATAAATGAGATGCAGAAAGAAAGTAAGAGTTGTTTAGATTAATAGAAAGGGTAGTTCAATCATGTTAGGTGGTCCTTTGTTTGAAATCCATACAGTAATGGTACAGTGGAAAACAAGGAATTAAAATCCGGAACGAATTAGGTTCTTCCCCAGCAATCGAATCCCTTCCGAATTTTAATTACACCGCAATTCATTTCCGCACGAAAAAATGACCCCAAAGAGATCTGGATGGCCCCAATTTGCTTCTCGGTGCTCGCGAGTCACTTCCGGCGAGCAGCTTCCGTGACGTAGCTGCCGTGGAGGCCGTGAGCGAGGAGGATTAGGCCATTCTTTTTATCGTGATTATCTTCCTCCGTGGAGGTCGTGCTCTCATAGATGGACGAAGTGCTCGACGTGGAAGCGGCGGATCTCATCAGAGAAGGCGACCAACAACGTTGGCAACGAAATTGGCTATAACGGTTGCATCTCCGATTGTCAGCATCTCCAACTTGTCGTTTCCAACTACGGCGATGGCGCTAGGGGATCCATCTTGTTGTATTCAATTGTAAAACCCATCCCGAATCAACCCGGCAGAACCCGTGGTTAAACCGGTCGCGAGTGTTACCGCGCAAAACCAAGGTAAAATGATGTAATGTCAACATTAAAAGACCGTGAAACATCAAAGGACTTCATAAAAAATGAAAAGATAACCTAAGCACAAGCCCAAATCCAACATAAATCCTCAAAATAATACATAGAAAATCCCCAATATCCTAAATCAACTGAAAAGAACAGAAAAGTCAACTCCATGTGAACTCTAGTCTTTACCTCATGGCTTCAATCCAGAACTTCACGAACTCAACCCTCAAGCGCTGTCTCCAACGAACACCCCCATTAGCCACGAGATATAGAAAGGGGAAAAGGGATCAATTTCCTATTGAAATTCAGTGAACCCACCGGGTCTACCTACACGTTGATCTATACTATGGAGCGGTTCCAAGTCCGCACAAGACATCCAACAATGGAACCAAACTTAACCCCTTTCAAAATTTTAACTTCCTAAAGCTGTCTAGGTGATCACGTTGGTAAGTTCTCGTTCTCAAGCACAATTCATAGCAATAGAATAACATAGAACAAATACATCAATCCACGACACATACAACATCATCACATCATATCCATCAACCAAATCGCTACCACAACCACAAGCACACAAACATTCACATTCTTATTATCTAGGTGAGTTATTAGGAGCCAATGAGTTGTCCACACCACCACCGTCGGCCATCATATCGACACACATCCCGTAGGATCTTTCCCTCATAGGGAGATAACACGACGCATCCCCTTAGGGATCCTTCCTCCACGGAGCTATCATGACACATCCCATTGGCATCCTTCCTTATCGGAGATATCAACATCCATGACTCCCCGTCATGGGAGTCACCCCAGTGAATCAGACTCGATCTCAACAGTATTTCGGGTGGGGTAGTGTGGGCTCCTTCAGGTTCTACTTTCACATACAAGTTCCAATATCATATTTCCAACTCATCACATCTCATTCACAATAAGTGCACAATTCACATCATCCACATTCCTTTCACAGTACATAGTTCACAACACATCCCATTGTTCCACGCTCCTGTCATGACCATAACTCACAAATCACAATCAATCAAAAGGTAACTGGCTAGCTCACCGGCCAGCCCCACCTGCAAGTACAGGAGAGGCCATGTCATGAGTCTAGGGGCCACCCACCTGTTCATCATATTGATGTGACTTTATTTAGTGCATTTTTAGCTTATGATTGACCTATGAAATGCCCATGTTTAATCCATAAATGCCATGCTTAATATGCTTTTATTGAAGTTTTGTGCTAAGTGTCCATTTGTTGTCCGGTTGCTACTTTGAGGTCGATTCCGTGTCTATTGGAGTTCTTTTCTTGGCATTTTCAGGTCTTGGCGTCGTAGTACTGGTGACAAGGAGCATGTAGGATCAAATGGGAGGTCAATCGGAGCTAGGACGGAGGAGTTATGGCCGATGCAAGTTTGAGAAAAATGCAGCATTTCTAAAGGAGTTTTCGGCGAGAACTCTATGTTTTCGCCGAAAACTATGGGCCGTTTGCAAACAGTGGAAAGCCGAACTTCTACAGCCGATTCCTGAAGAATTTTTCGGCGAAAATCTTCCAGAGTTTTCGCCAAAAACTTATGAAGAAATGCAAGGCCAGCTCTGGGATTTTCAAAGGAATTTTCGGCGAAAACTTGAGAGAGTTTTCGCCGAAAACTCAGGCTATCTCTAGCAGTACTATTTAAAGAGAGAGGCGGTGGAAATTTGGGAATACAATTCACATTTCACAATTCAGCCTTCGACAAAGAAAAACCCTCTCTCTCTTTTTCCATCACCAATTCATCATCAACCCTAGAGCAAGGTGCAAATTGGAGTGAGGAGCTTGGATTGAAGCCCACAACCTTGGGGAGAGGAGCTTGCAAGAAGAGGATTGCCATGGAGCTCTTGGTGACCATCTCTCCTTCTTTCTCTTTTGTACCATTGGCCATGTGTGGCTGATTTCCTAGGTTTCCTTGGATTGATAGATAGTTATGCTAGGATAGAGGTGGATTGTACAAATATACCATGATTGATCTTGGATTGTAAGAAGATGATCTCTAGACTTGTTTTCAATTCCAAATTATGTTATGTGCTTGATTTGGTCTATCCTTTGTGATGTAATGCATGAGAGTGCTTAGATTACATGGTTTGTAGTTCTAGGGATTGAAGGGAGTGTGTTCTAAGAGATTAGATCATCTCAATTCAACCATAGTTGCATGATTTCTCTCTTGTGCATTTTATCGAACACTTGGTGTGCATTAGGTTTTTCATTCAATTGAACTTTGATTAGTCTTTTGATGATTCTCTTAGTGTTAGGACATTGACATGAGAGTGTGGTGTCTAGCCTAGTGGTCATAGAGTCATAGGAGAGGGTTTTTGTAGCTTGGCATTTCATCAAACACCTTTAATGCATCCTTAGTCACTTAGCTTGAGAGCGAGAGCCTAGGTTGAGTGGTTCTAGGATAGGGATTTAGTGCGACGGAGTGCATTGAGTCTATAGAAGGGATTTGCGTTGTCATTCGATTGCAACCTCGATCATGTTTGGCTTGTTTGTGCATTTGTTCCTCTTGAGCATGATGAAGCTATCTTTCCAAGTGAACCTCCTTTACCTTTGATTTGCACCATTTTGTTTTGCTTTCTTGTTTAGTTTCCTTTATGTTTTTATTTTCTTTTCAAACTAAAACTTATTTTAAATGAATAGACCGTCCATGAACCATGTGAGTAGTAGCTTTTGAGAGAGCCCTCGTGGAATACGACCTTGATTGTTGTGAGTTAAATCTTGCACGTCACATATTAAGAGCAACCCCACATTGGCAGGGCCACTCTCCTGCAACCACAAAGCTGTCATTTCATAACATCACAACAATTGCATCCACATTCTCATTCCCCCCTAACTCTCATTCCTATGTCAACCCATCATGATAGTTCATTTCAGTTCACCATCAATGCACATCAACACAACAACAACCAACCATGGCACAATAACAAAAACAATCAAACATATACACAAGTCAAATTCCCCTTTTAACTCATTATTTCCATGCATCCCTAGTTTTCATCTAAGTCGAATTCAGAACTCCTCCCTCTGTCCAAACTACCAATTCAACGCTAGGCCCTCACCTGGAATTGAAGACGAGGCTCTAATCGTCTTCTAGTTCCTCAGAAATCAAGTTTCCCCAACTCCAAACTCGTATCCTACCCTCACTCACTGCTCGCGACCTACATCGGGAAAACAGAAATTGAAGTTAGAGATCTCTTCTCCTCGTCGCCACAAATCCATAGCAACAAACGGAACCCGATTCCGACCTCTACAGCTCCCGGAATCACCCTCTGAAGATAGCTCGAAAGTGGTTCGTCAATGGCTTTTCGGGGAGAGAGAATGGGAAGGAGAAGTTATGAATTTCTGTGCCAGTCCGTCCTTCTATGTCAGGCCACGATACACGTCGTGTATCATGATACACGGCATGTATCTACAACACACGGCCGTGTGGTATTTCCTGACACTTTCGGCGAAGTTCTGCCGCTAAGGTACACGGCCGTGTATCATAGATACACGACGTGTATTATGATACACGACATGTATCACAGTACACGGCCGTGTACTCCACACTACACCATTTCCCCTTTTGTAACTTCAACCCAGCTCATACACGAACGTCTCAGACCTCAAGGGGAACTTAGGAGCACTGATTCCAGCACCCTAGTCAACCGAGCTTGAGTTCCAAACCGTTTGGATGGGCGGGGATGTTACAAGTCTCCACAACTTCAAGGATTTTGTCCCTGAAATCATCCTTAACTCGTCTTTACGACACGATACCAACAAATCATAGCAAAAATTGCAGCACTTCAAGCATCATATTGACTCCCAGAATTCCTGATGATCCTACAATAGCCCTACCTTCCAACTACTCACCAAAACTACACTAGCCCTCAACACTCTCAACACCATCCAAACCCACTCTAGATCATTTAGACCCAACAGCGAAACAAATTATCACTAGAAAACTTTAAAGGAGAGTAATACCCGAAGCATAAGCTTCCACCAACTCTGGATACCGTCTCCTCATACTCTCTTCGGTCTCCCAAGTAGCTGACTCACTCTCGTGGTTCTTCCATACCACCTTGAGTTGAGGAATCTGCTTATTCCTTAAAACCCGAACTTGCCTATCCACTATTGCTATCGGCTTCTCCTCATAAGTCATGTCTTTCTCAATCTCCACTTCCTCCGGTTGAATCACATGAGAGGGATCCCCATGGTACCGCTTAAGCATACTCACATGAAACATGTTGTGTATCCTCTCAAGCTCACTCGGCCAAGCCAACACACAAGCCACTGGACCCGACTTAGCTAGAATCACATAAGGACCGATATACCGAGGCGCCAACTTCCCCTTCCTACCGAAACGCATCAGCCCGTTCCATGGTGACACCTTCAGAAATACCTTCTCTCTGACATCAAAACTCAGCTCTCTAGCACGATCATCAGCATACGCCTTCTGCCTATCTTGAGCCGCTCTCAGCTTATCCTTTATGACCTTAACACGATAAGTCATCTCCTGAACAACCTGAGGACCCGACAACACTCTTGCGCCCTCCTCATCCCAACACAAAGGCGTCCTACACTTCCTCCCATACAAAGCCTCAAAAGGAGCGGACTTCAAAATACTATGATACGAATTATTGTATGCAAATTCGACCAATGGTAGCAACTCCATCCAATGAGTTTGAAATTCCATCGCACAACTCCTCAGCAACTCCTCTAACGTTAGGGTCGTTCTCTACGATTGTCCATCCGTTTGAGGGTGATATGCCGTTGAGAATTTCAGCTTCGTTCCCAACGTCGTATGCAACCCTTCCCAAAAGTGAGATGTGAAGCTCGGATCCCGGTCCGAAACAATGGATTGAGGAACTCCATGCAATCTCACCACTTCCTCTATATACAACTTGGCCAACTCCTCCACGCTCGGCTTAAACCGAATGGGTATGAAATGAGCAACTTTCATCAAGCGATCCACTATAACCCACACGACATCCTTCCCCTCTCTAGTCGGTGGAAAACCAGACACAAAATCCCTGGTGATGTCCACAAACTTCCACTCCGGAATCAGTAGCGATTGCAGTAGCCCTCCCGGAGCTATATGCTCTGCCTTCACCTTCTGACAAACTAAACAAGTTGCTACATAACGAGCCACATCCTTCTTCATTCCCGGCCACCAAAAACTCAACTTCAGATCACTGTAAATCTTGGTCGCTCCGGGGTGCATAGCATACATCGAAGAGTGAGCCTCCTCGAGTATCTCCTTCCTCAACTCCTCCACTTCTGGCACACACAACCGACCCTTGCACTTCAACAATCCTTCAACTATTTCGAAACCATTATCCAAACTCTTCTCAACTTCCTCTCGAACAGCCACTAGAGTAGCATCCTTGAGCTGCTCTTCACCAATCCTATCATTCAACATAGGCCTAATGCTAAGCTTAGCAAGCAAACTCCCCACATCATCCAACTGCATCTCCACTCTTAAAGCCCTAAGATCAACCAACTCTTTCCGACTTAAGGCATCCGCAACCACATTGGCCTTACCGGGATGGTAGTCAATGGTGCAATCATAGTCCTTCAAGAGCTCCACCGAACGCCTCTGTCTATTATTCAGCTCCTTTTGATCCATAAGATGCTTAAGACTCTTGTGATCGGTCATAATCTTGAACGTCTCGCCGTACAGATAATGCCTCCACAACTTCAAGGGGAACACTACCGCCGCTAGCTCCAAGTCGTGGGTCGGGTAATTCACCTCATGCACTCTAAGCTGGCGTGAGGCATAGGCGACAACCTTCCCATTCTGCATAAGCACACATCCCAACCCTTGCAAAGAAGCATCACTAAATACCATATATTCACCACCTTCCACCGGCAAGGTCAACACCGGAGCCGAGGTCAACCGTTTCTTCAATTCTTCAAAGCTCTTCTGACACGCCTCACTCCACTCATACTTCGACTCCTTCCTCAACAACTTATGTAGAGGAGATGCAATGGTAGATAATCCATCAACAAACCTTCGATAATAACCATCCAAACCCAAGAAGCTCCGTAGTTGCGACACATCCTTAGGTGGAGACCAATTAACCACCGCTTCGATCTTATTTGGATCTACCTCCATTCCCCTCTTAGAGACCACATGACCAAGGAATAACACCTCCTCTAACCAAAAGGCACACTTTGAGAACTTCGTGAACAACTGTTGCTCCCTCAGCTTCTAAAAGACAATCCTCAAGTGCTCCTCATGCTCCTTCTCATTCTTAGAATAGATGAGAATATCGTCAATGAACACTATTATGAACTTATCCAGATATTCATGGAAGACTTTGTTCATGAGAGCCATGAACGCCGCCAGAGCATTGGTGAGACCGAAAGGCATCACCAGAAACTCATAGTGTCCATAACGAGTATTGAAGGCTGTCATCGGTACCGACCCTTCCTCCACCTTCAACTGGTGATAACCCGGCCTCAGGTCTATCTTCGAGAACACTTCAGCCTCTTGCAATTGGTCAAAGAGATCGTCTATCCTTGGGAGTGGATAGCGATTCTTGATCGTTGCCTTGTTCAATCGCCTATAATCAATGCACATCCTCATCGACCCGTCCTTCTTCTTCACAAACAGCACCTGTGCTCCCCGCGGAGATACATTTGGGCGGATGAACCCCTTATCCAAGAGTTCTTGCAATTTCTCCTTCAACTCCTTTAACTCAGCCGGTGCCATACGATAGGGTGGAATGGAGATTGGAGCAGTTCCAGGAACCAACTCTATGTTGAACTCCACCTCACGCTCAATCGGTGCACCGGGTAGTTCCTCAAACACCTCCGCAAACTCTCGAGCTACATGCACCTTCTCCAAGTCTTCATTCTGCTCTACTGACACTTGAACCAACAAGGCCTCACACCCTTCTTGGATTAGGGAGAAAGCTTGCATCGCCGAAACTAGTCCCATAGGCGTAGAATCCCTTTTCCTAACACCTTTGAACACCACTTGTCCGACTCCTTTCACCTGAAGCAACACCTCCTTCCTCCTACAATTAAGCAAGGCTCCGTGCATAGCCAACCAATCCATGCCAAGAATAACATCAAACTCATTGAAAGGAAGCACCACTAGATCAGCTACTAACTTTGCACCTCCCACTAACACCCTACAACCTCTCCACACGCTATCTACCCGAACCGACGTCCCCAAAGGGGTCCTCACACCCCAACTAGTCCCCAAGCTATTAGCTACAACACCCAAACTACTCAAGCATTTCTCAGACACAAAGGAATGGGTTGACCCCGAATCAAACAAAGCGTAAACGGAAAGATCCAAGATCGAGATCATACCAGTCACCACGTCATTCACGTTCTCTGTCGCGCCCTTGGTGAGAGCATACAGCCTCCCTTCATCTCCAATCGCTCCAACAGGCATAGCATTAGCTCCAGTTCCCCTTCCAGTAGTCGTCGTTCCTCGTCCGAAACTTCCTCCACCTCGACCCCCAAAACTCCTAGATGGAGCTCTAGGTCCCTGCATCGATCCCACAGACTTCGTCGGTGCCGCGCTCCTCCTCGGACATAAGTTACTCCTATGACGCGGCTGGCCACAAGTGTAATAGGTCACTGATGCCGTCCTAAGCATGTGACACACCCCAAAGTGAGGCTTCCCGCATGTGCCACACGTGAGAAGTCCCCAGGGTGCTCCTCATCTCTGCATCGATCCTCCTCCTCTATACTCCGCACTCTTGTGACCCTGACGGCCACTAGTAAAACACACGATGGCTCGACGCGATGGGGAAGACTGCACACTCCGCGGGGCTAAGAAAGCAGACTGAACTCTCTTTGCCGGATGAATAAACGCAGCTGACTGAGTAGGCGGGACAGACGCCTTCCTCTTCCTTTCCTCCTTCTTCCTGTTCTCTAACCTCTCCCTTTCCAGTGCCGCCGCCTTTACTGACATCAAACTCCCCATATCAGCGGTGGTGACTCTCTCCTGAATCTCCGCTCTCAACCCATTCTTGAACTTACTGATGAGTTTCCTATCCCGATTATTCAGCTCGTCATACCACTTACAGAGAGAGGTGAGCTCTATGTAGTATGCAATCCAAACTCCTTGGCCTTCTCTTCACGCCAAAGATCCGGACAGAACTGATCACGAAACACCTCCACAAACTCATCCAACTCCATCTCTGGCGGAACCACCCGACTGTGCGGCATCGACTTCCACCAATTCAGAGCATGACCCTTAAACAGGAAGGTCATTGCATGCACCTTCAACTCCTCATCAAGTCCCATCTGCAGGAACTTGTACTCACATTCTTGAAGCCATTGCTCAGCTACCTCAGGATCAGCCACTTCTCCGTTGAACTCTCCAAAGTTCCACCCCTTCAACAAACTCGGCTGGAACCTAAGAACTCCTCCTCCATACCCCAAATTCCCGGTGGACCTACTTTCCAGTGCTAGACTGGATTCACTACAGGAGGACATTTAAACAGTTCAGTTGAACTTTCAAGAAACTTCAAACAACTCGATTCACCACTCGTTTCATAACTTCCCACCCGTTTAAAACACTTTGGCAAAAACCCCTGGAATGTTGGTCCTATACCGATGTCTCATCCCCTCCCTCAACGAGGTTAATTACTCCCCAGAGGGAGGAGGCGATCAACCAGTATAGCAGCGGCAAACCAGTCTCTAATACCATTTGTAACACCTGTCCTGAATCAACCCGGCGGAACCCGTGGTTGAACCGGTCGCGAGTGTTACCGTGCAAAACCAAGGTAAAATGATGTAACGCCAACATTAAAAGACCGTGAAACATCAAAGGACTTCATAAAATATGAAAAGATAACCTGAGCACAAGCCCAAATCCAACATAAATCCTCAAAATCCAACACAATGCAAAATACATAGAAAATCCCCAATATCCCAAAATCAACTGAAAAGAACAGAAAAGTCAACTCCCTGTGAACTCCAGTCTTCACCTCATGGCTTCAATCCAGAACTTCACAAACTCAACCATCAAACACTATCTCCAACGAACACCCCCTTTAGCCACGAGATCCTGAAAGGGGAAAAGGGATCAATTTCCTTTTGAAATTGAGTGAACCCACCAGGCCTTCCTACACGTTGATTTATACTACGGAGCGGTTCCAACTCCGCACAAGACATCCAACAATGGAACCAAACTAAACCCCTTTTCAGATTTTAACTTCATAAAGCAGTCTAGGTGATCACATTGGTCAGTTCTCGTTCTCAAGCACAATTCATGCAATAGAATAACATAGAACAGATACATCAATCCACGGCACATACAACATCATCACATCACATCCATCAACCAAATCGCTACCAAACCACAAGCACACAAACATTCACATTCATATTATCTAGGTGAGTTATTAGGCGCAAGGAGTTGTCCACACCACCCGCGACATCACATCGACACACATCCTGTAGGATCTTTCCTCATGGGGAGAAACATGACGCATCTCCTTAGAGATCCTTCCTCAACGGAGCTATCACGACGCATGCCATTGGATACTTCCTTATCGGAGATATCAACATCCATGACTCCCGTCATAGGGATTACCCCAGTGAATCGGACTCGATTCAACAGTATTTCGGGTGCGGTAGTGTGCTCCTTCAGGTTCTACTTTCACATACAAGTCTAACATCATATTTCCAACTCATCACATCTCATTCACACAAGTGCACAATTCACTCATCCACATTCCTTTCACAATACATAGTTCACAGCACATCCATTGTTCCACGCTCCTATCATGACCACACTCACAAATCACAATCAATCAAAAGGTAACGGCTAGCTCACGGGCCCACCCCACCTACAAGTACAGGGGAGGCCTGTCATGAGTCTAGGGGCACCCACCTGTTCTCATATTTAGAGCCACCCCACATTCGCAGGGCACTCTCCTGCAACACAAAACTGTCATTCATAACATCCAACAATTGCATCCACATTCCATTCCCCCTAACTCTCATTCCTATTTCAACCCATCATGATAGTTCATTTCAGTTCACCCTCATACACTTCAACACAACAACAACAACCAACCATGGCACAACACAAAAACAATAAACATATACACAAGCAAATTCCCCTTTTACACTCATCATTTCCATGCATCTAGTTCATCTAAGTCGAATTCAGAACTCCTCCGCTGTCAAATACCAATTCACGCTTGGCCCTCACATGAATAGAGACGAGGCTCTAATCGCTTCTAGTTCCTCAGAATCAAGTTTCCCCAACTCCAAACTCGTAGCCTACCTCACTCATGCTCGCGACCTCACCGGGAAACAGAATTGAAGTTAGCGATCTCTCTCTTCGTCGCCGCGAATCCTAGCAACAACGAACCCAATTCGACTTACAGCTCCGGAATCACCTCTGAGATAGCTCGAAAGTGGTTCGTCATGGCTTTTCCGGGAGAGTGAAAGGGAAGGAGAAGTTATGATTTCCGTGTCAGTCCGTCTTTTATGTCGGGCCACGATACACGGCGTGTATCTACCACACACGACGTGGGTATTTCTGACACTTTCGACGAAGTTTGCCGCTAAGGTACACGGCGTGTATCACGTACACGGCCGTGTACTCCACATACACCGTATCCAACACCCTAGTCAACCGAGCTGAGTTCCAAACGTTTGGGTTTGGCGAGGATGTACATCAATGACAGCGGCTCCAACAGAGGATGAAAAAGAGAGGGTCATGAGGGAAACGCCCTGGTAGCTGCAACGGCGATATAGGGTTCCCGACGACAGAGAGAAAGAGAAGTGGTTTTTGTGGCTGTTTGTACAATGAAATTTGATTTGGGTTTGTGTGAAACCTAATTTTAAACTATATTACAGGTTCCTAAATGATGTTTTGTCCACTTTGTTCTAATCCATTGGATCTAAACCTAATCTAATGATTTCTATAGTGTCCTTATATGAGACACTAGTAGGTTCCTAATGGTAGTAACTTTTATGCTTTACTTCCTGTATTTTAGCTGTAATTAGAAAATTTCCCGCAATTGATTATAATACAAAAAGTGAAATATACCACAAATTGGGGCAACTTATAATTTGAAAATAAAGAAATAGAAGATATCTTATGTTTGTCCCTTTTCTTACATTTTGTAACACCCCAACCAGACGGGACTTCATCAATTACAGCGGAACACTAACAAGGGTGTTACGATGCACGAATATCACACGGAACTGATTTTTCGTCATAACTCAAGTAAATCTCTTTAAGAGTTTTAAAACAACTCGTAATGATCTGAAAACTTATATCTTCATTTAAACATGATCCAACAGAAGTTCCTCATGAACACATAACAGAGGAGGAGTCACATGCTCCACAGATACCACAAGCGTTTCACTTCTTCCATACAGTTCATCAAGCATTTCTCATACACTTAGTCACACTGACATCATATGATACAGAACAGGCTACAGAACAGGCTACAGAACATAGACATATACACAATATGTGACTAACCATGACATATGCATATGACAAGGTAGTGTATCTCAAAAACGTGTGAAAACTTAAAATCAGAGGGCGAGGATCAAGACACATTCTTCCGATTCTACCTGGCCTCATCACCACGCTTGCCAACCCAAATAGCTCTCCTAGGTGGCATGTAGCTCTTGTAGAATCAAGTGTACACCTGCACAGACTACTAACGGTCTGGGGAGAACAAATAAGGGTCAGTGCTACTTCACTGAGTGAGAGCCTTGGGCCCTGGGTCATACTAAAGTGCAAGCAAGTCACATAACAAGTATGGCAGCATGAATCACACAAGGTCACCCTGTAACTCTAACTTGTTAGTTCATATTTTAATTGGGATCCCGGCTCACGTATGCTGGTAGACTCCCGGGCAGAACAGGCAGTACCCAACCGGTACCTCATAAACATACAGCTCTCCGCGGTAAGAGCCTCGAAAAACCGTTCAGTCATTAGGCTCAACCGTCCTAATGACCTACTCCTTGCAGAATTGACCATACATGGTTTTCTGCAACATATCATACATATAGTCTCCAGCATACGGGCCCTATCTACGTGATCAAGCAATTCCAGATTATTCTCCTTGAATCATCAATCTAAGTGAGTTGTTATCACAATCAGATCACAACAGAACACGAATATCATATCAGGTATAATATCAAGTAAGCAGAACGAGTACAATAACAGATTCATGTATACATATCAATAACAACAATTCACATACGGCCCTAGGGTTGTAGGCCACTATCCTAACATGCATATAATTCTTAACAATAAATAGACACATAAAGGAACGTCTAACCCGGTAGGATACGCAGGAGACCCTCACCAGAAAGAATCGACAGAACCTTGCTACTAGCTTTCGGGTCGAAACCCTAATTCTGAACGAACACTGTGTCACCAACTTAACACACCCAAGCCTTTAAATCTCTACGTACGCTGCCCTTTACACACCAAAGCTTTCTATCTCCTAAACTCAATGGCTTGAGCTCTATTTATACTATACTGAAGCGGTTTGATTTTTCTTAAGTGCAAAGCAAAGCCTTTACTATGTCTTACTCATCTAATGAAACCCATCATTAACAAAATAAACCCACGTGGAATTGCATGGTTAAGTCACTTTAAAGTTCCTTAATTGCTAAGCATGCCACTTTTCATGAAAGATAAGAATAATCCTAGTTTTGCCATGTGGCTGTTACCTTAGTGTTTATCCTAGTGAATGAACATATATGTTTGCTTAACAATTAAGACTATAAATTTGTTAACTCACATATAGGATGTATGTTTATTTTTTAAACGTTAACTCATATATGTAAACACTTACATATTCGAAATTGTTATTTATATAAAATTATTTTCAGTACTATAGGCCAATTGTGATTAAATAAACATATCAGGACAATAAACAACATTATTAGGTTTTGTTGATTGTTTCATATAGTGATATGTAATGGGATGTTACACATTTCTTTATATGAATACATATTTTGGTTTCTTTCTCATAATAGCTTTGACGTAGAGAATCAAGCATCTGGCTGGCACAAGATTTTTGTCCAGAAATAATGACCAAGTCTCATTATTTTGACAATTTATTTGTAGGAATATAGTTTTCTATTGGATGACTAAATCATCATCATGAGACTATAAAACAATAGGTATATTTTCTTACCACTTCATCTCAAATATAAATATATATTTTTTTTTTATAATATATATCACTTTCAACCCATAGAAAATTATGTTTTACTATAAATTATGTGGAACTACACCATGCATATATAGTATATCAATAAGTGATTCAGTTAGTAATACTGGATAAAGAAAAGAGAGCGCCACTCGGATTGGCTAGCCTCCTCCTTGTCTGTCTAAGGTGTCTTCTTGAGGTGTGTACCGCGCTAGACATGTAGGAATAAGGTACTAAGATAAGCGATGATAGAATGATAGATACGGAAGCAGAGAAGTACCATGTCAACCCCTAAGACGTGCTATGTGTATGTAGTTAATTATGAGTTGGTAACATAATGGTTAATTTCATAAATGAAGAGGTGGTCACCTCCCTGCAGGGGGAGGAACCAAGGTGGAGCCGTGCCGAGCCCGGCTCCAGTGGCGGAGCCACACAAACCTTGGGGGTGCTCTGCAGCCCCCTTGGCAAATACAAAAACAGAAACGACTTGTACATGACCTAATATGTTTCTGCAGATGAATGGTAATGTTACAAGCTTTCAATTTGGAAGTCCATGGTTCGAATCTTAGCTGTGGCAGATTGTGAATAACTTCTTTATATTTGGCTATGGTTTCATTAGATTTTCTAGAACACTAAATTATTAATGAGATTTTTTAGAACACTAAGGTCTCCTTAAATTTTCTAAAACACTAAATTATAAATGAGATTTTCTAAAACACTTATAAATTTATATATCCATATCTTAAAATCAGGGAATCATTTCCTAGTAATTCAAACACATTCCAAAATAGAGAACGTCTCTACCCACACAGGTACAGTAAAACTCTTTTTACTCTTCGACTCTCCAATCCCTGCTCATTATTCTTTTGAATTTAGGGAGTTTAGTCATAGGAAACGAAGGTTTAATCCTTCTTGCTAGTCAAGGACGAACTGATATAGATTGTTATTTTCTATCCCAACAAGTCTCCTCCAAGTGCTATGAATTTTCTTGGTCATCATTTCAAATTCATACATTTGTGATCTATGATGACAAATTCAAAGACTTGAAAATGAGCTGACGAGTTAACAAAAAAATGGTGGAAACAAATAAGCACAAATTGTATCCATCTATTTATTTACTTCTCAAATGTGGAGAGAGATCATTTTCATTCATCCATGAAATATATATAATATATATATATATATATATATATATATATATATATATAATATATATATAATATATATAAGAGTTTCGAGATTGAATGAAGGATGAGTGGTTGAACGACGCAATGATTTCGCCATATGTTGAACAAGATTTGTGTGCTAGTTTAGACAATAAATTTCTTTTACATTGCTTTCAAAATATGAAATCTCGACGTGGTTCTTGTAACTAATGACGATTATTGAGTTATTGATTTATTGTACCAATCTTAAATATCATTTTGTTTACTCTTTGTTTCATTTAGTGTTGTCCTTTTTACTGTATAAAGTTTTCACCCGAATAAGACACCTTAGCCAATTTCCTGGCTCCGCCACTGCCTGGCTCACCCCACTTTCGGTCCCGAGCGTTACATTCGAGTCTATATTTATGATTTTTTCAAATCTGGCTCAGTGTAAATTTTAAATCTGACTCTGTGTTATATTAATTCGGCTAAATTTGTTGTTACAATTTCAAACTTTCGAACCAAATATATTTTAAAATCCTAGTCTTTATAAGGAAAAGTAATATAGTTAATATACTCAATCATATTAACAATATCATTCTCTAATACTAATATTTCTTCAACATGTTAGTTGACAAGCCCGATATCATTTTATATCAGCTTACGAACGAGTAAGAATACAATATTTGATGATAAACCATTTAAATTAATAAAAAAATCACCGGTGGCACATTTCAATTTTCATTTGGTGAAGAGTGATACTAATGTTGTAAGAACAAATATATCGGACACAATAAATTAGTATAAAACGGCATCACAAACTAAAAGTAAATAATATATTGTATTATACTACTGCTTAAATTTTCTCAAATTATTTTTTATGGAAAAAATTATTTCAATTTCGGCTCAGTGTATCATTGAATCCTGGCTCCGCCCCTGCTCCCCTGTATAGAAACATCAAAATTAGTATCTCATGCTGTGTGTCCTCTTGCGAATTGTGAATCGTCCGATATCAAATATGAGCTGTTAAAAAGATCATGGATGAAAGATTTTAGAGTTTTCCGTAAAAAAAAAATTCTTCTTTATTGGTTTATATTTCTTTTTGTTTAATTTTAAATTACCTTATTTAAAGTTAAGTCAAGTTACTGCAAGAGATGCCAAAAAAAAAATCTCAGAGGTGAGGTAAGGTGAGCTTCTAAATCTCGAAGGAGCAGCTGATCGATCATGACCTAAGACGAATTGGGCCTATGAATAGTAGTGGGATTGGCCATGAATAGGCAAGATAAGTATGATTCAATACCATCAATAATCATTTGCAAAGAGCCAAAGAAGAAGTTACATACCCACAAAAGCATTAATAATAATAAGTAAGGGAAGCAGCTTGCGCATGACCCGCCAATTCTTCATTCAAACAAGTCACATGAACCCCGCATCCTTTCATGGATGTTGTTTTGCTTTTTGCTCCCTCTTCAATTTTCAAATGACAAATATATTGTGCTCCCATAAATATATATATGTATATATATAACAACTTATTGGATTGTGCTTTAATTTGAAAATTCATACCCCACTCAAACTCGGTTTTATAGTTTTGTGAACAAAAATACGTAACAATTTATCGTCAATAGTACATTGTTTAACTATGTCTGAAAATAGATAATGTTGACATGTGAGTGGAGGGGCACTGCTCAGCCAGCGCCAAACCAACTTCATTTTACTAATTAAGACCCCAAACCATGCAACATAAGCATGACTTGACGTCAAAACTGAATATATAAACCATGCTTATGTTGCATGATTTAGGGCCTTAATTAGTGAGAGGATTTGCCATATTATTAATGCTGATGAATCCTGCAAGTATAACAAAGTGCATGATCTAGCCAGGTGGTCGGATGAGCAACAACCAAATTATAGCTGATGCAAATATTTTAATTATCTAACTAATACATGAGCAACATTCGTTCATATACTTATATATAAACATGTTAAATGTCATAATTCATATTTGAGATGAACCTAACTTCTATACTACTAAATAATATTTCCAAACTTTGTATGACATAACATTATGTAGCACATGAAAGCTAATTTCAATGATCACCTGTTCATAACTTGCACTTACAATCCATCGTAACAGTGCTAAAACTTCGCATCGTCAAAGTACAACTTAGATATGTAATTTTTGGTGAGATTATCTTTGTCATGGGTATTTAATTTTTGAGTTGGTCCAATATACTTAAAACATTGAAAATGTGGGGTCACCAACCTTTGATCTTAGACACTAATTGCTTATTCTTTTTCCAATTGGATAGTTGTTGGTTGATGAGCTAGGGAATTAAACTTTGCTAGTGTTGAGCAAACAAATTAAAAAGAAATGTGCAGTTAGCTATAATTAACCAACTTGTTAACTACTCCACTTTGGTTCTCGGTTCCCTTACTTTCATAATTTTAGATTATCAAATTTCATTTTTGTGGTGTTGTACGAATCAAAATTAAATATGACTTGTTAAAGTAAGAGTTAGAGATAATTGCTTCCAAACACATGCGAGATTAGAAATGTAAATTCATCAAAATAATTAAGTAGAGACGAATATCCACACCTCCATGTGTTGGTTGAGTATTAGGCACTCATTTAGGGAACATCCTTTCATTTATCAAACTGAATCTTCTCCTTTTGTGTTTATATAATATCGTAAAATATAAGTCAGGGGAATTCGTAATCGTCAAATAAGACAAAAGGCCTTTCTTTCTTTTGGAAAAACTAAACAAAAGGACAAGGGTTTACCTGCTTACAAAATTATTCATATCACTTACGTAAATTTAGGCTTGGCAATCGGGCGGATTGGACACAGGTATACGGTATCTAATGCCCGGCCAAGCATTTAACAAAGTGCTACAAGTCAAACATTACTTCCTAGTTCTTTCTGAACTAATGTATCTGTAATTAGGATTAGAATGTTTACCCACACTCAATCGTGTGCAGC
The DNA here is from genome assembly GCA_034768395.1 of Linum lewisii. Taxonomy (NCBI): domain Eukaryota; kingdom Viridiplantae; phylum Streptophyta; class Magnoliopsida; order Malpighiales; family Linaceae; genus Linum; species Linum lewisii. The sequence goes on along the minus strand of CM068301.1, from coordinate 52,607,610 downwards.
TACTAGTATATTTATATTAGGAAATAATACAAGGATAATAAATAAATATACAAGAGATATACACAAATAGTAACTGAATATCTTTAGCGATTCTGTGAATCCTTATCACCCTCCCGCAAGCCAATGGCGGAGCAGACAGTGAGCTTGAGTCAGAAAGTCGAAAAACGCGGTGCCGGAAGTGGTTTAGTGAGAATATAGGTTGTTTGGTCCTTGGTCGAAATATAGGCCACGTGGAGTTATTTTGTTCACTACTCGTTCTCGGACGAAATGGAAGTCAATTTCCAAATGCTTGGACCGGGAATGAAACACCGGATTTCGTGATAGATACGTGGCCCCGATGTTGTCGCACCACACAGTGGGAGGCTGTCTCGTCGGGAGACCAATTTCCCGCAGTAAAGAGGTTAACCATAATACTTCTGAGGAGGCGGTTGCTAGGGCCCTGTATTCTGCCTCCGTAGATGATCGTGACACTGTCCGTTGTTTTCGACTGGACCATGAGATGATGTTTGGCCCAAGGTAGGTAGCGTAGGCACTCGTGGATCGTCTATCAACTGTGTCGCCAGCCCAATCCACATCCGTTTAGACCGAGAGAGAGTGGTTCGGATGACGGTGTAGTGTGAGGCCATGATGGCTTGTTCCTTTTAAGTAGCGCAACAGGCGCTTCAAGTGCACCCAATACTCCATTGTTGGCGAATGCATTGTTTGGGACAGCCTATTAGTGGCATAAGATATGTCCGGCCTGGTCATTTGAAGATACTGGACGCCGCCTAGTAGTTGCCGAAATAAGGAGGGCCGGTCGAACGGCTCCGAGGCAGACTCCCTTGGTTTGTCGTATGGTGTTGCTACCGGATTCGAGTCTTGGAGACCAGCTTTGACAAGTAACTCCCGAATATATTTAGGTTGCGACATGTGGAGTGTCGATGAAGTCCGATGCACCTCCACTCCCAAAAAGAAACTGAGAGCTCCTAAGTCCTTTATCTGAAAGTGGCATGCCAGCTGTCCAATCATATCTTTGATATCTTCCGGGGACGCACCTGTAATCAATATGTCGTCGACATAAACCAACACAAAACTTGGTGAGTCTTTAGATTTATAGAATAAGGAGTGATAAGTTTTTGATCCGGTGAATCCCATCTCGAGTAGCGCGTCCCGGAGGCAAGAGAACCAAGTTCGTGGAGCTTGTTTTAGCCCGTATAATGATTTACGCAAACGGCAGTATGTGATTGGGCTTGTCTGGGTCCGTGAAGCCGGGTGGTTGGACCATGTAACCAGCTCATCAAGAGTTCCGTGCAAGAAGGCATTGGAGACGTCCAGTTGATTGATTGCCCAATCACGAGAAATAGCAATGGATAATATCAATCGAATAGTGGCGGGCTTGATTACCGGGCTAAATGTCTCTGAATAATCGACTCCTTCTGTTTGATGGTATCCTTTGGCCACGACTCGGGCCTTGTGCCGAGCGACAGATCCATCCGAATTCCTCTTAATTTTGAAGACCCATTTATTTCTGATGGGCTTCTTGGTTGGGTCCGGTGCTTCCAAAGTCCACTTCCGATTTTGTAGTAGTGCATTAAATTCTGCATGTATGTCATCTCTCCATCTCTTATGAGGGTATGCTTGAGTGTAACAAGGTTGCTCGACATCATCTTCGCGCAGGGCGGCTGTGAAGGTTCGTGGTTTGAGGCTTCCCGTCCGCGATCGAGTAACCATCTGATGTAGGGACCCACATGTGGTGTCGGATGAACTCTAGGGCGGTGTAGTGGATCGGGCGGTGGCGTCTAGCTGTGGTAGGGTTTGTGGTTGGGCCGGCTGGTAATAGGCTGCCGAGTTGGAGTGTGGCAGCTAGGCCCGGCTGACGGCAGCAGAAGAGGCATGGGAAGAGGAGACGGCGGCCAGTCGGTTGTTGTTTGGGTATGAGTGGTGGAGTGAGTACCGAGGTCACCTGAAAAGGAAAAATTGTCTCATCAAACAACACATGTCGTGAAATATGTATTTTGTACATAGATAAGCTAAGACAGTAGTAGCCTTTATGCTGAGGGCTATAACCAAGGAATACACTCGACGCCGATTTTGGCTCAGCTTGTTAGCTGCATATGGTTTTAACCATGGGTAGCATAGACACCCAAAGACTCGTAGCTGTGAGTAATCCGGAGCAACACCAAACAGACAGTGGTAAGGGGTATCATTATCCAAAACAGATGATGGTAAACGATTAATCAAATAAACTGCGGTGCGAAAAGCATAGGGCCAATAATGGAGAGGGAGTTTAGCCTGATGGATTAAGGTCCGACCCAGCTCGGTGATGTCTCTATGTTTCCTCTCTGCGCATCCGTTTTGCTCTGGCGTGTGAGGGCAGGAGCTCAGAAAAATGATGCCCTCCTTCGTCAAATATTGAGCTAATTTCTGATACTCACCACCCAATCTGCACGGAAAGTACGTATAGGTCGGCCAAAGAACCGCTCTACCATTGCACGAAACTGTATGAAGATTGTTAAAGATTCGACCTATAACGGACAAAATAGACCCAACTATACTTGCTGAAATTATCATAAAAGAGAATGTAGTTGCGTTGATTATCAATCGAATCAACCGGTGACGGTCCCCAAACATCACTGCATATGAGGTCTAACGGTCCAGAGCATGATAATTAGAAACTGGAAATGGAAGTTTATGCATCTTCCCAACACAACAATCCTGACAAATGTGCAGTAAACGCTTATTAGAAAAAGCAATATTATAGTCTCGAAGCACCCTCTTAACCCTCTCCATGCTCGCATGTCCTAGCTGGGTGTGCCATGTCGTCAAAGCCGCCGAGTTAACCTGAGGCCGCCGGTGTAGGAATGAGAGTGGGATGGTGTAGAGACCATGCTTACTCCGGCCTTGGTAGAGAATCATGTGGCTGTCCAAATCCTGAATATATACCGAATCACCATGAAACATAATAGCCAACTTGTTATCCCTAGTCAAGGCACTTATCGATATCAAGTTTTGACAAGCAGAAGGCACAACAAGCATATTATTTAATGAAACGATAGAACCATTCATAGTCGAAGTAGACGATCCATAGTGAGAAATGGGAACGAGATTACCATCGCTTAGCTGGACTTGGTCGGTGCCCTGGTACTCAGTGTGCAAGGCTAGGTTATCAAGGTCGTTGGTCAAGTGATGTGTGGCCCCCGAGTCGATTGTCCAAGTCCTCTGTAGCGGGGAAGGTGACACGCGAGATTAGCTTGTGGAGGCGGCTGGTTGAGTCGCGGAGATGGGCAGACCTTGTAGTGATGGCCCTGACCATTACAGTTGAAACACACAAGCGGACGAGATGGAGCTATCGGAGTAGCCTGGAAGGACTGCCTATAGCCGCTAGCCGGTTGGTATTGCTGCTAGTGGCGAGGGTATTGTCGCGGTTGTTGATATCCGCCTCGAGGCGGAGGCTGGTAGTTTTTGACCTGTGGCCTGTTCGAACGGCGCGGACGACCACCGCCTGTCGTGGCTGCCGTGGCGTAATTCGCTTGACGAGTTAGGGCCGCCACCGCTTCATCCATCTGGATGTCCATCTCTTCGAAGAGTAACATGTCGTGTAACTCCAGGAACGTAATCTCCTCTGTCCGGTTGTGGAGAGATCTCACCAGTGGCATGTACGCCGAAGGAAGCCCGCGGGTGACTTGATGAACCAGCTCTCTATCCCTGACCGGGTCGCCAAGAGCATGAAGGCGATCGACTATGTTCTTGGCCTGATGAAGATAATCAGCAATAGAGTCAGTAGATAACTTTATGTCAAGGAGTTGCGACCGGAGTGACCGGATTTGGGAACGGCTCCCTGAACCGAAAGATGTAGCAAGGGCCAGCCATGCTTCTCATGCCGTCTGGACTCCTACGAGAGTATGAACCACTGTCAGTGAGAGGGAATTAATCAGCCATCCTAGAACGAGCTGATCTTGACAGAACCACTTGGTGTACGCCGCTGATACACCACTGTCAGCTGCGGCGCGGGCTGGAGCTACACTTGTGCCATCAACATGCCCGATCAGATCATAGCCCGCAAGAAAGGGCTCGATCTGCATTTTCCACAAGACATAGTTAGTCACGTCGAGTTTGATCGTGAGCTGAGCTGGGGGAGAAGGAAGTTGCTGGGTTGCCGACATAGTGGAAGGTGGAGAGATTGTCGTTGAAATTTAGGTGGAGGCTGGTGGTTAGGGTTGGCCGCTTTGTTGTTGGGATAGGGAGAGTTGGGATAGGGAGAATGGAAGTCAGCTAGGGTTGGCCGACAAGAGGAGGGGGAAAAAAACCTAATTATGCGGAGGCTCTGATTACCATGTAATTAGGATTGGAATGTTTACCCACACCCAATCGTGTGCAGCTACTGGTATATTTATATTAGGAAATAATACAAGGATAATAAATAAATATACAAGAGATATACACAAATAGTAACTGAATATCTTTAGCGATTCTGTGAATCCTTATCAGTATCAACTCCAAGTATTCAACAAACTTAGTAAGTCTCAATTCTCAAACGGAAAGAAGATTTAAAGTTCAAACTTGCATCTGCTGACTACTGTTGAGTGCAGATTAACCAAAGTACTATTGTACTACTACCAACCACCAAACTAAGAGTCTGAACTAATCGATCGAAGAAAGCAAGTAAACATAAAATTAAACAAGTTCAACTCATCATTCATCAAGTTATCTCATTCCTCAAGCATCAGCTAACAGCTCTTCAAGTTCTCATTGTAGCAAAGCCCAAAATATACAATTAAAATACCTTTCAGTTTTAGATCTCTAATTCAGTTAGCTTGACATTGTAAAATACACATAGTTCAGCATTTTAGTGAACTATGCATACCTTTCTTACTGAAATCTGTCAATGTCATCAAGATTGTAGTCCGTAGTTGATCTAGTAGGCACTTGAGATCCTCCTACACCACACAACACATATTCACTAATCAGTATCTGTGTTCTGAGTTTCTAACAGGTAATAGGTTACAAGGTTTATGGTTTTAGCAAGTTACCTTGGTCCTCTATGTCGACTGCTTCATCATCACTCCCAGAAATGATATCCAGGGTTGTGAAACAACCCTCCAACTCCACAATGTTTTTGTCAACAGCAGGATCTGTATTAAAGTAGAGTATTAAGCATATTAGTTAGAACCAAATTAAGGGACAGTTGAAGAGTTAGAACACAATAGTCAAGCCAGTATTGTACCTCTTTCATATTCATCCTTAAGAGAACTCCTTGTTCACATTAATGCCTCAACAGTGGCAGAATGCAGCTTGCTGCAATCGGGGTCTAGAAGTCGACCTCCTGAAATGAAGGCGGACTCATATGCAACAAAGGTAGCAGGGATAGCAAGAACATCTCTTGTTACTGCTTGCATGATAGGGTATTTCAGTCCACTAAGTTTACACCACATCAAGATATCAAAGTAAGAAGAACGAGGAAAAACATGCCCGTTCAAATAATTGTCCAGGTCAATAACAATAGCAGTTGTTCGAGCCTTATCCTTTGAGTAAGGAACAACTCAAAGTCAAGATCATTGGAGGTTTCATTACCATTCTCGAGATCAGACAATTGTCAAGATCATTAGAATTCCAACACTTATGTCACGGAAAGTGAGTTCGTTCACGACTCACTAAAATTCGAGTCACTACTTGGTTCGAGTTGATTACAAGGCAAATCCTCTACTTTTCTACTAGAGTGTTGTAAGAGAGCGAATTCAAATGTTAAATGGACTTAAGTGATCTTGGGATCCCCCTTTCCAATTAGGGTACACGAACTCAAGTCATGTATTGTCAACAAGAATTTGTTCTTAGGAAAGCCTAATTTTTTTTATTATAATTGGACAATATATTATATAAATGAGCATCAAAATCATGTTACATGAAAGGGAAAAAGTGCCAAAACCTCAAACATGAACAACCTTAGCTCTAGAAGCATAACTTGACAAAAGTAAAACATTGTTTGTCAACTAAAAAAATCCTAATCCCAAAAACTAAAACAAACCTATGCTACCCAAAAGACAGTACAAGGTGCGACCAAAAACGCAGCACCTGCAAGAAAGGCTTGAACAAAAATCAGCCATAATCGGGATTGAATGACCATAAGGCCAACCACCTCTGTGACTCGTTCCAAGAAACTTTCCCAGCACAAAGAAGCCAACGGCCAATCGACCACATAATCTTTCCAACCACATGGGCAGGAGTCGAGTCTTTATCCCAAAAAACTCTTTTGTTCCTTTCCCCCCAAATATACCAAAACATCACTTGAATCAATGTCTTCCTGAAAAACTCAAACTCACTCACGCAGTTCCTAGTTTGCCAGCATCAAATAAAAACCTGAATATCCGCTGGAAGGACCCAAAATGGCAAGCTTGGAAATAAAAGTCAACCAAACCTGCTAGACAAAAGTACAATGAAGAAACAAGTGCGACACTGACTCAAGGTTGGCTTTGCACATAACACAAATATTCGGACCAATAAAACCTCTATTTCACAAGTTCTCCATAATAGACACATTCTCGTGAAAATCTTTCCATAGGAAACCTGCAATCTTTGTCGGAACCTCAACATTCCAAACCACCTTAGAAGGAAAATCTGACACACCTGGGAATTGCTGAGAAATAAGCTGATGAAAAAAGGTACTGACTGAAAAGACTCCTGAGGTGGTGAACTCCCATCTAATTGAGGATGGTCCTCTTCAAATCCATCGTAGAGGGATGTCAGCCAGTACCGCTATCAGTCACTGTCTTTCTGCTTCTGCGACTCCTCGCAAAGATCTCATAAGTGGAATCTGCCACTTTGACATGTCATGAAAAGAAACATAGTCATAGACAACAGCCTCAGGATTGGGCGGTAGCCGCAATCCTAGGAAACTTATACCCTAAACTCTCCCCCGGTAACCAAGAATCCTCCCAAAAAGACACCCTCAAGGAAAGTCCTCACTTTCCGTACTCGATAAATCGAATCGTATGTTCCAACAGTCGTAAAGAACATTAATCCATTGTGATGACTTGAACAAAAGTTGTGTATTTGCTATGATGTCAAAACAAAAGACCAATGACACTTCTAGTAATAAGTTTTTCGTAGGAAACTTTAAAAGTTTCAAAATGTGTGTCTTGACTGATTGAGGTGCAAATGCAAAGTGTTACTCTAGATTTTGAAGCAATTCAAAAGGTTGTGTGATAACATAATCTAAGTATGGTAATCATAAAAATATATACTAATTATATTAGTATATATATTACTCAAAATTTATCTAAATTTGGGAGTAAGTTAGCATTTTTATGCTGAATATTATTGAAGTACTAATAATATGGTTGAATATTATTGATATAGTAATCATATTTCTAAATATTATTGAAGTATTAATAATATTGTTAAAATATTATGAAGGTACTAATAATATTGTTGTAACTAACATTTAGTTTTGGAAAAAAATAATATTGAATATTATTAATAATATTCGATTTACCAGTATTTGGTTTAATAACCTAATATTGAATATTATTAACAATATTGGGGCTAATAATATTTGATTTTATTTAGTTTAGAATAACCAAATATGAATATTATTTAAGCATTATTATTTTCTAATATTTAGTTTGGATATAATCAAACATTTAATATTGTTATATTCTATATCTTAAACTATGTAATAGTTAAGTGTCTTCTCTCTGATCATAATAATATCATAATCTCAAATATGTTTATTATTTAGCGGTGTCTTTAGAACAGGGTCCCTAAAGTTAGGGTTTTGCGCCATCCCTAGCATTAGGGTTTTCATTTTTCTTCATCTGACGTCTTTCGAGCTTCGTAAGGTGAGTTTCTTGTGTTGCTCAACCTGTCTTTCTCTCTCTCTCGTGTTGTGACGTCATGGCGAATGAAATCAAGGTAATGGAAGAGAGGTTGCGACGGTTGGAGATACTAGAGGAGGAGGGCGATGTGACGGTGCCAGAGGAGCTTGTCGATGCGCCGACGGAGTCATTTGATTTATGTTTAGTTGGAACCTTCATCACCGACAAAAACATAAATTTTATGGCAATGAAGACTTAGTTGACATATCTTTGGAAGTCGGGGAGAGATATATCAATTGAAGATCAAGGAAACGGTTTATATTTGTTTCGGTTTTATCACAAAATTGATATGAATTTGGTGATGGAGGGAGGATCGTGGACTTCTAATGGATTTCTGTTGACGGTGCATGAACTACAACCAGGGGAAGACCTCACGACTGTGGCTTTACACGAAGTTGACTTCTGGGATCAAGTTCATGACTTAACGCCTAACTTTTACTCGGAGTTGGTTGGACGTGTGTTAGGAAATATCTTGGGAACATTCGTGGCGTACGGCGAATGCAATCGATACTCTCTGGATCGACCTTACATGTAATTGTGTATGAGGATGGATGTTCGTAAGGCATTAAAAAAAGAGAAACCTGTGAAGAAGCCTAGCAAGGAAATCATGGTGATGTTCAAATCTGATTGATTACCAACTTTTTGTTATCTATGTGGCCGTATTGGTCATGTAGACCGGTTCTGCAAACTTGTTCTTCTATGGAGTCGATTTCATATTCCGGAGTCAGAAATTGTTCTTCTATGGGATGACAAGTTGCGGGCACCTAGTAGGAGGGAACGGAAGGAGTTGAGTAGCCCGTGGTTGCGTCCCTCACCATTGGAGCGTCGGGCTATGGAAGGCAGGAAGTTTGGAACCTGAGAAGGTGGATGGGGTTTGGGAAGTGGCAGTAGTAAACCATCCAATATCTAGGCGCTAACTGTCAATTTTAGGGCTAGTGTGGAATTTCAAAACAAATTGATACCGGCTGAGGAGGAGGAGGATGGAGATTTGTTGTGGTGGTCGAGGACAAGAAGAGGAGAAAGAGGACCAAGCTAAATGACCAATGGAGGTTGATAAGGAGAACATGAGATGTGATTCAAATAATGGAGGCCAAGATCCAAAAAACTTGATTCTGACAGGCACATGTTTCGAGACCTGCCCACCACAATGATCGTGTTGAGTTGGAACTGCCGAGGGCTTGGTCAACCTCGTGTGGTTCGGGTGCTAAATGGGTTAATAAAGTCCCATAGACTGGATGTGGTGTTCTTAATGGAAACGATGGTGCAAAGGACGAGAATGGAGGAGGTGAAGGTATAGTTGGGTTCCAAGGGTTGTTTTACGGTGGATGTGGTTTGTTCGAAGCAGTGGTTTTACAATGTTGTGGACAGCGGGAGTGGAGTTGAATCTTATCTCTTACTCACGAAATTTTATAAATATGCTCATGAAAGATGAGAAGGGGCAGGTGAGCATACTTACAGGTTTCTACGGGTGCCCGGAACGAGCTAACCGTCCTATGTCATGAGCGATGTTGTGTGCACTAGCGATTACGGAAGCTTAGTGTTGTATTGGCGATTATAATGATTTTCTTTCAGCGCATGAGAAGAAAGGAATACATCCACACCCGCAATCATTGATTGATGGTTTTAGAGAAGCTATGGAAGATGCTGGTTTGGTGGATTTGCATTTAGAAGGACATGGTGGAAGTCGAGAGGGACCCCTAATGCCATTGAGGAGAAGCTTGATAGAGCGATGATTAATGGGAGTTGGACTCAGATGTATCTGAATGCGAGGTTGCTTAATGGCGTAGCCTCAATTTTGGACCATTCCCCATTAATACTGATGACTGAAGGAGATTGGAGGGAGACGACTGAGGGAGTTTAAAATTTGAAAAATGGCGGCTAACCGATCCAGAGTTTCAACACCAATGGTGACTGAAGAGGCTTGGTCGGACACTATTTCAACACCAATGGAAGTCATACTTAACAACTGTATCAATAAAATTAGAGAATGGAGACGGCAGACATGTGTGCATTTGGGGAAGCAGCTGACTGAGGGCAGGCGACGATTGGAAAGATTGAGGATGTTTGACGATGCAGCCTCAGTTAGCGAGTTTAATAGCTGCAGGGAGAAGATAAACACGTTGTTAGAGAGGGAGGATAAGATATGGAAGCAGCGAGCGAAGCAGTTATGGATGAAGGATGGTGACTTAAATACGAAAAATTTTCATCGCTCGGCTAATAGAAGGAAAAAGCATAAGGCGTTGACTCGTTTGGAGGGGGAGGATGGTACGTGGGCGGAAGACGAAGGAAGTATGGGGCGTGTGGCAGTTCAATATTTTACTAAGCTCTTCCGAGCAGAGAACACTATACTGGAGCCGATAATTGATGTGGTGGAGAGGCGGGTCACGGAGGAGCATAATTCCATGCTCACTGCTGTCTTGACAGAGGAAGAGGTTAAAGGGTGTGTTTCTCTATGCATCCCGACAAGGCACCGGGACCGGATGGCCTTAATTCGGCGTTCTACCAGCATTTTTGGGATGTGGTGGGGAAGCAGGTGTTCGAGGAATGCTGAGAGTGGTGGCTGAATGGCTAGATTAGTGAAGAAGTCTTGGCTACAAATATTGTTCTTTTGCCAAAGATAAGTAACCCAAACCGAATGAGTGATTTGCGGCCTATTTCATTGTTCAATGTTCAGTATCATATCATGGCCAAAGTTCTTGCTAACAGGTTAAGTACGGTCATGCATGAGATCATTCCCGAAGAGCAATCTACTTTTATTAAGGGTCGATCTATCATTGATAATGTACTTGTTGTCTTTGAAACAATCCATGCCATGCAGAATAGACAGAGAGCGAAGTGTGGTGAGGTTGCTTTGAAAGTTGACATTTGAAAGGCATATGATAGAGTGGAGTGGAGTTACCTTGATGCGATCCTTACTAAAATGGGGACTTGTAGAATGTTGGTGGACAAATGATGATGTGTGTAAGTTCGGTGGATTATTTAGTGTTAGTAAATAACACTAAATAACACTAAAACTGAGGTCATTACTCCCGGGAGAGGTTTACGACGAGGATGCCCGTTGTCACCATTCCTGTTTGTTATTTGTGTGGAAGGCTTATCAGCCATTATTGAGTGAGATGGCTAGAGGTGGTTTGCATGGAGTGAAGGTTAGTCGTGGGGCGCCCTCTATATCTCATATGCATTTTGCAGATGACAATTTCTTTTTTCTTACGAGTAGAAATTGCGGAAGCGGGGAGAATGAGATGGGTGCTTGAGACGTATGCTAAGTCTTCCAACTAGTTGGTGAATTATGATAAATCAAGAGTGATGTTTAATAAGAGCACATATGAAATGTTAAAGGCGGGTGTGGGTTATGTGATGGGGGTTACCACGCCTTTCGACCGAGGGATGTATGTGGGGATGACGTCGGTAATTGGTCGAAACAAGAGGGCAACTCTTAAATATCTGAAGGAAAGAGTCTGGTCGAGAATTCAGTCTTGGAAAGAGAAGATGCTCTCGTTAGGTGGGAAGGAGGTGTTGGTTAAGGTGATTCTTCAAGCAATATACCGATGTATTGCATGAATGTGTTTTTGCTCCCTAAAACACTAACCAAGGAGTTGGAGCGAATGATGAACTCGTTCTGATGGGGTACGAAGACTACCGGAGGAAGCGGGGTAGCTTGGATGAGATGGGAGAAGTTATGTGTGAGGAAGATGGATGGTGGTATGGGTTTCAAAGACTTGACAGGTTTTAATATGCGCTAGTAGGTAAACAGGGTTAGAAGCTTTTGACGAATCCTAATGCACTTGTCACTGAGGTTTTTAAGGCTAAATAATATCCTAAAGAGGATTTTGGTCGGCAGAGTTGAGTAGCTGTCCGAGTTTCGTGTGGTGGAGCATTTTCGGGAGTCGTGAGCTTTCACATCATGGGTATCGATGGAGTATCGAGGATGGGCAGTTGGTGAAGGTTTGTTCTGACCCTTGGTTAAACGAAGAGGATAGGCGTTTGATTCAAACGCCAATGGACATTGAGTGGAAGACTTAAGGGTGTGTGACTTGTGGATGCCGGGAACAAGAAAGTGGGATGAGGAATTGTTGAAACATATTTTTGAGCCGGCTGATGTAGAGGCAATTCTGAGAACCGCTACTATTGTGGGAGGAAGAGCATATGAAATCATTTGGACAACGGACAAAAAGGGTGAGTATTTTGTTAAGTCCGGTTATAAAGTGTACATGAATAGCTGTGTTGACAGGTCTGCCTTGAATCGGAGTGGTAACTGGAGCCCCATCTGGCAGCTCAAATTACCACCCAAAATTCGCCACTTTGCCTGGCGTCTGGCAAGGCAAGTGATACATGTCCGAGCGAAGTTGCGGAGGCAGCATTATGATATCCCAGGCGAATGTGGAATATGTGGGCTCGGAGTGGAGGATACATGTCATTTGTTTGGTGAATGCCCTTTCATGGAGGACTGTAGCAGAGAAGCAGGTTTTTCAGAATCGATGCAAGGTTTTTTTAGTGGAAATCGGAGCATTGAAGCTTGGGTTGTCTACGTGTTGAATAATTGGGAGGAGGAGTGTACCTGTGAGTGGATTGCTATGATGTGGGCATTATGGCGTGAGAGGAACCAATGTGTTTGGTCTCATAGTTCTAGCACGACTCGTAATGTGGTTATGGGTGGTGTGGATGCTGTTGCGGAGTGGAGGACAGTGAGAGTGGCCTCGGGGGAGGGGAGCGTACCAACGAGGAATGGAAGGCTAGAGTGTGAGAGCTGGCACCCGCGTCTGACCTGTGGCTGAAATGTAATGTTAATGCAGGGTTTAGGCCGGCTGAACGGAAATGGGGCTGCGGGATGATATTGCGAAACTCGCAAGGCATGCTGGTGGGTTGTCGTACGTCGTGGAAGAAGGGTAAACCGGAGGTCGGAGAAGGTGATGCGCTGACTTTGCTCGAAACGATGTCGTGGGTCGAACAAAGTGGCTATGAGCATGTGATTTTCAAAGTGGACTCAACGGAGGTGGAGTTGGCGACGAGGCAAGAGGATAGAGATGGATCTGAGTTTGGCTTGATTATAGCTGAGTGTCGGAACATTTTGTTGTCTAGACATGATTTTAGAGTAGTTGTAGTTAGGAGAAAGAGGAATAACGCTGCACATGAGTTAGCTCAACAATCTTATACCTTCGCATCGCCGTCTGTTTGGCATGCATCTTCGGGTTGGCTTGAACATGCACTACTTCCTATGTGCATGGATACTTCGCATTAATAATAAGAGCTTGACGTTTTTCTCAAAATAATAATAACATAATCTCCTTCTTAGTGAACTAGCTAACACTATCATAATATTATGTGTTCTACTCTCATTTATCTCTCTTCTCGTAACCTTTAATATGTCTAACACCTCATACTTTTTTTTTTTTTATGAATCTAACACCTCATACTTTATCAACGCAACAACCATATGATAACGTAAGTTGAACAAAGTTGAGTAACACTAATATCAATCAAACTGAAAACTATTTATTATTATGAGTATGAACTACTATACGTAAGGTAGTAACTAACCCACACGTTGGCATAACTATTTAAATTTAATATTAAAATAAAACATCAAACAAATTAACATCATCACAATTCCATAATCGAAAACCAGGTGAACACTCCGGTGACGAGCGTCATCGGTTACGCCGACACGTGGCAGCGCGTTATTGGGCCACTTAATACTAATAGTTTTAGCTCATATTTAGTGTTCTAACTTTTCTGAATGTATTAAAAGGTCACTCAAATCAATAAAATCAACAATCTATCTTTCCATCTAGTATTCCATCTGTTAAGTGAATGACAATTTTGATTATTGGATTCTCATCCGTCTCATCCTCCCTCTCCAGATTCAAACATTGAATCTTCCATCTACCGCTAACTTCTTCCTCCACCACCACCATCACCATCACCGTCGTCATCCTTTGCTGAGGTAAACTCACAGCTTCGCCTTTCCCATGTGATTTTCTTCTCCCTTGTATTTCTATTTTTTTGCTGTTCCTCCCCTAAGTATCACTATCGTAATTTCTTATATGATTCTTCTACTGCGAATTGTGTTTGGAATTGTCACATGAGTATCCAATCATCCTTCCAAGGATTTGAGGAGGCGGCTTTATTATTCCCCAGCGTAACAACACTTTCATTTCTCGTCTAGCCTTGTCGTCTTTTCCCTCGAGGAGAACGTGTAGGAGCTTGACAATCATTTCCTCACTGTCACAATTCTCTTCAACTCCAATGTTGTTAACTTCAATGGATACCCTCTTCGGAACATCCCTAGCCCCAATCCCTTTGAGCCGAAGCTCGGATAGTAGTGAAGCCACTTTCTCTTCTTCGTCTTCTGCCCATGGAGCAGCTTCCAAGTACTCCAAACATGATAAAATCCCTGCATCAAACCCTATCGCTGCTGAAACCTGAAACAATTGAAAACCAATACCACCACAACACCATAGCTCCATCAAAGTTCAAACACTATTCCATTGCTAAGTCTGCAGTTCAATGTTAAATCTCCTACAATTCAAAGAGGTGAAAGTAGTTCAGAACTATACCTTCAAAATGCCGAGGACTTTACAGACATCCTCCTTCATGAGCCGCCTCCTCAAATCCTTGGAATACATCAACATAAGAGATACTCCATGCGAATTTATTATTCCCCAGGGTTGAAAGGATTTTTCTAGTGAAATACCCAATCATCCTTCCAGTTCTTCTTAAATTGACTAATTCCTTAGTTACTCAGTCCATGTCCCACAAAGCATGGAGTTCCTTATTGTATAATGATATGCTTATTGCATAACCTTCAGGCAGAGTAGGATGCTCATATTATACAGTAGAATTTGAAGCTTGTGAAATTGTTCTTACGTTGTTTCATTCTCAAAATGCAGTTATGCAGAGTCAGTTGGTGTGCAGCGGATGCAGGAGCATTCTTCTTTATCCAAGAGGAGCTTCCAATGTCTGTTGCGCGTTATGTAATACACTTAATAGATGAAAAAATAAATTGCTGATTTTATGAATTGGGTGACCTTTTAATACATCCAGAAAAGTTAACACACTAAATATGAACTAAAACTATTAATATTAAGTGGATCAATGACGCGCTGCCACGTGGCGGCGTAACCGGTGACTCGCGTCACCGGAGTGTTCACCTCGAAAACCAATAATAACATAAAATAAAAAATTGCATAAGGTAGGTTGTTGAGCAGACATTTAATAGACACATGAACCAGAGTATGAGTCCCCACCATATTCGATATTTCCCTTCCCACCTTCTCCCTTCCTTCCTTCCTTCCACATTCATCTTCTCCCAATTTTATATATAAACCCCCTGCAAATATTCCACAATCCCAGAAGAACTGAAGACTAAGAACAACAATACTAATCACCAACCAAATTACAATGAAGATCCCTTCATTCCTAAAGTCAACCACCACCCTTCCTTCTACTCATCATTCTTCTCCAGAGCAAGCCCTCGGACGTCAATGGAGGAAATGGCCTTCTTGCAACTATCCCGATACCATTTCTTTCAGATGCCCTTCTACTTCCGTTTCAGCATTCGACGGCATCTTCAAAACCCTCAACTCTATTTACTTTGATTCCGCTGAAAAAGACGATGACGGATTTCTACCTACAGAAACAGAGCATCCCGCCGGAGCTGATTTCACGGTAGATGCAATCTCATTCTCCACCGATTCTGATTCTGAAGACGATTCAGAGATGGTGGTCCGCGGAATTAGATCCTCCGATCGCCTGTTCTTCGATCCTGACCAAATCAGCTCCGCAATTTTGCTGAGGAAAACAGAGGAGTTGGAAGAGGAGAAGTTGCAGAAGAAGCCGCCATCTCCTCCTCCGTTGACAAAAGGGTTTCCGTTCGAAGAGAGCGTGGTGCTAGCGATGGAGTCGGAGGATCCATACATGGATTTCAGGAGATCGATGGAGGAAATGGTTGAATTTCAAGGGATTGATTGCAAAGATTGGGACCGGCTCGAGGAGCTCCTCCAGTGGTACCTGAATGTCAACGGCAAGAAGAATCATGGGTTCATAGTCGGTGCCTTCTTGGATTTGTTAGTCGGAATCTCTGGTGCCGACGGTGGTTGTGGCGGAGGTCCCACGGCCGCTGCTCGTGGGTGTGACTCGTCGACTTCCACGACAACATCATTTTCATCTGCGGTTACTTGTCTGTCACCTTTTCATTCTTCCTCTACCACCAATTCTGATTCTTCTTCGCCGCTATTTTACCGTCGCCAAGTTAAGTTTTGTTGATTATTTGTATACATCAAAGTGATGAAATGGTGGTACATTTTTGGTCTGGTTACTTGATTAATGTATATAATATGAGAATTATTACAGTACAAATTTCAACTTTTGGCTACAAAACATTTCACCTTCAAATTGATGAGGCTAATGGTACGTAATTTAACTGTTATAAAAATGTAACTTAATTATACTTGAGCCGTCATTATATCAAAATTATACCGGGTATCGTACCATTTTGACAATTAATTTAATGTCCGACTAATCCAACAATTCGTATGGATACATTTTTGAAAACACAGAAATAATAATTGTGGAGCGTGAAGTTGTTGAATGGTAGTAGCGGATATCCGGTGAAATGAATAAATGCACATGACATGATCCGTAACGTGGGTTTGCTTGAGAAATCAGAAATGGAGGTTTACATTATTAATATCCTACTTCTTCAACCAATGGATTTTGACTTGTAGAGCTAAGGCATGTGAAAACGACGCAGGAAGTCTTACATGGTTTGGGAAAGATTATACTATTACTATAAAAATACTCAACTAACCATACTTGGTATGATGATCTTCTTCTTTTCTCCGTTTATCCCTAATATAATCTACAGGATGTTGTTCCCTACCGAGGACTAGTCGATATTCATCGGTGAACCTCGTTAAATACTTGAGTTCTATCTCCATTAATCTCATGCTATTAGAGCTTCACTCGACCCAACTCTGATTTTGTTGTATCGCAAGTCTTCGACTTATTCGTGATTCTCCTCTTCTTATTCGTGGTTTGCAATTTTCAATGTTCGTTGTTGTTGTCATGTCTTCCTAGTTGTCCGATTTCGTCGCAGTCAAATTCAATGGCAAGAATTATGATTTGTGGAGTTTTTCAGTTTCGGCTTCTACTGAAAGGGAAGGGGTTGTTACCCTACCTTCACGGCACAACCAACTGATCATCTACCTCAAGTCTGTCACTCGTGATTACTCATTCTTCGTACTCAACTAACCCATCCGATTTTGGTAATAGTATCGCAGCTGCTACCCAAACTGATCTCTCAACATGGGAAACAAACGATGGAAAAAATTTCTCGTGGATTATCGGGTCTATCGACGAGCCTAATATTGCGCTTACTCTATGAGCTTTTCAGATAGATGATGATGCTTTGGTCTTGCTTGAAAAACATACTCTAAGATTAACGCTTCTCAAATATTTGAGGTTGAGTACGACCTGGCTCGGCTTACGCAAGTTACCACTTTGGCTTTTGTCCCCTGTCTAATATCCCTAATGTTGATATGAGATGTCGACATTGAGGCAAACTGTCCATGTCATCTCTACTTGTCACAAACAAAACTTTTGTAATTACTATATACCACTAGGTCATATCATCACAGAGAGTCGTATGCTTAGCTATCGTAACTTCACTAGTGGTCAGACTCAACCTCATGCTCCTCAACCCATGGCTTCAGCTTGAAATCATAATTTTAATGCTACTCCACATGATTTTAATAATACTACATGCCGAAAAACTCACTTGATTGGGTCAGTGATTAATTGAGAGATTTCTTCCAACTTGAAGGTGAGAATTTCGCCATAAGATATTGATGTTATGGTCTAGCAAGCGATTCAATAATAGCTTCCTACTACTTTGAGTGCACATTTGCTATGTTTGGGGTTGACATTTTGATTCAGCTTGTTTTAATCACATTACTTAGAATTCGTCCCACCTTGTGCATTATCTGTCCCTTATTAAGGATACATCAGTGGATGGCCTCGTTAGAATCATTAAACTAGAGTTGATTACTTTTTTTTTTTAAAGCAAACTCCTTCCTTTAGTCTTTCGTATAGGCTTCTCAATGTTTGATTTGCTCACTTCTCCCTCCGACCTAGCGGGTGTCATCCCCTCTGTTTCTTAGTTTGCATTTTTTTTAAGGAAAATGTAATCGTCTTTATTAATGCGTCAAAACTGGACAAACATCACAGAGTACATCTCTCAACTAGTCTGGAGGGGCACCCCATATAAAGGATCGTGCCATGTTAATAGACTGCCTCGCAACACAATGAGCCACTTTATTTCCATCCCTCCTAACAAAAACCACCTCATCATGTGGTTGGTAACACAACAACCTTCGACATTCAGCAATCACCCTACCATACTCTGTAAAGTCAACTGCCTCTCGCTTCATATCCAAGGCCACTGTTTGATTATCCGTCTCAAAGACCACCTGTGTCCAAGGCATAATATTCCTCCAATTGATCACTTCAAGAAGCCCTCGAGCTTCAGCCTCTTTCAGCGGCGGCATCCCATTATGCACTAGTTGCTTATAACCAATCAGCTCCTATCGCATCCCGAGCCACCACTCCTGTACCAAAGCACATGCGGTCATTGAATAAAGCAGCATCCGAGTTTATTTTTACCATACCCGTCCTCGGCCGATACCACTTCTTACACGGCTGCTCACCTCGCAAGGCTGTACCCGGCTCCAGTTTCCGGTCCAAAGACCATCATTGCTGCATATGATCCTGGCCAAGCTTGATAATAAGCTCCTCCGTCGTCGGCTTCTGGTTCCAGACTCGGTCAATCTTCTCCTTCCAGATGCTCCAAATGGTATAGGCAATAACCTGGGCATGTTCTCCGCTTGCGTGTTCCAACAGATCAAACAACCAAGCATGCACTCGAGCTTCCTCACCTCGTGCCGCACGCACCATCTGCAGCACACCGGCCAGTTCCCAGCATCGAACAACAACCTGACATGTAAAGAACAAATGATCTAAGCTCTCATCCTCCTCTGCACAGGAGCCACACAGGTTCGGCATCACAATCCCTCTCTGATTTAACGCAACTCTTGTCAGCAGAACATCGCACAGGATACGCCACAGGTGATGTTTCATCTTGGGGGGATTTCCAACTTCCAAAGTAAATTCCACTTATCCTCGGTACTCAGTTCTGCATATCCCGCCGCCCCCTCTGTACATTGTCAATACGCCAATCGGACAGTGTAGGTCCCGTCTCGACTGAATCTCCAAATTTGAATATCTTGGTCGTCTCCTCTTGGCGGCACAAGGTCAGCAATACACGCTGCATCCCTCGCGTTAACCAGCTCTTCAATTAATTCCTCATCCCACTCCCATAAACCTGGAATCAGGAGGTCTCTTACCACCATATCTCGTACCACCTCTCGTGGAGGAGTCTGAATCTGACAGGCAAGCTCATCTCGAAGCCATGGCTCTCCCCACACCTTCATTGTATTTCCATCTCCGAGTCACCATCGATATCCCCCTCGAATCACTTCCTGAGCACAACAAACGCTTTTCCAATGATAGCTCAGGTTTGAACCCTCAATAGCTGACAGAAAATCCCCCTTGGGGTAATATTTGGCTTTGTAAACTCTGGAAACTAAAGCGTTTGGGTCGACAAGAAATTTCCACCCTTGTTTGCCCATCATTGCCCGATTGAATTTCAACAGATCCTGATACCCTAAACCGCTAACCTCCTTACTCACACACATTCGTTCCCACCGCATCCACAAAATTCCTCCTCCACCTCTTCCCTTCGTACCCCACCAAAAACTATTCATCATTCTTTCAAGCTCCTCCGCCACTGTCTTCATTAGCATAAATGCATTCATGTAATAGACGGGTATGGATTAAACGACAGCTTTAAGGAGGATTTCCTTACCTGCTTTTGAGATCTTCTTATCACGCCACGATTGCATTTTCTTCCACATCCGATCCTTCAGTATAGCGAAGACTTGTCTTTTGTTTTTGTCGATGCACAAATGTAGTCCAAGATATATCCCCCGTGTCTACCGGATTGCCAACCCCCAAAATCGCAGAAATCCCTTCACTCAACATCTCATATGTATTCTTACTAAACATAGTGACGGATTTCTGGAAATTGATCATCTGACCTGACATGATCGCATACTCATCCAATATCTTTCTGATCGTCTGCGCCTCCTGGATATCTGCTCTGAAGAAAATGAAGTTGTCATCTGCGAAGAGCAGGTGAGTGAGATTTGGTGCTCCTCGACAGACTCGAGTTCCATGTATTTGTCCTCTCATTACTGCTCGTCGTAACATGGCTGACAAGCCCTCTACACATAAAATGAAAAGGATGGAGAGAGAGGACATCCCTGGCGGAGACCTCTGCTCGGCACGATCGATCCGACCCTAGTATCGTTAACTGTCACCATGTAGTTGACCGATCTGACACACATCATCATCCATCCAACCCACCGATCCTCAAAGCCAAACCTGCGTAAAACAGCTTCCAAATAATTCCATTCCACCCTATCATACGCCTTGGAGATGTCAATTTTAACTGCAACCTCCCCAAACTTAGGGTTCTGCCATCTCCGCATACTATGAATCATCTCAAAAGCAATCATTACATTGTGAATGATCTATCGTCCTGCAAGGAAGGCTGACTGCTCCTCCGACACCAGCTTAGGTATCACTTGTCGCAACCTATTTGCCAGCACCTTTGCCACCAACCTGTACAAGACACTGCATAGTAAAATCAGATGCAGATCCTTCATCTCCATCGGATCATCGACTTTAGGGATAAGAACAATACTAGTCTCATGCACTGCATCCGGCAACTGCCCCTCCTCTAGCCATCTATTCCCTGCTAAAAACACCTCATCGCCAATTAGTCCCCAAAAATGTTGGTAAAAACTCGGGTTAAAACCATCAGGACCCGTGGCCTTATCTGCATCCATAGAAAATAACGCCTTTGAAAACTCCTCTTTGGTAAACGGGGAGCTTAAGAACGCGTTATCATCATCTGAGACACCACCGTCAAGTACATTAGTTACAGACTCTGGGCTCTACCGTAAAAATATTGGTATAATACTCCTCCGCAACCTCTGCCATCTCATCTCCAGTCGTCACCCACCTACCATCACTCGTCAGCAGCTTTTTCAGCGTTTTGAATTTGCGTCGTCCATTCGCCATTGCATGAAAGAATCTAGTGTTCAGGTCACCTTCCTTAAGCCAAAATTGTTTCGCCCTTTGTTTCCAATGGGTTTCTTCCTGTTGTAGCAGATTGACCAGCTCTTGATTATATTTCTGCTCCTCGTCCGCTACCCAAGGCGTGTTAATCGCCTGCAAATCAGTCAATCTCTTCCTCATCGCCTCAATTTCCTGACCGTACTTCCTCGCCACCCGCGTCCCCCATTCATCCAGTTCTTTAGCGCATCCCCCCAACTTCTCAGCCAACGACCCGCCTCTGTTATTGTGCAAACGCCTCTCAACCAGCGGCGTCCATTCCTCTTCCTTCTTCCATTTATTTTCGAACCTGAACCTCCTTCCTTTCCTTTTCTCTAACCGGCCCTCAGAGTTCATGATAAGTGGTACATGGTCAGAGATAGGTGCTACTCCACTACTCAGCCTCGCTAATGGATATCTGATCATCCATTACTGGTTAACCAAAGCGCGATCCAGGTGCAACTCAATCCCATGCCCTTTGCCCTTCGCTCGGGCCCACGTGAACGGGTACCCCTCCAGCTTCAAATCCGATAAGCTACAATCATCCACCGCCGCTCTAAACCCATCGATCAAGTTTTGTGGTGGATGAAATTGCCCTTTTTGTTCATGTTGAAATAGAATATCATTGAAGTCACCTATCATGCACCACGACCCTTGGACTGTCGTAGCAAGAGTTCGTAGGATATCCATGATTTCTATCTTCTATCCGGGCAGCCATAGAAGCCAGTGATTCTACAGCTTCCTTCGCTATCCATCACATCAACATTAATAAAGTGCTGTACATAGTTAGCAACCCCCAACTACACCGACTCGCGCCAAAAAAGTCCAAGACCTCCGCTTCGGCCCCTTGGTTCCACCACAAAGCAATTCTAAGATCTAATACTCACTCGGATATCCTCCATTCGTTGTCTACCAACTAGTGTTTCAGAGAGAAACACTATATCTGGCCTGTGAACTCGAATGAGTTCACGCAGTACGGAATCCGCGCGAGGTTGGCCCAATCCTCTGCAGTTCCACGAAATAACAATCATGATGATTGGCAGGCTGCATCGCAACCTGCCTGCTTCCCATTTTTGGGACCTACTATCTGATTTCTTTGGTGACTTTGCTGGCTTCCCTCCCCCATATGGCTCCTCCTCCATCGCATCAACGCCTACTACGCCTCTCCTCCTCTTCTTTTCCTCCCTAACAAGCAACGGCTCTTCCTCCTCCACCACCGCTGCCTTGCCAAATGTCACTTTCATCCCCTCGGTATGGACGCTAGCTCCCAAATTACCCAGGAGCTTGGAAACATTGCTTGGTGGACCCATGCGTTCCTCTCTCCAGCTACCTCCTTCATTACCATGCAAGCTACGTCCCCCTCCATAATTCCGAACACTTCTCCCTCTATCTCTCTTGTCTAGCCACTGCTCTCCAACCATCTGTCGCACCTTCTTCGGTGGAGCTCTAACGTTTTCCTCCCATAGTCGCACAATCTCCTCCTCCGGTGTTTGGAAAATAACTTCGCAGTATCGATCTATATGCCCTAACTTCCCACAGATGTAGCAAAAATTAGGCAGCCTCTCATACTTTAACGTGCATGTGATACACTCCCCTCCTTCGATAAGTATCTTCTTCTCACGCTTGAGTGGTTTGCGTATATCAAGTGTAACACGCAGCCGCATAAAATCTCTATCAAAGGGCAGGAAGTTGGACTCATTGTATTCAACGAACCGTCCTACAAAATTCCCCAATGATGTCCCCACCTTCTCCGTGTAAGCTTCGCCGGCAAATCATGAGCATGCACCCAAAAATCAGCATAGAACAGATCAACAGTAGTGGGTGTCTCTCCAGGTTGCAGCTCCCGCAAAACCAGCAGGCTGTAGTTGAAACTCCATGGTCCTAACTCCGTAACCCTCCGTAGATCAATAACATGGTTGAAATGGAAAAGAAGTAGCTTATTGCCTAGCTCCTCAATAGCCACCGTCCGACCCGGCTGCCACATGTTCGCCATCCGTCTCTGGAACGCCGGAAAATTGTATTGTTTGTTCGTCAGCAGGAAGCCTGTCAGACATAAAGAGTAGTCCTCAGTTTGCTCATCAATATCCTCTCTACTAAACACCAACTCGTCTTCTTCATCGGTAAGCACCAATTGCGCCACACTTTCCTCCATGATTGGAACGCTCATCATCCTGCTCACACAAGATCCGTGATAGTCCGATCAAGAAACCCTAGCTTTGGTGGCGTACACAAAACCCTAGAAAAACCCTTACTCAAGGGAAAGCACCCATTCGGGAGAAAAAAAAAATTTGTTCCAAATTATGTTTCTTAGTTGCATTGTTCTTCTCATTGTTTATTTGTACAACTTTTTGACAAGCTACTTAGTTGATAGCCTTGGCATTGATGAAATGCAGAGCGTAGTATTCATCAAATTTTTTTTTCATAATTTAAGAAAATAATTTTTTTAAAAAAATAACCAAAACTCCTCCCCCAAAAAAATTAAACTTATTTATAAACAAAAAATTTATTAAATTAACTTTTTAATGAAAAATAAAATAAATTTTTTAAATCCATAAAAAATATTTATATTATTTATTTTGTTAATTTATCATTTTAATTTAATTTATTAATTTTATTTTAGTACATTTTGCTTTCATTTTTTAGATTAGTTGAGTCATCAACAAATATGAATGGTACTTTTTGGCTCAGGAGTTGGTTCGAATGTGTAATCATGCAGAGGTCTCCCTCAGGTTTACCATTAAGGTTGACCTCATGAAAGCCTTTGATTCAGTGAATTTGGATTACTTGATGAATATGCTCTTGGCTATGAAGTTTCCTTTGCGATTTATCAAGTGGTTAAAAGCTTGCATTTATTCTGCATCTTACAGCGTTTCTTTAAATGGTCGTTTGCATGGACTTTTCCCAGCCAAGAAAGGGGTTAGACAGGGTGATCCCATATACCCCTATCTCTTTGTCATTGCAATGGAGGGTCTTTCCCGTCTTCTTGACATTGAGGGGTCTTCCAGGAGATTGCCTTTTCATCCTCAATGTCATAAAATTAAGTTAACGCACTTGGCTCGTGCTGATGATATTCTCAAATGGTAGCTTCTATGGTTTGGAGGTCATTTCTGTTTTGCATAAGTTTGCAGGTTGGTCGGTTCTATGGGTAAATCTTGAGAAATGTGAACTTTTTGGGCAGGCATTCCTACTAGTATTCTTGCAGCTATGCATCGGATGTCTGGCTTTCATATTGGCTCCTTTTCAGTCAAATACATGGGTTTGCCTCTTATTGCCAGTAAGTTATCCCTTCATGAATGTGAGTTGCTTATTAGTAAGATCATCAGGCGTATTCATAGCTGGAGTTCTAAAACTGTTACTTTCGCTGGCCGACTTCAACTTGTTAATGCAGTCCTCTTGAGTCTTTCACATTACTGGATGAGGGTTTTTTCGTTGCCTTTGAAGATTATCAAGATGGTTCAGAGATCTGTGCCTCATATCTTTGGGAGGTGATGAGAAGTCAGGTAGGAAGGCTAAGGTAGCTTGGGCAGAAGCCACTTATCCTAAGAATGGGGTGGACTTGGTTTTAGGGACCTAAAACTTTGGAATAGAGCTTTGGTATTTAGACCTATGGGATATCTTTGCTAGTTAGGGGTCAATCTGGGCGGCTTGGTTACGACATTACCGTATTAAGGGGAGAGACTTATCCTCTCTCTCTTTAGGCATGGATCGTGGGTTTGGAGAAGGCTACTCAAGCATCGGGGGGCTTCTTCACTCACTTCTCCACAGACGAGATTAAAACCTATTGGGATGGCATTTCTTATGATTGCATCAAGCTCTCGGTAATCTGGGACTCAATTAGTTTATCTCGTCCTAAGGTGCAGTGGTATAGCCTGGCTTGGGGGACTGGTTGCAAACCCAGGAACTATTTCTTTGTTCACAGAGTAGATGTTTTCCTTTCTGTTTCCAACAAACATTAGCTTGTTGGTGTCAGAATTTTCAACAAAGCAGAGATTTGATTCGAAAGAAACTCTAATGCCAGAGTCACAAAGTTGACTGATAGAAAGAAGATTATGTCTCAGAGAATCAACAAGCAAAACTGTATGTCCTCGGTAGGCTTACTACTAAAGATCGACTACTCAAGTGGGGGATTCCAATTGATCCTAAGTGCTTGTTGTGTGACTTGGACTTGATCGCACTGACCCACATCTTGTTTTATTATTATGCCTTTTCCAAAAGGTCAATTCTGCTCTACTCGGACGCTTAACAACCTTTATTCTCTCTACTGGAGACTGATGTGCTTCAATTGTTCAGTACTTTTGCCATAGGTAAAAATGCGAGAGGAATCCTTTGTCGTGCTGTCTGGACATCCTTAGTTGCAAATATTTGGAAGGAACGCTGCTCTCGTCTTCACGGTGCTTCCCCGTCGAGTGTGAATACTCTTGTTAGTTTGGTTCTTCAGGAGATTGGGTACCAAGCTCTTGGTAGCAATGATTTTTCGGCAGTTGTTGCCTCATACGGTTTCTCTCTTCAATTGTAAAGTTTATTTTTTTATCTCTTGAGTAGTTTACAGTTTTGGGTACTGATTGTATGTTGTAAACACTGGAGTTAATCTTTGATCTCTTCTTCTTTTTTGGAATGAAATTATACTATTCATCCAAAAAAATGGTATTTCCCCCCTCTACTTTGCTAAGTTAACAAATAGCCTCCTATACTACGAAATGACCAATTTACCGTCTCCTACTATCTAACAAACAGCCTCTTCCATTAAATTTTCATCCAAAATTTCATTAAGTGATGATTCACCAATGTGACTCATCCATAGTTAATGACAATACATTAATTGCCACATCATCGATTTTCATCCATCTCAACTAAACTAAAAGAGAAAAATGAATAAATTTAATTTATAAATAAAATATAAAATATAAAATATTTTTTAATATTTCGTTTTTTGGATTTTAATATTAAAAAATAAAATGAATTTTTTTCTAAAATAAATGAAAATTTTTATGATGATAACTTTGAACTTTTTATATACAAAATATTTATTAAGTTTATTTGAAAAACTAAAAAATAAAAATCCATAAAAAATAAAATATAAATATAAATATAAATATTTTAAATATGTAAATTGAAAATTACTTTTTTATTGCATTTTGTTTTTAAAATTTTAATTTAGTTGAGTCACTAACAAATATGGATGAAAGTCGATGATGTGGCAATATACTGTCATTAATTATGGGTGAGTCATCAATTTAACAAAATTTTGGATGTAAATTTGGATGGAAGGGGCTGTTTGTTAGGCTGGCTATAATAGAATGGGGTAAATTAATTATTTCATAGTATAAGGGTTGTTTGTTAACTTGGCAAAGTAAAGGGTGCAAAATATTATTTTCCCTAAATAAAACCATTCCCATCATAAACTTTAGAAACTACGTAATTGAGTTTGACTAATAAAATATAGATAAAATAGCATTTCCCCCCCCCCTCTACCTCGGGTACCCTAACCTAACTATTACGGGTTTAGGGTACCCTAATGCTCAAAACTCATCCCAGACCCCGAACCCGTTTGGGTTACGGGTACCCTAACCCCAAACGGGTTCGGGTTCGGGTACCCTTACTGTGTACATATTATTCCAATTTAAATCCAATATGTTATACGATATGATAATATGATATCCCCGATGGAATCATAAATATAGTTGTATATGACACACCTCAAATGAATATCTTATTCCTAACATGGAGTCAATAGTGAGCAACTACGTACCAAAAGTTTCACGCTATGACTTCTACTTATTTATGTATTTTTACCAGCATGAAAAAAAAAACATTACCATGAGGAGAAATATGAAAGGACTAAATATTATTTTATTAGTTGAATTATTAGAGATGGCCGAACTGAACAGATTCTATATATATATATATATATATATATATATATATTATTTCTAAGTGTTGAACATCTTCTACTCACCTTCCTTTTCATATATCTATATGTATATTATTTTGGATTTGAATCTTGGAAATGGTAGAACGGGTTGTTCGGGTTTAACCCATACGGGTTTAGGGTACCCTAATCCAAAATTTCGATCCCAAACGCCGAACCCGAACGGGTTACGGGTACTCTAAACCCTCACGAGTTCGGGACGGGTTTGGGTAATTCCATACCCGTACGGGTTTACTTCCAGCCCTATACTTTGCCAACTTGATAGCCCCCAGTATGATTAGCAATTGTTCAACTAGGAGGTGCAAGATGGACGATGCCTTGATGCAACATACCAAAATGAATAGACTTGCAAAACACATTCAAAGCAGCCCAATTTAATAACTAAAAATTAAACGTAAGAAACGGTCACAAAAGTTTAGCACCTATGATCAGGGATAAATGACCCGTAAACCCCCAAGATGAGCCGCGGCGAACCCGCCATGTGGGCGCCAACCCGCCCGTTTGACGTATACCGACACCTTTGCTGCGTTGGGCCTTCCATTCAACTTCCGTCTCTCCTCTAAGGGAATCTTTATCTCTTCGGTCCCTGTTAGCTGCAATATCACTGTAGTTTCTTACTAGGCGGATTGTCTCAAGGAATATAGTTTACTTATTAGATAGGTGAATTCGATAAATAAAATGGTTCAAAACTTCATTTTCATCTGACTCCATGAACCTCCAATTGCCCCCTAGTATGGCCTCGAGAGCGCAAGGGTCTCGAGGCGATACTATGGATCAGCTGCCTTAGCCCGAGGGCGGATCTGACTCCAGGTCTGCCTTTTGGTGAGGGCGGATACTGATCCGCCCAGTTGATGAGGGCGGATAGGCAGAAGCCCTTTGGTGAGGGCGGATACTGATCCGCCCAGTTGGTGAGGGCGGATAGGCAGAAGCCCTGGGGAATTCGAACTTAGGCAAGGGGTTGGATTCCGCCCTGGGGAATCCGAACCGTGGAAATGAGTTGGATTCCGCCCTGGGGAATCCGAACTTAGGTAAGGGGTTGGACTCCGCCCTTGGGAATCCGAACCGTGGAAATGAGTTCGGATTCCGCCTTGGGGAATCCGAACTTAGGCAAGGGGTTGGATTCCGCCTGGGGAATCCGAACCGTGGAAATGAGTTGGATTCCGCCCTGGGGAATCCGAACTTAGGTAAGGGGTTGGACTCCGCCCTTGGGAATCCGAACCGTGGAAATGAGTTCGGATTCCGCCTTGGGGAATCCGAACTTAGGCAAGGGGTTGGATTTCGCCCTGGGGAATCCGAACCGTGGAAATGAGTTGGATTCCGCCCTGGGGAATCCGAACTTAGGCAAGGGGTTGGATTCCGCCCTGGGGAATCCAAACCGTGGAAATGAGTTCGGATTCCGTCCTGGGGAATTTGAACTTAGGCAAGGGGTTGGATTCCGCCCTGGAGAATCCGAACCGTGGAAATGAGTTGGATTCCGCCCTAGGAATCCGAACTTAGGTAAGGTGGTTGGATTCCGCCCTGGAGTTTCCCGCTCGATGGATTGTCCTCCAGATTTTGCATGCTATTTAGCCCTTAAGGAATCAGGCGTTTAGCTTCCCCTACCTGGCGCGCCAATTGATCCGCCCAGTTGGACTGGTGGAGCAATAAGTGGTTCAACTGGAGGTTGATGGATGAGAGATGACCTTGATGCACCCTATAGCCACAGGGCGGATAGTACCTTGCAAGGCGAGCATCAAGGGAGGTCAATAATTGTAGGGTGAGGAGTAGAATGAGCGTATGAGAGCGGGTCACAGAGAAGTACCGGGCGGAAGCCCTTTGGTCAGGGCGGATAGGCGGAAGCCCTTTGGTCAGGGCGGATACTGATCCGCCCAGTTGGTCAGGGCGGATACTGATCCGCCCAGTTGGTGAGGGCGGATACCGACAGCCTTTAGCGTGCAGCGTGGGCGGCTTGCAGTATCAGGCGTGTGGTCCCGAGTCTCCTCCCCATTCTGAATGGGGAATCCCTTTATTTATAGGGTCCAATGAGTGTGGAAAAATCCACGTGTCGTGTTCCTAGTGGGCCGCGATGGGTCGCCATCAACAGTAAATGACGGTGGTTACTTTCCTGTCACGCCAAGGGGTAGGGTGGTTCGTTGTTCAAGAGGGTGGACCAACGCTCGATTCTGTAGGGCGGATTGACTCCAGGGCCCATCACCAACTTAACAGATAGCCCCCCTATATTATAAATTGTTCATTTTACCTAGAGCTGGCAAAAAGCTGACCGACTCAGCCCGACTCAAAACAACCAAAAAATTAAATAGACTTAAAAACAACATTTCAAAGCTAGCCCAAGTTTAATAACTAAAAACCTTCAAACTAAGCAAACTGCCAAATAATTTACCCATAATATAATGAATAAATGACCCGATAAACCCCCAACCCGATGAGCCCGCCCGGCCAACCCGACCTGTGGGCCGCCCAACCCGCCCGTTTGACTTCATACTTCGACCACTTTGCCGTTTGGGTCCTTCCATTCAAACTTCCGTCTTCGTAACATTAATTCATGCTCCTTCGGTACACCGTGTTAGCTCCAATAGTCATGTATTAGCTTACTAAGTATTTTCTAAGTGGGAATATAAGTATATATAATTAGATAGGATGAAATTGACGAATAAAATAAAACATGCGATTTCAAAATCTTTCATATTTCATCGTACTCTTCATGATACCTCCCCAATTTACCTTCCTTGCCACCTCTTTGTCTCCTACCTTCGATATATGATATCTCTCTTCGTCGGGTGTTGGTGTGTCTAGATTTAATGTTATGGAGACAAAAATTGGAATGGAAGGACCCAAACGGCAAAGTGGTCAAAGTAGGAGGGGTAAAGTGAGAAATTTAAAGTATAGAGGACTATCTGTTAATTTGGAAAAGTAGAGGGGGCGAAGTGCTATTATCCCTAAAATATATCTGAAATGTAACTAGTCAAAGGGTATCTGTGATTTGCAAAAACAATATTGTAAAAAATTAAACAACCTTCATTTTCATTTGGAAGTCCATTAATCACTTTATATCTCCCACACCCAAAATAATTAAAGCCTTTCCAATCTTAGGATATCTATAACCTCCCAATTAGACCTTCTCTAAACACTTTTCAACATTATTTTTGGAATATAATTTACTTCCTTTCAGCTGGATACCTTTCTATATATGTAACACAAAAAAATCACTATAAAATGCAAACATATCGTTCCGAAAAAATCATCAATCTATCAGAAACATAAAAAAATCATTCCGCACATTCATTGACACCACCAAACATCACAATGAATCAACAAAATCATGTTCAAGAAGAAGCTGATTTTCTCCGTGAATCTAATCATTCACTCAACACTTCCTTTGGCATGTCCGTTCCACCACCAAATCATTCACATCTGCTGGTGAATCGTAGCACCATTGTCACTAACACCCAAATCCCCAATTTGGAGCTCAGCTTGATGGGAGGTAACCATGCCAATAACATCCCAAACAGGCGTACCTTCGCTTGCAAATTTTGCACCAAACGGTTCAACAGCTCTCAGGCCTTGGGTGGACACCAAAATGCCCATAGACGAGACGAGATCTTCTGAAATTGCATCAGGTTGGGCTTAGATCGTTGCAATTATCACCGACTGGGTTGTTGTACGCTCGATTTCAGCCGAGGTGCTGTCTGGTCCTGGTCACCGCTATGGATATGGTATGGTTGCTTTGAGAAATCATTTGGGCGTTAATGGGTTCTCTTCAATGATCCATAAGCCTGTTGGATCTGGATATAGAGCTGGTGGGCCTGGAAGATTCTGGTTTGCACCTTCTGGCCCAATTTTGAGCCCTTGGGCTTATCCTAGATTGTTTAATGCTGGAAATAACAACAATGGTTTGTCTTCTAATGGAGGGATCAACATCAACAATCAGATGCAACAAGAAGGAGCTGATAGGATACATCATTGCTAGAGAGTTTCATAATGTACTCCAATTTCATAATAATAATGATAATAACAGAGAATAAGAGCAATCATGAAAAATTTTAGCCCAGTTGATAGAGGAACTTGTTTGGATTATTTGTGTTTTATTGGATTCTTGTCTTTGAATTTATAATAATAATAATATTAATACATTTATGTGAAGTGAAAAAGATTAGTTTTTATTTTATTAAAGGGTTGATATATGTAAATCACGGCGCTGCATCAAAATAGAGTTTCATTTACAAAGTAATTAGAGATGAAGGCATAGTAGTAATCCAATCAACTGATAAAATTTCATCTCAACTCATGCGGGCTATTCTATCGGCTTCACTAACAAAAGACCTGCTTTTGTGAAGTACAGTGATAAGAGCATTGGACACCAAAACTGAATAACCCTTTCCCAAGCGTTCAACCCTTAATTCATTAGAAATCTCGTCAATCTATCACAAATTGATGATAGCGAGAGTTGAGACAAAGAAGATACTCTTTGTTTGTCAAAGAAGTCTGTGTGTGGCTTAGAATGCAATGCAGACCCACAAGCTTCTCTTGAGTGATCAGTCAGCCTAACTGAGAATTCAGCTTCTTCTTCCAAAGTTGAACTGACTTAAAACCTCAGTAACATAGAGCAACTTACACAAATTTCTTTTTGATTCAAGAGAACAGATGAAAACATAAATAGAGACAACAAACGATCTTTTTAACGTGGTTCGGCTGGAGAAGCTTACTCTACGTCCCAAGGGATAGAACACTTGAGAATTTATTTCGAGTTTATCTAATCTAAACTCTCACCCAAAACTTGCAAGTCGCTCGAACTAAATCCTTCTCTCCGAAGAATTCAACCCGACTATACTACTAGTTCCCCACTGATCTATAACTACCAACAAAGTAACTCGCATAAGTTTGAGCAAGCTTTTACAGAATCAAAGACAACTTGTCTTCGAATTTCCTTTCAACGAATTCTGTATTTCCAAAGCTCTACTGCTTAAGGTCATGCTGCTTGACTTAAGTAGTCTTCAACAAAGTGACTGTTGGCAGCTCAATTTTTCAGCCATTGATCTTGGCATAATTTCAGCCATTTGATTGATTTGTTGTTCAGCAGTTTTGGTAAGTGTTTTTCACCTTTGATTCTTTAATCTCTGCACATAGAAAAACACATACCTTTCTTGATCAAGTGAAGTAAAGAAATACAAATAATGAAGGTGTGGAAATTTGCAGTATTCAGTTTCAAACAAAAACTTCCATAATAGCAGCAAAAGTAGGGGAACAATCCCATGACCAACGATATATTATGAGGATTCTTAATTAATCGACCTTCGTCATTGATAAACAATCCATCCAAATCTCACAACAAACTCCTTCTTTGTTGGAAACTGAACTGTAACCAAAATAGCCATAGCCTTCGCACATACAGACACTCAACAAACAAACGTAAGTCCCTGGTCAACCATTCACCACCTGCCTAATACTACTATATATAATAACAACATACCCGGCCTACTAGAAGTTCCTCACAAAGGAGCCATTACACACTACAATCCTATCATAACTAGTCGGTGGTAGGGATAAAGTGATATGGTTATCCCACTAGCTTGGATTAAGTAGACGATCCAAACTTTTGGCTAGACGCCATGATCCCGAATCAGCCGCTAAATGGGCTTCAATATTCATAAAGCAATGACACATTGTTGTTGAACACTGCTTCATTCCTGCACTTCCATATATTTCACAAGGCAAATCCATAAGAGGTCACAACATTCTGAGACATATTTGATAGGCCCCTACCCTAGCAACCTTGGGCTCTACGGCAACCCACAAACAACCTCCACAAGAGCGGGCGGGCGATCCAAAGGCAAGCCCACCACAGGAGAAATCGGCGGCCTAGGTGGTCACTTTGGGCCCGGCCCAGATTACAAGAGGGCCTTCGCAGCGGCCCAGCATGGCGATCCGTAGGGTTTCCAGGACACACATACAAGTGTCAGCATCCTGAGAAGCCTACAGCAGATGGTCCAGATTCAGCCTTGGCGGTCAAGATAGGGGACTATAAATACCCCCTCACCTCCACAAGACCAGGTGACAACTCTTTGACATAGCGGACAAACGCTCCGCGGTACGTCACCCACTTTCTCTCTCTCTTCCTTATAAACCAATCGCCTCTAGACACACTAGACTGACTACTACCCCTCTTCATATACGAGGTACACCGGCGAATCGAGGACCAACCTACTTTGGCCTCCATCTACTATTGGGCCAGACCACCAGTCTGAAATAATTGGCGCGCCAGATTGGGGAAGTAACAGGTGATCTTTACACTAATAGGCAAATGGATCAGGAGCAGCTCCCACTCAACCGGGAGAGGAAGGCGATGGAGTGACACCCATCAAACATGTGACCCCGGAAACTCGTACAATTCCAGGGCTCACCAGAAACATGGAGCAGGACCTTGAAGATAAGTCTCACTCTCGAAGCTCGGTTCCCACTATAGATGCGTACAACATGCTCAAACAGCGTTTCCAGGCTTTAGAACAGCACAACTTGGAATTAACTCAGCTTTTAAAAACGATGATCGCCCAACAAGTTCAGACACCTCCGACGGCAGAGGTTAGGCGACCCACACAAGGCTCTAACCTGGAGATACTGCAGCAGTTCATGTCTGGATCTCAAGTCACTCCCACACAGTTAGCAGTTCGACATTCGCTCGCTAGAGCAATCCTCGCTGAACCGTTACCAAACGGATTGGTGCCACCCAATCTAGAGAGGTACATGGGAGCTGGAAATTCAGATGAGCACCTTCAACCTTTTCAGATCGCCATGCAGATGCAACAGGCCACCGATGCCGCATACTCCAGGGCATTCCCAGCCAGGTTAGGAGGACGAGCGCGAGAGTGGTACATAAATCTCCCAGAAGGTACCATCACCTCATGGGAAGGGTTCACCATGATTTTTTCACAAGCAGGCCAGGTGGCGCTGCTCTGAAAGATCGCCAGATAGAAGCGGTCACCAGGATGAGAGAAGAGGATACCGAGGAGAATATCAAGGAGACAGGCTAGAGAATACGCCTGATGCAGCACGTTTTCACGTTTTGTCAAATAACTACCCTACTTAAAAAGTAAGGTAGATCGAATCTCTCGAGATTTCTTCTAATTGACTACTCAAAGAAGCTGACAATTTACTCAGGTTTAAACACGTTTTGCGTGATGTGAGTTCCATGACTTCTAAATTAATAAACAAAGGAAATTGAAAAGGAAAATAAAGACAGAAAGATAAAAGGTTTGACTAACGCCAATATAGACAATCTTAGACTCGAATCCCACTAAGTTCACCAGAGCATTGTCAATCACAAGACCAACAGTTTTCAATCCTAATTCATTCAGTTCTCAGACACCACCATAACTCCTTACCCTTAGGTCTAAGTTCGGCGAACGTTCGCTCTATCCGATCTAACTACCAAGATTAATTAATTGTCCTTGCGTTCACTTCTGTAACGGAAAACTAACTGGTGAAATTGATTAAGAACAGTGAGTTACTCTAGAAGCGGATATCAACCCTAAATGGTTCCTACGAAAGGTACACTCAATTGATTAGATTAATTGATTGATTTGAGTTCCAAAGTAAGACGGACGTCTGGCGACTAACCTTATCTTAACACGAATTTAATCTAGGCGTCTGGACTAACCTTATCTTAACAATGAAGAACAAAACAATCACACAAGAGAAACTGTCTGAATCAAGATCTAATTACCACCGATCCTGACCGCTTTAAACCCCTGGGTCACTTAGGGTTCATCTAATCTAAGCTCTACGAGTTTAGCTACTCATATTCGACACAAGAGAATCAAAGACAATCATAGAATTCATCATACAAATGGATAACCTAATTTGACGATTCCGTGAAGCTTTAATCTCGAGCAATCTTCAACTCCTAGCTCCGAGCACTCCAAGGTGGAAAGATGGCGTCACGATCTCTTCGGGAACTCCGAGAATATATGCTCTCAACTCTATCTATCTCTCTAGCCTGGACTGTAAAAGCCTAATTTAATTGTGTGTTTCGTCTGGCGACTCCCGATTCTTCTTGAATGATGTGGCTGCTGCTGTTTATATAGGTTAGTAGGATTTCCAAACCTCTACCGGAAAAGAAAAGACTTCTTGGCGAGAACTTTGGAAGTTCTCGCCGAGAACTTTGGAAGTTCTCGCCGAGAACTTTAGTGAAAATTCAGTCTGTATCTTCGACGAGCATTCTCCATTTATTTCTTCAATAGATCTCGGCGAGAACATTGAAGTTCTCGCCGAGAACTTCTTCACAAATGTACTACATGATCTTGACGAGAATTCTTCTTCATTCCTTAACATCTTCTCGGCGAGAACTTTGTATAATTCTCGCCGAGAACTGGTGCTGGGCAGTGGACTGTTGATTCGTTAATCAGCTTGGTTCCTAGCTTTGATTCTGGTTCACTTCTCGAGGTCTTGAACACGTCTGAGGCTATTTCATTGATGGCAAAAACCTGTGTACTCATAGAGACACTAGAAAACACATCAAATAGACCCAAAAAGGGCCAAAGTAACCTAATCAGTAGGAAATAAAGCAATTGAGTGAAAACACCCTAAACTACCCTAAAAGCCATGTTTCAAGCAATTAAATGTTGCTTAAATGAGGCTAATAATCACGTCAAATCTAGTGTCATCAACGCCCCCCACAGAGTCGTGGAGAAATATCTTCCTATACATGCAACACAAGGGACACAATATACGATGGCCAGAGCCGGTATTAAATCCATCATATCAGAGAAGCCGCTGAAAGTTCTGTGACTTCCATGATTCTCATGGTCACACAACTGAGGAGTGCAGAGAGCTGAAGAATGAGATTGAAAAGTGGATAAGTGAAGGGCGGCTAAGGGACTTCATTGTAAATACCAAACGAAAGGACAAAGCTCAGGAAGAGGATTATCAAGGAAGGGAAGAAGTCCAAGACAAGAAAGGGGTTGATGATGATCAATCAAGTAAATCGCCCGATGTTGGGATTTACTGAAGAAGATATGGCTCACGTAGGAGGACCAAGTCTCAAAGCAATGGTGATCCAGGTCCTCACACGCAACAACCGAGTTGAGCGGTCATGGTCGATGAAGGAAGCTCGGCATACATCATTTGTTGGGACCTGTATAAGAAAATGAGCCTGCCAGCCAACTTATTGAGGCAGACAAAGACAGCTATCTCCGGATTCTCAGGACATATTGTACCCATCAAAGGGATCGCCACGATGGAGTTGACCACTGGAGATGGCGACGTACAAGCGACACAATCAATAGACTTTCAATTCATAGACTGTAAATGTACGTACAACATGATCCTCGATTGCCCGGCCCTTGCAGCATTTCAGGTCATCTCATCCCCATTACATCAGGTGATGAAGTTCTCTATGGAGGAGGGGTGGGATTCGCCTGGGAACATCCAGAAATTGCCAGAAAGTGCCATAGAGCAGCGACTAAGAGCAATTGCTTCAACATTAGCTTGAAAGCTGACAATGGAGGGGAAAGGCTAAGTCCGGCAGAGTCAAATGTCCCGATACCACTATGGGAAGAAGATATCACAAAAATAGTCCGGATCTCATCATATCTGGAGGAAGAAGAGAAGCAGAGGCTGATTCAGCTTATAAGGGAATTTGCACACTTGTTCGCATGGTCGCCTAGCAACATGCCCGGAATCGCCCCAGACATAATTAAGCATTCTCTGGCGATCGAACCAGGAAGTCTTCCCATACATAGAAGTGGCAAAATATTTTTAGAGACACACAACAAGCCATGGCGATAGAGGTGGATAAACTCTTGAAGGCTGGTTTCATCAAAGAAGTCTACTACCCTGAATGGCTGGCTAATGTCATCGTGGTCAAGAAATCATCTGGAACATGAAGGATGTGTGTAGATTTCACCAGTCTAAATGATGCTTGTCCCAAGGACCCGTACTCTTTACCTAATATAGAGCAGCTGGTGGATGCAACAACTAACAATGAGATGTTGTCATTTCTGGACATGTTTTCAGGTTATCATCAAATTCCACTAAACGAAGAAGATCAAGAGAAGACAGCATTCTTGACGCCTATGGCAAACTACTACTATCATGTGATGCCCTTTGGCCTCAAGAATGCGGGTGCTACATATCAGAGGATGATTGACACGATCTTCTCAAAACGGATTGGAAGAAATTTGGAGGCATACATGGACGATTTGTTGGTCAAGAGCAAAAAGTCTAGCGATCACCTAGGCGATATAAGGGAAACCTTTGACACGTTACATCGATACTCTCTTAGGCTTAATCCACTGAAGTGCGTCTTTGGAGCAACGTCCGAAAGTTTTTGGGGTATCTCATAACCAGGCTAGGAATAGAGGCTAACCCATCCTAGATAGCAGCGATCACATCAATGGCTCCTCCAAAGCCCATGAAAGAAGTTCAAATCTTGTCTGGGTGACTCACGGCAATCAATCGTTTCTTCCCAAGAATCGCGGATCGTTGTGCACCATTTTTTGCAACTCTGAAAAATGCATCTAAATTCGCCTAAGATGAAAAGTGTAACAAGGATTTTGAAGAGCTACATCAGTTTTTATTTACTCCTCATGTACTTGCATCACCTAAGTTAAATGAAGATCTGTTTCTCTATATTACAATCTCTCTTAAAGTGGTCAGCGCTGTGTTAGTACGTCGAGAAGAAAAAAGTGAGCATCTTATTTTCTACACAAGCAAAACGTTAATCGACGTGGAAACAAGATACCCGGCGAATGAAAAGATGGCATACACAGTAGTGTGCGCTGCTAGGAAATTGAGACTTTATTTTCAGGCACACACTATTCATGTGCTTACCAACCTACTGATAAAAAATGCCTTGAGATCCATGAGCGTAGCAGGAAGGTTGGCAAAGTGGGAGATCAAATTAAGCGAGTATGATATCCGGTATCAGCCTAGGATGGCGATTAAAGCTCAAGTCCTTGCAGACTTTGTAGTAGAGGCGGCGGTACAGGAAGATTCGGAGGAAGGGGAAGAATGGACGCTGTTTACGGATGGTGCCTCCAGTAAAGGAGGAGCTGGAGCAGGAATAGTTTTGAAATCGCCAGGTGGTGTACTCAATGAGGTGGCCTTGCGATTCGCAACTAACAAAACATACAACACAACAGAGTACAGTGCCATGGAAGCAGGATTGCGAATTGCCAAGAGCATGGGGGTCACTAACATCAAAGTATTTTCAGACTCAGCGGTGGACATGAATCAGGTGAATGAGAGTTTCAAGATAAAGGAGGAATCACTTCTCCCCTACTTTGATGAAGTCAAATTACTCATTTCCGAGTTTAAAAAGGTGAACATTGAGCAGATCGCTAGAGAAGAAAATAGTCACGCAGATGCGCTTTCGAAACTCACGACAACAATAGACTTTGAAGAAGGATGGATGGTCACTGTAGAGAAAAAATAATAGCAAAACAATGTTTGCAAAGTAACCAGGGCATAATACAAGGCGACTGGAGGACGCCTATCATCCAGTTCCTGGAAAATGACACAGTGCCAAGCAATCAGATTGAAGCGATCAAGTTGCAAAGGCGAGCAAGGAGGTGTATCCTGCTGGGAGGTGAATTATATAGAAAGTCGGCAATGGGTGCCTACTTAAGATGCCTCGACAACGATGATGCAGCTTGGGTGCTGGAGGAAGTACATGTAGGTGTTTGCGCCATTCATCTGGGAACGAGAAGTCTAGAAAAAAATTTGATCTATCAAGGATTTTACTGGCCAACAATGAGAAAAGAAGCGGGCAATCCAGTAAAGAAATGTCACAAATGTCAAGAGTTTGCAGACTATCACAAGCTGCCAGCGGCGGCTCTTCAGGCGATAATCAGTCCATGGCCGTTCGCGAGATGGGGGATGGACATTTTGGGTCCATTTCCAGAAGCATCAGGAAAAAGAAAGTACCTCATAGTGGCGGTGGACTATTTCACCAAATGGGTGGAAGCTGAGGCAGGAGCCAGCATCACGGGCAAACAGATACAGAAATTCGCGTTCAAGTATATTGTCACAAGATTCAGAATCCCGCAGAGCATCATTTGTGATCATGACACTCAATTTGATTCTCAGGTTTTCAAGGAGTTTTATGATGATTTGAAGATAAATTTGAAATTTGCATCAGTCGCCTACCCACAAGCCAATCGGCAGGTGGAGGCGACCAACAAACTTATTCTTCATGGATTGAAAAAGTGGGTGGACGGCTGCAATGTCACTTGGGTCGATGAGTTAGACCACGTATTATGGGCTCACAGAACAGCTTACAAGACAGCAACAGGAGAAACTCACTACACGCTCACGTATGGGACTGAAGCTGTACTTCCGGTGGAAATATCTATCCCGTCCATTCGTATTCAAGAATACAAGGATGAGGTAAACGAGCAAGAGTTGATGCACAATATTGACATGATTGAAGAAAGAGAAAAAACGCAATTGCGGCTAGTCACAGAGAAAAAACAACTGGCCAGGCGATATAACTAGAAACTTCACCCACATCACATTGCGATCAACGATTTGGTGCTGCGAAAGATCTTCAGACTGGCGACTGGGGCAGCTAAATTCAATCCCGGGTGGGAAGGTCCATACAGGATTCGAAGAGTGGTGGGAGCCAATACTTTCAAGTTAGTAGAGATGGATGGCACAAAGGTTCAAAAAACGTGGAACTCCATGCACCTCAGATGATATTACGATTGATAGAGTTTTACTATTGTATGGATCGAATTTAAATGAAATGAAAAATGTCCGATAGCTACTATCGCTGGACATAACCTTTTTTTGTAGATTTTCTACCAAAACGTGTCAAGTAAGACCTACGTGCATTGAATCGCTAAGTAAGACCTACGGATATTAAATTGCCAAGTAAGACCTACGGGCATTGAATCGCTAAGTAAGCCCTATGGGCATTAAATCGCCAAGAAAGACCTATGGGCATTGAATCACCAAGTAAGACCTACATGCATTGAACCATTAAGTACGACCTACGAGCATTAAATCACCAAGTAAGACCTACGGCCATTGAATCACCAAGTAAGACCTACGAGCATTGAACCACTAAGTAAGACCTACGGTCATTAAATCGCCAAGTAAGACCTAAGGGCATTGAATCACTAAGTAAGACCTACGGGCATTAAATCGCCAAGTAAGACCTACGAGCATTGAATTGCCAAGTAAGACCTACGGGCATTGAACAGCTAAGTAAGACCTACGGGCATTAAGTCGCCAAGAAAAGTCTACGGACATTCGAGAAGCCTTGCGGTCAGCAAAACACGATCTAAAGTCGATTGACAAGTAGGAAAAATACAGAGTGCTTGAAAGAGTGGTAAAGCTGAGATTTGATAAGGAAAGAGGTTCAGATACAAAGGAGCAAAAACTAAAATAAAAATTTTGATTCAGGAGTACGCAAGAAGAAAAATTACAGACAATCACTAAAGGGCGGTTCCCTTTCCTCGATCGCATGAACTAGACATGGGAGGGACAGAGCTGGAACCAGTGGCCTTGCTATTGGAGGAGGAGTAGACCGAGGAGGAGTCGATCGAGCCTATGTGCCGTTCGCAAGTGGCAGGGTCCACATCAGGCACCCCTCGCCTTCGGCGCTCAGTCGCCACATACTCAGCATCCTCCCCAACCACGTCACGGTCAAGGACCTCAAAGTCCCTAAAGACATTGTCCTTGTCAGAATCGGCTGGGTCAGGAACCCCATCGTTATAGCGATTGAGACCTTTAAGAACAGCACGAGCATCTTGCTAGTGGGCCAAGGCTTGGAGGAAAAGATCATGTGGAATTCCTTCTTACAGCTGCGCATGACCACCCGCATGCACTCACCGAGAGTCTAGTTGAAGTAGTCCAAAGCTTCAGTATACTAGGCATTCTAGGCGGTCAGATCTCGATCAGTCCCCTCTTGAGCAGCCAGGGATTCAATCAGCAACTCTTTAGCACTATCCCTCTCGGTAGATATCGCCTCCAAATTAGCGACCTGGACTCATGATGAACAATATGATTGTTAGAAGTTCCGATTTCCTCCTTCATGCGATCGGTGTCACTCTGGAGGGCGGTCTGAAAGGTCTCCAAGTGAAGCACCTGGCCAGTTGCCTCGTCCAATCTCTCTTGGACCATCACGACCTTGATCAACGCTGCGTCCCCCCGGCGCTGGTGTATATAAAAAAATATTTATAACAATATTTAGTGTGAGGCGATCATACTGAACTTAGCAACTACGAGGCAATTGGAATAGACTTGGATGGAGTCGGCAAAGAAGAGATGTACCTTCTCCATGTTGTGAAGGCGAGTAA
The DNA here is from genome assembly GCA_034768395.1 of Linum lewisii. Taxonomy (NCBI): domain Eukaryota; kingdom Viridiplantae; phylum Streptophyta; class Magnoliopsida; order Malpighiales; family Linaceae; genus Linum; species Linum lewisii. The sequence goes on along the minus strand of CM068301.1, from coordinate 52,566,298 downwards.
GATCCATACGCAGTTGGCGAAGGTTCTCCTGCTCCAGTTTGAGGCTTTCATTTTCCTGCCTAAGGCTCTTACAGGCAAAGGATAGGTCGCCATACTCGGCAACAACCTGTCGATAAGTTGATAAGTACAACAACAAAAACAAAAAATGGGTCGAACAAAAGCGTACCTGAAGAAGCCGGAAGGAGGTCGTTCCATGGAGCTCCATTACTTCGGAGTTGTGGCCAGGATGAGTCATGCCGTGGTAAACTCCTCGAGAGAACTCTTCCACTATATCGCTAGCCATCCCTGGTGATATATGAGTGGAGACGGGATGGGGTACAACGAAATAGGGTAGCTTGAAAGGACCCTCGCTTTCACGACCGGGGGAGTCGGTAAGTTGAAGACATTGTTGACTCGCTCGGACAAGAGGGTCAGGCGGAAGCGATCGGTAGAAGGAGAGGGGGCGAGAGGAATCGCACAGCGGCTCTGTGGGGCGATAATCAATCTGTGAACAGGCTCCACGTAATCAGGGCCCACCTGGGAAGGCGACGGCATGGGCTCGATAGTGTCGATTGGGATGTTGACATCAGGAGCTTTAGCGTCACCCTGCGCAGCCTGATTGAGAAGATCCCGCACAGACATGTCATCCTCATTCACCTCTGGCCGCTGGCGGGATTTTGGCGAAGCGGTGTATCCTCCTCGTCCTTAATCTCAATAGAGTCAGAAGGTAGCGATTGTGGGTGGCCAGAAGATTCGCCCAAATTCTTCTTCGATTTGGAAGCCCTAGCCTTCATTCTCTTTGATGGCTCAGAGCCCTCACCTCTGTCGGAAGGCTTCCTTTTGGACTTATTTTTGTCGATAGGAGAAGATGGATTCTTCCTGGCCTGATCGCCTCGCTTTTGAGAGTTTCTTCTGTTGCAGGAAACGGAGGAGCGGCAGGAGGTGTATCGTCAGGCTGAGGACGGGTTTCACCAACAAGGCCATGAGTGGTGGTGTTGATGAGACACCAGAAGAGATTCACACAGCCTATAAAGGAAATGTCAAAGCAAATAACAACGATTAGAAAGGAACCAAAAAGAATGACAAAGGCGATTGGAATACATAGCGATAGCAAAAGGGTAAGGAGAACACTTTTTGTGGAAAAACGAAGCTAGTGAGTTTTTAGAACAAGGCTTAAGGTAATACCTCCTTGGATTCCCTCTTGAGAGGCTTCTAGACCAAGGCGGGTGGATAAATTGTGGCATTCAAGAAGAATCTGCCTTCGTTCAGAATCCTCTTGAGCGGTTGGTTCAAAGGGGGAATTGAAGCGACTCACATCGCCGATGGACCAGGAAGCTGGAAGCAGGGCGGTCGAAGGGCGATCTAAATCGATGGGCTGAAAGTAGAAGAAAGAGTGGTACCAGGTGGGATGAGGCTTAGAAGAAAAGCGAACCACCTTCTGGGTGTATTCTATTTTCCGGCAGAAGCTTATGCAGTTAGAAGTCGCCTTGGCATCATGAAGGAGGTGAAATAATCGCAAGGTGGGGGAGACCACATTCGTATAGCAGGTGCACTCGAAAGCACTGTTGAAGGCACCTAACGAAGCTCCAAAGCACTCCAGCAAAGAGCGCACAAAAGGGGAAGGCGGTAAACGAAGCCCATTGGAGAAGGACTCAGTCCACACGCCATGCAACCCATGGGGGCAGTTTCTGATGGTAGATAGCCTCGAAGCCACGGTGAACTTCCAGGAAGATGGTAATTGGGAGAGGGGCAGAACGCGGGCGATCTTCTGAGCAGTCCCGAAAGGAAAGTACCCAGGTCCAATTACCCGACGCTCGTCGCACGGAGCCCCTTGCCACATAGATCTCATTTCCAATGACATAGGGGCCCTTGGTGGCGGTCGCCTCGGAGTCGATCTCGAAGCCATGATGGGCTTTTGAAAAACCAACCTGGTGAGAGCCCAAAAAGGAAGAGTGGGAGAGTTTTTTGAAGGATCTTCCCCGTCGTGTGAAGGATGAGAGGTGGATGGCTCAGTTTGGATTCAGAGATTATGAGGTATGATTTGAAGAGAAGGAGTGACGGAGGAAGACGAAGGAGGGGAGTTGGTGCCCATAGAGTAAGAATAACTCTAGTTTTGGCTATCGTCGCCGGAACTCATGATAAAAAAAAGAGAGAGAAAGGAAAGAGGCTAGTACAAGAGAAAGATGTCACTGCAAATAAAAGAAGAATGGGGGGAAGTTACATACCAAGAGGACAACGAGGAGCTCCAGACATCTTCTGGCAATGTAATTGGAAGAAAGAAGAGTTAAAGCGCCGGAAAGGGTTTGGAGGTGTGGTGTGACTATATTTGGTGCATTTTAAGCCCTCGATTAGCCTAATGACCTCCCATGTTTGATCTCATTTTGCCATGATTTATATGCTTTAGGGAAGTTTTATGCAAAGTGCTCTTTTGTTGTCCAAGTGCCACTTTGAGGGCAATTTCAGTGCCTATTGGAGTTTTATTTGTGCATTTTCAGGATTTGGCATTGAAGTACTGGTGACAAGGAGCACGTAGGATCAACGGGAGGTCAATCGGAGCTAGGACGGAGGAGATATGGCCGTTGCAAAATCGAGAAAAGTGCACGGCTTCGTACTTAAGTTTTCGCGAGAACCTTATAGTTCTCGCCGAAAACTCTCGGCATGTGCAAACAGTGGACTTCCAGGAGACGGAAATTCGATTTGTGAAGAAGTTTTCGGCGAAAACTTCCAGAGTTTTCGCCAAAACCTATGAAGAAATGTCAAGCCACTCGGTGTTTTTCAAAGAGATTTTCGGCGAAAACTTGTACAGTTTTCGCTGAAAATTCAGGGCATTTCCAGCGTGCTATTTAAAGAAGAAGCGGATGAAAATTAGGGAATTCAATTCATTAATTTTACAACACACTCGTCACTCTCTCCTTCCCAATTGTCGATCGCCGATCACCCTCCTCTCTCTCTCATCTCATCATCCTCCTCCCTTGTTATCAAATTGAAGATCAAGGATCTAAGTAAAGTCTTCCACACCTTGGATTGAAGCTTGAAGAGCCAAGTTGCAAGATCCTCCATGGAAACAAGGATGGTCTCCTCTACTCAATTTCAGGTTCCTTCCATGGTTATGCTAGGCTAAGCTTAGGTTTAGTTTAGTGGGGGATGGATCAAGCTAGGATAGATGACTGATTGTATGGATTAAGTTTCTCATAGCCATTTGTGTAAGATGATGATCCTAGACCTTGTGCTTGTTGTCCATGAGAGCTTGATTTGTTCTTTTGGTTATATTTATGTCTTTCAATACATGAGAATGATTGATTGATGTTGATCTAAGGTTTGAGGATTGTAATTGAATGATTTGAGAGATTGGATTATGCAATTGCAACCATTTTGATCTTGTTTTCCTTGTTGTCATTTTATCAAACACTTGGTGTGCATTTGGTTTTCTCTCATTTGAAGGTTGAAAGACCCTTTTGATTGCTAGACTAGTGTTCTATGATTGACATGAGAGTGTCTTGCATCATTTACCTTGTGTTAGATGAATGTTAGCATGGAGATCAAGTGTTGAGCATTTCATTGAGCTAGTTAAAGCGCTCCATTCCCTTTGTTCACATAGCGAAAGCATGGTGCATTTGGTCAAGGAGTAGAGAGTCAATTGTGCGAGAGTTCGTTGATTCTACTTGAGTGAATTGCATGGTCATTACACATTGTTGTTTGAGATTCAATCCAGCTTTCATGAACCTTGAGCTTGAAGAAACCCCTTGCTAAACTAAACTCCTTTCTCTCTTGTTTGATCCTTAATTTTACTTGTTAGTTTTACCTTGTTTGTTTATGCTTTTGATTTGTTCTCTTTCAAAACCAAAACTCAATTTAAATGTTTAGACCATTCATGAACTTTGTGAGTATTAGCTTATGAGAGGACCTCGTGGAATACGACCTTGTATGTTGTGAGTTAAATCTTGCACATCAAGTTTTTGGCGCCATTGCCGGGGAACTCTCTCATTCCTAAGAAAGCATTATTAGTGAACCGATCTTTACACTTCCTTCCATTTTCCTTTTTGCTTCCTTGCTACTTTTTGTTTACTTTGTTATCCCGCATCGTTGTATTATTCAGGTGTGTTCGTTGTGCTTGTTTGCAGGAGATTGATGTTAGTGCATGAGGCGTTCAGCTCATCTTCAAGCACGAATCCAAGGACTTGCACAAGTGCTCGAGCTACCAACTACTCCCCTACCTCCTACTGTTGAAGAAGAGGAAGTTGAACACATCTCACACCACACTATGTCTCATAACGGGGACGAAGATAACCATTTGGAACATTCACATCACACTAATGAAGACGATCAATCGCAAAGAGGTGCGAGGCGCACACTAGCTGATTATGCTCGCCCAACCCTCGAAGGGGCAGCCTCGAGCATCGTGCGAACACCAGTAAATGCAAGAAACTTCGAGTTAAAGCCTAATATGATTCAGATGGTGCAAAACGGAGTGGTTTTCAATGGCATTGATGGAGAATGCCCGTCTAGACACTTGAAGGATTTTCTCGAGATATGCGATACGGTGAAGAATGATCAGGTTCATCCCGATTGTGTGTGACTCTGACTCTTCCCTTTCTCCCTCAAAGGTAGAGCCAAGTCTTGGTTGGAGAACCAACCTAGTAGAACATTCACTACATGGAAGGACTAGCTGAAGCTTTCCTCGAAGAGTTCTTTCCTCCTTATATGACGGATTCAATTCGAGATCGGATCAATCACTTCACACAACACAAGGGAGAGCTCTTCCATAAGACTTGGAATAGATTCCAAGCCCTTCTTCGGTCTTGTCCTCATCACAACTTCACCAAATGGAGCTTGGCGGATATCTTTGCTAGGTCCCTTGATTTTGAGAATACAAGGATGATCAACCAAGCCGCCGGAGGTGATTTAAGGATGCTCACTCCCGAAGATGCTCTAGAACTCTTCGCGGAGATGGCCAACAAGACAAGGAGTTGGTCTCGACAATAACTTCCTAGGTCCAAGTATGGAAGTGACACTCACTACGACTCTAGAGCCATAAGTGTTGATGCACCAAAGGATTCGTCTAGCTATGGGAAAAAGCCTAAGTTACCGGGACATCGTGATGAAGATGACCCCATGTTTGCTCTCCTCATATCCAAGATTGATGCCATGGCCTCTCAAGTAAGAAATCTTAGTATGCCTAAGCATCCCTCTAAGGTTCCATCATCTCATTTGGGTAATCCACCGGTGGCTTCAATATATTGTTGTGAATGCTGCGGGGGCCAAGGCCACGATGTGAGTGCTTGTCCCTCCGCCACTCCTGAGCTTGGCCAAGGTGACCACAATGAGGGGGTAAGCTTCGCACAAGGTCAAGGATTCCATGGTAATTTCAATCCCCAAGGGAACTATCATGGGGGTAACTACAACCGTCCTTGGAATCAAAGAGGTGGGTACAACAAGTCTAACCAAGGGTACCAAGGACAAGGTAATCAAGGTGGTGGTTACAACAAGGGTTACAACCAAGGTAATCAAGGAGTATTCCAAGGTTATAGAGGGTTCAATCAAGGCAACCAATGGTCTCAAGGAGGTAACCTAAGTCAAGGTAGCCAATGGACTCAAGGAGGTAACCAAGGTCAAGGGAACCAAGGGGGAATCAATGGAATCAAGGTGGACATCTAAATCAAGGTTCCCAAGGTCCTACTCCACCGGGAATGTACAACCATAAAGGTGATGGACCACCCGGATTCAACAAACCACCTCACAACAAGGAGGGCGGTTCTTCAATTTCTCAAGAAGACACCAATGCGGCAATGATTCAATTTATCAAGAATCAACAAGCTTCAATTGCAAATTTGGAGAATCAAATGGGACATATTGCCAAGACACTCTCGAACGACCCTCGGGCACTTTACGTTCCAATACCGAGGTCAACCCCAAAGGTCTGGAGCATTGCAAGGTAGTGACCTTGAGAAGTGGAAGACCATTACAAGATACAACCTCTTCCCCAATTGATTCCCAAAAGGTACAAGCTCCTAATCTAATGGTTGATGATGATGATATTAAGGATCCTTCGGATGAAGTTGAGGTTGAAGTGGAACTTTCTACGGGTAATGTGAGTACTAAGGTTACCAAGGAACCTAGTAAGGCTACATCGAGTACACCACCGTCTCTCCTCCCGCGCCGGTTGTACCTCCATACAAGCCTAAGCTTCCATACCCATCTCGATTAAAGAAGGATGGCCTTGAGAAGGTTTTCAAGAAGTTTGTGGAGCGGCTTAGTCAAATGCAATTCTCTCTTCCGTTTCCCGAAGCTATGACTATGATGCCTCAATATGCTAAGTTTATGAAGGAACTCTACACCAATAAGAGGAAGTTACCGAGATATCTCTAGTCCACCTCAGTGAGGAATGCTCCGCCGTTCTCTTCAAGAGCCCACCGGAAAAGCTCAAGGATCCGGGTACTTTTACTATCCCTTGTGCTATAGGTAATACCTCTTTGGCTAATGGTCTTGCGGATCTAGGTGCTAGTATCAATGTCATGCCTTATTGCATATTTGAGAAGCTAGGGTTGTCTAATCTCGGTCCTACTCGTATGTACATTCAACTTGCGAACAAGTCGACCAAGAGTCCTAGGGGGATTGTTGAGATGTGCTAGTTAAAGTAGGTCCTTTTGTTTTCCTAGTTGACTTTGCGGTCATTGATATTGATGATGTGGATGTCTCATTGATATTTGGTAGACCATTTCTTGCTACTTCTCGTGCTTTAATTGATGTGCATAATGGGAAATTGACATTGAGAGTAGGACAAGAGAGTGTCACATTTTGCATAGCCGATGGTATGAAGTTTACTCACGCACAAGATTATTTAGAGTACTCTTGCGATACTATTGCTTCGGCTAGTTTGTGTAGTATTTCTAACTTCGTGTGTCAAGATTCTTTGGATGTTTGCCTTAGAATGAATGTGCAGGAACATCTCGATACCCCGGAGTTAAAGGCTCAAGTGGCCTACCTTGATGAAGGGAGACAAGTTGGAGAGTGAAACGGTTTTTGTTGCTCTCCCGAAGGTGGAAAGGGTGAAGACCTCCTATGAAGAACCACCTACTCTTGAGCTCAAGCCTCTTCCCACACATTTGGAGTATGCTTTTCTCATGCCAAATTCTAAGCTACCGGTCATCATCAATTCTAAGCTCCTACCCGAGCAAAAGGACCGTCTAGTGGAACTCCTCAAGAAGTACATGAGAGCTATTGCATGGAGCATCTCGGATATTCGAGGTATAAGTCCCACATTTTGCTCACATCGGATCCTTATGGGAGAAGACTTCAAGCCGGTTGTGCAACCTCAAAGAAGGTTAAATCCGAACATGAAAGAGGTCGTGAAGAAAGAGGTTATTAAGCTTATGGATGCGGGGATTATCTTCCCCATCTCGGATAGTCCTTGGGTTAGCCCCGTGCAAGTTTTTCCCAAGAAAGGAGGGATCACGGTGGTGGCTAATGACAAGAATGAGCTCATCTCGACAAGGACGATCACCGGGTGGCGTGTTTGCATAGATTATCATCGACTCAATGAGGCCACTAGGAAGGATCATTTTCCTCTACCATTCATGGATCAAATGCTTGAGCGTTTCTCCGGTCACGAGTACTATTGTTTTTTAGATGGTATGTTCGGATACTTCCAAATACCGATTGCTCCGGAGGACATCGAGAAGACCACATTCACATGCCCTTTTGGTACGTTTGCTTATCGCCGAATTCCATTTGGATTGTGCAATGCTCCCGCTACCTTCCAATGATGTATGCTTGCTATCTTTGATGACTTTGTGGAAGATATCATGGAAGTGTTCATGGATGATTTCTCGGTCTTTGGGGACTCGTTTGATCTTTGTTTGAGGAACCTTGAGAAGGTGTTGCATCGTTGTGAAGAGACTAATCTCGCATTAAGTTGGGAGAAGTGCCATTTCATGGTCAATGAGGGGATTGTTCTTGGTCACAAGATCTCTCGAAAAGGCATTGAGGTTGATAAGGCAAAGCTAGAGACCATCTCTCAACTTCCTCCACCCTCCTCCGTGAAGGCCGTGAGAAGTTTCTTGGGGCATGCCGGTTTCTATAAGCGTTTCATTCAAGACTTCTCCAAGATAACTACTCCTATGACTCGGCTTCTCGAGAAAGACGTGGAATTCCGATTTGATGATGAATGCATGCGAGCCTTTGAACTCCTAAAGGGTAAACTCACGAATGCTCCTATACTCATTGCTCCGGATTGGTCAAAGTCGTTTGAGTTGATGTGCGATGCTAGTAATTACGCTATTGGAGCGGTTCTAGGCCAACGAATTGACAATAGATTCCATCTGATATACTATGCAAGTAAGACTCTCAATGAAGCTCAAAGGAACTATACAACTACAGAGAAGGAGCTCTTGGCCATAGTGTTTGCTTTTGATAAGTTTAGGTCCTACTTGGTGCTTTCTCACACTATTGTCTTCACGGACCACCAAGCTTTGAGGTACCTTCTATCTAAGACCGATGCTAAACCAAGATTGATTCGATGGGTTCTTTTGTTGCAAGAGTTTGACATTGAAATTCGGGATAAGAAGGGATCCGAGAATGTAGCCGCCGATCACTTGTCTCGTTTGAAAGAAGCTGAAATGGTACACAATGGTAATGAAGAGATCAACGACAACTTCCCCGATGAGCTATTATTCGTGTTAGCCACTTTGGAGTTCAAGGAACCTTGGTTCGCGGATTTAGCTAACTATCTTGCTAGTGGATACTTGAAGGAGGGCCTCTCCACTCAAGACAAAAGGAAGTTCTTTGCGGATTTGAAGCATTACTATTGGGACGATCCTTTTTTTTTCGAGTTGGCTCGGATGGTATGATTAGAAGATGTGTTAACCATGGAGAAGCGAAGGACATCATACTACATTGCCACTCCGGTCCTACGGGTGGACATCATGGGGAAAATCGCACGGCTCGCAAGGTACTTGAGTCCGGATTCTTTTGGCCCTCGATCTTTCGAGATTGCCAAGACTATGTCAAGTCTTGCGATGCTTGTCAACGTTCAGGTAACATTTCTTCCCGTGATGAAATGCCTCAAAATGTTTCGTTAGTGGTAGAAATATTCGATATTTGGGGTATTGATTTCATGGGACCGTTTCCTACTTCGCATGGTAACAAGTATATATTAGTTGCGGTTGATTATGTGTCTAAATGAGCGGAGGCACAAGCTTTGCCTACCAATGATGCCCGAGTTGTAGGGAAGTTTCTTGTTAAGTTGTTACACCGTCTTGGTTCCCTCGTGCTATTATTATGATCGAGGTACTCATTTTCAAGGACAATTCGATAGGGTGTGCCGACGGTTCAGTGTCACTCATCGAATGTCTACCTCGTTCACCCTCAAACTAGTGGCCAAGCCGAGGTGACAAATAGGGAACTTAAGAGAATTTTAGAAAAACGTCAATCAATCACGAAAGATTGGTCGACGAAGCTTGATGAATCTCTATGGCCTACCGTACGCTTATAAGACCCTATAGGCACTACTCTTATAGGATGGTCTATGGTAAAGCTTGCCATTTGCCGGTAGAGCTTGAGCACCGATCTCTTTGGCGTTGAAATTTCTAACCTTGATTTGAGTCTCGCAGGAGAAGAGCGTAAGTTTCAGGTACATGAGCTCGAGAGTATCGGCATCATGCTATGAGAGTGCTAAGCTGTACAAGGAGAGGACGAAGCTCATTCATGACTCCCAATTGAAACCGGGTAAGGATTCAAAGTTGGTGATCAAGTCTCCTATACAACTCTCGGCTCAAGACTTTTTCCCGGGAAGTTGAGATCTCGTTGGTCCGGACCATTCACGGTAACTCAAATATTTCCTTATGGCACCGTCGAGGTAATTTCTCCGTCCCAAGCCGAACCTTTTAAGGTGAATGGCCATCGACTTAAGCATTATGTGGTTAATGATACTATTGGTGCGGTCGAGGTTTTATCCTTGGTTATGCCTTGAGTGCTCTTGGTTTCGTCTAGCTAGAGACGTTAAAGAAGCGCTTCATGGGAGGCAACCCATGTTATCCTTACATTTTTGCTTTTATGTTTTTGTGTTGTTTTAGTTCGTTGAATACGATGTTGGCAAGCACTTAGGCGGATCACTCTTCACAATGTGCGTCATGGGACTCTTCCTCTACTTTGGCTTCCTATGCTTCTCTACCAACGCGGTAACTTCGTTCCATCTTACCCTCTCTCTCTTGATCATTGAGGGCAATGCTCATGTTAGTCGTAGGGGGGAGTTTGAGGTTTGGTGTGAATATTTGTCGGTAGAAGTCCAATGCTATGCTTTGATTATTCGCATGATCTTGATTGAATGTCAAATTCCTCTATTGTAAAATCATTCGGTTCTTGACTTTTTGTTTTACTTGACTTCAATCTTTCACAATGATGTTTAGACTGTTTCGCTTAGAACCTATAACCAGCATGTTGGCACTAATATCAAATGAGTCTAGGCCAGAACAGAGATGTTATCACTCTTGTATGTTGGTTGATTGGTTTGATACGTGTTTTTATACCGCTCGATAACACCGTTCTAAGATGATAAAGGCAATTAGTATTTCACCACATTCAGCCAAAAAGCCTACCCGAACCAATTTTCTATAGGATAACTCGTTGAGCCTTGGCCTGTTTGTTGGATGATACACATTTTCACCCTATTACATGTTCTTCATACCCTTTTTGATCCCTCGTGATTGTGGCTTGAGATTAGACGGAATCCAATTCGAAATCTTGTGTGGAAGTTGTAAGGGGCTAAGGATCAAGTGGCTAGCGTGTGAAAAAAAAATGTTCAAAAGAAAGTGTTCAAGTTGCTCAGACTCTTGAAGTGCCAAAAGAAAAAGCTAGGCAAGCTCGGCACCTAAGTGAAGTGTCGGGTTGAGCACTAGCAAAGGCAAAGGCTGTGAGGTAGGAAGGTTCAACACCTAAGTGAAGTGTTGGATCGAGCACTAGTATGCAGTAGAAAAAAAAAAGTTCTCAAAAGTGGCCCTTGTTGTAATGATCCTAGCTTGAGCGTGAAAAGTGCAGATCTAGAGGCGGACGAAGTCGAGTCGATAGCCACATTACGATCACTCACCACTCTCCAAATTTTCCTACCCCCACCTAATTCGTTTCATATCCCGAGTTCAAGTCTTTTTTATTAGAATTGGTGTTGTCGTGGTCGGTTTTTCTGTATACCAATTAACCACTACTTGAAGTGTGCAGAAAATAGTGAGGTCTAGACTTGTTTGGTTGACGTTCTTGCATGTCTAGGTTAAGTTTGTTCGTGGAACAGTTTAAGCCAAATTGTTATTTCTTGAATCTCAATGGGACCGATCTTGTCATTTGTGAACTTGGATGTTTTCTAATTCATTTGCTTGAGGACAAGCAAAGCTTAGTCGTTGGGGAATTTGGTGTGACTATATTTGGTGCATTTTAAGCCCTAGATTAGCCTAATGACCTTCCATGTTTGATCTCATTTTGCCATGATTTATATGCTTTTATGGAAGTTTTATGCAAAGTGCTCTTTTGTTATCCAAGTTCCACTTTGAGGGAAATTTCAGTGCCTATTGGAGTTTTATTTGTGCATTTTCAGGATTTGGCATTGAAGTACTGGTGACAAGGAGCACGTAGGATCAAACGGGAGGTCAATCGGAGCTAGGACGGAGGAGATATGGCCGTTGCAAAATTGAGAAAAGTGCACGGCTTCGTACTTAAGTTTTCGGCGAGAACCTTATAGTTCTCGCCGAAAACTCTCGGCATGTGCAAAAAGTGGACTTCCAGGAGACGGACATTCGATTTGTGAATTCGGCGAAAACTTCCAGAGTTTTCGCCGAAAACCTATGAAGAAATGTCAAGGCGCTCGGTGTTTTTCAAAGAGATTTTCGGCAAAAACTTGAACAGTTTTCACCGAAAATTCAGGGCATTTCCAGCGTGCTATTTAAAGAAGAAGCGGATGAAAATTGGGGAATTCAATTCATTAATTTTACAACACACTCGTCACTCTCTCCTTCCCAATTGCCGATCGTCGATCACCCTCCTCTCTCTCTCTCATCTCATCATCCTCCTCCCTTGTTGATCAAATTGAAGATCAAGGATCTAAGTAAAGTCTTCCACACCTTGGACTGAAGCTTGAAGAGCCAAGTTGCAAGATCCTCCGTGGAAACAAGGATGGTCTCCTCTACTCAATTTCAGGTTCCTTCCATGGTTATGCTAGGCTAAGCTTAGGTTTAGTTTAGTGGGGGATGGATCAAGCTAGGATAACTGATTGTATGGATTAAGTTTCTCATAGCCATTTGTGTAAGATGATGATCCTAGACCTTGTGCTTGTTGTCCATGAGAGCTTGATTTGTTCTTTTGGTTATATTTATGTCTTTCAATACATGAGAATGATTGATTGATGTTGATCAAGGTTTGAGGATTGTAATTGAATGATTTGAGAGATTGGATTATGCAATTGCAACCATTTTGATCTTGTTTTCCTTGTTGTCATTTTATCAAACACTTGGTGTGCATTTGGTTTTCTCTCATTTGAAGGTTGAAAGACCCTTTTGATTGCTAGACTAGTGTTCTATGATTGACATGAGAGTGTCTTGCATCATTTACCTTGTGTTAGATGAATGTTAGCATGGAGATCAAGTGTTGAGCATTGTTTGATCCTCAATTTTACTTGTTAGTTTTACCTTGTTTGTTTATGCTTTTGATTTGTTCTCTTTCAAAACCAAAACTCAATTTAAATGTTTAGACCGTTCATGAACTTTGTGAGTATTAGCTTATGAGAGGACCTCGTGGAATACGACCTTGTATGTTGTGAATTAAATCTTGCACATCACAGTGGGCACCGAAGTAGTGGAAGCAAGGAGGACAGAGAAAGTTTGGAGAGCGTAAATAATGGCGAAAGAGGGGGGAAGGAGTTTATAAAGAAAGAGAAGAAGAGTCTGGAAGGGGGGAAGCGAACCGTCGCTTAAAGACGATTGGGGGCGCATGCGGCTAAGGAGACGGGCTAGGTAGCCTAGGTAATGATGACTAGTAGGAAGTTACGAAAATACCCCAGTTTCCCCAGCTTCCTCAGCAAGACAAGAGGGAAGTTATCATAGTACCCCGGAAGATAGAAATGTGCGCATGTGAAAAGGAATGACACGTGGGACAATGTTAGGAAGAATCAGGCGATCAGATATGTATTTTCGGGCGATCTCCTACAGTTAAAGTAGGCGATCAGCTGGTAAAGCGGTCATCAAAACCCGTTTGGGGAGAGCCTGTTCAAATACATGAGACGATTAAGACGTACAGGGTCCACAAAGATCACTAGAAACCAGGCGACCATAAGCCCTTACTAAAGTGATCCAGGTAGCTCGCCGGGCTGAGAACGCCTACTCCTACACCCCACCCGGATCACCTACGAGAGGGAGGACTCTAGGGCCTTACAAGAAGCGTCTGGAGCTTTGACGCACACCTAACTGAGCCATGCAGAGGTTTGTAAAACCTAAGCATGTGGTCAGATTCAAATACATTCCCCTCCAAGAGCTAGGCAAGCCCGGATGAGTGTCCGACCTCAACCGGCCCTAGCCCGAGCCCGGCACCCGAAGCTACACCGGACCCTAACTTGGCGCCAGGCTCACCTTGGATCCCTAAGGCATTCCCTAAGGGTCCATGAGACACAGGACCATTCTGGGACCCTCTGGAGGCCTTCCTAGAAGAATGACAGAGAAAGAAGGTCGAGGCCGAGACTGAAGTAAAGAAGACCAACCCTACCCCGGGTGCCACGTCGGGCCTAGCACCTAGACTAGGCCCTCAATATTCTCAGCATATCAAAGAGCGGGTGTCAGCACTTGGAGAACCTCTAAGGACCTTCCTAAAGGATTGGGGCAAGTGGGAAATGAAAGGCTCGGAGAGAAATGAAGAGAGCTCGAAGATAGCTGATGACACTCGATTTTACGTGATTATCATCCTCATTTAAGCTACATTTCTTTGCTTGAATTTCGGGTTTTAGGGCAATTTAGTATGTTTTCACCTATTTGCTTTAATTCTTGTCGTTTTGGTTACTTTGGCATGTTATGGATCTATTTGATGGGTTTCTAGTGTTTTTGAGATTACACAAGTTTTTTCCATTGAATACGTAACCAGAGACGAGCTCGGGAAGCAAAGGAAACCTCAAGGAACGGCCAAAGATCAATCCAGAAGTCAGCCAAGACAGAAGAAAACACTGTCGCGGTCTTAACTGAAGTTTTCAGTGAGAAGTCCAAAGTCTTCGCCAAAAACTAAATGAAGAAGTATACAATCGAAGACAGGAGAATCCAGCCAAGGTTGCTACTGAAGTCTTCGACGAAAACTCCCAAGTTTTTTCCAAAAACTAATTCCTTTTTTCGGCTGGAATCCTGAACCCTATAAATACTAAACTGGCGGCCACAATCGAAATACCTATTCCTTGGATTAATTTCCAGACTTAAGAAAGTTCAAGAGAGAGTTTAGAGAGTTCGAAGAGCCGGGAAGAGATCGTGACGCCATCCTTCCATCTCAGAGAGCTCGGTGTTAGGAGTTGAAGATCCAGAAGATTGAAGCTTCACGGATTCATCCGAAATTAGGTTTTACAGTTCTTCTCTGTTCTTCCTGTTTGAAGATGTATTCTTTGTTTGTCTTTGATTCTTTTATTTTGAATATGAGTAGCTAAACTCGTAGAGCTTAGACTAGATGAACCCCAAGTGACCCGGGGCTTTAAAGCGGTCACGGATCGGCGGTAATTAAATCCAGTTTCAATTAGTTTCTCTTGCATGTTTGGTTTGTTCTTAATTGCTTTTGTGTTTCTTTTCTAGCTTGATCACCTAGTTAAGATTCTAGTTAAGCTGAGGATAGTAGCGAACGTTCGCCTCACTTCAAAACACCAAATCAACAATTAACTTATTCATTGGAACAATTTCTCTTTGTAGGAACCAGTTAGGGTTAATTTGCTGCTAGAGTAACTCATTAATCACTAGTAATCACACTAGTTAGTTTTCCGTTGCAGAAGCGAACGCACGGGCGGTTAATTAATCTTGAGAGTTATATCGGATAGAGCGAACGTTCGCCAGTCTTAAACCTAAGGGTCATGAGTTATGGTGGTGTCTGAGAACTGAAAGAATCAGGACTGAAAACCGCTGGTCTTGTGATCGCCAATGTTCCGGTGACCTTAGAGGGATTCAAAATCTAAGCTTGTCAGTCCTCTTGTTAAGTCAATCAACCTTTAAATTTGTCTTTCATCTTATTTTCCTTTTAATCTCTCTGCTTCATAGTTCAGAATTCGTGGAACTCACACCACGCATAACTTGTGTTTAAACCTGAGTAATTTGCCAGTTCATTTGAGTAGACGATTAGAAGAAGCCCTGTGGAATACGATCTGCTTAGCTTTAGCTGGGTAGTTATTTGATACACGCATTACAACGTTCATCAATAGCCCCGATACGAGCGCTAACACCGATACCGGAGGGCACCGGATGGCACTTAGCACCGGGCCATCAAATGACTCAGGCCTTTGGAGGTTTCCCTCAGGTCTTGGAGACTATCTGGCCCCAGGAGCAAGCTCCAGCAAGTGCCACCCCAATTGGAGCTGCGGAGAACCAGGAAATGAAGGTCCTGGAGGGTGAGCATGGCAAGGACCGGACCAACCCTAGCCTCGGAGGCCGAGCAGACTCAGCATCAGACCTAGAACCGGCCCCGACATCAGGAGTCCAAGCCATCCCAACATCAGCCCCGGAGCCGCCGCCAAATTAAATGACCAGTATAAAGGCGGCGGCGGCTTTCCTAATCCGGACCGCGCGTGAATCACCAATCCGACCGGATCCACCGGTTTTGCCAAATTAGGGTTTTTCCCATGTTTTGTTATTTTTATTCCTTTTCAGTGTTTTGTTCAGACTTCTCTTTTAAGTAGCGATTGTTTAGGATTAAATAAGTCCCTTTTAGAGTTCTAAATAGGATTTATTTTAGTTCTTTATTAGTTAGGAATTATTATCCTAGTAGGAATCGTCGAGCCTGTTCACGATTTCCTCTAGTATAAATAAGAGGCTTCGGCCTCTCTTTTGTAATCAACTTTCCCTTGAATTAAATCATAAATCAGAACTCTGTTCTCAATTCCTTTCAAGTCTTTGCTCGTTGTTGCATTGCTTAAAGGTTGGCTTATCGACAGAAGCTCTCATCTTCTGTAGTGGCGCCCCCGACCGGACACTCTGGGTTCCTGGCTATATACAGCCAACGGGTCCAAGTACGAATCCCGCCCGGTTTCATAGGTTTGACTTCAGTGCCGGTATCAAGCTCACAGTGGTTCGAGTCTCTGAGCGGCTCTCGCCGCGGTTCATCATCCAGGAGGTGATCGGGTCAAGGACAACCGACTCTGGAGGTTCACATCACTTACCCAAGCAAAAGCTCAGCTAAAGGGCTTGGGGGCAATTGATAGGACTTGTCTAAGCGATCATCAATAAAACAGACAAAGTAGTCATAAGCCCTTACCTAAGCGAAGCTTAGCTAACGGGCTTGGGGGCAATTGATGGGCCCCTGCCCCAGCAACATTGGGCTCTACGGCAACCCATGAACAACCTCCACAAGAGCGGGCCGGCGATCCACAGGCAGGCCCACCACAGGAGCAATCGGCGGCCTAGGTGATCACTTTGGGCCCGAACCCAGATTAGAAGAGGGCCTTCGCAGCGGCCCAGCATGGCGATCCGTAGGGTTTCCAAGACACACGGACACGTGTCAGCATCTTGAGAAGCCTACAACGGACGGTCCAGATTCAGCCTTAGCGGTCAAGATAGGGGGACTATAAATACCCCTCACCTCCACAAGACCAGGTGACAACTCTTTGATCCAGCGGACAAACGCTTCGCGGTACGTCACCCACTTTCTCTCTCTCTTCCTTATAACCCAATCGCCTATAGACCCACTGAACTGACTACTACCCCTCTTCATATACGAGGTACACTAGTGAATCGAGGACCAACCTACTTGGGCCTCCATCTACTATTGGGCCAAGCGACCAGTCTAGAACAATATTTATCAAGGAGAAAATCCATTAAGCCAAAATAGTACTTCCATCATGAACTTGAAACAAAGTTAAAATGATTAGTTGTGTAATATATTGTATCTTCCTTTCTTCGTCAATGTAATTTCATTTATGTTTGCAATAGAAATCTTAAAAAATAAAAATATAGTTGTGGTGAATTGGATTGGTGATCGAAAAATAACTATTACTTGTATCTTAATAATCTTAATGGTGGTATGATATATTTGGTTTTGACAAATAGGATAGAACTCTCCTTACAAAATTCCACATCATGACACAATATTTAAATTAAAATCTAATTATTTTCTCTTCCCTATTATTAAATGCTCATGTATTAAATACTTTAACATTAAATATATTATGAATTAAATAATATAAAATTAATATTTTTAAATATAATTAAACTAATATGAGATGATGATATAACTAATAAGAATAAATAAGTATCAAAATGCTTTATAAAAATCATAAAAAATTATTCTTAGAAGTGTTAGAGTGGAAAATTGTATATTTTATATTTTATTTTATTTGAGTTATATATTAGTGAAGTTATATACCATCCAAATTGCAGATTCATCATTTTCATATTTATGGGATTTTGTTTAGTTGAAATAGGTTTAGCTTAAGTCATTGATTAAGTTGGGTCATGTTGCATAAAATTATGATTTCTATTTGGATTATTTATAAAAATTATATTTGAATTTTATAGCATTAGAATATTTTGGTTTGCATATAGTATAATTCACTCAACCACAAGTTTATATATGTTGTATGTTCAATGGTTTATCAACAGATTTAAGGGTCATTTGCATGTAGTAAAAATGTAGTGATTTTGTCATAGTTTGGCATGCATTTAGAAATGTCGTTCGACCTTACTTGATTGAATTTGAATTTAGTCAAATAGAGGTGAATGTTAGTCATATTATGAGCTCATCTTATTATAAGTTTGAAAGGGTAAACAATTTTAAAAAATGAGCGATTTTATCCGGCCAACGGGCTGGGTACAAAACTAGTTTATTATTATGAGCTGGGGTGTGGTCTTTTCTAGTCAACGAAATAGAAAAATGAACAACTAGGAATGAGAAAATACGATTTGAAGTGAGTCCATCTACATGCATATTTCACCAAGTCAAAGTTACACAATAGCTCACATCTAGTTGTAATTGTTGTAAGACCACCCTATTGAAGTAATTCTTAAACTATGAGTGGTTGGACAAAACCAAAGATGATTGAAATGAAATGAATTGAAGGGCCTAGCTAGCATCCTATCACACTATCAGACATTTGCCTCAGAAAAAAAGCACAGCTTTTATTTTTGTATTTTTAATTACATAAAAAATGTATCAACAAAGAGACAAAAAAAAGAATGTTTCAAAGTTATAACATGGATTTCAGGCGATCGGTTCATCACTTCACCTCACTTGTCTTATCTCTCATTTCATTTTTTTTTTATTTTTTTTTTTAATTTGAAGAAGCTTTTGATCAAAATAATTATTCTTTTGTGACATAGATATCTTTTTGCTCAATCATCAAAAGATTATTCCTCTTTTTCGAGAAGTGAGCAAAGTAGAAATAACAAGAAAATAAAAAAAGAGGCAAAGTGGAAAAACATAAATACAATTCCCAAAAAGAAAAAAAATAAAAGAAAAAAAAAGAAAAGAAAAACATCAAATTCACTCTTCTTCAAAAGAGACAGACAGCCAGTCCTCTTCCCCACCTTTTAATTTTATTCCCTTCCCTTCCTCGTTATTTGGTTGTTTGATTTAATTTGACTCATTCCCTTTTCCCCTTTTTTCATCTCTATTTTCTTTCTTCGAATACTTGCAACTTCCAAGTAACATTAGTTTACTTTCATTCCAAATTGTTCACTCATTCTTCATAACAAAATTGTCATTAACTTGTAATTGGTTATCTAGTTCTCATTAACTAATAGCATTTGTAATAATATGGTTATTCCGTCAACTCTTCATCCAAAATTTTCGTTAAGTGTTGATGTCATCAAGCCAACTCAGCATTTTAACCCACCCTAACATGTCATCTAATTGACTCTAGACTCAACCAAAGTAACCAGTCCAACCCAACCTAACCTAACCTAATCTAAACCAACCAACCAATCAAACACAAACCTCATCAACATTCCTCGTCTCTTCCACTTCAACTTCTTCCTCTAGATCCTCCATTCAACACCTTTACTTTCTTCTCCTTTAATCTCCCCCCCCCCCCCCAAAAAAAAAAAACCTTATTATGTGGTTGAGTCTAGTGTGAATTAGGTAGCATGATAATGAGTGACATGGAAAAAATTGTTGAGTTGGTTTGATGATATCATGACTAATTAACAAAGATTTTGGATGGAGAGTTGACGGAATGACCATATTGTTAAAAATGCTATAAGTTAATGACAAACAAGTTACAAGTTAAAGATTAATGACCACAATATTACAAGCCCTATACGGTAATGACAGGGCCGGCTCAAAGGGTGTGTCGGCCTGTTTCCGGCACAGGGCCCCAAAATTTTGGGGGCCTCAGAATTTCGGGTGAAAAATATCAAATAAATAATTATTAATACGTAACATTGAAACTAAAGTATAATCACTATTGAGTATGTGGTGTGGTGTATTGGTTAGAAGGTGAGAAAAAAATCTTATTTATGGTCATTAGGTCACAGGTTTAGTTCACGGAGATGTTGCTTTTATTAGTTATTTTTCTCTTTTACCTATTGGCCATATGGATGCCTTCTTTTTTATTAAATAATTCATATCCTTCATCTAGATGATGTTTTTATTAGTTATTTTTCTATTCATCTCTTGGGCATGGAAGCTTCTTTTTTATTAAATAATTCATCTCATTCATTCATCAAGTCATGCGTCCTTTATTTTTGTTAAATAAGTATGGACTCTTATTGTTTTAATATTTTGAAGAATTATTGTTATGATTTTTATGATAATATATTTTGAATCATTTGGATATCAATTTCGAATCGAGTAGAAATTAAATTTCAAAATTAAATATATGAGCTTTACATAAATATCTCTAATTATAATTCGGAGAAAATACATTTAAGAATAAATAAATAAATTACTTATGATTATATATCGTTGTCTTTTGAATAATATAAAATTGAATACTCATATATCAATTAACCAACAATGTTATATTTGTTTAACATATAATAATATTTATTCAAATATAAAATGTGAATTTTTATTTTGATATACTTAATTTTTTTTTTTGTCAAAATATGTTATAACGGGGCCACATCTTGATTATATCACAGGACCTCCAAAGTTCATGGGACGACCCTGGTTAATGACCAAAATGGATAATAAGCCTTCGTTTAGTTTCATTCAAAATTGGCAACTCATTCTTGATAAAAACACAGGGATATATGTGAAAAATGCTATGGGGATGCTACTGTACCAGTTACCCTAACACATGACATTATTCTATTTGTAAATAATAAAATATTATTTTGAATTAAATCTTTATGCCTAAATTTTTTTTTTAAATGTCCTAAACTATTTAACTTACACATTCTAATTCATATCTTGTATAATATCGCTATATACACTCATTAATATAATCATCTTACCCAATATTGGACATAATTTTAATTATATTCCAATATGCCATATGTTAGCATAATCAGTAACGCGACATACCGGAATGTTCATCACTCCTATAATAAATAAATAAATAAATAAATATATTTAGACAATAGACAACATTGTATGTGACGATAAATACCAATGATGTTGATGATATGTACAACTAGTTCGTTCCAGCAATACATGATTCTGTATTCGAAAAATTTAATGCATATTCATATTCATTGTAAATATGTAAAGAAAAATAAACAATCACATTTTTAAAACAGTTTGATCGGACCTCTTTTGTAGAGAGACATAGATAGAGAGTAACCTTTTTGGTCTTTAACTTTTACATCATCAAACAAAGTAAGAAAGACAAAGAAACTAAAAACCCACTTCACAATATTCACATGCTAACCACTTTCACGGCTTAATATCTATTTTCCTCATTAACATATAGGGGTTGTAAGAAAATGGTCATTAATCTTTAATTTGTAACCTATAGCGTTTGTACATTTTGATCATTTCATCCAAATTTTCCGTTAAGTGTTGATAGCATCATGTAAACTTAGCCTTTTTTTTCACCTCACCCCTTGCCACATCTTCTAATCAACCCCCTGACTTAATTCATCTAAGCAATCCAACTCAACCAACCGAAACCCCACAACCCAACCATCTAATTTCAGCTACAATATGTTGATTGAGTTAGGTTGAGTTAGTGGGTTTGGGTTGGCTGAGTTAGGTTGATTAGTTGGATTGAGTCATGGGTTGATTAGTTGACGTGACAAGGGATGAGGTCGGAAAAAAGATTGAGTTGGCAATATTAGCACAAAGAGGAAAAATTGGATAGAAAGTTGACAAAATAACCAAAATGTACAAACACTATAGTTTAATAACAAGTATATATGTTACAAAGTAAATATTAATGACCAATCTGTTACAACCCCTATACAATAATGACCAAAATGGATATTAAGCCCCACTTTCACACATTAACACAAAGACCTAAAAAGAAAAATTAGCCTCCTTAGCACGAAAAGCACCCAAAACAAAAACCCAACATTCCCATAAAATCCTCATCAGCAGAAGATCAAATCTTCCACACTCTCACTTCACTTCCCCATTATATATTTTACTTACTCCCATCCCCATCTTCTTCACTTCTCTCCTTCTCCAATATCCAAACAACAACAAGACATATACCAGACAAAATACTCAATCATTATCTAGTAGCAAGATCAGACAAACATTCCCTCCTACCATAACCCAAAGATAAAGAAATGAGAGCAGGAATATGCAGCATACAACAAGGCCTGACACCAGAGGCAGCATCCACTGTCAAACAAGCTATTGGCTTGGCTAGGAGGAGAGGACATGCCCAAGTTACTCCCCTTCACGTTGCAAGTGCAATGCTTGCTTCTTCCGGCGGCCTCTTCCGTCGAGCATGCATCCAAGCTCACTCACACCCTCTCCAGTGTAAAGCTCTTGAGCTTTGCTTTAATGTCGCCCTCAACCGTCTTCCTGCTTCGACTTCTACTGCTGCTCTCTTAGGCGGCCCTCCTCACCACAACCATCACCACCACTCCTCTGTTTACCCTTCCCTCTCTAATGCATTGGTTGCCGCTTTCAAGCGAGCTCAGGCTCACCAGCGTCGAGGCTCGGTTGATAGCCAGCAGCAACCTATTCTTGCTGTTAAGATCGAGGCCGAACAGCTTGTCATATCCATCTTGGACGACCCCAGCGTCAGTAGAGTCATGAGGGAAGCCGGGTTCTCCAGCCCTCATGTCAAAAGCAGAGTTGAGCAGGCTGTTAATAATAGCAACAATAATCATAATAATAGTAACACTAATACTACTGCTACTAGTTCACCTTTGGATGCGGTTCGTAGCAGTTCGAGCCCAGGAGGTAACAAGCCTCAACTGATGACGTCCCTTCCTAATTTCGGACACCATCAGTTTCTGATACCGAAGCTCCCGCCTATGGATCATTACAATGTCAGGAATGAGGATGTAACCGCGGTTCTCAACACAATGGCCAGCAAGAAGAGGAACATTGTGGTTACGGGAGAGTGTATTGACACTAGCGAGGCTGTGGTTCGAGCTGTGATGGATAACATCGAGAGAGGGCTAGTCCCTACTGAGTTGAGGTCAGCTCAGTTCACAAGCCTTCCGCTCTTCTCCCTGTGTAGTCTTTCAAAAGAGGAAATTGATAGGAAGCTTATGGAGTTGAGATGTAATTTCCTGAGGAGCAGTAGCAGCCCGTCATCAAGCTCCAAAGGAGTGGTTTTGTACGTGGGAGATCTCAAATGGGTCGCTGAGTTCTGGTCCAACTATGGGGAGCAGAGCCGATACATGAGCAGCAGCTTGTACTACAGCTCAATGGAGTACATAATCATGGAGATCAAGCGACTTGTTCGAGATAACTGTGAAGGGAAGTTATGGGTTGTGGGAATTGCTTCATTCCAGACTTACATGAAGTGCAAAGCAGGACATCCTTCTCTCGAGAGTATGTGGGAGCTTTTCCCTTTCAATGTTCCTGTTGGCAGTCTCAGCCTCAGCCTCAATCACCACAGGTACTATAGCTGGTCCTGTGTCAATAATAATATGATACTATTTAGTAATTTCCTTTACGAGTCTTTTCTACTAATTACCTCATAGAGTGACACTTTTTCTCACTCATATCATATGAATCTCCCCCTCTTTATCGGCAGTGAATTGGAGGTTTCAAGAAGTAAAACATCAGCACGAGGGACAAATAATTGGCCAACCTTGGAATCTGCAGGTGGGATTCCTCGCGGCCACTTCAGTACTACTACTACTGTTGCTGCTCATGTCAAGTTCAATGGAGAATCTCGAAGCAATTATGGAGGAGGTAATGTTCACAAGAGGGAGCCCACCAGACCCACCTCCATCTCAGCTTCCACTTTGCCTTCTTGGCTCCAGCAGTGCAAGGAAGAGACTGAAGCAGCAGAAAGGGAAAGTGTTAGTGCAGATGAAGAGAAAGTATTCACCTTCTTCGACATCTTTGAACCTAAAAAGAGATTCCCTCATCAAAAGAGTTGGAACAACATCTGTGAAAGCAGGAACCAAAGTCCAGATGACAGAAGTACTGCCACCACTTTCAGACTAATTGACACCAAGCCAGACCTTCTATCCAACCCAAACTCAAGCCCCAACTCTGCTTCATCCAGCGAGGCAAGCGACGACAGAGAAGACGATGGACTAGAATGCTTCAAGGAGTTTAATGGCGAGAATCTGAATATCCTCTGCAATGCTCTGGAGCAAAAAGTCCCACACCAAAAAGAAATCATCCCTGAAATAGCCACTGCTGTCCTGGAATGCAGATCCGGGATGAAGAGAAGGAAGTTAAACAATGTCATCCGAAGCAGCAACATATCAGAAAAGAGAGAAGAAACTTGGCTTCTGTTCTCAGGAGACGATTCCCAAGGCAAAGAGAACACTGCAAGGGAACTAGCTAGAGTTGTGTATGGTAGCAGCAGCCATACCAGCTTTGTCCCCATTAAGAACTTCTCATTTAGCTCCAGAACTGAAGGTGTCTCGAACAGTAATGATGATAATGAATCAGGTGGGGCATATCTGGAACAGTTTGCGCAAGCACTGAATGAGAACCCGCACAGGGTATTTTTCATTGAGGACTTTCAGCGAACAGGTTGCAGGTACACGAAAATGGGGATTGAGAAAGCCATTCGAACCGGAATGGCGAGACTCCCATGCGGCGAAACTGTGCCTCTGATGGACGCCATTGTAATCTTGAGCTGCAAGAGCTTCAATCATTCAGAAATTCCATCGCCATCATCTCCAAGCAAAAAAAGGAAGCGTGGGGATGAGAACAACGATGGCGGAGATCATCATGGGCTTATTCTGTCGCTGGACTTGAATATCGCGATTGGAGGTAATGATGAGGACATGATTGGTGAATCTGATGAATATGAAGATGACGAAGAATCAATTGGAGATGATCCGCATGGAAATAGGATTGAGGAGTTGGTGGATAGGAGTGTTGACTTCAAAGTTCAATGGTCAAGAACTGTAATTTAATTTGGCGTTACTTTGTAGTTTTTAGTAATTTGGGGATTTCTTTTTTAATTTCTGTAATTTTAAGTTTCCTCAAATTTGTTAATTGGGCTGGGAAACTAAACACAAAAATGATGCTGACTTTTTTGGGGAGGGTTTGACTAATACTAAGTGCTGTATTTATAATATGTGTAATATTTTTCATGTTTATGTATTGGGGCACATGGTGATCTTCATATAAATGCGTTTGTTACATTTTTTTTTTCATTGGAGTTAGAGTAACCTATAAGTTTGTCATCATAAAACAAGATTATTAGCATATTTATTTTATTTTGTGTTAAAATAGCTAGTTTTTTTTTTTTCTAATCGTGGTGTTTTTCATGACGAATTACTAGCTATTTAGAGCTAAATTGAATTATTAGTTTATGTATTGGTGATTTTAGTTTTCATGAATTATGAGTAAACTTTTGGCTTGTATTGTACACGTTATTGAAAATCAGTAGAGTAGCTGGAATCAAAAGGGTGAGCGGAGCTTATCCGATCAAAAGAGAACATAACGATCAAACAAAGCATTCACATAAAAAAACATAGCAGTCGAAACTTGGCCAATGAAAAGTAGATGCATTTGGGCGTAATAATCCTTGTTAAACCGATAGCAAGGTTCTCAAAATAAAACCATCAACCTGTCTAATGTTCGAAACTGTTGGTCGGTTACACGCAATAAATGAGATTACAAATAACGATGTTTGAGGACAACTACAACAACTTCAAGGTCATACTGCAGACCATAAATCCTGAACTAGGAAAGTATAACTTTGGTTGTAGCCTAATCACTCAAGTATTTGAAATTAGAGTCTAGCCTGTTTTGCAAGCGGCTTCCAACTTTGAAACTTGCAGTTCAAGTTATTCCAGAGAACTAACTTTTTGTACACATCGACAAGACGACAACATCCTCCTCCGCAGGATCACCCCTCAACTTGCATCACGTGAACATCTCGCATCCACTGAGCTTACAATGACAAGCCAAGTAATGACGGTACGGGGTTTACTCTGTAGCCAGTCGATTGCAGCCATACATTAGGATAATACTCACACTGAAGCCTGAAAAATCATGTCGTAAGTGAGGTTGTTGTTGTATAGGCTACATACATATTATGACAAATAAACTGGTAGGGAAAGTTCTTATCCTGTAGTTAAGGATCTCGAGATAGGCAGATCATGTGGTCCACATCAAGATTATTACAAAACCCTAATATTGCCATCAGATAGATCATTAGATGAGGAAATTGATAGGCCCCGCCCAAGCAAGCATGGGCTTCAAAGCAGCCCAAAAGATAAGACTACTGGAAGAAGACCAAACAGCCAAGACCAGGCCCACAAGCGGCGATCAACAAAGCCCAGCCAAAGGCGACATGCGACATCTACCAGGCGGCCTATTACAATAGGCCCTAGAGTTCAGAATATCCACACGGACACGTGTCAGAATCCTAGGGTGAAATCCATGGACGGCTGAGATCGTAGCGTGGTCACCAAGACAAAGGTACTATAAATACGACCTCAGACCCAACAGACAAAGGACATACACTCTTTTACCTAACAGACCAAACATCCACGATATGTTATTCCGTTCACTCTTCCTTTACCTACCCTTATCGCCTACCTTACACTTGAACTGAATACTACTCTCCCTCTTGCTCTCGAGGTACCCCCAACTATCCAAGGACCAAGCGACTGGGCCTTGTTCAACTATTTGGCCAAACAACTAGTCTAGAACATTTGGCGCGCCAAGTAGGGGAAGTAGCAGGCGATCTTCATTCAAAAGATAGGTGATATCATACCTAAGAGGCGAATGGATCCAGGAGACACATCTGGTCCTCAGGGACCATGAGAAGACGGAGTAACCCCACTCAAGCACGTGACTACCATCGCGCAGAAGATTCCAGAAACTGCCCGAAACCTGAGGAGCGAGCTGGAGGCGGAATCTCAATCTCAGGAGCAAAGGAAAAGTTACTTAGAACAGGACCTACATCAGAGGCATACCGCGTGCGAGAACAGCGATTCCTAACGTTAGAACAACAGAACCTGGAGCTGACTCAAATGCTGAAGGCAATGATCGCCCAGCAAGCCAGGGCACCACCAACCTCAAAAGTCAAACAGCCACCCCAGACGACGGTCAACGAGATCTTGCAGTAGTTCCACCCCTTGACTCAGGTGGGGGCTACCCAAATGGTCATTCGACAGCCGCTCGCTAGAGCAATTTTCGTTGAACAGCTACCAACGGGGCTTGTACCGCCAAACATGGATAAGTACAGGGAACTACAAACCTAGATGACCACCTCCAGACATTCCAAATCGACATGCAAATGCAGCAAGCAAGTGACGCAGCATACTGTAGAGCCATAGTAGCTAGCTTGGGGGAAGGGCGAGAGAATGGTACATGAATCTTCCAGATGGAATCATCACAACATGGGGAGGGTTTGCCAGGATCTTCTCACAAAAGTATGAAAGCAAGAAAACCAGAATGGTGCCATTACAAGTTTTGGTGAGCTTGAGACAAGGTCCGAACGAATCACTTAAGGATATCTTTGACAAGTGGACGGGAGTGGTACAGTCCATCAGAAATGTAGACCATGATATCGCTTCTTCAAGCTTGTTCCAAGCAACTCACAACAAAAGGCTGCGGGAGTCACTGACAAACACATCGCCAATGTCACTGTCAGATCCGGAAGCAAGAGTTCACAAAATTATTCTGGTAGAGGAACAGCTCGCAGAGCCTGTGGCTGAAAAGGCGGTTAAGGGAGAGAGGCAAGAAGGGAGGCAGACGGGTAGGCAATCTAGGTGGTGAAGAGCAGAAAGATCCCCTGGAAAAAAAAAAGATTTCAAGAGGATTGGAGAGGGTTTCGAGAAGAACGGACAGAGTACACTCCCCTTAATGAGTCAAGAAGAAAAATATTCCTATACATGCAGCATAAAGAACATCACATATGTTGGCCGGAGCCTCTACAAACCCCACCTGACCAAAGAAGTCGTCGAAAGTTTTGCAATTTCCACGACTCACACAGGCACACTACAGAAAAATGTAGGGAGCTAGAACTACAACATAACTTGGCTACGGAGGCACACCGTATGTGCCTCTAAAAGGCATTTTTCTACCTCTATAGAGTTTTAGAGGCAGATAGCTTAAGTGCTGATGTGATCATATTTAGTGCATTTTTAGTCCTCGATTAGCCTAGGGATCTCCCATGTTTGATCTCATTTTGCTATGATTTATAGGCCTTTATGGATGTTTTATGCAAAGTGCCCTTTTGTTGCCTGGTTGCCACTTTGAGGCCAATTCTATGTCTATTGGAGTTGTTTTATTTGCATTTTCAGGTCTTGGCATTGAATTACTGGTGACAAGGAGCACGTAGGATCAAACGGGAGGTCAATCGGAGCTAGGACGGAGGAGATATGGACGTTGCAAAATCGAAGAAAATACAACTTTCCTGAAGAAGTTTTCGGCGAGAACTTAGAGTTCTCGCCGAAAACTCTAAGCTTTTCACGGACAGAAGAAACAGGAGACGAACTTTCGATTTATGAAGGAATTTTTGGCGAAAACCCTGGAGAGTTTTCGCCAAAAATATATGAAGGATTGTGCCGCTCGGGGTTTTCAAAGACATTTTCGGCGAAAATCTTACAGAATTTTTGCCGAAAATACCAGGCAATTTCGATGCAGTATATAAGGAAGAAGAAGGCAAAAATTTAAGGGAGATAATTAATTCTGGATTATTGAGCACGTCGCCACTCTCTCTCTGTTTTGGACAAGCGCCGATCATACCTCTCTCTCAACCAAACACCATCCTTCCTCCCTTGTTGATCAACTTGAAGATCAAAGATCTAAGTGAAGTCCTCCATAGCTTGGATTGGAGCTTGAAGAGCCAAGTAGGAAGATTCTCCATGGAAGCAAGGATGGTCTCCTCTACTCAATTTCAGGTTTCTTCCATGGTTATGCTAGGCTAAGCTTAGGTTTAGTTTAGTGGGGGATGGATCAAGCTAGGATAGGTGATTGATTGTATGGATTGAGTTTCTCTTAGCCATTTGTGTAAGATGATGATCCTACACCTTGTGCTTTGTAGCCATTAGAGCTTGATTTGTTCTTTTGGTATTGTTTATGTCTTTCAATACATGAGAATGATTGATTGATGTTGATCTAAGGTATTGAGATTGTAATTGAATGATTTGAGAGGTTGGATTATGCAATTGCAACCATTTTGAGCTTGTTTTCCTTGTTGTCATTTTATCGAACACTTGGTGTGCATTTAGTTTTCTCTCATTTGAAGGTTGAAAGCCCTTTTGATTGCTAGACTAGTGTTATATGATTGACATGAGAGTGTCTTGCATCATTTACCTTGTGTTAGATGATTGTTGGCATAGAATTCAAGTTTCAAGCATTTCATTGAGCTAGTTAAAGCACTTCATTCCCTTTGTTCACATAGCGAAAGCATGGTGGATTTGGTCTAGGAGTAGAGAGTCAATTGTGCGAGAGTTCGTTGATTCTACTTGAGTGAAATGCATGGTCATTAGTTTACACATCATTGCTTGAGATTCAATCCAGCTTTCATGAACCTTGAGCTTGAAGAAACCCCTTGCTAGGCTAAACTCCTTTCTCGCTTGTTTGATCTTCAATCTCTCTTGTTAGTTTTGCTTTGTTTGTTTATGCTTTTGATTTGTTCTCTTTCAAAACGAAACCTCAAATCAAATGTTTAGACCGTTCATGAATTTTGTGAGTATTAGCTTATGAGAGGACCTTGTGGAATACGACCTTGGTAATAAAAATCTTATCAAGTGCCACCAACGCTCCTGTCGCTAAAGGTCTTTTGAGGCAAATACGGTGGCACATATTATTTGCCACTAATGGAAGAATTAGTGGCAGATATAATTGTTGGTAATTGCAACTTTAAACGACTCTTATTCAGTCATCTTAGCCACCTTTTAGAGGTACTTATTTTTGTTGCTGATAAATTTTTTTAGAGGCACATATATATGCTTTTAAAAAGAATTTATTCCAACCAGGATATTTTCCTGGGTGGTTGAAGGAAATGTGTTAAGTTCTTAGTTCTTACCATTTGGATCAAGAGCACTTACTAATGTTTTCTGCGCAGTTTTAAAATATGATTTATAAAACTCAATGATATGGAGAAACTATGCGAAGAAAAGAAATCAAAACTGAAAAAAATGAACAAAAATTCTTACTCATTATTAGAAAAGAAAATTGTTAGCATTTATTATATATATCATTAATTATAGGCCTAATACCCTCACATGTCACGAACTATTGGCCATTGTTTGACGTATACACAGCCTACGGCCTATGTTTCAAGCGTCACGAACTATTGAATTTATTGCCCCGTGTAACACGCCGTCTATTTTTTGGGTTTTCCGTCGAAGGACGTTTGGTGACCTGTCCGAAATTGCTGATGTGGACCTATTTGTGTAGACGTGGCTTAAGTTGTTCCGCCACATAATCAACTTCGTTTTAGGGTTATCTCCTCAAATATCCCCACCTCACACCTTTTCCGATTCCCTCTGTCTTTTCCTATTCCCCACACCTTATCTTTGTTCGCCGGCAGCCATTGACGATCTGTAGCTCATAACAATGAAGCGAACCCGGCAACACTCCAGTCATCCTTCTTGAGCACCATAATCCCTTTCCACGATCTATCTCTTCATCTTTCTCTGTCTCTATCTGTTCAAGTTCGAAGTTGTAAACACGAAACAAGTGGGGTTCGAGAACGACGACAGTGAAAGGTAATGACCTTTCTCTTTCACCGTGTTCTTTGTCGTCTTCGTCTTTATGGCTTTGAAGTTGGAATATGTGGGGTTCGATGCCTTTATGTTTCTTTATTATTCTTCATTTGTCCAGTACAGCTTTGTCGTGTTCCATGTTAGGGTTTTGGATTTTTGTTTTGTTTTGGAGGTGCACGTGTGGCGACGATGTTGTTTTGTAGGGTTTCTCTTCTTCATTGTCCACCGACCAAAAAAGGTTAACGACTAATGATGTCATTGTAGGATGGACGTTCGGGCGGAGATGCTTGTATACCATGGGGGGCGCATGAAGATAGACACAGGGAGGAGTGTGAATACGAAGGTGGGCAGGTAGCCGAGGTCGATGTTCTGGACGAGTACGTATGCTACTTCCAGTTGAAGAAGATAGGCATTGAACTTCTGAAATACGATTCCGTCGAACGTTTGTGGTTCGTACCTCCCGGTGGATTACTTGGAGCTGATCTCCGTGAGATTAGGGACGATACAGATGCACTAAGTCTTCGTGAGGCTGCTAAGAATGGGGTGGTCAGCTTGTACATGGAAGCAACAAAGGACGGCAGTATAATGGAAGACAACGAGGATTCTGATTCGGGACATAACCAGGCATATGGTACCAGTGACTCGGAGGCCGAAGGTTCAGGGATAAGGGTTCACCAGGAAGTGAACCATCTGATTGACGACTCGGATCGAACAAGCGATCCAGAATTTCAAGAAGCTATGGCAAATCTGGGCATTTCAGGAATGAGGAGGAGAAAAGTGAGATCCAATTACCTACCAGATGGTGGAATTGAAGTGGACCAGCTGAATGTATTAGCTCGGAATAGAGAACAGCAAGAGGAAGTTGTTATTGACATAGATGGTGGTACTAACATGAGGGAGGAGGCTTGCATGAAGAGCGTAGAGCCTGATCATGGCAACTCCGATGCTGACGACGAAGATTCTGATTATGAACCACCAACTGCAGTGTCAACTCCAAGGGGTTCTTTGAGTCCGGAGATGACTGGGAACCAAGCTAGAACCATGGCTACTCCTCCCAGAGAAATCTCTCCTCCAGTGTCAAGTTATCGTGGGTCGTCACAGTCCGACCACGACATAGCTGAGAAGGTAGATAGTGAGGAAGTTAGTTCACTAGCTGGGCAGGCTTACTATGATCCGACATGTGATCATAGTAATTTAGTGTTCAAGGAGGGGATGCGGTTTACGGGGCCTACTCAATTCAAGGATGCCGTGGTTAACTTCACTATAGCAGTAGGTGCAGAAATCAAGTGGGTGAGGAGTAACAGGAAGAACAAGGAGGCGGCATGTCTTAAAGAAGGCTGCAAGTGGAGGGTATATGCTTCTTGGTATGGGAGGAACGAAGCATATATTGTGAAGGCAGTTGGTCTGCCTCACAACTGCCCCCGACCTGATCGTAACCGAGTGCTACAGCGAAGTGGATTCTTAGCAAATACTTCAACAGATTTCGAATTGACCCTGATCTCAAAACAAAGCATTTAGTAAGAGAGATTAGCGAGACACATGGGATTGTTGTATCGAGTCGTGTATGCTCAAACGCAAAAAAACTGGCTAAAAGAATGCTCGAAGGTACTCTAGCAGAATCATATTCCAAACTAAGATCGTACGTCAAACAGCTACAAACCTCAGATCCTCGTGGGCATTTCATTTTGGAGGTGGATCCAGTACCTGGTGAAGAGTACGTGTTGTTTAAGAGAATATTTGTTGGATTTAGTTGTTTACGTAGAGGATTCAGGGTTGCTTGTAGAAGAATGTTTGGGTTAGATGGTTGCTTTTTGAAGGGTGAAGTTAAAGGGATGCTGCTCAGTGCTGTTGGCAAAGATGGAAATAACCAGATGTTTCCGATTGCATGGGCAGTTGTTGAGGGGGAGAATAGGAGCTCTTGGACATGGTTCATAGAACAGATTAGGGATCAACTAGAAATGGCTGACGGTAACGGCTGGTCAATCATCTCAGACCAGCAAAAGGTAACTTCCCTATCAACTGTGTAACCATTGAATTCGATGTTACTGATTGTTAGAAAACTAATTAAATTGTGTTTCGTTTGACAGGGACTTGTGGAGGCATTGTGTGACATACTCCCGTTTGCTGAGCACAGAAAATGTGCCAGACATGTATCTGCTAACTGGAAGATCAGCCACAAGTCATCAGTTGGGAGGAAAGCATTCTGGGATGCTGTGTACAGTTGCAACGAAGCTGATTATAAAGTCCATATGTTGGAGTTGAAGGCACTGCAAGATTCAGGTGATGATCCCGAATGCTACAATGACTTCCTGAAATATAACCCTAAAACTTTCTCAAGAGCTTATGTGTCTAGGGTTCCTAAATGTGATTCCATTGAGAGTAATATTTGTGAGACATTTAACGGATGCATAGTCAAGTATCGGTCTTTGCGCATAATTAACATGTTGGAAGGCATACGTACGTATGTAATGAACCGTGTAGTAGCAAAGCACAAGATGCTTCACTCATCTGAGTGTAGGATTTTATGTCCTAGAATAGCTCAGAAGTTGGAGAGGGGAAAGGTTGTGGCTAGACACTGTGTGGTAAGACAAACCTTGCAGTTAGTTTGTGAGTGTGAGTTAGGTAGTAAAGGGTATGTAGTTGATCTTGATAAGAATCTATGCACATGTGGGTACTGGGAGCTTAGTGGTATCCCCTGTGTACATGCCATAGCATCTGCATCTTATCTGCGTAAGGACATTTATTACTGGACGAACATTGCATACACCACCTGTTATGCTCGTGAGGCATATGGATTTGGGGGCATACCTGCACTTCCAGGCCAACAAGCATGGGAGCCAGCAGAAGGCTCTGAGGTGAGGCCACCGGTGACCAGACTCATGCCTGGTAGGCCAAAAAAGAACAGAAGAAAGGAGAGGCATGAATTAGAAGTAAGACCTGCAAAGAAGGGATATGGGACTGTGGTAGGCAGAAAGGGGATTGTAATGCATTGCAGTAATTGCAAAAGAAGAGGCCACAATGCTCGACGTTGTCAGAACGTGAATGTTGATGCTGCACTTCCTGGACACAATGCACTTCCAAGGGCTGAGGAAGAAGTAACTTCGAGGAGAGCGCAGTGTAGCAAATGCCATTTTCCTGGTCACAATGCTAGAACCTGTCCAATGCTCATGGGTCTACAGGTAACTCCTAGTTTGGCTACAACTGTCTGCATCATTATTTTGTTCAATTTGGATCTGGTCATGATTTAGATTCATTATGCAGGCGACAGTTGATCCGAATACTTCTACTAGGGTCAGGGAAAATGAGATTAGAACAGTA
This sequence comes from Linum lewisii, assembly GCA_034768395.1. NCBI lineage: Eukaryota > Viridiplantae > Streptophyta > Magnoliopsida > Malpighiales > Linaceae > Linum > Linum lewisii. The sequence continues at coordinate 52,532,588 of CM068301.1, read as the reverse complement.
ATGCAGGGAGTGGGTGTCTACACAAACGAGAGGACTGGGAACTCATACTACAGGGTAAGTATGTAGTACGTTCAATGACACTGAAAACGCAAACCTTTTTTTCTCTGCACTAACTGTTTCTGTGATTTTGGGCAGTCTGGCTTAGGTGCGGGAGGGGGGACTGATGGAGGTCCAGATGAGATAGAACAGCGTCCCTCCCAACCTGAACCACCATTTGGAACCCAACCAACTCAAGGAGGCATGTAAGAGGATGAAGAATGAAGCCAGCTAGCGAATTGGCTAGTTTCTTATTTTGTTCAGTACTAAAGCCTTTTTTGGATTCAGTAGTTATGCCATTGCTGAGGCCTTCTATGCCTTCCTATTAGATACTGTGAAATGACATTGTGGCTTCCTTTTGCATTGCCTTGAATGGCTTCTTTTGGATGTTAGCTCGGATTGACCACTGTAATGAAGTTCTTTGGTACTTATTTTGAAGCATAAACTCGTAACATATTGGACATATATTGCTGGTGTTTTAACGAATTACACATTGCAACCAAGTACGAAGTACAATTTCCCAAACCGTAGACGAATACATTTCAAAACCCTAAACCTGATAACAATAGGCGAAACCCAATACCAGAAAGCTTACGAACCACAGTACTCGAATTTCCCAACGAATACGATGAATTTCAGCCCTAAGGGACCGAAGTTCAGCCAACGATTGTCCCATGTCTGTCACTATGCCAGTGCTCGTCGACACCACCTCATCGATCTTCTGCTTCTCGTCCGTCCACTTGAAATAGCCGCAATCGGCGGTATTATCTTCCCAATATGGACAACGGAAGAAGGACCTACCGTTGTTCTTCGGAGTCCTCGCAACCAACACGATAGCTTCCCGATTGTGCGCACACCACCGCAGTCGGGAAGAAGACCTTGCCGATACTCCCTTCAGTGAAACCCCCATAGATCCAGAGCTAGAACGGGATTGTAATGAGGCCATGGTTATAACAACGGTGGAAGTAAGAAATATGGGCGATAAATGGGCGCGAAGAAATGAAGAATCCTATGGCTGTGACGAAAGTAAGAACGGCGGCGATGTTAGGGTTTCTATGACCCAGGGGAGGAAGAGATGAAAGGCGGAGACGAAGAGAGAGAAATTGTGTGAGGATAATATTGATTTTGGAATTTGACTTTCATATTTAAACCCAGGGGACCAGATTTTTTAAAAAATCAAAAGACATTTGTAGTGGAAATACAGTCATTATCCATGTCAGCGTCCACGAATCCCTATTGCTGAGTCACCAAACTCCGTTTGCATGCGTGGCGACGGAAAACCCAAAAAATAGACGGCGTGTTACACGGGGCAATAAATTCAATAGTTCGTGACGCTTGAAACATAGGCCGTAGGCTGTGTATACGTCAAACAATGGCCAATAGTTCGTGACATGTGAGGGTATTAGGCCTTAATTATATATTATCTATACAAAATAGTACAGAGTTCACATGTTATCTACCTTTAAAATTTTTACAAGTTATCTATCTCTAAGCTAATCATGCAACATATAGAGGTAATTATAAATTATTTGCCTCTAAAAAAAATTAATCATACAACCTATAAAGGCAGTTATGAATTATCTGCCTCTAAAAGAGTTTTTGTAAAAGACAAAAGACTTATAGAGGCAATTATAAATTATCCACCACTAAAGGAAATTTCCGTATAACTTATAGAGGCAGTTATAAATTATCTGCCTCTAAAGAAATTTTTCGTATAACTTATAGAGGCAGTTATAAATTATCTGCCTCTAAAATATTTAATCCTACAACTTATAGAGGCAATTATGAATTATTTGCCTCTAAAACTATAAAATAATATTTATTAAACTTAAAATAAATAAATAAAATACAATTAGAGGCAGATATTTGCATCTATAGAGGCACATATAGTATTTGTTCTTTAAAAGTATGTTTAGAGTCAAATATATTATGTGCCTCCGTGAATCTGCCTCCGTAGCCAGGTTATGTTGTAGTGTAAAGAACGAAATTGAGCGGTGGATCAAGGAGGGATGTCTGGGAGATTTATCCTAAGTACTAAGCGGAAAGATGAAAGTCTAGAGGAAGATCGCTCAGAAAAGAAGGAGGCTCAAGAGAAAAAAAGGTGGGGTGTTCACACGGTTACAGGAAGCAAAAGGCGATGAAGAGACAAAGAAAAAATCTCGTCCAGAAGTAAACATGGTATTCCAAACCATATTTGGAGGGGAGAGCTGCCCTACAAAGAAGATAAATAAGAAAGAAGAAGTAAAGGAGGTGATGATAATTTATAGTGTAAGCCGCCTAGTGTTGGGTTTCACAAATGAAGATATGGCTAGAATCGGCAGACCCAGCCTGGAAGCTATGGTGATCTAAGTCTTTACTCAAAATAGTCGGATCGAAAGAGTAATGATAGATGAAGGGAGCTCAACTGGCATCATTTTTTGGGATCTGTATAAATAGATGACCCTTCCCGCTAACACACTAAGGCAGACAAAGACAACTATCTCAGATTTCTCGGGACATACAGTGCCCATTAAGGGGATAGCCACGATGAAGCTTACCATTGGGGACTTCCATGTCATGGATTGCAAATCAACATACAACATGATACTGGGTCCCCCAGCCCTGGCGGCATTCCAGGCTATCTCCTCTCCAGTACACAAGATTATGAAGTTTCCCACGGAGGAAAGGGTAGGAGTCGCTTGGGGACATCCGGAGATCACCAGGAAAGTGCTATAAAGCTGCAACCAAGGGGAGATGCTATAGCATCTGCTTAGGGATAAGCGGGGAAGGCGGGAGACCAGCCCCATCCGAGTCTAATATTTCAACACCCCTCCGAAAAAGAAGACCCGCTAAAGACAGTACACACCTCCTTCAAAGAAAAAAGCATGGGTGAAAGATAACCTAAAGAGGTGTCAGAAATCGCTCAAGGCACCACAAGGCAATATGAGGTGATCAGGCTTGGAAGAATGTTGCCGTCAGGCACAACGATCGGATCAGACGAAGGAATATTCAAACTTCTTACACAACAATCAGTAAGGTCGTATATCAGTATGCCAGGGGGCGCAAAAAAGGTTACAAGGAAGTACAGGGCAATCAGACCTAGAAGAATGTTGCCGCCAGGCACAATGATCAAACCGCAAAAAGAGATGGCCGAACTCTTGAAAGGTCTCACACAACAACCCGCCGAGACATATATCGGAATGCCAAAGATTGCGTCAGAAATTGCAAGAAACCACGAGGCGAATGGGCCTAGGAAAATGATGCTACCAAACAGAGCAGTTAAACCTAAGAAAACATGGTTACTAAGATTCAAAGGCACATGAGGCACTTTCTAGCGAGCAAGTAACCAGACCTCCCCAGAAAGGATGGGTGAAAATTGGAGAAGTATGTGGGTGATATAGGCATTCCAACTAGCAAAAGCAGGAAGTCAAGGGTGCGCACAACCAACATAAGAAAAGCCTTCGAGCACGTTTCTAGAACATCATTAGGGAAGTTTCGGACCCATTTCGTAACGAAAAATGAAGTAAAAGTCAGCCCATCTGGGGTCACGGCAATTGCATCTACAATCCTACGGGGTTTAAGCAGGAAGGTCCAAAAGCTATCTGAAGGATTGACAATAGCCAATATCGTGATCCTAAAAGCTGCGAAAAGGAGCGCACCGCTAGGTGACAAAAATATGGATAATAGGAGAAAGGATAGAAGGGCATAGTGGCAACGGATTGCCTACAAAAATCAACTTTCTACGCGTCTAGAAGCGCTTGGAATGGTGCAGGGAAGAAAGAAATTGAAGGTAACTTGACAAAGGATTGACGATAACACACGTAGGCCAGCAAGGAGGGCGAAACAACAATTTGGAAGACATGGCAATCTAGATTAACAGTTATTTAATGTTATTTTGTAATGCTTATTATGAATTAAAGAAAATGTCCGACAGCAGCTATCACAGGACATAGTTTTTTCCTTTTCACCATATACACGCCAGGTACGACCTACGAGTAATAATCGCTAAATAAGACCTACGGGCAAAAATTGGTATGCAAGACCTATGGGCCTTAATTGCTACATAAGACCTACGGGCAAAAATTGCTAAGTAAGACACACGGGCATTAATCGCTACGTAAGAACTACAAGCAAAAATTGCTATGTAAGACCTGCAGGCATTAATCGCTACGTAAGACCTACGGGCAAAAATCACTATGTAAGACCTACGAGAATTAATTGCTACGTAAGACCTACAGGCAAAAATTGCTATGTAAGACCTACAAGCATTAATCGCTAAATAAGACCTACGGGCAAAAATCGCTACGTAAGACCTACGGGCATTAATCATTATGTAAGACCTACAGGCAAAAATCGCTGTGTAAGACCTACATGCATTAATCGTTATGTAAGACCTACGATTATCAACCACCAAAGGAGATCCGCAAGCACTAGCCGCTAAGAGAAATTCATGAAGCATTAATCGCTAGAAAGGCCCATAGGCATGAAATGAGCCAAGAAGGAGATGGAAACATCAAAATTAACAGAGCACACAGACACATGATTACTACGAACAAACTCACATTAAAGGCACCATAATAAGAACAAGGACAATATGATTAAATACTTGTTTCCGTCCGTACGAACAAAGAAAGAAAGCGACAGTGAAGAATAGAAAACTAGAGCACAGTTAACACACAATCATTAAAGAAAAATTTAGGGCTCCATCTCGACTTTGTATGAGGAAGGCCTGGAAGAAGAAGCTTCGCTGGTCCTTGGAGGATGGGAGGGGGTAAGTTGAGTTGGTGGGCTAACCATGCACAATCAAATTCTTCGGGGGTAAGCTCAGGAAGACCTCGCCTTAGAAGTTCAGCGCGAATATAATCCCCGTCGTCTTCCTCCACCTCCTGCATCAGGCATTGTGCATCACGGAAGGCCTCACCTTCATCAGAATCTGCAGGGTCTTCCACCTCCATGTTGTACCTGTGTAAACCTCGAAGCACGGCCCAGAATACTTGGCGAGTGGGCCAGGGACATGTTGGAAACACCACTGGAATCGCATGATGGCAGCCGCGCATAACAACATGCATGCTCTCTCCCCTAAGGTATGGTTGCGGTACGTAACCGTTTGGTCATTAAGAGATCGTTGTTCAGCAAGAGCATGATCGCCAACTTCCTAGGAGGAAAGAGAATCGTCCAGCAAACCCTTCAGCTCCGCGTTTTCCTTCTGCTCCTTGAGGACTTCACTTTTAGCATGTGCAAGGTCAGCCTCAAGAATAGCGATGTGGTTTTTCATTGCCTCAAGATCGGCCTTCAACCACCCCACTTCAGCCTTTACTGAAGATGCCTCAACCTTCAAAGCGGCTTCAGAGGTCTTTGTCCTAGCAGCATGAGCTTTGGATTCCTTCTTGAGAGGCACGAAATCCGGAGGGAGTAGAGAGGTCATGACACTCGAGCAGGATCTGCTTCCTCTCAGCGATCTCTTGCTTGGTAGAGGTGATATCAATGTTGAAGCAGTCAATATCGCCGGCAGACCAAGAAGTCGGTAGCAGCTCGACCTAGGAGTGATCTGAATCGCTATGTTTAAAATAGAAGGAGTGATACCATGTAGGACGGGGTTTGGCAGAATGAAGAATTCCTTCCTGGGAAAATTCTCTATGCCTGGTGAAGCTGATGACACTCGATTTGACGTGATTATCAGCCTCATTTAAGCAACATTTCCTTGCTTAAGACATGGTTTTTAGGGTAGAATAACGAATATTCAATCAATTGCCCTATCTCGTGCCATTTGTGTTACCTTGGCCCATTTCGGGTCTATTTGATGGTTTTCTAGTGTTTTTACGTTAGCACAGGTTTTTGCCGTCAAATAAAGTAGCCATGGACGTGTCTAAGGCATTGGAACCTCGAGGGATTGCACCAACGTCGATCAAAGGAGCCAACCAAGTCAAACAAATTCCTGCCCGGTTTACAAAGGAGTTTTCGCCGAAAATAACCCTTTATTTTCGGCGAAAATATCAGCACAAATCAACTAAGGCCAACTGAATGATGTTTTCGGCGAAAACATATAGCTTTCGGACCGAGAACTTATTCGGCAAAAATCACAGGAGAATCAGCCGGAGGACCCGTCCATTTGTACCAACATTTTCGGTGAAAATAATCCCTTATTTTCGGCGAAAATAACAGAAGGAATCCGGCGACTTAGGGTTTAAGTATAAATACTTAAACCGGCGGCCCAAAGGAAGGGAGGAATCAATCATTATTCATCTTTTCACAAATCAGACTTTTGAGAGTCAGCCGACTCTAGGGTCGATAGATAGAGTTTAGAGAGTTCGAAGATCCGTGGAGAGATCGTGACACCATCCTTCCACCTCGAAGAGCTCGGAGCTTAAAGTTGAAGATCCAGGAGATCGAAGCTTCGTCGGAGTCGTCAGAATTAGGTTTTTCAGTTCTTATCTGTTCTTCCTCTGTATGATGATCTTCATTGTTGCCTTTGATTCTCTTGTTTCTGATATGAGTAACTGAACTTGTAGAGCTTAGATTAGATGAACCCTAAGTGACCCAGGGCTTTAAAGCGGTCACGGATCGGCGGTAATTAGATTCAAAGTTCAATCAGTTTCTCTTTGCATGGTTGTTTTGTTCTTGATTGTTTATGTTTCTTTTCTGGTTGATCGCCTAGATTAGGTTTTTACAAGCTAGGGTTAGTCGCCAGACGTAGTCACTAGACGTAGTCGTTAGACAGTTCCCTGCTTTAGCGCTTAAACTTGTCTTCCTTGATCACCTAGTTTAGATTCTTGTTAAGTTGAGGATAGAAGCGAACACTCGCCTCTCTTTAAAACATCAATTCAACCAGTTAACCTTATAATTGGAGTGTGCCTTTCGTAGGAACCGGTTAGGGTTAATCCACTGCAAGAGTAACTCATAAATCGTTAGTAATTACACCAGTTATTTAAGTCGTTGCGAGAGGCGACCGTACCCGGGCGGCTAGTTAATCTTGGTAGTTAGAACGGATAGAGCGAACGTTCGCCGGTCTTAAACCTAAAGGTAAGGAGTTATGGTGGTGTATAGAAACCGATTGAATTAGAATTGAAAACCGCTGATCTGTTGATTGTTGTTGCTTTGGTAATCTAAGGGGGATTCGAAATCTAAGCTCGTCTATCTTCCTGTTAGTCAACCTTTTACTTTTCTGTCTTTTATTTTCCTGCTTTATTAGATTAGAAGTCGTGGAACTCACACCACGCACTAAGTGTTTAAACCTGAGTAATTTGTCAGCTTCTTTGAGTAGTCGAGTAGTAGAAACCCTGTGGAATACGATCTAGTCTACTTCGGTAGGTTAGTTATTTGATACCGCTAAAACTGCAGCTATCAGAAGCTCAGGCCATTGGCGGTCATTTTGGCATTGTACAGAAGACAAAAGTGTCGAAGGGTGGGAACCACTTGCATACAGGCGCATATACATTCAAAAGTGGCTATCATAGACCAAGAAACATCGTTAAAAGCGCCTAAGGAAGCTCCAAAGCACTCTAGAAGTGAGCATACAAAGGCAGAGGGTGGTAAGCAAAGTCCATTGCTGAAGGATTCCGTCTAGATCCCATGCCAACCCGGAGGACAGTTCCCTATCGTGGATAGCCGCGAAGCGATGAAAAATTGCCAGGCGGAGGGAAGGTGCGACTTGGACAGAACCTTGGTGAGCCTCTGTGCGGTGCATGAGGGAAAATAGTCGGGTCCTACAACGCGACGCTCGTCGCAGGGAGCTCATTTCCACATAGAAGCCCAATTCTGGACCTTATACTCGTCATTGGAAGTAGTACCGTCAAGACATATCTCAAATTTGTGAAGGGTTTTGGAAAAATCAGTTTGGTGGGATCCCAGAAAGGTAAGGTCGGATCAAGAGAGGAGTTTTCCTCTTGAGTTTTGTCACCGTCAACAGAAGGGGTTAACGGCCGGTGAGGTCTCTAAGGGGTTACAGGATTAGACATTATCTTAAAAGAAACAATGGTGGAAGTAGAAGAAGAGGAAGGGTCGGAACCTAGGGGATATGAAAACTCTGGGTTCTGACTATCGGCGGAAGAGCTCATTATTAAAAAAATGGAAAGGGAAAGGTAGAATAATCAATTGCAGAAGAAAGAAGGGGAAGGATAGAGAATTCACATACCAGAAGGACGATGTGAAGCACTAGTCATTCCGGTGGAATAGCAAGAGAAGAAATGGAGTTTACGAAATAGGAAAATGCTGAGAAGAATTCAAAGTATATATAATGAGGGGTAAAGAAATTTCAGAAAGTGCAGAAAGCGTAAAAAGTGAAAAGTGAGAAAAGAGGGAATTTTTATAGGGAGAAGAGAACGATATGGAAGGAGAGGTACCGAACCGTCGCGAGGAAACGATTGGTTTAGGTAAGCGGCGGATGGGATGGGTCGCGTGCCCTAGGCAATTATGGCTACCTGCGATGTAGCCTAGGTTTCCCCAGCGTCCCCTGCAAGCCACGTAGGAAATTACCATGGTACCCCCAAAGTCGAATCGACGCGCGCATGAAGGGAGGAGACACGTGTACAAGAGAAGAGCATGAATTTTCAAGTGACCTCCAGGTGGAGCAGTTCGGGCAGGACAAAGATGGTATTTACTTCCCGATCAAGCTATAGGTTCAGCCAAAAGGCTCGAGACTAACTTACACCTACACCTAGGATATCGCCGGCCTTTGAAAGGTAAGTGACGCACAACCCTCACCTAAGTAGAAGCTTAGCTAAGAGGTTTGGGGGCAAATGATAGGCCCCAGTCCAGCGATCAGAGTAAAGCGATTCTCAGCCCTTGCCTAAGCAAAAGCTTAGCTAAGAGGTCTGGGGGAAAATGATAGGCCCCGCCCAAGCAAGCATGAGATTCGAAGAGGCCCAAAAGATAAGACCTGTTGGAAGAAGACCAAACAGCCAAGACCAGGCCCACAAGCGACGATCAACAAAGCCTAGTCCAAGGTGACAGGCGACATCCAGCAGGTGGCCCATTACAACAGGCCCTAGGGTTCGGAATGCGCACGAACACGTGTCAGAATCCTAGGGTGAACTCCATGGACGGCTGAGATCGTAGCGTGGTCACCAAGACAGAAGTACTATAAATACGGCCTCAGACCCAACAGACAAAGGACAGACACTCTTTTACCCAGCAGACCAAACATCTGCGGTACGTTATTTCATTAACTCTTTCTTTACCTACCCTTATCGCCTACCTTACACTTGAACTGACTACTACTCTCCCTCTTACTCTCGAGGTACCCCCAACTATCCAACGACCAAACTACTGGGCCTTCTTCAACTATTGGGCCAGGCGACTAGTCTGGAACAGAAATATTCTCCTTTTGTCATCATCCTCATTGATGACTGTTAGTGTGAAAGTCACCTTTTTTGCATTACATCATCCTGTCAACTATCTGCACCATCCTCTATATTGTTTGCAGGTTGCCTTGAAGCTCCAACAGAGAAAAAAGAATTTTTCAAACGGGTTTTAGGAGTTGTTTGGTAAATGTGATGCATAATACATGTATTTCATAAAATGCATGTGTTTAAAATTAAGTTTACTTAAAATGTGGTTTAAAAGACTTTTTTAGTAAAATGCAATGTGGATGAAGCTTTTTTTTCCCAATGAAGACAAGAGGGGTGCAAAGATGATTCCGAGGATTGGTGTAGGTGAGGTAGTTGCGTACAAGATGGTCACGGCTGCCCACACCAAAATAGGTGGGAGCCCTAGCTGTGCTAGAAGTAATTTGTTGGCTACGAGATAAAGAGGTGGAGGACATGATTGTTGCAGGAGACTCACAAGAAATTATGACGGCGATGAGAATGAAGAATACAGATGCTACATTGTTAGCGGAAAAATAATCAAGCAGTGTAAGGTGCTATCACACCGTTCCTTTGATTTTTGTTTTCTTAGAATGAATAGAAATAAGACACCACATGTGTTAGCTAGGCACACACATCTCTCGAGTTGGCTGGAGAATACTCTTCGCTTGACTTGTACATCCTGCAAGCAGGTATAATATACTTGTTGATGTTTTGCCTATAAAAAGACATGTTGAAAAATGTGGTTAATTTAACAATGAGGTATTCTGCAAAATCTCACTTATTGGTTTAGACTTTTAATACATAATAATTTCCAGGATAATGAGTAGGTAAATTCACTAATTTATGTGTCTTGTAGATAACTGTTGCCGTTTGGTGCTCCACTCAAATGTAAACTACATGAACTAGTCTGTACTCTGTACCCTTTGCATCGGAGGCTTAAAGCTTCAAACACAAATAAGATTGCGATATATCTGTCAAAGTGTGAAACACAAATGTTTCAAATTTGCAACTGAAACTGAAATTAAAAGTTAACATATTCCTAACTTATGTGATGTTCAAAGAAAAAGATAAAGCTAAGATTTTTTTGGTTTTCGATTTGGTAAAGTATGAGCTTTCATCTTTTCAAAGTGTTCCTATAAAACCAAAGGGTTATAGACAATTAACAAATCAAACAATGTTTTCAATGTCGTATCCTACCCCTGGTTGGACCAGTTTGACGGTGAACCAGTCAGCTCTCCGGCACCAATAAATTTCGGTTCAATCCTGGTTCGATCCTGGTTCAACCCTGATTTTCCCATTAAACCTTTGAACCCTTGACCTTGCCGCCTCGACCCCCGGTCCGGTTCTGAAAACGTTGCTCATCACTATCTGTTCCTACTTCCTCAAGAAATGAAACCTAGCTAATTAACTGCATTGAATCCTTAAACGTATATATAACTTTGATGAGTCCATTGGACGATGGATTCAGATTACGGTTCGGTGGCTTTAATTCGGCAACCTGGATGAACCTACTAGCACTCAAGCCTGCTTAGGAGGAGTGTGATTTGCCGCCTAGGCCAAAAGGTGAGGCCTCGTAGGCCAACAGCGAAACTGCTAGTCCATATGGCTAAGATTTTGCCATCCCAGAAATAGCGACCTACGCGACATGATCTAAGTGAGCCGTCTTGGTCGTACGAGTGCGATTTGGATCTCATTCATCAATAAGAGGCATCAACCGTGCTAAGATCCCAAGTTATAAATACGATTTTGACCCTAAGGACTCAGATATACTAACATTGACAAAAAAAAAAACATTCTCTTGGTACATTCACATTCTCCTCTTATTCTCTTCACTACTACGCTTTTTCTCTTCTTTCGAAATTTGTGAGAGCCATAATTCGCCCTAGCGATCCGTTGCTCCAAAGCAGTTGACATGAACTTCATTGTTTGTCCAGGGTGGAACATAACTAATTAATTGCAGTTGCATTATTCATATGCGTCATGAATCGGGTTTTATAAATTTGTAGGCAATATTACGTAAAAATGTACCATATGTTGTACATTGTCGAACTATATCAAAATTTGGACAAATGTGACACTACCAGCGTCACGCTAACTGACTTCAGAATTACTATTATTAAACGTTAACAAATGCTCTTGTATTGATTAATTAATTTAAATAGCCTGAGCAATTAAGTGTTAACATTAATTACATAATAATTCAGGGATGGTTATAGATTGTTAACATGAGTGAAAGACATTATTGAAATATAATAACATACAATATAGGTTCAAAACAATGTAGTAGTAATCTCGTTGTAGTACAGAATGGTCCCTTTTTTCTTTGGAACTTTTATGAATTTCAGGAACTGATGATGAAGGTGGTTTCTCTTTCTAATTTTATTATCAGTTTTAAAGGTTCCCAGTCAGTCAGGACTTCCAGGAGTTGGAATTCAAATCTATTGCTAACCTGATATCCCACAAAGTAGACAACTAATATGGGTGGGTGGCTTATGTAGGCGTAGCCTCCTATTAATCGCTTTTTAAGGATCTCTTTGCTTTCCTTTGTTTTTTACTCAATCCCCTTTTTTTCTCCAAGGTGTTATTTGGTTGTTCAACTTAGGACTGAGCCTAAATAATTGCACTAATATTCTCAGTGGGTCAGGAATTGGAATCCAATTCTGTCAACCAAACGGTCCACTAGAATTAGATAGCGATTTCTCGTAGGACCAAGATAGAATTACATGACCAAATCGAAGGACTCATATGAGTCTATTTCATAAATTCCAGTGTCTGAAATTTTAAAAATAATTGCATCTACTCAATCAGCAATTTTAATCCTGGAGTAAATAAACGCCGAGCAAAATCATTTAAGTGCTAGTTTAAAAGTTAGAATTTTGTTTGTTATGAATTTGAGACTTAGAATGTTGTGATTCTACATTATTTGGTGATTATAAATGCTACTTTTGGGATTTGAGATTGTTTAGTGTTGCACCAAATCCTCCAAATCTCAATAAAAATGTTGAAATTCTATTTCTTCACAAAAATTTGGGATTCTAAATATATAGGTTCTCTAGAATCCTAGATTATGCTTTCAAAATGTACCAAAACATCATGACATTCTTCAAAATCCTTGAATGAGATATCAACAACCTGCTAATTTTTTCTGGTGTTTCTTCCATCGAAACATGGTGCACGAGAAATGCATGAGGCGGTGGACAAGAAGCAAGGAAGGTGAAGGGTGACTTGTGTTATATGTAGGACAAGATGGAGAGGTCACGAAACGATGACCATTGTCGCCATCGTGAAGATAATTATAAAAATTTGGGGTCATATATTTGCTAAGATAATATACAAAATCATCCAATGAATTTTGGATTAAGATGTGTTTGTTGCTATAAATTTTGATAAATACATTTTAAAATATATCAAAATCCAATTGTTCCTTTTATATATCAATTATTTTAATATTGGCAAATTTTTATGGTGACTATGAAATTTTGTTGTCATTTATACTACATATCAACAATAACCAATCATTTAAACACATCAGCAACAATTTAATTAAAATAATTAAGTTATTAGAAAGGATAAATTTGGAATAAAAATACACCAGGGTTATTAACCCCTTTGAATTCGCCGCAAGCCCACATTCCCCATTTAATATTTCCCTCTTCTGCTGCTATTTCTTCTTCATCGGACATACTCCTCGAGCGCCGCTACCTCCGAGCCACCGCCGAGCGCTTGTTCCCTTCAACCCTCACAACCCCCCCCCCCCCCCCCGGCCCGCCGTCCGTTTGTGCCTTCAAACCCCCTCCTGACGTTCGACTCTGACCCCCAACCCTCACAGCCGGCGCCTCCTCCAAGCCTCCCATCGACCCCTCTGATCCACGTGGTTGCCTCCTCTTCTCATAAGTTAAATGGTGTGCTGCTTTGTCTCCTTTCTCACTTGTGCATGCAACTTATTTGATTTGATCCAGAGTCATGGTCGTTAGATTTGAAGTCGTGGTTGTCAAATCCATCATCGTTGGTGTCAGATTCCCGATGGCGACAACCTTTCCCCTTCATTCTTGTTGTCACCAGATTTGAGGTGGGGGGAATCGCACTAGTACCTTTTTTTAGCAGTACTAGGGCATGTTCTTTGATGGTACTAGTGCACGACGGTGTTTGTCGCTCATCCACAATGGCGCTCAACGGTAGCTGTTCGTCCACAGTCGTATATGAGGTAATTTTCGAATTGATTTTTTCTACTAGTGCTAATCATTTTCTTCTCCAGATCTGTACTAGTGCTTCTCTAGATCTGTACTAGTGCATGTAACACCTCTATTTTCTATAATTACATGTGTTAAGATATTTTAATTGTGTATTAGTGCACTAGGTGATGGTGCTCCGGCGAAGCGACAATGATGGTGCTCTGCTGAAGTGGTCTTCACATTTGAACGAAGATATATTTTCCTTTACTGAAGACATTTTCTTTCCTTTTTTATGTGTGCATTTATGTTATTAAATGAATTGTATAATAAAGAATTAAAATATAATTAAGTATTTCTTAATAATCCTTATTTTAATCATAGTCATTAAATTTATTTGTGTAACCGACAATATTTTCTTCAAATTAGATAATTTTTGATAAAATATTATAATTATTGCATACCTTAAGTTGATTATGAGTAACTATTAAGTAAAAATTAAGATAATATTTCACCGAAACTATATAGTGGGGGAGCCAAACTTCAAATACCCCAACGCTAAACTCTAAAAATATAAAATTTTACATCTAATTTTACACTCGATACCGGGGAAGGAGCTGGGACTCACCCCACCCCCTGCGCCCGCCCAGCTCCCCCTAGTTCCGCCATTGGTACACTCCCTTTTACTGCCTACGTTGACAAAGAACGATGACTAGTACTAAGTGGTCAACTCCATGCACAGGTTAAGTATTTTGGATTGCACTTATCATAAACGTAAGAACACAGTGAACTAATTACCTCCAAGTGGAGAATTCACCCTAATGCTCTCTACCGAAAACCCTAGCATCCCTGAGGCTTCCCCGGCCGACCATCTTCGTCCGCCGGACCCGGACCCTCAGCAGCCACCGGCGGACGCTACCGGCAATACGGTCTTCACCAACCCAGCTGCTGACGCTCAGCCACGCAAGCGCCCTCGTGAAGCTCTCCCTAACCCGATTTTCCACGAATCAGATACTATGAGATTCGGAACATCTCCGGCGGGTTCATCTGCAAGCCCGTCCAAACCCTCGGCCTCTAGCTCCCCTGGAAGCAGGTCGTATAGCTACGTCGCGGGGGGAGGTCCCCGTGCCTGGCTCACAAAGGACGATGTCTCTGAATTCCCTATTCCACCCTCGTCCATGCTTGTGGAAAGGGAGCAGGACCCCCGCTGTCCCAGGGTCCAATTTTCTGATGATGAAGTCCGGAGCTTCTACAAGCCTTGGTCTAAAGCCCTTGTGGTCAAAGTTATGGAGAAATCCTTTTCCTTTGGGGCAGTGAAGCGCCGTCTTGAGTCACTCTGGGCGAGAACTGGGACGATTAGTGTGTCAGACGTTGCGAATTCTTTCTTTCTCGTCTGGTTTTCAGATCCCACAGATTACCAGAGAGCAGCCTTTGATGGCCCTTGGAAAATATTCGATTACTATTTCTCTGTGGCTCGTTGGACTCCTAACTTTAACGACGAAGAACCTATCAAGACTCTTCTTACATGGGTTCGTCTACCGAAGCTGCCAATACATTACTTCAATCGCTTGGCAGTCACCCGTATCGGTAACTGTATTGGTAAGAGGGTCAGGCTTGACCTGGCTACTACTGAGGGGGCTCGTGCTCGTTACGCGAGAGTCTGTGTCGAGGTTGACCTTTTTAAACCGTTGCTTGGCAAGTATATACTGGAAGACAAGACATACTTGGTCGAATATGAGAGTTTAGAGAATATTTGCTTCAATTGCGGGAAATACGGACACAGGTCTGACGCCTGTGTTCCACCTCCATCCACAATCCAAGTGCCTGAGACGGTGGAGGCTACCTCTGCTACGGAAGAGGAAGGGAAAGCAACAGGAGAATGGATGACGGTCTCAAGAAAATCCAAGGGTAAGCCTAGAGGAGAGCCCAAGGTCAAGAATCAGACCATGCCTTCGGGGTCTCACTTTAAGATCCTCCAACGAGATGACTCGGAGATGTCAGCCGACCCGGCTAACTCTAATTTGCCCCAAGCTGATCAAAATATTGATTCTCTAATTGCAGACCAAGCTGCCCAACTGTCACAAATTCTGAAGCAGGCAGGCAAATCGGTGCATGCTTCTGCTGTTCCTAAGCCTACTCCTGCCGAGAAATCCATTAGGCGCGAGCCCTTGTCTGATCTGTCTAACAGCTCAGAGAATACTCAGTCAGCTAAGGCAACCAATGTGGTGTCTGTGACCAGGAATAAAAATGGAGAAAAGCTTGTCTCTGTTCCCATTACCTATGAGAACCCTATCTTCCAAGAAGTTTCCGCTAAGCTGGTCAGACCGAAAGCTCCAAAATCAGGGATCAAAGGAGTCAAGAAAGGCTCTGCTTCTGGGGTCCAGACGGAGCCAAAAGTTAAATCGACCATGATTGGAAGTAGTAAAGCTCCTAGAACCTTTGTGGCTAAAATGACACCAACGATTTCGAACTCAGAGGTTGGCACGAAGATGGGAAAGCCACCCGATCAGGCTTGAGCTGTTCTGACTCTCTTTTTGCACCCCAATGATTTTTTTATCATGGAATTGCAGAGGTGCCGGTCATGTGAAATTCAGGCCGACACTTAAGTTTTATATTACCAAATACAAACCTTTAGTGGTGTTCATCCTCGAACCGAAGATTAGCGGAGATGTGGCTAAGAGGGTTATTGATAAGCTTGATTTTGATAGTAGACTTCTGGTTGAAGCTCAGGGGTTCTCCGGAGGTATTTGGGCGTTATGGAACTCGTCCTCCGTTTCTCTTCACGAAGTTGGTAGATCGGATCAGGCTCTTCACCTAGAGCTTGCTCTCCCTGGGATGCCTGTCAGCTTGATTTCCGCAATCTATGCTAGACCAAACCCAGCTGGGCGGGCACTGCTATGGGATGAGCTGAAAGATCGTGCCGCAACTGAAAGCCGTCCTTGGGTTTTGCTGGGAGATTTTAACAGTACAACCTGTGCTAGCGACAAGAGCGGGGGAGCTCCCTTTAATCCAAATCGAGCAGCTTCATTTTTAGACTGCATCGATACCTGTGGATTCCATGACCTGGGGTTTGTGGGACCCAGATTTACCTGGTTCCGTGGTTCTACCCGAGAAAGACTTGACAGGGGTCTGGCTACGATGAGTTGGAGATCGACATTCCCGGAGGCTATTGTTAGACACCTCCCTCGAATCCGATCCGACCATAGGCTGATTCTGGCAGACTTGTTTGGTGGCAACAGGACGATCAATATCAGGAGACCTTTCCGTTTCATTGTTCCCTGGATGCTTCATTCCGATTTTCCTCGCCTTCTCAAATCAGCTTGGCAGGCGGACCGGTCGGCCAATAGTAATCTCAGTGAACTCTCTTTCAAATTAAAGAAATGGAATAAAGAGACGTACGGTAATATATTTCAACGGAAGGAGAAGCTTCTCAGTCTGTTTGCCGCCCTTGAGGATAATCCCCAGAATTTGCAGTCTGAAGCTTCGAGGGAGGCGGAAGAGAGAACCCGTCAAAATTTGGAGCACGTTCTATGGGAAGAAGCAGTCCTATGGGCGCAGAAATCTAGGACTGAATGGTTTGCGGACGGAGACCGTAACACTAGTTACTTTCACCAAGTCACACTCCGCCGTCGCTCCTGCAACATAATCACTACCCTCCGTGACGCGGCCGGGAATTGGGTTGACTGCCAAGACTCCCTCCAAAGCTTGGCAATTGCATTCTTCTCTAACCTTTTTTTGGAAGAGGAGGGGCCGCATCAGTGTATCCCAGCAGCTTTTGGCTCTATTACTGAAGCTGAAGCAGCCGAGATTTCTTGCATTCCTCTGGCAGATGAAATTAAACGGGTGATTAACTCCATGAAAAGCCTCAAAGCTCCTGGGATTGATGGTTACCAACCGGCCTTTTTTCAACGCCAATGGGATGTCGTGGGATCGTCGGTCACTAATCTTATTCAAGGGTGCTTTCGAGACAGTAATGTGGTGGATGCTATTAATGATACGGTGATTGTTCTAATCCCCAAAGTCAGGTATCCTGAGAATCTCAAACAGTTGCGTCCGATTAGCCTATGCAATGTGATTTATAAGATTCTAACTAAGTGTGTTGCCTTGAGACTTCACCCCTTATTGTCCAAGCTGATACAGAGTACTCAGGCAAGCTTTGTCCCAGGTCGCCAGATTGCTGAGAATATTATTATTTTGCAAGAGGTGATTCATTCCATGGAACGTATGGTTAGTCGGAAGAAGCGGATGATTCTGAAAATTGACTTGTCCAAAGCGTATGATCGTGTTAGGTGGTCTTTCCTCGAAGAAACACTCAGAGCGGCTGGTTTTAATAACACCACGGTGGATCTTATAATGGCTTGTGTCAGGACGGTGAAGTTTCAGGTGCTTTGGAATGGCGGATTAACTAAACAATTCCTCCCCGAGAGGGGGATTCGCCAGGGATGTCCTCTCTCTCCATTCCTTTTTACTCTTTGCATGGAACGTCTTAGTCACCTAATTGATGCTGCAGTTCAATCAGGTCAATGGAGACCGATTGCTCTTAGCCCTGGCGGCCCAGCCTTATCCCATTTGTTTTATGCAGACGATCTCATTCTTATGGGTGAAGCCTCTGTGGAACAAGTTGTGGCGATGTTGGATTGTCTGGATAAATTTTGTGATGCTTCGGGCCAAACTGTCAGTAAAGAGAAGTCGGTGTGCTTCTGTTCTAAGAACACTGGGAGACAGTTAGCGGCAGCCATTGCTAATGCTCTTGAGATTCCTTTAACTCTCGATCTTGGTAAATACCTGGGGTTCCGGTTCTTCATGAACGTACTTCTACCCATACGTACCAAGGTGTTATTGACAGGATTGAACAGAGGTTGACAGGGTGGAAGGCTAAGACTCTTTCACTTGCAGGCAGAGTCACCCTTGCACAATCTGTGCTGTCAGCCATCCCAGCTTATGTTATGCAGACCGCGGTCCTTCCGATTGCTACTTGCGAGGTTATCGATAGGAAAATTAAGAACTTTGTTTGGGGTTCTTCGAATGAAGCTCGCAAGGTCCACCTGGTGGCTTGGGAAACGGTCTGCACGCCGAAAGAAGAAGGAGGATTAGGTCTCAAATCGGCTCGTTTTCTTAACAGAGCTTACATGACCAAATTGGCTTTCAAGTTCCTTCAAGAGCCGGAGAAATTATGGGTTAAAGTTCTTTAATCCAAGTACTTCAAAGAAACCACTGTTGGTTTTATCCCAAAGAACAAATCAGTACAATCGCCGCTTTGGCGGGGAGTCACAGGCGAATGGAGTTCGATGATTCGCGGTGCTCGGTCTGCTATTCGGGATGGCAGAGGCACAGCCTTCTGGACGGCCAGATGGGTCGATTCTGGAGTCAGATTGATTGATTTGGTGAATGAGGATTCTCCACTTTTTAACATTGGAGACAAGTGGCCGATTTCACAACAGTGGATGGCACCTGGGATCTCGACAAGCTCTGCAGAGTTCTGCCAGCTCAGGCGGTTAATATGGTGATGGGGATGACCCCACCCCAAACTGATAGAGGCGATGATGAGTGGGTTTGGGGGGAGGAGGTTGACGGACAGTTCTCTATCAAATCCGCTTACCGGATTGTGTGCAGCTTGGGGTGCTCTAGACTTGCTGACCCCTGGCTCTCAATTTGGAAGTGGAAGGGTCCTAATCGAGCCAGGTTGTTCCTCTGGCTGGCTATCCACGAGAAGATCATGACTAATACTGGTAGGAAGAGGCGGAATTTAACAGACAATGATAGCTGCTCCTTCTGTCTAAATCAGCCTGAATCGGTGCTTCACGTACTTAGAGATTGCGAAGCAGCGAGGGAAGTCTGGAAACACTTCCATCAGTTTGATACTTCATCTGTCAATTGGAATCTGGGCCTTCAAGATTGGTTATGCTTTTTCTTAAAAACTGAAGGAGGGCTGCTATTTGGAGCTGTTTGCTGGTTAATTTGGAAAGCTAGGAACAATCGAGTGTTTGGAGGGGAGACGATCAGCCCGATTGGGGTGGCGCATCAAGCAAGTATTTGGGTCTGGGATTCAGCAGCAACTGAGGGCAGGAATAGCCTCATTTCTGGACAGCAGAGACCGAGGGAAATCACCGAGATTGCTTGGGATCCGGGCCCCCCGGGTTGGCTTAGCCTTAATACTGATGGTTCGTTTGACAGGAACCGTCAAGGGGCGACTGCTGGTGGCCTTCTCAGAGACGAGTATGGTAGATGTCTCCTAGCATTTACAATGAACCTCGGTTTATGCTCCATTACTAGAGCTGAACTAAGAGGTGCAGTGGAGGGCCTCAAACGTGCCTGGGAAGCAGGGTACAGAAGAATTATGCTACGACTTGACTCTAGAGCTGTTATCTCCCTCTTGACCGCTGATAGGGATACTTCTCATCAGCATGGTATGGAAGTTATCCAGTACCGGGAGCTCTGCAGAAGGGACTGGCAGATACAGATTAAACATACTTACAGGGAAGGCAATCACGCGGCAAACTTTCTTGCTAGCTTGGGATATGACTACCCTCTTGGGAGTCACACGATTTCGACTACTGATAGCAATCTTGGTTATTTTCTTCGTTATGACTGTATGGGGATTTCTGAACCCAGATCGATTTTAATAAATGACTAGGCGCCTAGCGCCTCTTTCCCAAAAAAAAAAAAAACGTAAGAACGCATAATGAAAGAATAATCCTTAAGACCCTTAAATCTATTCAAGTTTATTCTAGTTGTATTAAATCAATAATCTTATACTCTAAATTTATCCAAGTTTATTCAACTCCATTCTAATTTTTACAAGTATATGCAATTTTCTTAAAAATAGTAACATTTTATTATTGCGTGCTTACATTCATTCTCAAACTAGTCTATGAAAAAGACACGAATACTATAAAATTATTATCTCAATTAAGGTTTTCAATTTAATTTCATCCAAATGTAAATCAAGTTTCAACTTTTAATTCTTAATTTTTCGTATATTAAAAATAATGAGTATGTGTGTTTTATCATATTTAGATTTTATTAATTTAGTATATAATATTTTACAAACCGTCTCTCACACAATGAGCAACTCAAGCCAACTCATGACTCACCCAACCCACGACCTGATAAATCTGCAACACGAACCCGCAACCCAACTATATAACCTGACAAACTCGTGACCCAAAGAACCTGCAACCCAACTATATAACGTGCATTGTGGCCGCCTAACCCACTTGATTGACACCTCTCTAATTACAAGCCTATAATCTAGAAGGCCAATGTCGAGCCAAAATCGACTCTTGGACGGTGAAAATGCATTCTTACACATGTTTGTTGAGCATTAATCTAGCAAGTAACTTGGCTAGCCAAGATTGCTATGACTTGGAAGCAACAAGTTTGCAGAGTGTTAGCGCGTAAACTTGAACATAATAACTCTTTCATTTATTGGAAAAATAGCTCAAAGCATTGTTATCAATGATATTTGGCGCAAATATTGTAGAAAGATCTATATTAGTAAGGTTTTTTTATTTGCTGATATTGGATATTTGATCATGAAACCATTGTTTGACATGAATGTAGAAAGAATGTGGCCAACGATCATGAAGTTGTTGTCATCATAGAAATTGCCTAGTCGTTTTCTAGCCAGCTTCCTTGTACTCTGTTACATTTTTTCCTCTTTTTTAGGGTTCAATTATTTTTTAATGAAAGAGCTCAATTCCTCGATAAAAATGCATATATAATAATCTTCAAAGGCCAAAAACAAATTTGTAACCAAACCTTTTCGGCTTATGTTAAACGTATCCAAACTTATTTTGATCACATTTTTTAAACCACATCTTTATTTTTTTATGTCAAATCTAGCCAAAGTCCGTTAAATTTTTAACATCGTTAGTGACGATGCAAACAGAGCTGACATGGATTTCAATTGACTAGTCAACTAAATGACACGTCATATGCCACCTAATAAATTGAATTATAAAATAATAAAATAATTATTAAAAAATAAAAGAAAAACAAATAAATAATAAAAAAAATTCCCCTGCTCCGCCTGGTTCGTCTTCCTCCCAATCTCCGATAACCCAATCATCATCATCAACATTCACCAACCACCTTCTCCTCTCCAACCTCCGTAACTCCCTCCACGGCCACCTCCCCACCAGTCTCTGGTCCAAACGTAGCCTCACGTCCTCAACCTCGTCCGCAACCACCTCGGCGGCACCATCGGCTCCGGCTCGATTCGCCTCAAAACAGAACGCCGTCTCGTAGTTCGTCTCCAATCAGTGTGCTGTACGGTGGGTGGGTTTGCAGCGGAATCGCCAGATCTGGATTTGGATCGGGGACTCTTCCTCCAACCCCGACCCACATCACCACGGCCGCCCCCTCACACTCTTCACCGACCACCCGACTCCACGTCCCAACCACACACCCCCCACAACAACCGGTTCCTCCGAGCAACCAGATCCGCTCTCTAGATCAGGATCGGCTCCTTGCCGTACCTACCTGCTCTCCAACACCCACAATCGCACGGTCTCGACACCGCTCTTCACGACACATCAACAACCACGAAAGGAACCTTCTCGAGATCGAGTTCGCTCTGCCGTCTAACTTCTCAAGACACGACGCACTCGAGAGCCTTCAAACTCGAACCAGATTGTGGAGATCTCGAGATTCATCCATAACTCTCGACAGAAACCAATCAGAATCTCGAGGTGATGGGGGAAGGAACTGAGACCAAAGTCCGGAGGAATGGGGTGGAAGGGCGGCGAATAGAGTGAGGAGAATTGGGGGTTGGAATCGTGGTCGGCGAGTTTGGTGCCGGAAGGTTAATATGGGGCGGAGTGGGGAGAGTTGCGCGAAAGAATATTAAAAATTTAAATTTATTTTTAATTTTGTAATTATTAAATTTATTTTAATAAATACTTATGTGGGAAATAATAGTCACATCACACGACAAGTCAGATTTAGGGTTAGTATTTCCGTTAACTTGGATGGAAAAGTTAACAGAAAACTAAACATGACCATTTTTGGGATGATGAATAGTTTTGGCTATGTTTGACATAAGCCGAAAAGGTTTGACTACAAATTTGTTTTTGGCCATCTTCAAAATATATGTCATGTATTCTTTTAAGAATCACCTCATTCGAACATGTTATCATGACTTCGCCCCTACTCTTGACATTTGGTTTAATAATTAATTAGATATGAAAATCCTCCTATACCCCTCTTAAACGACACACATCTATCTCTAGTTATGCCCTTAAGTTATACACTTAAGAAGCTATTTGGGTTTTACTAATAAGATTGAATAATAATAATAAGTATATATCATGTGACATACTGACATCCTTAATTAACTTAGTGTCAGCAAGCTTGACTAACTCAGAAACCAATACACATAATTCGATTATGATTTACCCGATCGCAAAAGTGCACACATATATAAACAATTGCACCACTGCTTTTCATGGCTAAAAATCCCCACTTCAACTTCATGGTAAAATAAATAAATCATATTTTATTTATTTATTGATATCAGAGAGATTAGAGAATGAATGAATCAGCCACATAATCACTTTATGTTTTAAAATAATCAGCCGTACATACTGTCTTTAACGAATCCAGATCAAGAAACCATCACTCATTATGCATTATTTTAAAAAAGGATAAAAAAGCAATTTCCCCCACACCAAAACTGGTCTTTAATTTTGGGGCTAATAAGCTCATATAGTATCTTATGTTTGGGTAAGAACAAATCAGTACCTAATGTTAAAAAAATAACTAATGTGTATCTTTTGTATATATATGTGTAACACGTTTATCCGAAACCCAACGTCCATCTACTTTTTCCATCCAAAGTATGACGTGGCAGCTGAGTCATCAAGATTACTCAGCAAAAGAAATTAAAATATTCATATTAATTAAAAGTATGACGTTGCAGATGATTGGTACTAGGTTCAGGCGATGTTAGAAGGTGCTAATTTTTCGTTATGGCAGTGGTGGTGAATGATTGGGTCGAGATTCATGGAGGAGAAAGAGAAAGAAAGTAGAAGAGGAAAAAAAAAATTAAAAAAATATTTTAATATTTTTTGCTGAGTAAGCCAGATGACTTAGCTGTCACGTCACACTTTGGATGGAAAATGAGTTTCGCAGGGACGTGTTATAATGTTATAGAAAAAAATACACCAAAGTTATTTTTTAAACATTGGATATTGATTTGTTAATATCCAAATGTAAAGTATTGTCTGAACTAATATTGTCTGGATACTGATTAGTAGTAGTTGTTATTGTTGTATTCTTTCGAGGAAGTGTCACTAATGCTCTTAATAACAAACGAAAAGTATTCAACATTGCCCACAACTCATAAAGGCATTATTATTATCCTACTCATACTATCTATATTCATAGATCTATTTTGTGTGTATTAATTTTGTACCAAAGTGGGCTTATTGTCCATTTTGATCATAAATCTTTGGGGTTTATAACAATCTGGTCATAAACCTTTGATTTATAATCTAGTGGTCATTAACCTATAAGGTTTGTAACAATTTGGTCAATCCTTTAACTCCCCATTCAAATTTTCCGTTAAATGCTGATATCAGCAAGCCACCTTAGCACTTTTTCCATGTCAACCCTTGCCATGTCACCTAATTGAATCTAGACTTGACCCAACTAACCAATTTAACCCAATCGAACTTAATCTAAACCAATCAACCCAAAAATAACCCAACCCAAAAAACCCATCTGTTCATCTCCTCTACCAACCCTCCCCGGCCGTTCATCTCCTCCACTATCTCCCCTCCCCCGCCGCCGCAAACTTCGACTTTGAGACTGATCTCTCCTGCGTCAACTTTCCACTCTTCGATCCATTCGGCAAACCCAATTTCCTTATAATCCCCCATCTGGGTTTCATACCCATTCCGATTCTATGAGACTGTGATCTTGCCGAATGGATTATAAGGAAATTGTCACTGAGTTAAGAGTTTAACCTATTCTTTGATGACACATGTCCACTATCCCACTAAGATGGCTGCAGTGCAGATTTTGCTTAGCCTAGACTCCAGAACGTTTCCCATGCTGCAACTGTTGTTGAATTAGAGTGCCTGGAAAAGGGGGGAAATGGGATCCATTAGCAGCTCATCAACAAAGGATGAAATTTTCATATGTTCTTGTTTGGAAGAAGGTAATGGAAGGAAGGAAGAGAACATGCAGTTTCTCAGGCTGCTTCGTGGCTGTGAACATCACATTCTCCAAGTGCAGGATGAATGTAGCTAAGTTTTGTTCAGTGATAATTCTGGACAAGAGTGTTGAAGGTGGGATCTTTGTTTTATTTTTTCTGCATCTGGTAACTTGCTGATCAGTGAAAGAATAAGAGGGTTCTTGAGTAATTTGACTAAAGACATTGTTACAATCAAATCCCCCTTTTGAAATGGCTTCTTCAGCACTGAAGTTCAGTACTAAAGACATTGTCGGAATCAAATCCCCCATCTGGGTTTCAAACCCATTCCGATTCTATGAGCCTGTGATCTTGAAGGAAATTGGGTTTGCCGAATGGATCGAAGAGTGAGAACGCGGAGAAACTTAAAGGAGAGTGTTCCCAGTGCTATGTTCTGATGTTTGATTATCATTTTGATGCATGAGAGTTCATTGTTGGAGAAATCGAAGTTGTTGGTGGTGTGGAACAAGCCGAAGCCGAGAAGGTTGAGGATAAGCGAGGAGAGAGTGGTGGTGGAAGTGTCGCCGGAGATGCCGGTGCAGATGAAGAGTTGAGTTTTTTGGGTTGGGTTATCTTTGGGTTGATTTATTTAGATTAAGTTCGATTGGGTTAAATTGGTTAGTTGGGTCAAGTTTAGATTCAATTAGGTGATATGGCAAGGGTTGACATGGAAAAAGTGATGAGGTGGCTTGCTGATATCAACATTTAACGGAAAATTTGAATGGGGAGTTAACGGATTGACCAAATTGTTACAAATCCTACAGGTTAATGACCACTAGGTTACAAATCAAAGGTTTATGACCAGTTTGTTATAAACCCCAAAAGGTTTATGACCAAAATAGACAATAAGCCTACCAAAGTGTGATTGAAAAGCTAAAAGAGAGTGAGTAGAGTGGAGGGTGTTTCTTTATACAAAGATTCCAGATTTGTATGGAAATGGAGACCAAGTTTCCACTCTGCTTCTACTTTTGCAGTCTTTAGTTGGAAAGATGAACATTGCAACACTGCCATTGGGCAGTTTGTGTGTGTATATTGTCTTTTACACTTCCAATATTTAGTTTTAAATTTGTTCAATTAGGGATTGCATAGTTAGGTATATCATAACTTATGTTCCAACAAGACTCCGAAATCAAAAAAATATGTTATATTGAATGAGTCGAAGTAACATAGCTTTAGAAACAAAAATGTCATGAATAACTTGACTGGTGAACTTGAAGAAGAGACTACATAATGGTCTCGTACCAAGACATCATCAACGATATGAAAGCACATCGATATATGTTGTGATAGTGACTGCATAGTAGTGCAAGTATTGATAAACAAAAGTTCATTCCTTGTCTTTTAAAGAGGTCATCATGCAACTCCAAATGAAGGCTTGTACGAACCCTCGGATCCCGACGAAACACATTGGGGACTTTGGTGAAGACCTAATCCGATAATCACAACATCAAAATTGACACGTGACAATTGAGTTTAGAGGTGTCTAGAGAATATTGTACATGATCTGAGTTTACTTCAGTTGAGCCAATTGTTCCAGCCTCGTCTTGGCCCAATAGATGGAAGCCTTCTTGTCGAATGAGTGGACTCCAAGGTACATCGTATAAGAAGAACGGGGGTAGTAGTCAGTTCTAGGTGATGTATCGAAAGATATTAAGTAATATGCAAATATAATGTACGTACCGAGCGAGAGAATATTCCCTGCCAAAAGTTTGTCCTCGTTTGCAGTGGGTCTGCAAAAGTATTTATATCCTGGGCGAAACCGTTAGTGTCCTCACCCCATTGGTTAGGTGGACCAAGGCATTGGTCACCGTTGATGGAGCACCCTCCATCTAAATGCTAGCATGTGTCCTTTCGCCTAGAGTTCCTACTTCCTAGGCGTTGGGCGTCTAGGATTTGTACGTAGTGGGCCTGAACTTTGGGCCTTGATCACTCGTCTCCCAACTCCTTAGTCCTTGGGCTTCTGGCGGGCTGTTGGGCCTTAATCGCCTATGCCCGTCTGCGTAGTATATATTTGGGCTCCGAGCCCGACTGAGCTTTCTGTCGCATGGGCTGTCTACACAAGGATGCTTATCCTAGGCTACACTTCTCAGATGTGTTCTTCCTAGTGGGCCCATCAGGTTTCTTACTACTACTTGTAAGGGAGTTTTAATGGCATCTAAATCTCGACAATTTGTGCTCTTTCTTTCACTCTCTGTGTTCTTCTTTGGGTTTATTGTATTCAATTTGTTGTTAGAAAAATGAGAACAACTTGTGAATAACTTGCGATTATTGTATGTTAATTTATGTTGAGAATTATTTCATATATGAGATTATTTTCAGATATGTGATTTGGTTCAGATTTGTAGTATTGTTCAAGAAGTGTGCCACTATTAGGAATTAAGTTTCTTCTAGTCAAATGAAGGCAAGAGCAAACGAAAAGATTTCCCCCATGTATTTGTACCGTTGTAGTGCATCTGGAAAATCCCTACAACCGCTACAACCGGAAGATGCAGTTGTAGTAGTTATATATAACCCCTACACTACAACGGACTGTTTGATATGAATGATTTGTCAACAATTATGAATCATTGTTGTGATTATGAACCCTACTAGTGTTTCCCACAACATCTACGATTACCACAGTTTTTTTGTATCTAACTATGAAAATTTACATAGCATCTAATTTACATAAAACAAAATTAAATAGTGCGGCGAGAGAATTAAAAGTTAAGAGTGTTCCTTTTTCCATAAAGTAGTTTAATATAACGAATAAAGTTGGAAATGTATTAGCATGGAAGAAAGTGAATTCTTGGATCTGATGAAAGTGGTTTCCCAATAACACCTCCATTATTGAAATTAAAGCCACAACACTACACTATACCCCTAATTAATAATAACCCTAAATTAATAATAACAAACCAATATTTGAGTGCTGCATAACATAAAATAACATCAATTAAGAGTATTATTGGATCCTCCAATCATCATTTGCTAATTCTTGACTACACCGTTTATAATGGTCTTCTTTTAATGCTTTGTTCAAACATTTTTAGTCATTAGTTAATTAATTAGCATGTGTTTTACTTACATAATGATTGCAAACTATTTTAAGAGATTCCCTACTTGAGCAAGTGGACGTACTGTGAGGATTTTTTGGCAAACGATATATTTGCGCAGCTTAAATGAATACACTAACTACACTAATATGAGATCTTTTGGGAGGAAATTTAATAACAAATTCGTGCGAGTTTAGCCCAAAGCGAACTATATCATAGTGTGGTTTTGTTAGTGGCGGAGACGATCCTAACACTTCTTTTAACGCTTTTGTTCAAACATTTTTCGTCGTTAAGCATTGTTAATCAGCACGCATTGTTATTTTTTCTAGAGTACCATCACTTTAACATCACCTACATTATATGCTTACCTTCTTTAGTGTGTATATATGAACAAATTACGGGTCGTTTGGATAGGTGATTTGAGATGAGGGGATTTCAAATGTCTAGAGACTTAAAATAGCATGAGATTTGATGTCCCCTTGCTATTTGAAAAATAGAAGGTTTGGATGAGTGATTTGGAGAGATTGTTTGGTAGGGAATTCATAAAATAAAAAATTGAAAATTAAATTCATGTTTCAAATGACCAAAATGTCCTTCATTAATCATCTACCAAATTTTGATGGCTTATATATGTGGGTTAATTGTAAATAGTTGAATTAGTTGAGGGCAAACTAGTAAGAGTGTATCAAAACTCTTTTAAACTCCCCAAAATCCCTGCTTTATTGTGGTGATTTTAAAATCTCTCCCAAATCACTTTGGGCTTACCTAAGAGATTTGAATTCTCTCTCAATCTCCACATATATTTGCAGCCCAAACAAAAGATTTCAATGAAATCTCTAGGGCATGGATTTGGGCCCCAAATCACCCAAAATCCCCCCTCAAATCACCTATCCAAACGACCCGTTAGTTTTTATTCAACTCCACAAACATTAGTTAATTTCTTACAACAGTATGTGTTTGCACCATTTTTATATTATTTACTGTTAACTATCTAAATAAATTTATTCAATCTAAATATAAGCACAAAAGTTATCACATTCATGAGTGAAAAAACTAACCCACCAATATATAGATCCCGGAAATTTTCTAAGAAATAAAAAAAAAACCATTACATTTATTGGATGACCGGTCGCAAATCAACAATTTTACTCTATCTATCATGGTTTTTAGAATCGGACGAGGGATCGAGACGGCAAGGTCATGGGTTCAAAGGTTTAATGGGAAAATCAAGGTTGAACCGGGATCGAACCAAAATTTATTGGTGTCAGAGAGCTGACCGACTCACAATCGGACCGGTCAAACTAGTCAACTCGATCGGGCATTCAAAACCATGCTATCCATCCAACTCACATAGTCACATGTTCCCTACCTAGTACATGAAAGAAACTTGGTGTTGTAGTAATCAGTTTAATGGCAATTACTAATATGAGGATCCCTCTAAGTGTCCTTATATAAGGACACTAATCTACACCATTAATTTACTTAATAGAGATCTAATGGTTAATATGAAGTAGGTATTAGGGTACATTGTTTAATTCGTAACGACTTTTTTAATTCTCGATTTGGTTCCACTTTTAATTAGTTACCCTATTTTCACATTTTGCCCATACCTGGTTCCCCATCGTTAAATTAGGATCATCATCCAACGGTTGTAAGGAGTGTTCTCATATAAGGACTCTTAATGGGGTCCTCACAATAGTAGAATCTTGAAATCATTGTTGTACCAGGTTCGAATTATTTCTTGGTGCAAGTAAATAAAATAGGAAGAATAACACTTTGCTCCATTTACTTTGCCAACTTAATAAATAGCCCATTGTACTATAAATTGTTTTTTCGACCCCTTCTTACTTCAACCACTTTGTCTTTTGGTCCTTTCATTTCAAATTTTATCTTCTTAACGTTAAATCAGGACACACGCCGACGGAGAGAGATATCAGAGGTAGGAAACGAATAGTTGGTCTGGGAGGAAAATTGTGGGAGGTATCGCATAGATTAATATGGTGAAATATGAAAAGTTTAAAAACTGCATGTTTTATATGTCAATTTTATCCTATATAATTATATATATTTATATTCTCCATTAAAAATATTTAGTAAGTTAATATGTGGTTATTGGAGCTGACGTGGAGTGCTGGATTCATATTAATTATGCATTAAGAAGACGAAGGTTAGAACGGAAGAACCCAAAAACTAATGTGACTAAAGAATTATAGTACAAGGAGCTATCTATTAAGTTGGCAAAATATAAGGGAAAAAAGTATTATTTTTTGAACAAAATAAAAAGATAATGGTAATTTTACCTCTTCTACTTTAAAAAATAAACATACATAATGTACTATGAAATGCTTATTCCATTATCTTACTTTGATCAACTTAATAATTAGGCTCTTTTATTATAAATTCTATCCAGTTGTCGTTTAATTTCTACGAAGAAGCATTTCAATATTTCATGCTAATCTCAGCTATCCGGAATTGAATGATTTTTTTTATTGAAAATAGGTTTTTTACTATCATAATCATCTATGCTAAAAAAAATTAAAAATACACAAATTAATTTGATCTTAAATACGTTATACGTTGACATTAGATTACGAAATGTGCAGATGTTACATTTAGCCTCTTGCTAGGTTGCAGCAAAAACCAAATTTTGGGAGGCTAGAGGCTGAAAGAAGCCTCTCAAAAGGCTGAAATAAACCTCTTGAGTTGTACATAGCCTAAAAGACCAATAAGAGTCATCTTTGGTCTTCAAATTCCCACTGCTGCTAAAAGTGAAGTAAAGATAAACAAATGGAGGGTGTTTATGTAATTTAAAGATGGTTGTAAAATAAAGTGTGTAATGTAGCAGAGGAGACCAGTCAAAAAGAGGGAGCTGCCAAAAAGATTGAGAAAAGGTAAAAGAGGATGAGGGGAAGAATGTTTTTTTTTTTTTTTT
The DNA here is from genome assembly GCA_034768395.1 of Linum lewisii. NCBI lineage: Eukaryota > Viridiplantae > Streptophyta > Magnoliopsida > Malpighiales > Linaceae > Linum > Linum lewisii. The sequence goes on along the minus strand of CM068301.1, from coordinate 52,501,935 downwards.
TCTGGGTTTGATCATTCATTCATTCTTCAGATCAACAGATGAGATGTGTTGGAAATTGGTAATGATTATGCTTTCAATGATTGTATTTGTATCTTTCTTTTCATCACTCTTTTATAAAGAAAGAAGAACAAGTGGTATACCAAAAAGTATAAAAAGAAAAAAAACAGATTCAAATTATAAAGGAAAGGGTTTTCTTTTGAGTTACAGAAATTGGTAAGGAACAAAGTAATAATGAATCCTAATAATTAGTAAAGAAATAAGAATGCATCTCTTTGCTTTGGCTTTTGTTTCTTCTTCTTTTTTGGTGTAGAAGAAAGGTAGCACAAACTCTGAAAGAAAAAGGGTAGCACAAGCTAGGCTTTGGCTGATGCATCTTTTGAAAACAACAAAAGAAACTGAGAAGCAGATGACTGACTAATCTTTTTCAATAACTGCTTGCAGAAGCAGTTTCAGTATGGGATCAAATTGTTGAAGCTAAAAAAACATTCAACCATTCTAACACGCATAATTAGTCAAAAAACTGTACTAGCTAGCTGGGGAAGTTGGGATCATGGAGATGAAAACGGAACGATCAGTAAAAACTTAAGGTTAGCCAGAGACTTCGTATTGAGAGAGTACAAGGAAGAGGATATTAGGAATTTGGATGAAGATAGAAGTCGATCTTCCTCTGTAAGTAGTATATCTTGACACGATAACACACAAGGATTTGTGGCTTAAAAGAACGTGGGCTTAAGTGAACAGTTGGCCCAAAGTAGAAAGTGATACACTAAAATATTTCTCAGCCTAGAAATATTTTCTGCCGTCTTCAACCTACAACCTGTAGTTTGACTCAATATCAAATAGCAGTGCAGAGCATAGAGCAACAGAAAATAAAGAACACACACGCGATTTTTAACGTGGTTCAACGCTAGCTATTTGCTAGGTCTACATCCACGTCCCGAGACAAGCTCGAGAGAGTCACTCGAATTAAAACTGACAGTCACGACTCCAAACTAGAGCCTCAGTTACACCGCCTGAGCAATACAACAGTACTCAGGTCTTGCAATACTCAATACTCCTCACAGATTGCACTATGAGTGACAAAACTACTTTAAGCTAATCTTCACACCACATGTATTAGCTATCTGAAAGTCTACTTGTCTTTGAAGCACTGAGCTTGTTATAAAGGGACGATTAGAGCCTTCAAACACCCTTTACAGTTACAGAGTGATTTTCTTCTTTTATTCATCATTTCCAACTCTGTTCAGCTTCACTGAAGGGATCTGCAAAACACTTACTTTACTTGGAAATAAACATTAGCATTTTAGTCAGTCAAACTGTCTTAATTACACTTTCATCTTTCTAAATTCACTAAGTCACAGTTTGATAAAAAAAAAAAAAGTAGTGCATTATCAATGTTTCAGAATTCAACAATCTCACCCTAAACTTGATATTGTGGAAGAACCTTGGGGCCGTACAAGAAACGACTAGAACTCTGGCGCACACCTAACCGAGCCATGCAGAGGTTTGTAAAGCCTAAGCATGTGGTCAGATTCAAGTACAGCCCGCCGCCCCGAGCACAGCAAGCTCGGATAAGCATTCGGCCCCAACCGGCCCTAACCTGGGCGCCAATGACCGAAGCGACACCAAGGCCGGACTCGGCTCAAAGCTCGGGAGCAATCCCTAAGCGACCAGGAGGTACTATACAACCTTGGGACCCTCTGGATGCCTTCCTGGAAGAACGCGAGATGAAGAGAATTGAGGGTCGGGCTAGGGTAAACCCAGCCGGCCCTACCCCGGGCGCCACGAAGGGCCTAGCACCAAGACTAGGCCTTCAGGTGCTTAAGGAGCGGGTGTCCGCCCTGGGAGAACCTCTAAGAGACTTCCTAAAGGATCGGGCCACGAGAGAGAAGAAAGGCCCTATGGGAAATGGAGATCCCCCGAAGGACGGACAAGGACGGGCGACGACATCAGTGACAGATGCCCCCGATCGGTACTTAGCACCGAGCACTAGGGATACTCAAGGCTTTGGAGTTTTCTGCCCAGCCTTGGACTCTACCTGGCTCCAGAAGCAGCCCCCAACATCCGGCACTGAAGGAAATGCTAAGGAACGCCCAGAAATGACGAGTGTCGAGGGTGAGCACCAAGGGGACCGATCGAGCCCCGAGACCCGAGCAGGATCAGCATCAGGCCCTACAGTGTCTGACATTTGGATCCCCGTGCATCCCCTAGTCTTAGCCCCCAACGTCGCCGTCATTTCCAAGCCCGACACTAAAGGCGACGCCGACTTTCCTAATCCGGATCGACCTAATTAGGGGTTCCCGACTGGGAAATCCGCCGGATTAGGGTTTTAGACGCGTTTCGTGTTTTATTCCCTTTTAAGTGTTGGACTCGAAATTCCTTTTTAGTTTTCGGTTGTTTAGGGATATTTTAATCCTTTTTGTAGTCTAAATAGGATTCTAGTTTATTTCTTTATTATTTAAGAGTTATTTTCCTAGTAGGAATCGTTGAGCCTTTTCACGATTTCCTTAGTATAAATAAGAGGCTTCGGCCTCTCTTTGTAATCAACCTTTTTCGAATTCAAATACAAAATCAGAACTTTTGTTCTCAATTCCCTTTAAGTCTTTGCTCGTCGTGCATTGCTTAAGGAACAGTGTTATCAACAGAAGCATTCATCTTATGTAGTGGATCCCTCGACCGGACACTTAGGGTTCCCGGCTATATACAGCCGACGGGTCCAAGTACGAATCCCCCCAGGTTACATAGGTGATTCTAGAGCCGATTTCAAGACTAGAGGTGGCTAGGGTCTCGGAGCAGCCAAGCCAAGGTTCATCACCCAAGGAGGTGATCGGGTCAAGGACAGCCGACTCTCGAGGTTCACATCAAAGATCCCCCTAAGTTTACTATCAGTGAATGAATAAGAATTTTTATAGGCTGTTAATCTAAGCACTACAAGAAAACAAGGCATTTGTCACGGTTTTGGGGTACCCTTAGTCACGGTTTTAACCGTGACAAAGGGCCTTTTGTCACGGTTTAAGGAACCGTGACAAAATCGACCAAATTTTGTCACGATTTACCCTGAAACCGTGACAAACGTTTGTCACGGTTTCCAAAACCGTGACTAAAAAACTGTGACTAATCCCATGTTTTCTTGTAGTGACTATACCTGATGAGTATGGAATCTGAAGCAGCTGGATACCATAGTCCAAGATTTTGTGTACCTTTTAGATAACGGAAAATATGTTTGACAGCAGAAAGATGTGATTCCTTTGGACAAGATTGGAAATGGGCACAAGGACAGACACTAAACAAAATATCAGGCCTACTCGAAGGAAGATAATGTAAGGATCCAATCATTCCTCGAAACTTTGTGTTATCAACATCAATTCCTAAGGAATCAGAGTGAAGTTTAGTAGTTGTGGCCATAGGATTTGAGGCTGGTTTCATGTTATTGAAGCCATATTTAGTGAGAAGCGATCCTATATACTTAGATTGATGAATAAAGATGCCTTTAGAACACTGCTGAACCCGAAGACCAAGAAAGAACTGCATTTCACCCATCATGCTCATTTCGAAAGTTTTTGTCATGGCAGAACAGAAATCATAGTACATATATTTGCTTGTGGATCCAAAAATTATATCATCGACATAAATTTGAACTAAGAGGAAATCCTTGTTCAAGAGTTTGATGAAAAGATTTGTGTCAACCTGGCCTCTAATGAATCCTTCAGACAGAAGAAAAAGAGAAAGTCTGCCATACCAAGCTCCATGTGCTTGTTTAAGACCGTAAAGGGCCTTTTTAAGACGATAGACATGAGAAGGATTTGAGGTGTCTTCAAAACCAGGTGGTTGGGCAACAAAGACTTATTCTTTAAGAAAGCCATTGAGAAAAGAACTTTTCACGTCCATTTGGAAAAGTTTGAAATGAGAGTGACTTGCAAAGGCGCACAAGAGACGAATTGCTTCCATTCGTGCAACAGGTGCAAATGTCTCATCATAATCTATCCCTTCCTCTTGATTATAACCTTGTGCAACAAGGTGTGCTTTGTTTCGGATGACTTCTCCTTTGTCATTCATCTTGTTACGAAAGACCCATTTCGTTCGTATAATTGTCTTGTTTTGCGGACAAGGAACTAGATCCCAAACTTGTGAACATTGGAATTGATGCAACTCCTCTTGCATTGCAGAAATCCAATGCTCCCCCTTTAGAGCTTCTTTAATATATTCTTAGGTTCGATTAAAGAGATCAAGGCTTGCTCATCTGGAAAGAGCGAGCGTTTGGACCGGGTGATTAACCTTTCCGAAGGATTTCCAATGACTTGTGAGGCTGGATGTCGTTTCTGAATATGAGGAGGAGCTTGAGGTTCATTTAGAACGTTGGGAAGGGTATTTTAAAGCTTGAGGATCAGGAGAAGCTAGAGGAGAAGATTCAGATTCTAAGAGTTGAGAAGAAGATGGAGCCTGTTCACTGACAGAAGAAGATGTAGAACCAGAAGAAGGAGAGGAGGAAACATCAAGAGAAGGTGAAGAAGATATAAAATCTGAATCCTCATCTGCTTGGACGAGGAGCAGGTCTTGTAAAGAAATGTAACATGAACATATTATTCTAATTTTAGTGAGATTTTGTTATATACTCGATAGGCTTTACTGTGACCGGAGTAACCTAGGAGGATAGCCTCTGAAGAACGAGAATCAAAATTTCCTAGATTATCTTTTGTGTTAAGCACAAAACAACGACAGCCAAAGGGATGAAAATAGTTGAGATTAGGAGTGTGTTTCTTGAGTAACTCATAAGGAGTTTTGAAAAGAGTTTTATGAATTAGAGTACGGTTAAGAACATAACAAGCAGTGGCAACAGTTTCAGCTCAAAACTGCTTAGGAGTGTTGTGATTTAAAAGCATAGTTCTAGCTAGATCAAGTAAGGAACGATTTTTCCGTTCTACAACTCCGTTTTGTTGTGGAGTTCGAGGAGCAGAAAATGTGTGATTAATTCCCTTTTCTTGACAAAAAGAGGAGAAAATCTCTGAAGTAAATTTCCCACCGTGGTCACTTTGGATTGAAGAGACAACGAAAGGAAAGATTCAACTGAAAGAACAAAGTTTTTTAAACAGATGAAGACTTTCAGTTTTCTTTGCTAGAAAGAAGACCCAAGTAAATCTTGAGTAGTCATCAACCAGAACAAAGGCATAGTTTTTACCTCCTAGACTAGAAATATTAGTTGGACCAAACAAATCAATATGAACTAGTTGAAGAGGCTTGAAAGTAGAGACAAAAGAAGAAGATTTGAAGGAAGTTTTTGTTTATTAGCCTTTCACACAAGAGGTACACTGGAATTCCTTTGACGACGAAAGGGGTGGAAGTCCTCTAACCAAATTAGAGGAGCTAAGTTTAGCAATCTTAGAACTACTAATATGACCTAACCTTCTATGCCAAAGATCCTGCAAAGAATGATTCATAGCAGAGAAACACTTTTCAACAAAGGAATCAAAATCTTTTAAGTTGATTATATAAATATTATTTTGTCTTTTGCCACTAAAGAGAAGTTTATTATCTGATGCTCTAATAAATTTACAGCAGGTAAGTTGAAAAATAACTTTGTTAAAATTGCCACATAACTAACTAATAGACAACAAATTATATTTTAAATTCTGGACGAATAAGACATTATTAAAGACAGGGTTAGGCAGCAAACCTACGGATTCGTGACCAAGAATCCGACCCTTTTTATTATCTGCAAACGTCACTTTTCCTCCTGGTTTAGCTCTAAAGACGAAAAAGCCTTTCATTACCAGTCATGTGATGTGAACACCCGCTGTCAAAGTACCATTCATGATTTAATGGTTGACAAATCTGCACAGTCACATTTGGTTAGATCTTTAGGTACCAAAATATTTTTGGGTATCCTTTGCTTTGCCAAATAATTAAATGTGCATGTAGATGACGAATGCTCATATGACTAACAGAAACAACAAATGTTTTTGTCCTTGTATCTATATGTTTTTGGTCTATACTGAGTAGAATTTCTAGTAATATGATGCTGACCAACAAACTTATTTCTAACAGCAGAAGGATACGAAAAATTTATAGCAGAATAATCTCTTTTAGGTAAGTTAGCATAATACAACCTTTCCTCAATAATGTAGACTTGTCTTCTGAGATTTTCAGTCTTGACTAGTTGTTCTTTATTTTGACTCTCATATTCCAAGCACATATATTGATTTGCAGTTTTTAGTTTATCTTCTAAGTTACAGATTTCATTTCTAGCTTCCAGATTTTTCTTTTTAACTTGCTTATATTTCAATTTAATATCATGCATATAGTCAAACAAGTCAACATATATAAGCAGAGATAATATCATCCTTAGTCATATCTGGCAGAAAAGAATCGTTTACCTCATTTTCGGATGTGTTGTCACAAGTCAGATCTTCTTGATTCACATGGGCCATATAAGTTTGTTCTTCATCATCCGATTCAATGTCACTCCAGGTGACTTTCATGACTTTATCTCGTTGTTGAACCCTGTTTGGACACTCGGAACGAAAGTGTCCAGGTCGACCACATCTAAAACAAGTGATGACATCTTTCTTATCATTTTTAGCATCCTCCTTTATTCATTTTGAACTATATTTCTTTGAGCTTCAACCATTCTTAAATTTTTCTTTATTTTTATTTTGTTTATGTTTAAGAAATTACCTAAACTTTATAGTCATAAGAGCAATTTCTATTTCAGACTTAGAACTAGTGTCTTCCTCACTTATCCCATCCTTATGATTTGCTTTAAGAGCAATAACTTTTTTGACCTTGTTTCATCATTAAGATCATTTTACCTTAACACAAATTCATGGGGTATTCACTTAAAGAGTCTTGTAAGTTTCAGAGTATAACGCGCTTATCACCTATGTATAAAATCCGTCAAAATGGTCTCGACCTCAAATTTTGTCCAACTTTCATCCAAATTTTTCGTCCAATACTGACGTAAAAGATGACTCAACCAACCCTAAATAATAATAAAATAATAGAAAAAAAATAATCAAAACTAACCAATAAAAAAATAAAATATTCTCTCAACCTCCTCTCTCCCCCTCTCTCTCTCCTGTCTCCAAGAGTAAAGAAAAAACAGAGACCTAACTCTTCTGCAAACAGAGACCTAACCAAGAAGTCCCAAACGAAGAGTCAAGAAATCGCAGATGAAGCCAGCGAGATCGACTTCTCTTGTCAGCCGGCCAGCAAGGAGAATCGACAGAGGTTCTCCGCGGGCGAGTTTCAAAGCGAGAGCTAGACACTAGAGGGATTCTAGTTGGTAAAATAATTTGTTACCAGCGATGAGTCCGAGGCGGGATAGGTCAGACAGCGAGCGAAATGCACGAGCTAGAGGTAGGACCTGTATTTCTCCGACTCGAAGCGACAATGGCGCCCAAAGTCTGGTACGAAGGAGACCGTTGAGCGTTGAAACGCAGAGGAGCAGTGACGAGTTTCTCCATTTAAATCTCCTAAAATCGGAACAAGAAGATCTGGAGCAGATAAGAACAACAATCAATCACCGAGGAAAAGATGATGACCGGTCGACATTCATCGGAAGGATGATAGCAAGGTTTACAGTACTGCCGCTGCCAAAGATGAATCGTCCACCATTTAAGAGAGTATTTTTAGCGCCAATTCCCAATCCAAAGCTGAGGTAACCTATGAGAACTGTGAATCTGTAATTGATTTCCGCCTTATCCAGAGCACCATTGTAATATGTATTTTCAAATGAAGAGAAAATGGGAGATGTTGAGAAGGAAGGAACCACTAAACCAGAGGGAAGAAAAGGGTAAACTGAAGAGATGAGGTTTGTTCTTCGTTCTTGGCTCAAATATGTGAGGTTTTAGAAAAACTAGGCAAGCCGGAGGTTGGTGCAGGAAGGAGAGAGAGAGAGGTTGGTGGAGGAAGGAGAGAGAGAGGAGATAGAGGAGTGGAGGAAGAGGGAGAAGATTTTTTTAATGAATATATTTTATTTCTCTAATATTTTATTATTATTTAGGATGACTGGGCCGGTTGAGTCATCTTCCACATCAGCATTGGATGGAAGTTGGACGAAATTTTTAGATGAGACCATTTTGACGAGTTTTATACATAGGTGACCGACGCGTTATATGTTCAAACATACGAGACTCTTTAAGTCAATACCCCCAAATTCATGAGCAATCAGAGATCCTATTAGTTCCTCTAAATTTAGAGTATCTAGATCTTTAGACTCTTCTATGGCTGTTTTCTCAGGCATCCATTCCTTAGTTAATGATATGAGAATTTTCATAACAAGTTCAGACCTACTAATAACTTTGCCTAAAGATTTCAGATTACTAACGATCAAACTAAGTCTATCATACATTTTTTTTAGATTCATCAGGTTGCATTATGAACATTTCAAACTCATGAACAAGAAGATTAATTTTAGTTTCCTTAACCCTAGATGTTCTTTCATGAGTGGTTCTCTAGCATTTTCCAAATTTCATTAGCTGTATCACATCCATTAATTCTATTGTACTCATCTCTGCATAAGGCACAATAGAAAACATTCATAGCTTTAGCATTATTTTGAGCTTTAGTTTTCTTATCATTATCCCAAGTATCATAATAGTTTTCTTATCATTATCCAAAGTATCATAATCTCCAGTAAGATCAACAACTCCTTTATCAACGATTTTCCAGATGTTAAAATCCATACCTTGAAAGAAGACCCTCATTTTGTTTTTCCAAGCTTGGTAGTTTGTTCCATCGAACCAAGGAGGTCGACTTTGTGACATTCCTTCAAATCCTACGAGCTTCCCTTGTTCAACATTCATCTCTTAGGATCTTTCCTTCCGATGATTGTTACTCCAGTCAGAATCCAACTCTGATACCAATTGAAAACGGAGTGATCAGTAAGAACTTAGTGTTAGCCAGAGAGTTCGTATTGAGAGATTACAGGGAAGATGATATTAGGGATCTGGATGAAGATATATAGAAGTCGATCTTCCTCTGTTGGAAAGGAGTAGTATATCTTGACACGATAACACACAAGAACTGTGGCTTAAAAGAACGTGGGCTTAAGTGAACGGTTGGCCCAAACTAGAAAGTGATATGTGACTATATTTAGTGCATTTTAAGTCCTCGATTAGCCTAGGGATCTCCCATGTTTGATCTCATTTTGCTATGATTTATATGCTTTTATGGATGTTTTATGCAAAGTGCCCTTTTGTTGCCCGGTTGCTACTTTGAGGCCGATTCTATGTCTACTGGAGTTGTTTTCCTTGCATTTTCAGGTTTTGGCATTGTTGTACTGGTGACAAGGAGCACGTAGGATCAAACGGGAGGTCAATCGGAGCTAGGACGGAGGAGATATGGCCGTTGAAAAATCGAGAAAAGTGCACGGTGTCATACATAAGTTTTCGGCGAGAACCTTATAGTTCTCGCCGAAAACTCTCGGCAATTGCAAACAAAAGAATTACAGGAGACGGGCGTCCGATTTATGAAGAAGTTTTTGGCGAAAACTATCTGAGTTTTTGCCAAAAACCTATGAGGAAATGATCAGCCGGTCGGTGTTTTCAAAGAGATTTTCGGCGAAAATCTTACATAGTTTTCGCCAAAAATTTAAGGTATTTCCGGTGCAGTATATAAAGGAGAAGGAGGCGAAAATTTAGAAGGAGAATTATTACAACACAGCCGCCCGTCACTCTTTTCTCTCTCAATTTTACAATCACCGATCACCCTCTCTCTCAACCAAACACCATCCTTCCTCCCTTGTTGATCAACTTGAAGATCAAGGATCTAAGTGAAGTCCTCCATAGCTTGGATTGGAGCTTGAAGAGCCAAGTAGGAAGATCCTCCATGGAAGCAAGGATGGTCTCCTCTACTCAATTTCAGGTTTCTTCCATGGTAATGCTAGGCTAAGCTTAGGTTTAGTTTAGTGGGAGATGGATCAAGCTAGGATAGGTGATTGATTGTATGGATTGAGTTTCTCTTAGCCATTTGTGTAAGATGATGATTCTAGACCTTGTGCTTTGTAGCCATTAGAGCTTGATTTGTTCTTTTGGTATTGTTTATGTCTTTCAATACATGAGAATGATTGATTGATGTTGATCTAAGGTTGTAGGATTGTAATTGGATGATTTGAGAGATTGGATTATACAATTGCAACCATTTTGAGCTTGTTTTTCCTTGTTGTCATTTTATCAAACACTTGGTGTGCATTTAGTTTTCTTTCATTTGAAGGTTGAAAGACCCTTTTGATTGCTAGACTAGTGCTATATGATTGACATGAGAGTGTCTTACATCATTTACCTTGTGTTAGATGAATGTTAACATATAATTCAAGTTTCAAGCATTTCATTGGACTAGTTAAAGCAATTCATTTCCTTTGTTCACATAGCGAAAGCATGGTTCATTTGGTCTAGGAGTAGAGAGTCAATTGTGCGAGAGTTTGTTGATTCTACTTGAGTGAATTTGATGTGACTATATGTAGTGCATTTTAAGCCTTTGATTAGCCTAAGGATCTCCCATGTTTGATCTCATTTTGCTATGATTAATATGCTTTTATGGAAGTTTTATGCAAAGTGCTCTTTTGTTGCCCGGTTGCCACTTTGAGGCCAATTCCCTGTCTATTGGAGTTGTTTTCTTTGCATTTTCAGGATTTGGCGTTGAATTACCGGTGACAAGGAGCATGTAGGATCAAACGGGAGGTCAATTGGAGTCCGGACGAGGGAGTTTTGGCTGTTGCAAGTTCGGGATTTATGCAGAGTGCAAGGGTGCACGCCGTGGATGGGTAGATTAGTTGTGCTATGATAGAGGGATGATTGTATAGAACTTGCCATGATTGATCTTGGTTGTATGAGGATGATTCCTAGACTTGTTCTTAATGCCATTTTATGCCATGTTTGCTTGATTTGGTCCATTCAATGTCATTTGATGCATGAGAGTGCTTGGATTGCATAGATTGTAGGTCTAGGGATTGAAGTGAGCGTGTTCTAAGAGATTAGATCATCTTGTTTCAACCATTTTCACTTGATTTCTCTCTTGGGCATTTTATCAAACACTTGGTGTGCATGTGGATTTTCATTCAATTGAGTTTGAAAAGGCTTTTTGGTGAATCTCTTAGTGTTAGGGCATTGATATGAGAGTGTTGTGCCTAGCCTTGTGGTCATAGAGTCTTAAGAGAGGGTCTTGTGTCTTGGCATTTCATCAAACACTTAGAATGCATCCTTTTTCACTTAGCTTGAGAGCAAGAGCCTAAGTTGAGTGGTATTAGGATAGGGATTTGGTGCTACGAGAGTGCATTGAGTCTATAAAAGTGAAATGCATGGTCATCCGAATGCAAACTCGATCTTGATTGGCTTGTTTGTTCAATTAGTCTTCTTGAGCATGATGAAACTTCCCACCAAGAGAACCCCCTTTGTCTTTGATTTGAACCACCTTTCTCTCTTGTTTAATCTTTGTTAGTATTGTTAATCTTTGCTTTTGTTTCTGAATTTCTTATCAAACCAAACCAATTTCAAATGTCTAGACCGTCTATGAGAAGTGTGAGTATTGGTTTATGAGAGGACCCCGTGGAATACGACCTTGGTAAAATATTTTTATCAAGTTTTTGGCGCCGTTGCCGGGGACTCTCTCATTCCTTTGAAAGCACTTAGTAGTGGACCGATCTATTCACTTTCTTCCGCTTTACTTTTTGCTTCCTTGTTGCTCTTTGTTTACTTTATTATCCCGCATCGTTGTATTACTCGGGTGTGTTTGTTGTGCTTGTTTGCAGGAGATTTGGGTTAGTGCATGAGGCGTTCAGCTCGTCTTCAAGCACGAATCCAAGGACTAGAACAAGTGCTCGAGTCACCTACCACTTCCCCACCTCCTACAGTTGAAGAAGAAGAAGTTGATCGCATCTCACACCACACTATGTCTCATCACGAGGACGAAGATAACCATTCGGAACATTCACATCGCACCAATGAAGATGATCAATCGCAAAGGGGTGCGAGGCGCACACTAGCTGATTATGCTCGCCCAACCCTTGAAGGGGCAGCCTCGAGCATCTTGCGAAGACCGGTAAATGCAAGAAACTTCGAGTTGAAGCCTAATATGATTCAGATGGTACAGAACGGAGTGGTGTTCAATGGTATAGATGGAGAGTGCCCGTCTAGACACTTGAAGGACTTCCTAGAGATATGTGATACGGTGAAGAACGATCAAGTTCACCCGGATTGTGTGCGACTCCGACTCTTCCCCTTCTCCCTCAAAGGAAGAGCCAAGTCTTGGTTGGAGAACCAACCTAGTAGAACATTCACTACATGGGAGGGACTAGCCGAAGCCTTCCTCGAGGAGTTCTTTCCCCCTTATATGACGGATGCAATCCGAGATCGTATCAACCACTTTACACAACACAAGGGAGAGCTCTTCCATGAGACTTGGAATAGGTTCCAAGCCCTTCTTCGGTCTTGTCCTCATCACAACTTTGCCGAATGGAGTTTGGCGGATATCTTTGCTAGGTCCCTTGATTTTGAGAATACAAGGATGATCAACCAAGCCGCCGGAGGTGATCTAAGGATGCTCACTCCCGAAGATGCTCTAGAACTCTTTGCGGAGATGGCCAACAAGACAAGGAGTTGGTCTCGACAACAACCACCAAGGTCCAAGTATGGGAGCGACACTCACTACGACTCTAGAGCTATAAGTGTTGATGCAACAAAGGATTCGTCTAGCTATGGGAAGAAGCCTAAGTTACCGGAGCACCGAGATGAAGATGACCCTATGTTTGCGCTCCTCTTGTCGAAGATTGATGCTATGGCATCTCAGGTAAAGTAACCTGAGTATGCCTAAGCATCCCTCTAAGGTTCCATCATCTCATGTGGGTAATCACCTAGTGGCTTCAATATATTGCTGTGAATGTTGTGGGGGTCAGGGCCACGATGTCAGTGCTTGCCCTTCCGCCACTCCTGAGCTTGGCCAAGGCGACCACAATGAGGAGGTAAGTGATAAAGAATTTATCAAGGTCGTATTCCTCAGGGTTCCCTCATAGGCTAATACTCACAACATTCGTAAACGGTCCATACATTTAAATTGAAGTTTGGTTTTGAAAGGAGACAAGTTAAAAACATAAGCAAACAAGGTAAAATTGACAAGTGAAAATTGAGGATCAAACAAGAGAAAGGAGTTTAGTCTAGCAAGGGATTTCTTCAAGCTCAAGGTTCATGAAAGCTGGATTGATTCTCAAGCAACGATGTGTAATTAATGACCATGCATCTCACTCAAGTAGAATCAACGAACTCTCGCACAATTGACTCTCTATTCCTAGACCAAATGCACCATGCTCTCGCTATGTGAACAAAGGGAATGGAATGCTTTAAACTAGCTCAATGAAATGCTTGGAACTTGAATTCTATGCTAACAATCATCTAGCACAAGGTAATGATGCAAGGCACTCTCATGTCAATCATAAAACACTAGTCTAGCAATCACAAGGGTCTTTCAACCTTCAAATGAAAGAAAACTAAATGCACACCAAGTGTTTGATAAAATGACAACAAGGAAAACAAGCTCAAAATGGTTGTAACTTGATAATCCAATCTCTCAAATCATCCAATTACAATCCTATAACCTTAGATCAACATCAATCAATCATTCTCATGAATTGAAAGACATAGCAATACCAAAAGAACAAGTCAAGCTCTAATGGCTGCAAAGCACAAGGTCTAGGATCATCATCTTACACAAATGGCTATAAGAACATCAATCCAAACAATCAAACACCTATCCTAGCTTGATCCATCCCTCACTAAACTAAACCTAAGTTTAGCCTAGCTTAACCATGGAGGAAACCTGAAATTGAAGAGAGGAGATCATCCTTGCTTCCATGGAGGATCTTCTGACTTTGCTCTTCAAGCTCCAATCCAAGGGTGGAAGGCTTCACTTAGATCTTCAAATTGATCAACAATTGAGGAAGGTTGGTGTGTGGTTGAGGGAGAGGATGATGATGGAATTGGCAATTGAGAGAGAAGAGGTGTCGGCGATGGTGTTGAAAAATAGAATAATGAATTGATACCTCTATTTTCGCCGCCTTCTCCCCTTATATAGCCGCTGGAAAATGCCCAATATTTTCGGCGAAAATTATGCAATAATTTCGCCGAAAATGCCTTTGAAGAACCGGCTGGAAATTTCTTCATATATTTTCGGCGAAAACATTTAAGGGTTTTCGCCGAAAATCCTTCATAGATCAAAAGTCCGCTCTCTGCCTAGAGTTTTCGGACCGAGGACTTGCAAACTTCGCCGAAAGCTTCTTCTTCGGCGAAAACTATATGATAGTTTCGCCGAAACTGTCTTCAGCTGAAAATCGTATTTTCTTCGATTTTGCCACATCCATATCTCCTCCGTCCTAGCTCCGATTGACCTCCCGTTTGATCCTACGTGCTCCTTGTCACCAGTAATACAATGCCAGAACCTGAAAATACAAAGAAAACACCTCCAATAGACATGGAATTGGCCTCAAAGTGGCAACCGGGCAACAGAATAACACTTAGCACAAAACTTCGATAAAAACATATTAAGCATGGCATTTAAGGATCAAAGACGGGCGTTTCATAGGTCAATGATAAGCTAAAAATGCACCAAATAAAGTCACATCAAATTCCCCTACGACTAAGCTTTGCTTGTCCTCAAGCAAATGAATTAGAAAACATCCAAGTTCACAAATGACAAGATCGGTCCATTGAGATTCAAGCAATAACAATTCGGCTTAAACTGTTCCACAAACAAACTTAACCTACACATGCAAGAACGTCAACCAAATAAGTCTAGACCTCACTATTTTCTGCACACTTCAAGCAGTGGTTGATTGGGACACAGCAAAACCGACCACGACAACACCAATTCTAATCAAAAGGACTATTTTTTTGAAAGTGATGAGTGATCATGATGTGGCTATCGACTCGACTTCATCCGCTTCTAGATCCGCACTTTACAAACTCTGGCTAGGATCAAGGGCTACATTTGAGAACTCTTTTTCTTTCTTTTCTTTTCTTTTCATTTCCATTTTTTTTTCTTCTTTTTTTTTTCTTTTTTTTTCTTACTGCATACTAGTGCTCGATTCAACACTTCACTTAGGTGTTGAACCTGCCTAGCTCACAGCCTTTGCCCTTTTGCTAGTGCTCAACCCGACACTTCACTTAGGTGCCGAGCTTGCCTAGCTTTTCTTTTGAGCATTTTCTCTTTTTTTTTTCTTTTCTTCACAATTTAGCCACTTGATCCTTAGCCCCTTACAACTTCCACACAAGATTTCGAATTGGATTCCGTCTAATCTCAAGCCACAATCACGAAGGATCAAAAAGGGTAAAGAAAGACATGGAAAATGGGTGAAAATTTTGATTGCCTTCATCATCTTAGACCGGTGTTATCGAGCGGTACAAAAACACGTATCAAACCAATCAACCTACATACAAGAGTGATAAAATCTCTGTTCTGGCCTAGACTCAATTTGATATTAGCGCTAACATGCTGGTTATAGGTTCTAAGTAGAACAGTCCAAACGTCATTGTGAAAACTTGAAGCCAATCAAACACCAAAAGTCAAGAACCGAATGATTCTACAGTAGAGGGAATCGACATTCAATTAAGATCAAGCAATTCAACCAACAACACATTAGACTTCTACCAACAAATAATCACACCAAACCTCAAACTCCCCTACGACTAACACGAGCATTGTCCTCAATGATCGAGAGAGAGAGAGTAGGGTGGAACGAAGTTACCGCATTGGTAGAGAAAAGCTTAGGAAGCCAAAGTAGTGGAAGAGTCCCATAGCGCTCATTGTCAAGTGATCCGCCTAAGTGCTTGCCAACATCTTATTCAACGAACTAAAACAACACAAAAACATAAAAGCGAAAAAGTAAGGATAACATGGGGTGCCTCCCATGAAGCGCTTCTTTAACGTCTCTAGCTAGACGAAAGCACAAGGAATAAGCTAAGTAAAACCATCCCAACTCATTACCTCCTTGAAGTCATATCATTACCTTCGCATGGCACACGGAACTTAAATTGAACCTTACCAACTTCGGGAGGAATGAGCATGGGTTTCCCGGATGGTGAAGTGGAAGCAATGGAGAAGGGACCAAACCACTTGGAGTTGAGCCTTTCATCGGGTGGCTTCTTAGTCTTGCTAGTCTCACCCATTGGTGCAGCTTCCTTGCCCTTCTCAGGTGACTTCTTTACACCTTTCTTCTTAGCCTTAGGTGGTGTCTTTGGGAGTATGAAAGGTGGAGTCTCCTTTACTTCATCCGTCTTTTCCTGCACATCACTAATAGCAAACAACTCCGCAAGACTATGACGAACAAGGTTAGTGCTATTAGTAGCCGAAGTAATCTCATGCAGATTCTTAGGATCATGGTGACTAGCATAAGACTAAGTAAATTCCATGCCATTTGAGCGGTAAAAAATCATGCATTCATTGTCGACCCTAAGGGTAAGTCTACCACCATAGACATCAATCAAAGCACGAGAGGTTGCTAAGAAAGGTCGTCCTAAAATCAAAGGCACATCGGTACTACCCAAAGCATCTAGAATAACAAAATCCACCAGAAATTCAAAAGCACCGACCTTAACCAACACATCTTCAACAATACCACGAGGGGATTTCATGGACTTATCCGCTAATTGAACATTCATGAGGGTTGGTTTTAGAGTCCCTAGGCCTAGCTTCTTAAACATGCAATATGGCATAACATTGATACTAGCACCCAAATCGGCTAAGCCTCTACTTATAGCATGCTCACCAATAGTGCAAGGAATAGTAAAGCTACCTGGATCCTTAAGCTTCTCCGGTGGTTGCTTAGAGAGAATGGCGGAGCATTGTTCGTTAAGCTTTGCCGAAGTTACATCCTTAAGCTTGCGTTTGTTGGTGAAGATCTCTTTCATGAACTTCGCATATTGAGGCATCTTGGTGATTGTTTCTCCAAAAGGCATTGTGAATTGCACTTTGTCAAGAATCTCAACAAACCTCTTGAAATCTTTCTCCATGGAATCTGACTTCAAGCGAGAAGGATAAGGTGGCTTAGGCTTGTACGGAGGCACAACCGGTGCGGGAGGAGAGACCGGAGTAGCACTCGTCGTAGCCTCTTGAGAACCAACCTTATTGGTCATCTTAGAAGCTTCTTTAGCCTTGGCTCCTCTATCTTTGACCTCAATCTTATCAGTGTCATCATCGGAGTCAACATCTTCAACCAAAACATAGTCATCATCTTGAGTTCTTACCGCTTTAGGTGTTGGGTCTTGAGCTTGCTTACCACTCCTCAATGTTACCATCATAAGCTCCTTGGAAGCCTTGGGGTTGACCTCGGTGTTGGAGGGTAGGCTACCCTTTGGTCTCTCCGAGAGTGCCTTAGATATTTGGCCCAATTGAGTATTCAAATTGGTAATTGACGCTTGTTGATTCATGATAAGTTGAAGCATTGCCGCATTGGTGTCTTCTTGGGAGATTGAAGATCCACCTTCTTTGTTCGGAGGAGGTTTGTTGAAACCGGGTGGTCCATCACCTCGAAGATTGTACATTCCCGGAGGGGTAGGACCTTGCTCACCACCTTGGTTGCCTTGGTTTTGATTTCCACCTTGATTCCATGTGGAGCCTTGATTGTACCCCTTGTATCCTTGGAATCCACCTTGATTAGGCTTGTTGTAATTCCCTCCTTGGTTCCAAGGACGGTTGTAGCTACCACCTTGATAGTTCCCTTGAGGGTTGAAGTTTCCATAAAACCCTTGGCCTTGCACAAAACTTACTTCCTCAATGCTTTCACCTTGGTTAGGCTCGGAAGTAGCGGAAAGGCAAATACTAACATCATGGCCTTGGCCTCCACAACACTCACAACACAACACCGTAGCAACCGGTGGATTACCCACTTTAGATGGCTTAGATGGAGGCTTAGGCATACTAAGATTGCTTACTTGTGAAGCCATGGCATCGATCTTGGACATAAGAAGAGCGATCATGGGATCATCTTCATCACGGTGGCCCGGTAGCTTCGGTTTCCTCCCAAAACTAGATGATTCCTTTGGCGCATCAACACTTATAGCTCTAGAGTCATAATGAGTGTCGCTTCCATACTTGGACCTTGGAGGTTGTTGTCGAGACCAACTCCTCGTCTTGTTGGCCATCTCCGCAAAGAGTTCTAGAGCATCTTCGGGAGTGAGCATCCTTAGATCACCTCCGGCGGATTGGTTGATCATCCTTGTATTCTCAAAATCAAGGGACCTAGCAAAGATATCCACCAAGCTCCATTCGGCGAAGTTGTGATGAGGGCAAGACCGGAGAAGGGCTTGGAACCTATTCCAAGTCTCATGGAAGAGCTCTCCCTTGTGTTGTGTGAAGTGGTTGATTCGATCCCGGATTGCATCCGTCATATAGGGGGGAAAGAACTCCTCAAGGAAGGCTTCGGCTAGTCCCTCCCATGTAGTGAATGTTCTACTAGGTTGGTTCTCCAACCAAGACTTGGCTCTACCTTTGAGTGAGAAGGGGAAGAGTCGGAGTCGTACACAATCCGGGTGAACTTGATCGTTCTTCACCGTATCGCATATCTCAAGGAAGTCCTTCAAGTGTCTAGATGGGCACTCTCCATCTATACCATTGAACACCACTCCGTTCTGCACCATCTGAATAATGTTAGGCTTCAACTCGAAGTTTCTTGCATTTACCGGTCTTCGCACGATACTCGAGGCTGCCCCTTCGAGGGTTGGGCGAGCATAATCGGCTAGTGTGCGCCTCACACCTCTTTGCGATTGATCATCTTCATTAGTGTGATGTGAATGTACCGATTGGTCATCGTCATCTCCGTGTTGAGACATAGTGTGGTGTGAAATGCGTTCAGCTTCTTCTTTTTCAACTGTAGGAGGTGGGGAAGTAGTCCGTGGTTCGAGCACTTGTTCTAATCCTTGGAGTCGTGCTTGAAGACGAGCTGAACGCCTCATGCACTAACTCAAATCTCCTGCAAACAAGCACAACAAACACACCCGAGTAATACAACGATGCGGGATAACAAAGTAAACAAAGAGTAAAAAAAAAAGAAAAACGGAAGGAAGTGTAAAGATCGGTTCACTAATAATTGCTTTCTTAGGAATGAGAAAGTCCCCGGCAACGGCGCCAAAAACTTGATAAAGAATTTATGAAGGTCGTATTCCTCAGGGTTCCCTCACAGGCTAATACTCACAACATTCGTAAACGGTCCATACATTTAAATTGAAGTTTGGTTTTGAAAGGAGACAAGTTAAAAACATAAGCAAACAAGGTAAAATTGACAAGTGAAAATTGAGGATCAAACAAGAGAAAGGAGTTTAGTCTAGCAAGGGGTTTCTTCAAGCTCAAGGTTCATGAAAGCTGGATTGATTCTCAAGCAACGATGTGTAATTAATGACCATGCATCTCACTCAAGTAGAATCAACGAACTCTCGCACAATTGACTCTCTATTCCTAGACCAAATGCACCATGCTCTCGCTATGTGAACAAAGGGAATGGAATGCTTTAAACTAGCTCAATGAAATGCTTGGAACTTGAATTCTATGCTAACAATCATCTAGCACAAGGTAATGATGCAAGGCACTCTCATGTCAATCATAAAACACTAGTCTAGCAATCACAAGGGTCTTTCAACCTTCAAATGAAAGAAAACTAAATGCACACCAAGTGTTTGATAAAATGACAACAAGGAAAACAAGCTCAAAATGGTTGTAACTTGATAATCCAATCTCTCAAATCATCCAATTACAATCCTACAACCTTAGATCAACATCAATCAATCATTCTCATGAATTGAAAGACATAACAATACCAAAAGAACAAGTCAAGCTCTAATGGCTACAAAGCACAAGGTCTAGGATCATCATCTTACACAAATGGCTATAAGAACATCAATCCAAACAATCAAACACCTATCCTAGATTGATCCATCCCTCACTAAACTAAACCTAAGTTTAGCCTAGCTTAACCATGGAGGAAACCTGAAATTGAAGAGAGGAGATCATCCTTGCTTCCATGGAGGATCTTCTCACTTTGCTCTTCAAGCTCCAATCCAAGGGTGGAAGGCTTCACTTAGATCTTCAAATTGATCAACAATTGAGGAAGGTTGGTGTGTGGTTGAGGGAGAGGATGATGATGGAATTGGCAATTGAGAGAGAAGAGGTGTCGGCGATGGTGTTGAAAAATAGAATAATGAATTGATACCTCTATTTTCGCCGCCTTCTCCCCTTATATAGTCGCTGGAAAATGCCCAATATTTTCGGCGAAAATTATGCAATAATTTCGCCGAAAATGCCTTTGAAGAACCGGCTGGAAATTTCTTCATATATTTTCGGCGAAAACATTTAAGGGTTTTCGCCGAAAATCCTTCATAGATCAAAAGTCCGCTCTCTGCCTAGAGTTTTCGGACCGAGGACTTGCAAACTTCGCCGAAAGCTTCTTCTTCGGCGAAAACTATATGATAGTTTCGCCGAAACTGTCTTCAGCTGAAAATCGTATTTTCTTCAATTTTGCCACGTCCATATCTCCTCCGTCCTAGCTCCGATTGACCTCCTGTTTGATCCTACGTGCTCCTTGTCACCAGTAATACAATGCCAGAACCTGAAAATACATAGAAAACACCTCCAATAGACATGGAATTGGCCTCAAAGTGGCAACCGGGCAACAGAATAGCACTTAGCACAAAACTTCGATAAAAACATATTAAGCATGGCATTTAAGGATCAAACACGGGCGTTTCATAGGTCAATGATAAGCTAAAAATGCACCAAATAAAGTCACATCAGTAAGCTTTGCACAAGGTCAAGGATTCCATGGTAATTTCAGGGTAACTATCAAGGTACCTATAACCGACCTTGGAACCAAGGTGGTGGGTACAACAAGTCTAACCAAGGGTACCAAGGCCAAGGGATTCAAGGTAGTGGTTATAACAAGGGTTACAACCAAGGAAATCAAGGAGGATTCCAAGGTTATAGAGGGTATCAAGGCAATCAATGGACTCAAGGAAGTAACCAAAACCAAGGTAGTCAATGGACTCAAGGAGGCCCAAGGTCAAGTGAACCAAGGGGGAAATCAATGGAATCAAAGTGGACATCCAAATCGAGGTCTCCAAGGTCCTACCCCACTGGGAATGTACAACCATAGAGGTGATGGACCACCCAGATCAACAAACCACCTCACAACAAAGAGGGCGGTTCTCCAATATCTCAAGAGGATACCAACGCGGCAATGATTCAACTTATAAAAAATCAACAAGCTTCAATTGCAAATTTGGAGAATCAAATGGGTCATATTGCTAAAACACTCTCGGAGCGACCCTCGGGTACTTTACCCTCCAACACCGAGGTCAACCCCAAGGTTCCTGAGGAGCTTATGATGGTAACTTTGAGGAGTGGTAAGCAAGTACAAGATGCCATACCTAAGGTGGTAAGTGCTCAAGATGATGATTTGGTTATAGTTAAAGATGTTGACTCCGATGATGACACATATAAGATTGAAGTTAAAGATAGAGGAGCCAAGGCTAAAGAAGCTTCTAAGATTACCAATAAGGTTGGTACTCAAGAGGCTACGACGTGTGCTACTCCGGTCTCTCCTCCCGAACCGGTTGTGCCTCCGTACAAGCCTAAGCCACCTTACCCTTCTCGCTTGAAGCCGGATTCCATGGAGAAGGATTTCAAAAGGTTTGTTGAGCTTCTTGACAAGGTGCAATTTACAATGCCTTTTGGAGAAGCAATCACCAAGATGCCTCAATATGCGAAGTTCATGAAAGAGATCTTCACCAACAAACGCAAGCTTGAGGATGTAACTTCGGCAAAGCTTAACGAACAATGCTCCGCCATTCTCTCTAAGCAACCACCGGAGAAGCTTAAGGATCCAGGTAGCTTTACTATTCCTTGCACTATTGGTGAGCATGCAATAAGTAGAGGCTTAGCCGATTTGGGTGCTAGTATCAATGTTAAGCCATATTGCATGTTTAAGAAGCTAGGCCTAGTGAAACTAAAACCAACCCTCATGAATTTTCAATTAGCGGATAAGACCATGAAATCTCCTCGTGGTATTATTGAAGATGTGTTGGTTAAGGTTGGTGCTTTTGAATTCCTTGTGGATTTTGTTATTCTAGATGCTTTGGGTGATACCGATGTGCCTTTGATTTTAGGACGACCTTTCTTGGCAACCTCTCGTGCTTTGATTGATGTCTACGGTGGTAAACTTACACTTAGGGTCGATAATGAATGCATGATCTTTGACCGTTCAAATGGCATGGAGTTTACTTTGTCTTATGCTAGTCACCATGATCCTAAGAATCCGCATGAGCTTACTTCGGCTACTAATAGCACTAACCTTGTCCATCACAGTCTTGCGGAGTTGTTTGCTCTTAGTGATGTGCAGGAGAAAAAGGATGAAGTAAAGGAGACTCCACCTATCGTGCTTCAAAAGACTCCACCTAAGGCTAAGAAGAAAGGTGTGGAGAAGCCACCCGAGAAGGGCAAGGAAGCCACACCGATGGGTGAGACTAGCAAGACTAAGAAGCCACCCGATGAGAGAATTCACTCCAAGTGGTTTGGCCCCTTCTCCATGGCTCACACTTCATCATCCGGGAAATCCGAGCTCACACCTCCCAAAGTCGGTAAGGTTCAATTCAAGTTCCGTGTGCCATGCGAAGGTAATGACTTCGACTTCAAAGAGGTAATGAGTTGGGATGGTTTTACTTAGCTGGTCCGTGTGCTTCGTCGAGCTTAAGACGTTAACCAAGCGCTTCTCGGGAGGCAACCCGAGTGTTTTTCATGTCTTTTCTTCTTGATTTGATTGCATGATTGTGTGTTTTTGTGGTATTCAAGGTCCTTAAGTTGTTGTGGTGTCCTTTGTGGTCTCGTAGGTGTTGAAATTCTGAAGTCCGGGGTCCGTTTTGGGTTGATTTGACGGTGTTTTGGTCATTTTTCATCGAGATAAAAATTTGATTTTAGGCTGAGGAGGTGCACGCCGTGCACGTGCTGTCCAGGAGGATTCGGAAAAATTTTCAGCTCCAAGGTGCACGCCGTGCACCCATGCACGACGTGCACCCATGCACGACGTGTACCCTGCACGCCGTGCACCCCTGCAGGCCGTGCACCCCTCTGCAATTTTTTTCCACAATATTTTTCACTGTTTGATTCGTTTGGGGGGGTGTTAATGAGGTATTGGGGTGATTATGATTTGGTTTTTCATTGTATTTCTTGTGGTATTTGTTCTTGACGGTTTGCCCATGAAAATTTGGCTTGTTGAGTTTGGCTAAGTGGTTTGATTGTTGTCATGATTGTTGTGCCATTGGCGTCTTCAATTGTGGTTTGCTGCTTGAGTTCATTGCTTAACAAATTTTGGGACAGGGGTGGTTGATCATGAAGTGTTTAACTGGGATTCTTTAGTTGAGTAGGATTGGTGGTACTGATTGTTTGAGTTTGGGTTTGTGGCTTGTTCATGAGAGTTGGTTGTGTGATGTTTGGTTCTGGATTGCTGTGTGTCAATTTTGATGAGCTTGATTGGTTGTTTGTATGATGTGGTCCTTTGCTTGTTGATGTGTTAAATGGTGAATGGTATATTCTCTTGGGATGGTTGGTTGAGGGTGGTGTATGTCATTTTGTTGGGTGTTGCAGGTGATGAATTCAGGGACCGAATTCCATTCAGTGCGTGAGGAGGGGTGTGGTTGATCACCACTTGTTGGTTTATTTTTGTACATTCCTCCTTACATTGTGTGGACTTAGGCTTATATGTTCTTGATTCGTGTTTTTGATCCATGATGCATGCCTTTTGCTCAAAGTGTGGATTTCAATGATTGATCATTGCTAGCATAGGTTGTTATTCTTGACTTTTATGATCTTGACTCATGCTAAGTGATTTTGCCATTTTGATGTGATCGTTGAGCTGTTGATGTTAAATTGTTTGATCTTTGCTCCGATCTTTCATGTTTTGGATTTCGAAATTGAAGGATACGTGATTAGTGATTTTTGTGTTGATCCTTCATAGTGAGATTTTCAGGGGCCCACTTCTATCTCAAGACCCTTGTTTTCTTTTTATTTGATTGTGCTTGTGTGTAGATCAATCAGGGCTCTCTTTTGGCTTTATCGCACTTGTTTATGCACCCCATGTTATCTTTAATTTTTCGCTTTTAATTGTTGTTTGAGGTTTTTGTGTTGTTTTAGCTTTTTGAATAAGGTTTGGCAAGCAATTGTGATCACTCTTCACCAAGGATCATCATGGAACTCTTTCACCGCTATTATGTCCTATGCTCCTCTCTACCAACGCGATAACTTCGTTCCACCTTACCCTCTCTCTCTTGATCATTGAGGACAATGCTCATGTTAGTCGTAGGGGAGTTTGAGGTTTGGTGTGATTATTTGTCGGTAGAAGTCTAAGGCTATGCTTTGATGATTTGCATGATCTTGATTGTTCCCAAATTCCTCTATTGTAGAATCATTCGGTTCTTGACTTTTGGTGTTTAATTGACTTCAAGCTTTCACAATGACGTTTAGACTGTCCTACTTAGAACCTATAACCAGCATGTTAGAGCTAATATCAAATGAGTCTAGGCCAGAACAGAGATTTTATCACTCTTGTATGTTGGTTGATTGGTTTGATACGTGTTTTTGTACCGCTCGATAACACCGGTCTAAGATGATGAAGGCAATCAGAAGTTCTTCCTCTTTTCCATGTTCTTCTTTACCTTTTGGATTTCTCGTGATTGTGGCTTGAGATTAGACGGAGTCCAATTCAAAATCTTGTGTGGAAGTTGTAAAGAGCTAGGGATCAAGTGGCTATTTTGTGAAGAAAAAGAAAAAAAGAGAGAAAATGCTCAAAAGAAAAGAAAAGCTAGGCAAGCTCGACACCTAAGTGAAGTGTCGGGTTGAGCACTAGCAAAAGCAAAAGCTGTGAGCTAGGCAGGTTCAACACCTAAGTGAAGTGCTGGATCGAGCACTAGTATGCAATAAGAAAAAAAGAAGGAAAAATGAATGAAAATGGAAAGAAAAGAGAAAGAAAAAAGAGTTCTCAAATGTAGCCATTGATCCTAGCCAGAGTTTGTAAAGTGAGGATTTAGAAGCGGATGAAGTCGAGTCGATAGCCACATCATGATCACTCATCACTCTCCTACCCCCGCCTTATCCGTTCCATTTCCCGAGTTCAAGTCCTTTTGATTAGGGTCGGTGTTGTCGTGGTCGGTTTTTCTATATCCCAATTAACCACTACTTGAAGTGTGCAGAAATTAGTGAGGTCTAGACTTGTTTGGTTGACGTTCTTGCATGTGTAGGTTAAGTTTGTTCGTGGGACAGTTTAGGCCGAATTGTTATTGCTTGAATCTCAAAGGACCGGTCTTGTCATTTGTGAACTTGGATGTTTTCTAATTTATTTGCTTGAGGACAAGCAAAGCTTAGTCGTAGGGGAATTTGATGTGACTATATTTAGTGCATTTTAAGCCTTTGATTAGCATAAGGATCTCCCATGTTTGATCTCATTTTGCTATGATTAATATGCTTTTATGGAAGTTTTATGCAAAGTGCTCTTTTGTTGCCCGGTTGCCACTTTGAGGCCAATTCCTGTCTATTGGAGTTTTTTTCTTTGCATTTTCAGGATTTGGCGTTGAAGTACCGGTGACAAGGAGCATGTAGGATCAAACGGGAGGTCAATTGGAGTCCGGACGAGGGAGTTATGGCTGTTGCAAGTTCGGGATTTATGCAGAGTGCAAGGGTGCACGCCGTGCACTTCCCCCTGCACTATAAATACCCACGTTTTTTACTCTTTTGTGGATTCTTTGATCTCTCTTGAACCCCAAACACATACCCACGAACCCTCAAACCCTAGAACACATTTTTGGAGCAATTTGAAGCCATTGGAGCTAGGATTGAAGCCAACAAACCTTGGGAGAAGTGCTTACAAGTGGAGAAGTGAAGATCATCTCAAGGATTCATCCATGGTGTTCTTGGTGACCATTCTTCCTTCTTTTCTCTTTACTCCCTTGGCCATGTGTGGCTGAGTTTCTAGGGTTCATCTTGGATGGGTAGATTAGTTGTGCTATGATAGAGGGATGATTGTATAGAACTTGCCATGATTGATCTTGGTTGTATGAGGATGATTCCTAGACTTGTTCTTAATGCCATTTTATGCCATGTTTGCTTGATTTGGTCCATTCAATGTGATTTGATGCATGAGAGTGCTTGGATTGCATAGATTGTAGGTCTAGGGATTGAAGTGAGTGTGTTCTAAGAGATTAGATCATCTTGTCTCAACCATTTTCACTTGATTTCTCTCTTGGGCATTTTATCGAACACTTGGTGTGCATGTGGATTTTCATTCAATTGAGTTTGAAAAGGCTTTTTGGTGAATCTCTTAGTGTTAGGGCATTGATATGAGAGTGTTGTGCCTAGCCTTGTGGTCATAGAGTCTTAAGAGAGGGTCTTGTGTCTTGGCATTTCATCAAACACTTAGAATGCATCCTTTTTCACTTAGCTTGAGAGCGAGAGCCTAAGTTGAGTGGTATTAGGATAGGGATTTGGTGCTACAAGAGTGCATTGAGTCTATAAAAGTGAAATGCATGGTCATCCGAATGCAAACTCGATCTTGATTGGCTTGTTTGTTCAATTAGTCCTCTTGAGCATGATGAAACTTCCCACCAAGAGAACCCCCTTTGTCTTTGATTTGAACCACCTTTCTCTCTTGTTTAATCTTTGTTAGTATTGTTAATCTTTGCTTTTGTTTCTGAATTTCTTATCAAACCAAACCAATTTCAAATGTCTAGACCGTCTATGAGAAGTGTGAGTATTGGTTTATGAGAGGACCCCGTGGAATACGACCTTGGTAAAATCTTTTTATCAGAAATGCATGGTCATTAGTTTACACATTGTTGCTTGATATTCAATCCAGCTTTCATGAACCTTGAGCTTGAAGAAGCCTCTTGCTAGGCTAAACTCCTTTCTCTCTTGTTTGTTCCTCAATTTTACTTGTTAGTTTTGCCTTGTTTGTTTATGCTTTTGATTTGTTCTAATTCAAAACCAAACCTCAATTCAAATGTTTAGACCGTTCATGAATTTTGTGAGTATTAGCTTATGAGAGGACCTTGTGGAATACGACCTTGGTAATTAAATTCTTATCAAGTTTTTGGCGCCGTTGCCGGGGACCTCTCATTCCTAAGAAAGCAATTATTAGTGAACCGATCTTTACACTTCCTTCCATTTACCTTTTAGCTTCCTTGTTACTCTTTGTTTACTTTGTTATCCCGCATCGTTGTATTACTCGGGTGTGTTCATTGTGCTTGTTTTCAGGAGATTGGTGTTAGTGCATGAGGCGTTCAGCTCGTCTTCAAGCACGAATCCAAGGACTAGAACAAGTGATCAATCTACCAACTACTCCCCCACCTTCTACAGTTGAAGAACAAGAAGTTGACCGCATCTCACACCACACTATGTCTCATCACGAGGACGAGGATAACCATTCAGAACATTCACATCACACTAATGAAGATGATCAATCGCAAAGAGGTGCGAGGCGCACACTAGCTGATTATGCTCGCCCAACCCTCGAAGGGGCAGCCTCGAGCATCGTGCGAAGACTGGTAAATGCAATAAACTTCGAGTTGAAGCCTAATATGATTCAGATGGTACAGAACGGAGTGGTGTTCAACGGTATAGACGGAGAGTGCCCATCTAGACATTTGAAGGACTTCCTAGAGATATGCGATACGGTGAAGAACGATCAAGTTCACCCGGATTGTGTGCGACTCCGACTCTTCCCCTTCTCCCTCAAAGGTAGAGCCAAGTCTTGGTTGGAGAACCAACCTAGTAGAACATTCACTACATGGGAGGGACTAGCCGAAGCCTTCCTTGAGGAGTTCTTTCCCCCTTATATGACGGATGCAATCCGAGATCGTATCAACCACTTCACACAACACAAGGGAGAGCTCTTCCATGAGACTTGGAATAGGTTCCAAGCCCTTCTTCGGTGTTGTCCTCATCACAACTTCGCCAAATGGAGTTTGGCGGATATCTTTGCTAGGTCCCTTGATTTTGAGAATACAAGGATGATCAACCAAGCCGTCGGAGGTGATCTAAGGATGCTCACTCCTGAAGATGCTCTAGAACTCTTTGCGGAGATGGCCAACAAGATAAGAAGTTGGTCTCGAGAACAACCTCCAAGGTCCAAGTATGGGAGCAACACTCACTACGACTCTAGAGCTATAAGTGTTGATGCACCAAAGGATTCGTCTAGCTATGGGAAGAAGCCTAAGTTACCGGGGCACCGAGATGAAGATAACCCTATGTTTGCGCTCCTCATGTCGAAGATCGATGCCATGGCATCTCAGGTAAGTAACCTGAGTATGCCTAAGCATCCCTCTAAGGTTCCATCATCTCATGTGGGTAATCCCCAGTGGCTTCAATATATTGTTGTGAATGTTGTGGGGGTCAGGGCCACGATGTCAGTGCGTGCCCCTCTGCCACTCCTGAGCTTGGCCAAGGCGATCACAATGAGGAGGTAAGCTTCGCACAAGGTCAAGGATTCCATTGGTAATTTCAACCCCCAAGGTAACTATCAAGGGGATAACTATAACCGACCTTGGAACCAAGGTGGGGTACAACAAGTCTAACCAAGGGTAACAAGGCCAAGGGAGTCAAGGTAGTGGTTATAACAAGGGTTACAACCAAGGAAATCAAGGAGGATTCCAAGGTTATAGAGGGTATCAAGGCAACCAATGGTCTCAAGGAAGTAACCAAAACCAATCAATGGACTCAAGGAGGTCACCAAGGACAAGGGAACCAAGGGGGAAATCAATGGAATCAAAGTGGACATCCAAATCAAGGTCCCCAAAGTCCTACCCCACCGGGAATGTACAATCATAGAGGTGATGGACCACCCGGATTCAACAAACCACCTCACAACAAAGAGGGCGGTTCTTCAATATCGCAAGATTATACCAACGCGGCAATGATTTAACTTATCAAGAATCAACAGGCTTCAATTGCAAATTTGGAGAATCAAATAGGTCATATTGCTAAGACGCTCTCGGAGCGACCCTCGGGTACTTTTCCTTCCAATACCGAGGTCAACCCCAAAGGTCCGGAGCATTGCAAGGTAGTGACCTTGAGAAGTGGAAAACCTTTGCAAGATGAAACCTCTTCTCCAATTGACTCCCAAAAGGTACAAACTCCTACTATAATGGTTGATGATGATGATATCAAGGATCCTTCGGATGAAGGTTAGGTTGAAGTCGAACCTCCTACGGGTAATATAAGTACTAAGGTTGCCAAGGAACCTAGTAAGGCTACATCGAGTACACCACCAGTCTCTCCTCCCGCACCGGTTGTACCTCCATACAAGCCTAAGCTTCCATACCCCTCTCGAGTGAAGAAGGATGGCCTTGAGAAGGTTTTTAAGAAGTTTGTGGAGCGGCTTAGTCAAATGCAATTCTCTCTTCAAGGATCCAGGTACTTTTACTATCCCTTGTGCTATAGGTAATACCTCTTTGGCTAATGGTCTTGCGGATCTAGGTGCTAGTAATAATGTCATGCCTTATTGCATATTTGAGAAACTAGGGTTATCTAATCTTCGTCCTACTCGTATGTACATTCAACTTGTGGACAAGTCGACCAAGAGTCCTAGGGGGATTGTTGATGATGTGCTAGTTAAAGTTGGTCCTTTTGTTTTCCTAGTTGACTTTGCGGTCATTGATACCGATGATGTGGATGTCTCATTGATATTTGGTAGACCATTTCTTGCTACTTCTCGTGCTTTAATTGATGTGCATAATGGAAAATTGACATTGAGAGTAGGACAAGAGAGTGTCACATTTTGCATAGCCGATGACATGAAATTTGCTCACGCACAAGACGATTTAGAGTACTCGTGTGATACTATTGCTTCAGCTAGTGTGTGTAGTATTTCTAACTTCGTGTGTCGAGATTCTTTGGATGTTTGCCTTAGAATGAATGTGCAGGAACATTTAGACACCCCAGAGTTAAAAGCTCAGGTGGCTTATCTTGATGAAGGGAGAGACAAGTTGGAGAGTGAAACAGTTTTTGTTGCTCTCCCGAAGGTGGAAAGGGTGAAGACTTCCTATGAAGAACCACCTACTCTTGAGCTCAAACCCCTTCCCACACATTTGGAGTATGCATTTCTCATGCCAAATTCTAAGCTACCGGTCATCATCAATTCTAAGCTTTTACCCGAGCAAAAGGACCGTCTAGTGGAGCTCCTCAAGAAGTACATGAGAGCTATTGCGTGGAGCATCTCGGATATTCGAGGTATAAGTCCCACATTTTGCTCACATCGGATCCTCATGGAGGAAGATTTCAAGCCGGTTGTGCAACCTCAAAGAAAATTGAATCCTAACATGAAAGAGGTTGTGAAGAAAGAGGTTATTAAGCTTATGGATTCGGGGATTATCTTTCCTATCTCGGATAGTCCTTGGGTTAGCCCGTGCAAGTTTTTCCCAAGAAAGGAGGGATCACGGTGGTAGCTAATTACAAGAATGAGCTCATCCCGACAAGGACGATCACCGGGTGGCGTGTTTGCATAGATTATCGTCAACTCAAAGAGGCCACTAGGAAGGATCATTTTCCTCTACCTTTCATGGATCAAATGCTCGAGCGTCTCTCCGGTCACGAGTACTATTGCTTCTTGGAATGCATGTCCGGATACTTCCAAATACCGATTGCTCCGGAGGACATCGAGAAGACCACATTCACATGCCCTTTTGGTACGTTTGCTTATCGCCGAATTCCATTTGGATTGTGCAATGCTCCTGCTACCTTCCAACGATGTATGCTTGCCATCTTTGATGATTTTGTGGAAGATATCATGGAGGTATTCATGGATGATTTCTCGGTCTTTGGGGACTCATTTGATCTTTGTTTGAGGAACCTTGAGAAGGTGTTGCATCGTTGTGAAGAGACCAATCTCGCGTTAAGTTGGGAGAAGTGCCATTTCATGGTCAATGAGGGGATTGTTCTTGGTCACAAGATCTCTCGAAAAGGCATTGAGGTTGACAAGGCAAAGTTGGAGACCATCTCTCAACTTCCTCCGCCCTCATCCGTGAAAGCCGTGAGAAGCTTCTTGGGGCATGCCGGTTTCTATAGGCGCTTCATTAAAGACTTCTCTAAGATAACTACTCCTATGACTCGGCTTCTCGAAAAGGATGTGGAATTTCGATTTGATGATGAATGCATGCGAGCCTTTGAACTCCTAAATGGTAAACTCACAAATGCTCCTATACTCATTGCTCCGGATTGGTCAAAGTCATTTGAGTTGATGTGCGATGCTAGTGATTACGCTATTGGAGCGGTTCTAGGCCAACGAATTGACAAGAGATTCCATCCAATATAATATGCAAGTAAGACTCTCAATGAAGCTCAAAGGAACTATACAACTACAGAGAAGGAGCTCTTGGCCATAGTGTTTGCCTTTGATAAGTTTAGGTCCTACTTGGTGCTTTCTCACAGTATTGTCTTCACGGACCACCAAGCTTTGAGGTACCTTCTATCTAAGACCGATGCTAAACCAAGATTGATTTGATGGGTTCTTTTGTTGCAAGAGTTTGACATTAAAATTCAAGATAAGAAGGGATCCGAGAATGTAGCCGCCGATCACTTGTCTCGGTTGAAAGAAGCTGAAATGGTACACAACGGTAATGAAGAAATCAATGACAACTTCCCCGATGAGCTATTATTCGCGTTAGCAACTTTGGAGTTCAAGGAACCTTGGTTCGCAGATTTAGCTAACTACCTTGCTAGTGGATACTTGAAGGAGGGCCTCTCCACTCAAGACAAAAGGAAGTTCTTTGCGGATTTGAAGCATTACTGTTGGGATGATCCTTTTGTGTTTCGCGTTGGCTCCGATGGGATGATTAAAATGTGTTAACCATGGAGAAACGAAGGACATCAGACTTCATTGCCACTCCAGTCCTACGGGTGGGCATCATGGGGCAATCGCACGGCTCACAAGGTACTTGAGTCCGGATTCTTTTGGCCCTCGATCTTTCGAGATTGTCAAGACTATGTCAAGTCTTGTGATGCTTGTCAATGTTCAGGTAACATTTCTTCCCGTGATGAAATGCCTCAAAATGTTTCGTTAGTAGTAAAGATATTCGATATTTGGGATATTGATTTCATGGGACCGTTCCCTCCTTCGCATGGTAACAAGTATATATTAGTTGCGGTTGATTATGTGTCTAAATGGGCGGAGGCACAAGCTTTGCCTACCAATGATGCCCGAGTTGTAGGGAAGTTTCTTGTTAAGTTGTTCACTCGTTTTGGTGCCCCTCGTGCTATTATTAGTGATCGAGGTACTCATTTTCAAGGACAATTCGATAGGGTGTGCCGACGGTTCGGTGTCACTCATCGGATGTGTACCTCGTACCACCCTCAAACTAGTGGCCAAGCCGAGGTGACGAATAGGGAACTTAAGAGAATTTTGGAGAAAATGGTCGATCAATCACGAAAAGATTGGTCAACGAAGCTTGATGATGCTCTATGGGCCTACCGTACGGCTTATAAGACCCCTATAGGCACTACTCCCTATAGGATGGTCTATGGTAAAGCTTGCCATTTGCCGATAGAGCTTGAGCACCGATCTCTTTGGGCGTTGAAATTTCTAAACCTTGATATGAGTCTCGCAGGAGAAGAGCGTAAGTTGAAGGTACATGAGCTCGAAGAGTATCGCCATCATGCATACGAGAGTGCCAAGCTATACAAGGAGAGGACGAAGATCATTCATGACTCCCGATTAAAGCCGGGCAAGGATTTTAGAGTTGGTGACCAAGTCCTCCTATATAACTCTCGGCTCAAACTTTTTCCTGGGAAGTTGAGATCTCGTTGGTCCGGACCATTCACGGTAACTCAAGTATTTCCTTATGGCACCGTCGAGGTAATCTCTCCATCCCAAACCGAGCCTTTTAAGGTGAATGGCCATCGACTTAAACATTATGTGGTTAATGATACTATTGGTGCGGTTGAGGTTTTATCCTTGGTTATGCCTTCAGTGCTCTTGGTTTCATCTAGCTAGAGACGTTAAAGAAGCGCTTCATGGGAGGCAACCCATGTTATCCTTACCTTTTCGCTTTTATGTTTTTGTGTTGTTTTAGTTCGTTGAATAAGATGTTGGCAAGCACTTAGGCGGATCACTCTTCACAATGTGCGTCATGGGACTCTTCCTCTACTTTGGCTTCCTATGCTTCTCTACCAACGCGGTAACTTCCTTCCACCTTACCTTCTCTCTTTTGATCATTGAGGGCAATGCTCATGTTAGTCGTAGGGGGGAGTTTGAGGTTTGGTGTGAATATTTGTCGGTAGAAGTCCAATGCTATGCTTTGATGAATTGCATGATCTTGATTGAATGTCAAATTCCTCTATTGTAGAACCGTTCAGTTCTTGACTTTTGGTGTTTAATTGACTTCATGATATGACCCGGCCCAGCTGCCCTGATGCCAATCGGTACCCCTACACCCCACCAGGGTCACCTGGCCGAGATAAGACCCTAGGACCTCACAAAAGGCATAAAGAGCCTAGGACAAGCCATCTTCAAGCCCTAAAGCCAAGGTACGCCCTGAAATATCGACTAAGTCCCTTCCTTGCAGGTAGAAAGGCTCCACGAGATGGAATGATATTCCAGGCCATGCTGCTGGCCGAGGATAGAAGCCTTGGCACTGGAGAAAAGCCTCAGCCTGCTCCTAGCCTGACCTCCAGGAGCTCTAAAGAAGAAGCTCGTCACTCGAGTGACCCTCTGGAAGCATTTCTGGAGTATAGGAGGAAAAGAGCCCAAGAATACTTGGCCTGGAGAGGAGAGCTTCCAAAGAATGACCCTGAGCCGAACCATGAGAAGAAATGGAGTCTTTGGCCCCGAGGCGTGACACTTAAACCGACCCAACCCCCGGAGAGCTACATCAGGAGCTACTTGGATGCCTACCTGAAGCTTAAAGAAGAAGGCTCGAGCGGAAATGGAGAAGGCCCAAGGAGAGAACAACCCCGAGCCCTAAACCGACAGTCGGACCGATCAGAGGAATTCTATGAAGCCGGCCACGAAGAACATGTCATTTGGATAAAGCCTTTGCTACTGAACCAGCCCGGAGCATCAGGCCCACGACCGCCACCCGCATCAAGCCCGACGGCCGGCCGGTCAGGCCCACGACCGCCACCATGGCCCAACTGGCCCGAGCAGCCCAACCGCGGCCGAATTAGGGTTTTTGACCTAATTTAGGTCTTCTATTCTGCTTTAAAGAATACAACTATTATTTTATGTTTTATTCCTTTTTAGTAGGATTATTTAGGGGTTTTAGGATTCTTTTAAAGTAGGACTCTTTATTTTATTATTATTTAGGAAGTAGTCTTTAGGGAGGAGAGCTTGTTCCCTCACCTATATAAGGAGGCCGCCGGCCACCCTTTGAAAACAACTTTTATGAAATAACCCCCTTTGAAAGAACTTTGTTCTGAAACCTTATTGTATCTGCATGTTGCGATACTGAAGGCCCCGACTTATCATCAAGAGCATCCATCTCTTGGCGTGGCGTCATCGACTGGACACTTCTGGTTCCCGGCTATATACAGCCGACGGGTCAAAGTACTTATCCGCCCCCAGTTCCCGACGGTTCTACCTCGTTGCACGGTCTCAACTTACGGTGTTTAAGGGTCGTCTGCCCACGGTTGCAGCGGTTCACATCACTTCAAGCTTTCACAATG
The DNA here is from genome assembly GCA_034768395.1 of Linum lewisii. NCBI lineage: Eukaryota > Viridiplantae > Streptophyta > Magnoliopsida > Malpighiales > Linaceae > Linum > Linum lewisii. The sequence continues at coordinate 52,467,270 of CM068301.1, read as the reverse complement.
ACGTTTAGACTGTTCCACTTAGAACCTATAACCAGCATGTTAGCACTGATGTCAAATGAGTCTAGGCCAGAACAGAGATTTTATCACTCTTGTATGTTGGTTGATTGGTTTGATACGTGTTTTTGTACCACTCGATAACACCGGTCTAAGATGATGAAGGCAATAAGAATTTCCACCCCTTTTCCATGTTTTTCTTCACCTTTTTGGTCCCTCGTGATTGTGGCTTGAGATTAGATGGAATCCAATTCGAAATCTTGTGTTGAAGTTGTAAGGGGCTAAGGATCAAGTGGCTAATGTCAAAAGAAAATGTTCAAAAGAAAAGAAAGGCAAAAGCTAAGCTAGGCAAGCTCGGCACCTAAGTGAAGTGTCGAGTTGAGCACTACCAAAGGAAAAAGCTGTGAGCTAGGCAGGTTCAACACCTAAGTGAAGTGTTGGATCGAGCACTAGTATGCAGTAGAGAAAAAAAAGAAAGAGAAGAAAAAAATGAGAATGGAAGGAAAAGAAAACAAGAGAGTTCTCAAATGTAGCCCTTGGTCCTAGCCAGAGTTTGTAAAGTGCGGATCTAGAGGCGGACGAAGTCGAGTCGATAGCCACATCACGATCACTCACCACTTTCAAAAATGATCCTTTCCTCCACCTTATTCGTTACATTTCCCGAGTTCAAGTCCTTTTGATTAGAGTTGGTGTTGTCGTGGTCGGTTTTCTGTATCCCAATTAACTACTACTTGAAGTGTGCAGAAATCAGTGAGGTCTAGACTTGTTCGGTTGATGTTCTTGCATGTGTAGGTTAAGTTTGTTCGTGGAACAGTTTAAGCCAAATTGTTATTGCTTAAATCTCAATGGGACCGATCTTGTCATTTATGAATTTGGATGTTTTCTAATTCATTTGCTTGAGGACAAGCAAAGCTTAGTCGTAGGGGAATTTGATGTGACTATATTTAGTGCATTTTAAGTCCTCGATTAGCCTAGGGATCTCCCATGTTTGATCTCATTTTGCTATGATTTATATGCTTTTATGGATGTTTTATGCAAAGTGCCCTTTTGTTGCCCGGTTGCTACTTTGAGGCCAATTCTATGTCTACTGGAGTTGTTTTCCTTGCATTTTCAGGTTTTGGCATTGTTGTACTGGTGACAAGGAGCAATTAGGATCAAACGGGAGGTCAATCGGGCTAGGACGGAGGAGATATGGCCGTTGAAAAATCGAGAAAAGTGCACGGTGTCATACATAAGTTTTCGGCGAGAACCTTATAGTTCTCGCCGAAAACTCTCGGCAATTGCAAACAGACGAATTACAGGAGACGGGCGTCCGATTTATGAAGAAGTTTTCGGCGAAAACTATCTAAGTTTTCACCGAAAACATATGAGGAAATGATCAGCCGGTCGGTGTTTTCAAAGAGATTTTTGGCGAAAATCTTACATAGTTTTCGCCGAAAATTTAAGGTATTTCCGGTGCAGTATATAAAGGAGAAGGAGGCGAAAAATTAGAAGGAGAATTATTACAACACAGCCGCCCGTCACTCTTTTCTCTCTCAATTTTACAATCACCGATCACCCTCTCTCTCAACCAAACACCATCCTTCCTCCCTTGTTGATCAACTTGAAGATCAATGATCTAAGTGAAGTCCTCCATAGCTTGGATTGGAGCTTGAAGAGCCAAGTAGGAAGATCCTCCAGGGAAAAGCAAGGATGGTCTCCTCTACTCAATTTCAGCTTTCTTCCATGGTTATGCTAGGCTAAGCTTAGGTTTAGTTTAGTGGGGGATGGATCAAGCTAGGATAGGTGATTGATTGTATGGATTGAGTTTCTCTTAGCCATTTGTGTAAGATGATGATTCTAGACCTTGTGCTTTGTAGCCATTAGAGCTTGATTTGTTCTTTTGGTATTGTTTATGTCTTTCAATACATGAGAATGATTGATTGATGTTGATCTAAGGTTGTAGATTGTAATTGGATGATTTGAGAGATTGGATTATACAATTGCAACCATTTTGAGCTTGTTTTTCCTTGTTGTCATTTTATCAAACACTTGGTGTGCATTTAGTTTTCTTTCATTTGAAGGTTGAAAGACTTTTGATTGCTAGACTAGTGCTATATGATTGACATGAGAGTGTCTTGCATCATTTACCTTGTGTTAGATGAATGTTAGCATAAAATTCAAGTTTCAAGCATTTCATTGGACTAGTTAAAGCACTTCATTTCCTTTATTCACATAGCGAAAGCATGGTTCATTTGGTCTAGGAGTAGAGAATCAATTGTGCGAGAGTTCGTTGATTCTACTTGAGTGAAATGCATGGTCATTAGTTTACACATCGTTGCTTGATATTCATTCCAGCTTTCATGAACCTTGAGCTTGAAGAAGCCCCTTGCTAGGCTAAACTCCTTTCTCTCTTGTTTGTTCTTCAATTTTACTTGTTAGTTTTGCCTTGTTTGTTTATGCTTTTGATTTGTTCTAATTCAAAACCAAACCTCAATTCAAATGTTTAGACCGTTCATGAATTTTGTGAGTATTAGCTTATGAGAGGACCTTGTGGAATACGACCTTGGTAATTAAATTCTTATCAGTGATACACTGAAATATTTCTCAGCCTAGAAATATTTTCTGCCATCTTCAACCTACAACCTGCAGTTTGGCTCAATATCAAATAGCAGTGTAGAGCATAAAGCAATAGAAAATAAAGAACACACGCACAATTTTTAACGTGGTTCAACGATAACTATTTGCTAGGTCTACATCCACGTCCCGAGACAAACTCGAGAGAGTCACTTGAATTAAAACTGACCGTCACGACTCCAAACTGGAGCCTCAGTTACACCGCCTGAGGAATACAATGGTACTCAGGTCTTGTAATACTAAATACTCCTCATAGATTGCACTATGAGTGACTGATAGGCCCCAACCCAAGCGATCATGGGCTTCGGAGCGGCCCAAAGATAAGACTGCTAGCGAGCGGTCAGTTAGTCAAACCCAGACCCACGTGCAGCGATCAGCAAGCCCAACCCAAGGCGGTAGGAGATACCCAGCGAGTGGCCCATTACAGGAGGCCCTAGGGTTCTGGTGGTGCATGCACACGTGTCAGAATCCTAGGGTGAGCTCCACGAATGGCTGAGATTGTGACTTGGTCGCCAAGACAGAGGGACTATAAATATGACCTCAAACCCAACGGACAAAGGGAGGACATTCATTTACCCAGCAGACTAAATATCTGTGGTATGTTATTTCATTCACCCTCTCTCCTACCTACTATAATCGCATCATAATTACTCGAATTGACTACTACTTTCCCTTCTTACTCTCGAGGTACCCCATCTTCCAAGGACCAAGCTATCGGGCCTTCCTCAAGTATTGGGCCAGGCGACTAGTCTGGAACAATTGGCACACCAGATAGGGGAAGTAGCAGGCGAATTATATTCAAAAGATAGGCGATCTAATTCTCAGGAGGCAAATGGATCCAGGAGAGGCATCTACTCCCCTTGGAGCAGGAGGGGACGGAGTAAAACCGCTTAAGCATGTGACTACCAATGATCAGATGATTCCTGAGATTGCCAGAAATCTGGGAAACGTTCTTGAGTCATAATCCCAGTATCAGGATCACGGGAATAGCTACTCGGATCAAGGCGACCCAGCATCAGAAGCATACCGCATGCTTGAGCAGCGATTCTTAACTCTGGAACAACAAAACCTAGAACTGACTCAATTACTAAAGAAGGTGATTGCCCAGCAAGCGAGGGCCCCACCAGTTTAGGAAGTCAGACCGCAACCTGATGTGAACCGCTGCAACCGTGGGCAGACGACCCTTGAACACCGCAAGTTGAGACCGTGCAACGAGGTAGAACCGCCGGGAACTGGGTGCGGATGAGGACTTTGACCCGTCAGCTATATAACAGCTGGGAGCCAGAAGTATCAAGTCGTAGACGCCACGCCAAGAGATGGATGCTCTTGATGATAAGTCGGGGCCTTCAGTATCGCAACATGCAGATACAATAATATTTCAAGAACATAGTTCTATCAAAGGGGGTTTATTTCATAAAAGTCTTGGTTTACAAAGGGTGGCCGGCGGCCTCCTTATATAGGTGAGGGAACAAGCTCTCCTCCCTAAAGACTACTTCCTAAATAATAATAAAATAAAGAGTCCTACTTTAAAAGAATTCTAAAACCCCTAAATAATCCTACTAAAAAGGAATAAAACATAAAATAATAGTTGTAGTCTTTAAAGCAGAATAAAAGACCTAAATTAGGTCAAAAACCCTAATTCGGCCGTGGTTGGGCTGCTCGGGCCAGTTGGGCCATCGTGGTGGTCGTGGGCCTGACCGGCCGGCCGTCGGGCTTGATGCGGGTGGCGGTCGTGGGCCTGATGCTCCGGGCTGGTTCAGTGGCAAGGGCCTTATCCAAATGACATTTTCTTCGTGGCCGGCTTCATAGAATTCCTCTGATCGGTCCGATTGCCGGTTTAGGGCTCGGGGCTGTTCTCTCTTTGGGCCTTCTGATATGATCCAACAATGCTGCCCCGATGCCAACCGGTATTCCTACACCCCACCAGGATCCCCTGGCCTAGGCAAGACCCTAGGGCCTCTTAAGAAGCGCATGAATCCAAGGGAAGGCCATCCTCGAGCCCTAAAGCCAAGGTATGACAAGAAACATCTACTAAATCCTTCACTTGCAGGTAGAAAGACTCCAAGGAAGGGAATGCTGTCTCAAGCCATACTGATGGCCGAGGGTATAAGCCCTAGCACCAAAGAGAAGCTTCAGCCCGCTCCTAGTCTGACCTCCAGGAGCCCTGAAGAAGAAGTCGGTTCTTTGAGTGACCCTCTGGAAGCATTTCTGCAGTACAGAAGGAAGAGAGCACAAGAACCCTTGGCCCGAAGAGGAGAACTTTCAAAGAATGACCTTGAGCCGAGCTTTGAGAAGAATTGGAGTCCTTGGCCACGAAGCATGACACTTGGGCTGACCACGGAGAGCTACGTCCAAAGCTACCTGGAGGCCTACCTAAAGCTTAGGAAAGAAGGCCCGAGCAGAAAAAGAAAGGAACTGAAAACAGGCCCGTCCCGAGCCTTAAACCGGCAACCGGACCAATCCGAGGGATTCCAAGCAGTCGGCCAAGAAGCCCGGTCACTGAACCCGCCCGAAGCCCGAAGCCCGCGACCGCCACCCGAGTCAATCCCGGCGTTCGGCCGATCAAGCCCACCGGGCTGCCACACGCGCCCAACCGGCCCGAGCAGCCGTACGCGGCTAGATTAGGGTTTTTGACCTAATTTAGGTCTTTTATTCTGCTTTAAAGACTACAACTATTATTTTATGTTTATTCCTTTTTAGTAGGATTATTTAGGGGTTTTTAGGAGACTATTTAGGAATAAGACTCTTTATTTTATTATTATTTAGAAGTATTGATTAGGGAGGAGAGCTTGTTCCCTCACCTATATAAGGAGGCCGCCGGCCACCGTTGTAAGTCAGACTTTTATGAAATAAACCCCCTTTGAAAGAACTCTGTTCCGAAACCCTTATTGTATCTGCATGACGCGATACTGAAGGATCGACTTATCATCAAGAGCATCCATTCTTGGCGTGGCGTCTTCGACTGGACACTTCTGGTTCCCGACTGTTATATAGCCGACGGGTCAAAGTACTTATCCGCCCCCGGTTCCCAACGGTTCTACCTCGTTGCACGGTCTCAACTTGCGGTGTTTAAGGGTCGTCTGCCTACGGTTCCAGCGGTTCACATCAATTGGTATCAGAGCACGGTTCAGCTCACGGACCACAATCTATCCCAGTCTCCAGGTTCACCTGGATTCATATCCTTTACTGCTTTCTTAGAAAATTGATTCAAAAATTCCCTTCTATTTCAATTCTAGTTTCGAGTTATAAGAAAAGAAAAAGAAAAGAAAGCAAGGTCACCTTGCCGAGTTATTTCCTTTCATTGTAAGTTTAATTCTAAGAAGAGGGGATAGAAAATTGCTTCCGTTCGATAGTACTAACCATGGCAGACGAGAGACTAGCCAACGTTGAAGGCAGCCTTCGGAACCTTGGAGCTACCATGGCCGCCGTCCAAGAATCCATAGCTCAGCTTCACGCCGAGAGAGGACGAGATGAACGCCGAGAGGACAGCCCTGAAGGCCTGAACAGGAGAGCCCGACGACTAGCTCAGGAAATTGACGATGACTTGAGTAACCTCAAGCTCACCGTGCCAAAGTTTGCTGGCAAATACAATGCCGACGAGTACCTAGATTGGGAGAGAAGTATGGAGGATTTCCTCGAGTGCCACCACTACTCCGAACGTAAGAAGGTAATCCTTGCCACCCTTGAATTCACTGACTATGCTGCCCTATGGTGGAGCCAGTTCAAAGGACGGGTCCAAAGAGACAAGGAGGACCCTATCGAGTCGTGGCGAGACCTCAAGAGGATCATGAGGAAGAAGTTCGTTCCTAGCGCCTACACCCGAGACCTACACACATCCCTCCGAAACTTAAAGCAAGGCACCATGTCCGTGGAGCAATAAACCAAGGAGATAGAGATGTTGGTAGCTAGACTCGACCTCAGAGAAGAGCCTGAAGCGAAGATAGCCCGGTTTGTGGGTGGGCTACACCCCGAGATCATGCATCAAGTCAACCTACTTAACTACGTTGACTACGAGGATCTTAAGGGCCTAGCCAACCGTGTGGAGAGGGCCTAGCCAACCGTGACCGGGCTTCAAAGGAGAGGCCACCCCAGAAGATCGGCCACTGCCCCGTGGAAAGGCTCGGTCACAAGCCAAGCCCCATGGAAGCCCGACCAGCCCCAAGGCTCAAGTGCACGACCAAACCCTAACCCTAGGGGTTCGGCACCACCGGTAACATCTGCCCAACCTACTTCTACGGTTCAGAATTCTAACCCACGTCCTAGTGGAATTGTATGTTTTAAGTGTCAAGGTAGAGGACACATCTCAAGGGACTGCCCTAACCAACAGACGATGGTAGTAAGAGAAGGAGGAATCGAGACGGACGATGAAGAAGAGGAGAAGAAGGAAGAAGAAGAGGAGTCAGATGAAAGAGAAGAGGTTCAGCCCGAAGGGCTCGAAAAGTTTGCAGGGTACAGTTTCAAAACCCTAGCACCCGGCGCCCCGGCCTCAGCCCCGGCGCCAGCCTCGACCTCAGCTGATGCGAACCGCCTTCTCCAGGAAGGGATCGACTCAACACCCAATACTATATTATCAGCCCCACGAGAACCTAACCTTTGAAACCGCGGAGAACACTTGAAATCCACTAAGTAATGACTTAGGAACCCCAAGTATTCGGTCGAATTCGGTGCCACAAACAAAGGATGAATGCCTTTGATGATAAACTGGTCTAGACGATGATCAATTCCATGATGGTCGAACAGAGATTAGCAATTCCATGCTAAGAGAAAAACCGAAGTTTTGAGTGTTTATTTCTTTCAAAGTTGTCGTTTACAATGAGGCTAGACGCCTCTATTTATAGGTGAGGAAGGGAGAACAGGCTCTCCTTTTCCTCCTACGAAATAGCTAATAAAACTAATAAATAATACAAAAATAAGGACTGAAACTCGTAGCCTTGTTCACCAAGGAAAAGAGTCATTCCTAAACAAAAACACTAAAAGGGAAAAAGCTGGAAATTCCTAAAAAACAGCTAAACGGGTTCTGGAAGATTCAGCCAAATAAATAGCAAATAAATTCGGAAAATTAAGCCCTTTGGCAGATCACTAGTAGACTTCATGGGCTTCAACTTTCATGTTGGACATCAGTCCAAATTCTTCCTCCAAGTAGCCCATATTCGTCAATCCTTGTCAGACTAGGAATCTGTCCAAAACCGGGAAATCCTAGCTTGATTAGGATTCCGTGTTCGGATGTATTTTGGCATCTTCTCTTCATTTCCCGTGTTCACCATGGTCAAGAACCCTTCCTTGGATCAGGCTCAGGTGGTGGCCTGATCACAGCTCCTATCATGTGCAGCCTCGTATCAGCATCCGGGCTCCTCTCCTTGATGCTCCGCCCATGCTTCACCCTTACTTCATCCAACTGTATCTCCTTCAATTCTCCTCCAAATTGAGCTCCGTTTGTTGGAGAGTGTTACTGGTGATTCAAGCTATCCAGGACAGTTGGAATTTCCCAAAAGGCACGGGCCAATTGTTGGCTCGGCCAAAAGTGCTTCTCTGTGGCATCCGGGCACGGGCTCGGCTCGGGTGTCGGGCTTAGCTCTCGGCCTTCTTCAATTCTGTCCAAGCCTATTGAGTTCTGCTTCGAGCCTTCTTCCAAGAGTATCTTAGGGACGTCTTCAGGTAGGTCTTTGCTCTGGGGGGCCCGTGGGAGTTGGCCTGGGGCCTAGACTTGGTGCTAAGCTCGGTCTAGGGCCCGGGTCGGGGCTCGGTGTCAGCATCAGCTCCTGGCGTGTCATTAATCTGGCTCTGGCTGGAGTAGGAGCTGACATTGGTGCCTGGCTGAGGGTGTCTTCTAGATCCGGGGCTTCGGCTCTCCTAGGCTCCGGTGCTGGTGATGTGACTTTAATTAGTGCATTTTAAGCTTATGAATGACCTTTGAAATGCCCGTGTTTATTCGTGAAATGACATGACTTATATGCTTTTATTGAAGTTTTGTGCAAAGTGTCATTTTGTTGTCCGGTTGCCACTTTGGAGCCAAATTCATGGTCTATTGGAGTTGCCTCTGTGCATTTTCAGGTTATGGCATCAAAGTACGGATGACAAGGAGCGCATAGGAGCAAACGGGAGGTCATTTGGAGTCCGGACGAGGGAGATATGAGCATTACAAGATCGAGCTTTCTGCAGAGTGCAGGGGTGCACGCCGTGCAGATGTGCACGCCGTGCAGGGGTGCACGCCGTGCACTGTCCCCTGCACTATAAATATTCTTGTTTTTGGCCATTTTGGGGAATTCTTGGATCTCTCTTGAACCCCAAACACATACCCACGAACCCTCAAACCCTAGAACACATTTTTGGAGCAATTTGAAGCCATTGGAGCTAGGATTGAAGCCAACAAACCTTGGGAGAAGTGCTTACAAGTGGAGAAGTGAAGATCATCTCAAAGATTCTTCCATGGTGTTCTTGGTGACCATTCTTCCTTCTTTTCTCTTTACTCCCTTGGCCATGTGTGGCTGAGTTTCTAGGGTTCATCTTGGATGGGTAGATTAGTTGTGCTATGATAGAGAGTGATTGTATAGAACTTGCCATGATTGATCTTGGTTGTATGAGGATGATTCCTAGACTTGTTCTTAATGCCATTTTATGCCATGTTTGCTTAATTTGGTCCATTCAATGTGATTTGATGCATGAGAGTGCTTGGATTGCATAGATTGTAGGTCTAGGGATTGAAGTGAGTGTGTTCTAAGAGATTAGATCATCTTATTTCAACCATTTTCACTTGATTTCTCTCTTGGGCATTTTATCGAACACTTGGTGTGCATGTGGATTTTCATTCAATTGAGTTTGAAAAGGCTTTTTGGTGAATCTCTTAGTGTTAGAGCATTGATATGAGAGTGTTGTGCCTAGCCTTGTGGTCATAGAGTCTTAAGAGAGGGTCTTGTGTCTTGGCATTTCATCAAACACTAAGAATGCATCCTTTTTCACTTAGCTTGAGAGCGAGAGCCTAAGTTGAGTGGTATTAGGATAGGGATTTGGTGCTACGAGAGTGCATTGAGTCTATAGAAGTGAAATGCATGGTCATCCGAATGCAAACTCGATTTTGATTAGCTTGTTTGTTCAATTAGTCCTCTTGAGCATGATGAAACTACCCACCAAGAGAACCCCCTTTGTCTTTGATTTCAACCACCTTTCTCTCTTGCTTAATCTTTGTTAGTATTGCATTTCTTTGCCTTTGTTTCTGATTTCATCGATCAAACCAAACCAATTTCAAATGTCTAGACCGTCTATGAGAAGTGTGAGTATTGGTCTATGAGAGGACTCCGTGGAATACGACCTTGGTAAAATTGCTTTTATCAAGTTTTTGGCGCCGTTGCCGGGGACTCTCTCATTCCTTTGAAAGCACTTAGTAGTGGACCGATCTATTCACTTCCTTCCAATTTAGTTTTTGCTTCCTTTTACTTGTTGTTTGGTTTTGTTATTCCGCATTGTCGTATTACTTGGGTGTATTTGTTGTGCTTGTTTGTAGGTATCTTGTACTAGTGCATGAGGCGACTCACTCGTCTTCAAGCACGACTTCAAGGTCTTGCGGAAGTGATTGAGCCACCAACCTTCTCTCCCTCTCATTTGGTTCATAGCTCCACACGCAACAACATGTCTCACCATGAAGATGAAGACAACCTTTCGGAGCATTCTCACCATACCAATGATGATGATCACTCACAAAGGGGTGCAAGACGTACCTTGGCGGATTATGCTCGTCCTACTCTTGAAGGGGCAGCCTCTAGCATTGTTCGAAGACCCGTCAATGCTAGGAACTTTGAGCTCAAGCCTAATATGATCCAAATGGTTCAAAATGGAGTGGTGTTCAATGGCATTGATGGTGAATGTCCATCTAGGCATCTCAAGGACTTCTTGGAGATATGTGACACGGTTAAGAATGACCAAGTTCACCCGGATTGTGTGAGACTCCGGCTCTTTCCCTTCTCACTCAAAGGTAGAGCCAAGTCATGGTTGGAGAACCAACCGAGTAGAGCTTTCACCACATGGGAGGGCCTAGCCGAAGCTTTCCTTGAAGAGTTCTTCCCTCCCTATATGACGGATGCAATCCGAGACCGCATCAACCACTTCACACAACACAAGGGAGAGCTCTTCCATGAGACTTGGAATAGGTTCCAAGCCATTCTTCGGTCTTGTCCTCATCACAACTTCGCCGAATGGAGCTTGGCGGACATCTTTGCTAGGTCCCTTGATTTTGAGAATACAAGGATGATCAACCAAGCCGCCGGAGGTGACTTAAGGATGCTCACTCCCGAAGATGCTCTAGAACTCTTCGCGGAGATGGCCAACAAGACAAGGAGTTGGTCTCGACAACAACCTCCTAAGTCTAAGTATGGAAGTGACACGCACTATGATTCTCGGTCCGTAAGTATTGATGCACCAAAGGATTCGTCTAGCTATGGGAAGAAGCCTAAGTTACCGGGGCACCGAGATGAAGATGATCCCATGATTGCTCTCCTTATGTCCAAGATTGATGCCATGGCCTCTCAAGTAAGTAATCTTAGTACGCCTAAGCATCCCCCTAAGGCTTCATCATCTCATTTGGGTAATCCACCGGTTGCCTCGGTGCTTTGTTGTGAGTGTTGTGGAGGCCAAGGCCATGATGTAAATGTATGTCCTTCTGCTACTTCCGAGCCTAACCAAGGTGAAAGCATTGAGGAAGTAAGCTTTGTGCAAGGTCAAGGATTCCATGGTAACTTCAACCCTCAAGGGAACTATCAAGGGGGTAATTACAACCGTCCTTGGAACCAAGGAGGTGGGTACAACAAGCCTAAGCAAGGGTACCAAGGCCAAGGTAATCAAAGTGGTGGTTATAACAAGGGTTACAACCAAGGTAATCAAGGAGGATTCCAAGGTTACAAGGGGTACAATCAAGGTAACCAAGGTGGTGAGCAAGGTTCTAATCCACCGGGGATGTATAATCATAAGGGTAATGGGCCGCCCGGTTTCACCAAGCCTTCTCAAAACAAAGAGGGTGGTTCTACAATCTCCCAAGAAGACACCAATGCGGCAATGATTCAACTTATCATGAATCAACAAGCTTCAATTACCAATTTGAATACTCAAGTGGGTCAAATATCTAAGGCACTCTCGGAGAGACCAAAGGGTAGCCTACCCTCCAACACCGAGGTCAACCCGAAGGTTCCCGAGGAGCTTATGATGGTAACTTTGAGGAGTGGTAAGCAAGTACAAGATGCCATACCTAAGGTGGTAAGTGCTCAAGATGATGATTTGGTTATAGTTGAAGATGTTGACTCCGATGATGACACGGATAAGATTGAAGTTAAAGATAGAGGAGCCAAGGCTAAAGAAGCTTCTAAGATGACCAATAAGGTTGGTTCTCAAGAGGCTACGACGAGTGCTACTCCGGTCTCTCCTCCCGCACCGGTTGTACCTCCGTACAAGCCTAAGCCACCTTATCCTTCTCGCTTGAAGGCGGATTCCATGGAAAAGGACTTCAAAAGGTTTGTTGAGATTCTTGACAAGGTGCAATTTACAATGCCTTTTGGGGAAGCATTACAAAGATGCCTCAATATGCAAAGTTCATGAAAGAGATCTTCACCAACAAACGCAAGCTTACGGATGTGACTTCAGCAAAGCTCAACGAACAATGCTCCGCCATTCTCTCTAAGAGGCCACCGGAAAAGCTTAAGGATCCAGGTAGCTTTACTATTCCTTGCACTATTGGTGAACATGCAATAAGTAGAGGCTTAGCCGATTTGGGTGCTAGTATCAATGTTATGCCATATTGCATGTTTAAGAAGTTAGGCCTAGGGAAACTAAAACCAACTCAAATGAATGTTCAATTAGCGGATAAATCTGTGACATCCCCTCGTGGTATTGTCGAAGATGTGTTGGTTAAGGTTGGTGCTTTTGAATTCCTTGTGGATTTTGTTATTCTAGATGCTATGGGTGGTACCGATGTGCCTTTGATTCTAGGACGACCTTTCTTAGCAACCTCTCGTGCTTTGATTGATGTTTACGGTGGTAAACTTACACTTAGGGTCGATAATGAATGCATGATCTTTGACCGTTCAAATGACATGGAGTTTACTTTGTCTTATGCTAGTCACCATGATCCTAAGAATCCGCATGAGCTTACTTCGGCTACTAATAGCACTAACCTTGTCCGTCATAGTCTTGCGGAGTTGTTTGCTCTTAGTGATGCGCAGGAGAAAAAGGATGAAGTAAAGGAGGCTCCACCTTTCGTGCTTCAAAAGACTCCACCTAAGGCTAAGAAGAAAGGTGTGGAGAAGCCACCCGAGAAGGGCAAGGAAGCCGCACCAATGGGTGAGACTATCAAGACTAAGAAGCCACCCGATGAGAGAATTCACTCCAAGTGGTTTGGCCCCTTCTCCATTGCTCACACTTCATCATCCGGGAAATCCGAGCTCACACCTCCCGAAGTCGGTAAGGTTCAATTCAAGTTCCGTGTGCCATGCGAAGGTAATGACTTCGATTTCAAAGAGGTAATGAGTTGGGATGGTTTTACTTAGCTGGTCCGTGTGCTTCGTCGAGCTTAAGACGTTAACCAAACGCTTCTCGGGAGGCAACCCGAGTGTTTTTCATGTCTTTTCTTCTTGATTTGATTGCATGATTGTGTGTATTTGTGGTATTCAAGGTCCTTGAGTTGTTGTGGTGTCCTTTGTGGTCTCGTAGGTGTTGAAATTCTGAAGTTCGGGGTCCGTTTTGGGTTGATTTGACGGTGTTTTGGTCATTTTTCGTCGAGATAAATATTTGATTTTAGGCTGAGGAGGTGCACGCCGTGCACCACTGCACGCCGTGCATGATGCACACCGTGCACCGTGCACGATTTGGTGCACGTGCTGTCCAGGAGGATTCAAAAAAAATTTCAGCTCCAAGGTGCACGCCGTGCACCCTGCACGCCGTGCAGCCCGGCACGCCGTGCACCCCCTCTGCAATTTTTTTTCCACAATATTTTTCACTGTTTGATTCGTTTGGGGGGTGTTAATGAGGTATTGGGGTGATTATGATTTGGTTTTTCATTGGTATTTCTTGTGGTATTTGTTCATGACGGTTTGCTCATGAAAATTTGGCTTGTTGAGTTTGGCTAAGTGGTTTGATTGTTGTCATGATTGTTGTGCCATTGGCGTCTTCAATTGTGGTTTGCTGTTTGAGTTCATTGCTTAACAAATTTTGGGACATGGGTGGTTGATCATGAAGTGTTTAACTGGGATTCTTTAGTTGAGTGGGATTGGTGGTACTGATTGTTTGAGTTTGGGTTTGTGGCTTGTTCATGAGAGTTGGTTGTGTGATGTTTGGTTCTGGATTGCTGTGTGTCGATTTTGATGAGCTTGATTGGTTGTTTGTATGGTGTATGTCATTTTGTTGGGTGTTGCAGGTGATGAATTCAGGGGCTGATTTACCTTCTTTGTGTGAGGAGGGGTGTGGTTTATCACCACTCATTGGTTTAATTTTTATATATTCCTCCTTACATTGTGTGGACTTAGGCTTATATGTTCTCGATTCGTGTTTTTGATCCATTATGCATGCCTTTTGCTTAACTGTGGATCTCTGTGATTTGATTTTTGCTAGCATAGGTTGTTGCACTTGAACTTGATGATCTTGAATCGTGCTCAATGTTGTGCTCAATGTTTTGATCATGTGTTATGACTAGGCGCCTTGATAGGGTTTGTGTTAGGAGTGTGCCCTTCTTGTTGATTCTTTGTTTGCACTTCTTTTGCAGGATGCCTCCTAAGGGTAAAGCAGCTTCTTCATCCTCCGCCCCCAAGCGATCCAAGGCACCAGCTTCCAAGAAGAGGAAGGGACAGACTGGGGAGTCTTCTGCTCCTCCACCACGGTCGCCTTCGCCGCCTCCAGCACTTGGGCAGTCTTTCCACCGCCTCCCCCGTTTGACGGCTACCATCCATGGTCACAGTGGCCTGGGCACCCACGACCACCACCCCACTGAGAGCCACAGGATCACTCACCACTTCTCAGGACTTTGGATTTTTCCTTTCTTTTATTTCTGTTTATGACTGCATGTTTTGTTGTGCTTGACTTCTGATTTTCTCTTTTCATTTCTGGCTTTGCACTTGTCATGTTGTTGGATCACACATCTCATCCGTACTCTCATCTTGTCGACTCTGGGTTGTGTTTGAGTGGTGTGCCCTCCCTTGTTTTCTACAGGTACCCCTAATTCAGGTCCTCGTCCTGAACAGGTTACTTGACCCGGGATTCCATCTCCGGCTTCTCTTCTTCACCTCGCGGTATATTCGTTCCACCTTATCCTCTCTCTCTCTTGATCATTGAGGACAATGCTCATGTTAGTCGTAGGGGAGTTCGAGGTTTGGTGTGATTATTTGTCGGCAGAAGTCTAAAGCTATGTTTTAATGTGTTGCATGATCTTAAATTGAATGTCGAATTCCTCTATTGTAGAATCGTTCGGTTCTTGACTTTTGGTGTTTTATTGACTTCAAGTTTTCACAATGACGTTTAGAATGTCCTGCTTAGAACCAATAACCAGCATGTTAGCACTAATATTAAATGAGTCTGGGCCAGAACTGAGATTTTATCACTCTTGCATGTTGGTTGATTGGTTTGATACGTGTTTTTGTACCGCTCGATAACACGGTCTAAGATGATGAAGGCAATCAGAATTTTCACCCTTTTCCATGTCTTTCTTTACCCTTTTTGATCCTTCGTGATTGTGGCTTGAGATTAGACGGAATCCAATTCGAAATCTTGTGTGGAAGTTGTAAGGGGCTAAGGATCAAGTGGCTAAATTGTGAAAAAAAAAATGCTCAAAAGAAAAGCTAGGCAAGCTCGGCACCTAAGTGAAGTGTCGGGTTGAGCACTAAGCAAAAAGGGCAAAGGCTGTGAGCTAGGCAGGTTCAACACCTAAGTGAAGTGTTGAATCGAGCACTAGTATGCAGTAAGAAAAAAAGAAAGAAAAATGGAAATGAAAAAAAAAGAAAAGAAAGAAAAAGAGTTCTCAAATGTAGCCCTTGATCCTAGCCAGAGTTTTGTAAAGTGCGGATCTAGTAGCGGATGAAGTCGAGTCGATAGCCACATCATAATCACTCACCACTTACGATCCATGTCCCGATTTTAAGTCCTTTTGATTAGAGTTGGTGTTGTCGTGGTCGGTTTTGCTGTGTCCCAATCAACCACTACTTGAAGTGTGCAGAAATTAGTGAGGTTTAGACTTGTTTGGTTGATGTTCTTGCATGTGTAGGTTTAGTTTGTTCGTGGAACAGTTTAAGCTAAATTGTGATTGCTTGAATCTCAATGGACCGAACTTGTCATTTGTGAACTTGGATGTTTTCTAATTCATTTGCTTGAGGACAAGCAAAGCTTAGTCGTAGGGGAATTTGATGTGACTTTAATTAGTGCATTTTAAGCTTATGAATGACCTTTGAAATGCCCGTGTTTATTCGTGAAATGACATGACTTATATGCTTTATTGAAGTTTTGTGCAAAGTGTCATTTTGTTGTCCGGTTGCCACTTTGGAGCCAAATTCGTGGTCTATTGGAGTTGCCTCTGTGCATTTTCAGATTATAGCATCAAAGTACGGATGACAAGGAGCGCATAGGAGCAAACGAGAGGTCATTTGGAGTCCAGACGAGGGAGATATGAGCATTACAAGATCGAGCTTTCTGCAGAGTGCAGGGGTGCACGCCGTGCAGATGTGCACGCCGTGCACTGTCCCCTGCACTATAAATATTCTTGTTTTTGGCCATTTTTGGGAATTCTTGGATCTCTCTTGAACCCCAAACACATACCCACGAACCCTCAAACCCTAGAACACGTTTTTGGAGCAATTTGAAGCCATTGGAGCTAGGATTGAAGCCAACAAACCTTGGGAGAAGTGCTTACAAGTGGAGAAGTGAAGATCATCTCAAGGATTCTTCCATGGTGTTCTTGGTGACCATTCTTCCTTCTTTTCTCTTTACTCCCTTGGCCATGTGTGGCTGAGTTTCTAGGGTTCATCTTGGATGGGTAGATTAGTTGTGCTATGATAGAGAGATGATTGTATAGAACTTGCCATGATTGATCTTGGTTGTATGAGGATGATTCCTAGACTTGTTCTTAATGCCATTTTATGCCATGTTTCCTTAATTTGGTCCATTCAATGTGATTTGATGCATGAGAGTGCTTGGATTGCATAGATTGTAGGTCTAGGGATTGAAGTGAGTGTGTTCTAAGAGATTAGATCATCTTATTTCAACCATTTTCACTTGATTTCTCTCTTGGGCATTTTATCGAACACTTGGTGTGCATGTGGATTTTCATTCAATTGAGTTTGAAAAGGCTTTTTGGTGAATCTCTTAGTGTTAGAGCATTGATATGAGAGTGTTGTGCCTAGCCTTGTGGTCATAGAGTCTTAAGAGAGGGTCTTGTGTCTTGGCATTTCATCAAACACTAAGAATGCATCCTTTTTCACTTAGCTTGAGAGCGAGAGCCTAAGTTGAGTGGTATTAGGATAGGGATTTGGTGCTACGAGAGTGCATTGAGTCTATAGAAGTGAAATGCATGGTCATCCGAATGCAAACACGATTTTGATTAGCTTGTTTGTTCAATTAGTCCTCTTGAGCATGATGAAACTACCCACCAAGAGAACCCCCTTTGTCTTTGATTTCAACCACCTTTCTCTCTTGCTTAATCTTTGTTAGTATTGCATTTCTTTGCCTTTGTTTCTGATTTCATCGATCAAACCAAACCAATTTCAAATGTCTAGACCGTCTACGAGAAGTGTGAGTATTGGTCTATGAGAGGACCCCGTGGAATACGACCTTGGTAAAATCACTTTTATCAGTTGGCGTAGGCTTGGAGCCGGTGTAGTCTTGGCCCGGCATCAATGCTAGGGCCGGATCGGCATCAACCTCAAGGCTTGATGGTGGGGCTCCTAGTATACGACCTTTCTTTTCCAATAGGGGAAATCCTCTCCGGTTCTCTTCGTTAGTTCCGCCATCCCATGTTAACATGGGGAGGTTCGGGCCTGGCGCTCGTGGTGGTGTGTCCACGCCGGCCTTGGTGACCAGGGTCACGTCATCAGCCCCGGCCCCTGCCCCGGCCTCAGCCCCGGCAACAGTACCCAGCCCCGGCACTGACCGACCAGGCCCCAGCACCCCAGTGCTCAGCCCTAGCATCGGTACTGCCCCAGGCCCTAGCGCCCCAGCGCTCGGCCCCAGACCCGGCGCTACCCCAGCCCCAGCGCTACCCCAGGCCCCAGCGCCCCAGCGCTCGACCCCAGCCCCAGCGCTACCCCAAACCCCAGTGCCGCAGCGCTCGGCCCCAGCTCCGGCGTTGCCCCAGGCCCCAGCACCCTTGTGCTCGGCCCCAGCCCCGGTGCTGCCCTACCTGGCCTCGGCCCCCCAGCGCCCGGCCCCGACTGGCGCTACCCGCTCAGTACCTAGCGCCCCAGCACCCAGCGCTACGCTGCCCGACCAGTTGCTAACCGGCCAGTTGCTGCCCAAGGCCCCCCGACGCATCACCCCCCGACGAGGCCCCCGACCACGAGTCTGGCGTGTCCCTGCCCGACGCTCAGCCCCGGTCCTACCCGACCCTGGCTGCCCCGACGTGATGATGCTCGACGCCACCGGCTTCCCACCACCCACCGCCGCCAGTTCTCCACTGCCCGCCGTCACCTCACCACTGGCCGCCGCCGTCGGCTTCCTACTGCCCGCCGTCACCTCACCACTGCCGCCGCCGCCGGTTTCCTATTGCCCGCCGTCGTACCACTGCCCGACGCGTCACTGCCCGACGCCGCCCCACTACCCGGCGCCGCCGCCCTGCCCGAAGTGCCTTGGTTCACCTCCGGTACCTCCGGCATCCCCGTGCCCCGACCGACGCTTAACCGACGGTCCCCTGTGCACCCCAGATTCAATGGGAGATCACCTCCCGACGAGTTTTAAGAGCTGCCCCGAGCAACGAAGATCCGGATGCTGACCCGGATGTGGAGATGAGTAAGGAGCTCTCACCCGCTACCTCCCCGAGCCTTAACATTGTTGTTGATAGTTTTTCAGGAGAAGGAGCGATGGAGACTGAAGGAGAGAGTGCTGAAGGACCCGAGCCCTGGTCTATCACTGAATCAAGTGACACTCCTCGGTCTAAGGATAATGCAGCTGAAAACTGGAAGAGGATGATGAGTGTTAGGAAAGGATCCGAGATGGATTTGGGGACAAATCCAAGGCAAGAAGAGGGGGATGATATGATCCAACAATGCTGCCCTGATGCCAACCGGTATTCCTACACCCCACCAGGATCCCCTATCCTAGGCAAGACCCTAGGGCCTCTTAAGAAGCGCATGAATCCAAGGGAAGGCCATCCTCGAGCCCTAAAGCCAAGGTATGACAAGAAACATCTACTAAATCCTTCACTTGCAGGTAGAAAGACTCCAAGGAAGGGAATGCTGTCTCAAGCCATACTGATGGCCGAGGGTATAAGCCCTAGCACCGAAGAGAAGCTTCAGCCCGCTCCTAGTCTGACCTCTAGGAGCCCTGAAGAAGAAGTCGGTTCTTTGAGTGACCCTCTGGAAGCATTTATGGAGTACAGAAGGAAGAGAGCCCAAGAACCCTTGGCCCGAAGAGGAGAACTTTCAAAGAATGACCTTGAGCCGAGCTTTGAGAAGAATTGGAGTCCTTGGCCACGAAGCATGACACTTGGGCTGACCACGGAGAGCTACGTCCAAAGCTACCTGGAGGCCTACCTAAAGCTTAGGAAAGAAGGCCCGAGCAGAAAAGGAAAGGAACTGAAGACAGGCCCGTCCCGAGCCTTAAACCGGCAGCCGGACCAATCCGAGGGATTCCAAGCAGTCGGCCAAGAAGCCCGGTCACTGAACTCGCCCGAAGCCTGAAGCCTGCGACCGCCACCCAAGTCAAGCCCGGCGTTCGGCCGATCAAGCCCACCGGGCCGCCACACGCGCCCAACCGGCCCGAGCAGCCGTACGCGGCTAGATTAGGGTTTTTGACCTAATTTAGGTCTTTTATTCTTCTTTAAAGACTACAACTATTATTTTATGTTTATTCCTTTTTAGTAGGATTATTTAGGGGTTTTTAGGAGACTATTTATGAATAGGACTCTTTATTTTATTATTATTAGAAGTAGTGATTAGGGAGGAGAGCTTGTTCCCTCACCTATATAAGGAGGCCGTCGGCCACCCTTGTAAGTCAGACTTTTATGAAATAAACCCCCTTTGAAAGAACTCTGTTCTGAAACCCTTATTGTATCTGCATGACGCAATACTGAAGGATCGACTTATCATCAAGAGCATCCATCTCTTGGCGTGGCGTCTTCGACTGGACACTTCTAGTTCCCGGCTGTTATATAGCCGACGGGTCAACGTACTTATCCGCCCCCGGTTCCCGACGGTTCTACCTCTTTTATGGTCTCAACTTGCGGTGTTTAAGGGTCGTCTGCCCACGGTTGCAGCGGTTCACATCACCTTCTCCATTTCCGCTCGAGCCTTCTTCTTTAAGCTTCAGGTAGGCATCCAAGTAGCTCCTGATGTAGCTCTTCGGGGGTTGGGTCGGTCTAAGTGTCACGCCTCGGGGCCAAAGACTCCATTTCTTCTCATGGTTCTGCTCAGGGTCATTCTTTGGAAGCTCTCCTCTCCAGGCCAAGTGTTCTTGGGCTCTTTTCCTCTTATACTCCAGAAATGCTTCCAGAGGGTCACTCGAGTGACGAGCTTCTTCTTCAGAGCTCCTGGAGGTCAAGCTAGGAGCAGGCTGAGGCTTTTCTCCAGTGCTAAGGCTTCTATCCTCGGCCAGCAGCATGGCCTCGAATATCATTCCATCTCGTGGAGCCTTTCTACCTGCAAGGGGCGGGACTTAGTCGATATTTCAGGGCGTACCTTGGCTTTAGGGCTTGAAGATGGCTTGCCCTAGGCTCTTTATGCCTTTTGTGAGGTCCTAGGGTCTTATCTCGGCCAGTTGACCCTGGTGGGGTGTAGGGATACCGATTGGCGTCAGGGCAGCTGGGCCGGGTCATATCACAACCTCAAATGACTGTTAATGAAGTCTTACATCAGTTTTACCCCGCCTCACAGACGGGAGCCACCTAGGTAGCTGTTCGACAGCCGCTTGCCAGAGCAATCTTCGCTGAACAAATACCAACGGGACTCATGTCGCCAAACATGGACAAATATCAAGGAACGACAGATCCAGATGATCACCTCTAAACATTCCAAATCACCATGGAAATGCAGCAGGCAAGTGATGCAGCATACTGTAGGGCCTTCCCGACTACATTAGGAGGAAGGGCAGGAGAGTGGTACATGAACTTTCCTGAAGGCATCGTTACATCGTGGGAATGATTTTCCATTATCTTTTTGCAAAAATATGAAAGTAAGAGAACCAGAACGGTACCACTACAAGTTTTGGTGAGTTTAAGGTAAGGCACAAACAAATCGCTCAAGCAATTTTTGACAAATGGACGGGGGTGGTACATTCCATTAGAAATGTGGATCATGACATCGCTACTGCTAGCCTGTTCCAGGCGACTCATAACAAAAGGCTACCCAAATTGCTAGCGAATACTTCGCTAACGTCACTATCTGATTTGGCGGCAAGGGTTCACAAAATCATCTTGGTAGAAGAACAGTTGGTAGAGCCTGTGGCGGAAAAGGCGGTCAAAGGTGAAAAACAAGAAGGGAAGCTGATGGATAAATAGTCCAGGTGGCACAGAGCAAAAAGATCGCCCGAAAAGAGAAGATTCCAAGGCGACAGAAGAGGGTTACGGGAGGAGCAATTAGAACACACTCCCCTCAACGAGTCTAGAAGAAAGATATTTCTGTATATGCAGCACAAAGATCACCACATACAGTGGCCAGAGCCTCTACAAACCCCACCAGACCAAAGAAGTTGCCGAAAGTTCTGTGATTTCCATGACTCACATGGCCATACGACAGAGGAATGCAAGGAGCTAGAAAATGAAATTGAGCGATGGATCAAGGAGGGAGGATTGAGTGACTTTATTCAAAGCACAAAGGGAAAAGATACGATTCCGGAAGGAGATCGCTCGGCGAAGGGAGAGGCTCAGGAGAAAAAAGGTGGAGTGTTCGCCCGCTTGCAAGAATCGCAGGTCGATGCAGAAACAAAGAAAAAGTATCGTCCATAATTCAATAGAGTATTTCAAACAATATTGGGAGGAGAAAGCTTTCCAACAAAGAAGTTGAAAAGAAGGCAGAAGTGCAGGAGATCATGATAATTGACAAGTAAATCGCCCAATGTTGGGTTTTACGGAAGAAGATATGGCCAGGGTCAGAGGACCAAGCTTGGAAGCCATGGTGATTCAAGTTTTCACCTTTAACAGCCGAATTGAGCGAGTAAAGGTTGATTAAGGAAGCTCGACAGACATAATTTTCTGGGACTTGTACAAACAGATGGGCCTACCAACTAGCATGCTGAGGCAGACAAAGATGACCATTTCAGGGTTCTCAGGACACATAGTTCCCATCAGAGGGACAGCTACGATGAAGCTCTCTATCGGCGATGAGGAAGTGCAGTCTACACGGTCCATTGACTTCCATGTCATGGACTGTAAGTCAATGTACAATATGATATTAGGTCGCCCAGCCCTAATTGCGTTTCAAGCAATTTCATCTCCAGTGCATCAAGTTTTGAAGTTCGCTACGGAAGAGGGAGTGAAAATTGCTTGGGGGCATCCCGAGATTGCTAGAAAATGCTATAGAGCGGCAACAAGAGTACATGCTATAACATCAACTTGGAGGCAGATGGTGGGAACGAAAGGCTACCTCCAGCTGAGTCTGACATGCCAATACCCTTGTGGGAGGAAGATCCAATGAAAATAGTTCGAATATCATCATACCTGGAGGAGGAAGCACGGAATGAAATAATCAAGCTTATAAAGGAGTTTGCACACTTATTTGCATCGTCACCTAGCGATATGCGAGGAATCGCTCTAGAAATTATCAAGCACTATCTGGAAATTAAACCTGGAACTCGCCCGGTGCAACAAAAGAGACAAAACATTTGTCGGGAAAGGCAGCAAGCAGTAGCAATCGAAGTTGACAAACTATTAAAAGCAGGTTTCGTCAAGGAAGTCAGATATCCGGAATGGCTGGCAAATGTCGTTTTGGTTAAAAATTGTCAAGATCCTGGAGAATGTGTGTAGATTTCACAAATTTAAACGACGCCTGTCCAAAGGATCCATACCCACTTCCAAATATTGAGCAGCTGGTAGATGCGACAACAAACAACCAGATGCTATCCTTCTTGGATATGTTTTCCGGCTATCACCAGATTCCTCTAAATGAAGAAGATCAAGAAAAAAACAGCGTTCATGACATCCACAGCCAATTATTGCTACAAAGTGATGTCGTTCAGACTAAAAAATGCAGGTGCTACATACCAGGGAATGATCGACACAGTCTTCGCAAAATAGTTAGGAAAAAATCTAGAAGCATATGTGGATGATTTATTAGTAAAGAGCAAGAGATCGAGGGATCACCTCAGCAACTTAAGAGAAACTTTTGACACCCTGCAACAATACTCTTTGATGCTCAATCTACTCAAGTATGTCTTCGGGGTGACTTCAGGAAAAATTTTGGGTTACCTCATAACAAGGAGGGGAATAGAGGCGAACCCATCACAGATAGCAGCTATCACATCTATGACCCCTCCAAAAATGGTTAAAGAGGTCCAAGTGTTATCTGGACTGCTAACAGTGATTAATCGTTTCATCCCACGAATCGCTGACCGATGTGCACCATTCTTTACAACTCTAAAAAATGCATCCAAATTCGCATGAGATGACAAGTGTGATAAGGCGTTTGAAGAGCTAAAATAGTTTTTGGTTACACCTCCCAAACTTGTGTCACCTAAATTAAATGAAGATCTGTTTCTGTATATCGCTATCTCCCCTAAGCAGTGAGTGTTGTTCTTGTCCGGCGAGAAGAAAGAAGTGAATATCCTATCTTTTATACGAGCAAAACTCTGATTGACGCCGAAACAAGGTATCCGGCGATCGAAAAGATGGCATATGTAGTGGTCTGCGCGGCAAGAAAGTTGAGGCCTTACTTCCAGGCACACACGATTCACGTACTCATAAATTTGCTAATCAAGAATGCATTACGGTCCATGAGCGTGGCATGGCGATTGGAAAAGTGGGCGATAGAGCTAAGTGAGTATGACATTAGGTACCAACCTAGAACGACGATCAAAGCGTAGGTACTAGCGGACTTTGTAGTCGAGGGAGCTATTCAAGAAAACCCTGAAGGGGGTGAAGAAAGGACACTGTTTATAGATGGCGCATCTAGCAATGGGGGTGCATGAGCAGGAATAGTCTTAAAATCACCTGGATGAGTCCTCCATGAAGTAGCACTACGATTATCAACCAATAAAACAAATAATACGGCAGAATATGGAGCTATGGAGGCAGGGCTCAGGATCGCTACAAGTATGGGAGTAATAAATATTAAGGTATTTTCAGACTCCACAATCGTAGTCAATCAGCTAAATGGAAGTTTTGAGGTCAAGGAAGAATCGCTTCTTGATGACACTCGATTTGACGTGATTATTAGCCTCATTTAAGTGACATTTCCCTACTTGAGACACATTTTTAGGGTAGTTTAGGGTGTTTTCACTCAATTGCTCTATTTCTTACCGTTTTGGTTACTTTGGCTCGTTATGGGTCTATTTAATGTGTTTTCTAGTGCTTTTGTGAATGCACAAGTTTTTGCCATCAATAACGTAGCCACGGACGTGCTCGGGAAGTGAATGAACCTCAAGGAATTGCCCGGAATCGATCCAGAAATCATACAAGTCAAAACAGGAAACCTCCCTGCCACAACTGAAGATTTCAGCGAGAACTCTCATAGTTCTCGCCGAGGAGTTTCCCACACAGAGTTACAGGAGGCATCAAGAAAGAAGTCCTCAGCGCGAACTTCCAAGGTTCTCGCCGAAAACTATTGAAGAAACAGACAAAGGAGCCCATGCAGTAAAGTTCTCGGCGAGAACTTTCAATGTTCTCGCCGAGAAGTCTCTCCTTTTCCGGCTGGGTTTTGGTAAACCCTATATAAGGCAACCGGCGGACACTGATTCAAATATACTTTTTCCACGGATTATTTTCCAGACTTCAGAGTTCGAGAGAGAGCTGAGAGCATCCTCGGAGTTCCCGCAGAGATCGTGATGCCATCTTTCCACCTCGGAGTGCTCGGAGCTAGGAGTTGAAGATTCTTGAGATTGAAGCTTCATGGATTCATCGAATTAGGTTTTACAGTTCTTCTCTGTTCTTCCTACCTGAGATGTATTCCTTGATTGTTTTCGTCACTCTTCTATTGAATATGAGTAGCTAAACAGGTAGAGCTTAGATTAGATGAACCCTTAGTGACCCGGGACTTTAAAGCGGTCACAGATCGGCGGTAATTAAATTCAGATTCAGACAGTTTCTCTTGCATGTTTGGTTTGTTCTTCATTGCCTGTGTTTCTTTTCTAGCTTGATCACCTAGACTAGATTCTTATTAAGCTGTGGATAGTAGCGAACGTTCGCCTCACTTTAGAACATCAAATCAATAATTAATCTATTCAATGGAGTGTGCCTTTCGTAAGAACCATTTAGGATTAATCCACTGCAAGAGTAACTCATTACTCAATAGTAATCACGCCAGTTAGTTTTCCATTGCAGAAGTGAATGCACAGACGGTTAATTAATCTTGGTAGTTAGATGGGATAGAGCAAACTTTCGCCGAACTTAAACCTAAGGGTCAAGAGTTATGGTGGCGTCTGAGAACTAAATGAATTAGGATTGGAAACCGCTGGTCTTGTGATCGCCAATGCTCTGGTGATCTTAGGGGATTCGAGTCTAAGCTTGTTCGTCGTCTTATTAAGTCAAAAACCAATCTTTCTTTCTGTCTTCTGTTTTCATTTCAATTTTCCCGCTTCATAGTTTAGAAGTCGTGGAACTCACAGCATGCACAACATCTTTAAACCTGAGTAATTTGTCAGCTCATTTGAGTAAACGTTTAGAAGAGACCTATGGAATATGATCTAATCTATTTTGGTAGATTAGTTATTTGATACACGCATTACAACGTTCATCAAATTGGTGCCATTGCCGGGGACTCCTCTAATTGTTTGAAAGAAGAGTTGGCACTTTATTTTTCTACCTTTCCATCTTTCATTTTTTCCATTACACTTCGATTTTACATCGGTTGTGTTTGTTTCATTTGTAGGTTGTTTACAGGTTTATAAACCGCCCGTTCACTCATTCTCTGCTCAAGACTGAGAAGACAAAGAGGTCAGACAAGCCGAGTAGTTCTGCTCCGCCTAAGCAACCGGGAGTTTCAAAGAAAGTCAGAATTGATCCACCCTCATCCTCTACACCACCTAAGATCAAAGAGTTTAAGGAGAGATCCTCATCTTCTTCCGCTTCATCCACGTCGTCAGATTCGCCGCCACCCTCTCCCCCGCAATGGCTGCTCAGAAGAGTCTTGCGGATTACAATAAACCGAGCACAACTAGTGTTCGGTCCTCCATTGCTGTGCAACGCAATGAAGATGATCCAGACTATGAGATCAAGATCCCCTTCCTGGGAATGAAATCTAGGGATGTGCAGTTCGAAGGAAAGCCGCATGATAATCCATACACACATTTTGCGGATTTCTTAGCTATTGGCGAGACCTTTAAGAGTGGGAGTCTCGATAAGAACACATTATGCTTATGAGCCTTCCCATTCTCTCTCAAGGGTCCCGCAAAGAGATGGCTCAATAGCAAGCCGCCCGGTCACTATACAAACTGGGACGATCTTGCTCAAGATTTCGTTGAGGAATACTTTCCTCCTTCTAGAACTACAACTTACAAGGGCAGCATTACCAGATTCGTTAGAAGGAAGGGATGAGCTTATACGATGCTTGGAATGAATTCCAAGAACTCCTGTACAATTTCCCTCATAATGGCTTCGAACAAAGACAACTAGCTGAGATCTTTGCTCGAGGTATGAATGAGGAGTCTGCTAAATGGGTCAACTCCTTGGCTGAGGGAGATTGTACCACTCTTACTCCAGTCGCTGTTATGCTTCACTTTGCTAGCTCTGCTTCCAAGTCAAGAAATTGGGAGAGACAATCAGAAGGAGGTAAGAGTAAGCTTAACATTGAAGATCAGATCAAAGTAGAAGTCCAGAAGCACTTAAAGAAGGCTGGCGCGCCTATTAACCCTCCGTCAGCCTCTGTCTATATAGCTGACTGTGAATACTGTGGAGCTTGTGCTTATAACGGAGGGAGTTGCCAGAATTTTGGAAAAGAAGATGTATGGTCTATGGATGAGGTGAGCTTCATTACTCATGGCTTCCCTAACAACCAACAAGGCTACATCGGCTATCGCAACTACCAGCCACCTCAACAATAGGGAAGTTTCCAAGAGCGACGTCCCTACAACTCCGAAGCCAACCAGAACCATAACCATAACCATAACCAGAATCAGAATAGCCGACCATCTGGGTCATACCAAAAGCAGAAGCCGAACAACCAATCCAGAGGAGTGTACCAGCCACCGCATAGAAACAATGAAACTACGGTACAGTAACTGGCAATCGCCAGAATCAGTACCTGAATAATAACTATCAAGGCCCTCCTGGATTCACCAGAGGACAGTAGCCTCAACGACCCAAACCTCAAGACAACAAGGAGACCGAGCTGGATATGAAGCTCAATCAGATCATCTCTAGGCTTGATGATCATGATAGTCAATTTAAAGCTCAAGCCATCTTGAACCAAGAGCAGATTGCACAAGGTCATAGAGTGGAGAGCCAAGTGAACAATATCGCTAGCATGCTCTCTAGCGGACGCCCCTTCGGTAAATTACCAAGCCAAACAGAATCAAACCCGAAGAATGAGCACGTCAAGAATATCTCCACTCAAAGTTACTAGAGCTCAGCCACTACTACATCTCCTGATCCGGTTATGACTCCTGATGCTGTAGCTATTGATATACCAGAGATCGAGGAAGAAGAAGAGAAGGCTACCTCACCAAGAACTACACGAGCACCGGATCCACCTCTTGCTCCGTATCAGCCAAGAATTACGTTCCCCAAGGCGTTGCTACCCAAGGGAGGAGACAAGGACATCTCTAACAAGAAGAAGGAAACAGCTTCCACTCCCTCCAAGGGAGAATGCTCTGTCGTCCAGTCTCGATCGTCACCCATACCTATCCCAGCTAAGTGTTCCGATCCTGGTTCTTTTACATTGCCTTGCATCATTAATGACATTGAAGTTGAACGTAGCTTAGTTGATCTACGTGCATCCATTAATGTCATGCCTATGTGCTTATATGAGAAACTGAACTTAACTGAATTAAAACCAATAAACATGCAATTGGTATTTGCTGTTAGATCTATGAGAGCAACTAGGGGATTAGTCAAGGACGTGGTTGTTCGTTGTGGCCTGTTTACTTTCTTAGCTGATTTTGTCGTCATGGATACCTGAGGGAGGATGTTACTCTTCTCCTAGGCTGACCTTTTATGGCAACATCCAACATGAAAATTAATGTCCCTAACAGATCGTTAACATTGAGGATTGGAAAGGACAGCGTAACATTCCATCTCAAGGACGGTATGAAGTACATTCCTAAGGGAGAAGCACATTGTCTATCTGTTGAAACTGTGGAGTTGGCCTCGGTCAACTCCGTTACTAATGTCATTCCAAATGTTTCTTCAAAGATAGCTGTTATAGGTGCTGAACAGGTAAACAACTAGAAGAATAAGCCTCCAGCACAGAAGCCAAAGAAGAAGGAGGAACCAAAAGCATCCTCTTCTAAATCGCAGCAAATTAAAGATCCTGGCGAAGTGAAGAAGAAGAGTACAAAGAAGACCAAGATGGTGTGGAAGCCAATCACTCTGCCACCCTCTACCGATCCAATTCCTCCGCCGCCTTCTACCAAGCCACCGGATAAGGATGCACCTTCGAGAGACCTCTTCGGGCAGTTTGAAGTCACCGGACACCTTCCCGATGGACGAACTCAATTGACCCACATCAATGGGAAGCATTTCTTACTTTCCGAGGGTAAACAGAAACTGTACTTCATCGACTCCGACGCGAGCATTAAGGAGATATCAAAATTGTGACACATCTTGAGTGCCATCCAGGTATCGTCCAGCTCAAGGACGTTAAGCAAGAGCGCTTCGTGGGAGGCAACCCACGGCTGGAGTTAGTTTTTTATTTTTGAGTCAGTTCTCGTGTCTAGAGTCGGTTTGGGGGAGCCAAAGTGTCATTCATGGTTTCTTATTTTTCTTGTGTTTTTCGTGTGTTGTCGGTTCAGTTCCAATTTATTTGGGATTTTTCTGATTTTTGTTGATTTTGTTTTGATTTTCAAAGTTGCGTTGCCGATGTTTTTGAAAATCCATTTTAACTGTCAGGTCAGTTGTTTTAGCCGAAAACTTCAAAGTTTTCTGCGAGAACTTTGGTTTTAAACCCACTGCGTACTGTCCCTATTTTCAACAAACTTCTTGCCGAGATTTTTCATAGTTTTTGGCGAGAACATTTTCCAAACCCGGTGCGTTTTGAGTCCTGTTTTAATTGTTTTCAAACATTTTTTCGGCAAGAACTTCTAAAGTTTTCGTCGAGAACTTCAGTAAAAATTTTGAAAATTTCCCTTATCCCTTTGTTTTCGGGTCCGTACCCCTAATTTCCACCTCTGTTTTCGTTGAAACGGTCCCCCTCTGCCGCCGAGTTTTACCAACCCTCGCCGTCCGTTTTCCCGCCGTCGCCACCCGCGCCTGCCGCCGCCGCATGTCTCCCCTCCCTCTTCCGAGCTTTCCACCACTTAGATCATCCGAATCGGAGCTCTATAGCTTCGGTTCCACCCGAAACCCCACCTTCGAGTTGTTTGCCGATTTTAGTGCTTTCCGTTCATTTTCTGCAATCATGTCCTCAAGGTTAGTTGTTGGGCTTTCAATTTTGAATCTTTTCACATATTGATTGTTGAATTTCCTTGAACTTGATTTCAGTTGACTTTTTGGTCTACCTCGATTTGCGTGCCTGCTATTTCGGTGTGAATTGTGTTGAATTGTTCAAACTTATTCGATCTAGACTGCTTAGGGAGTATTGTGCCATCATTTGATAACATTTGAACTTAGTTAGCTATGCCTAATTATCAAATGTGCTAGGGTGCTGACTTTTTATAAAATGTCGGTTTGACCTTGAATCCTTGATGCCATTTTGCTGTCCAAACAGTTCCTATGCATGCCTCATGGTCAATTATGGTCACCGAATGTTGAATTAGCTTATCCCCACTCGGTTTCCCTCATTTCTTTGTGAAATTGAGTTTTTCGACCAAGTGTGGGGGAAGATGTCGGTTTGACTAATTTGGTTTTCTGTTTTTGACAACTTTTAGGAATAGGGGTAAGAGACCGAGAGTTAGCGGTGCAGGATCATCTTCCGCCACTCCAGACACTGGAGCTGGCTCCAGTGCCCCGCCCCTGTCACTCCCGCTCTCGCCGGTCCTCCTCCACCCAACCCCAACCGTCAAGGAGTTCATCGGTTCATCGCTAGATTTCCAGACCACTGCTTTGACCGCTACTCGAGGATCTGGAATGTCCCTCCGGCCGACGTTGCACCCCTCTCCATGGAGTCTGTCTAGGATCATGACCAGGACTGGCACGAAAACGTCGACCACTCCCTCACCGTGGAGGGACTTCTAGAGCTCTCCACCATTACCGACAATTTTCTACACATCGCTCTCCGGGAGTTCTGGAGCACATTCGAGCTCAACACTCGTAAGAACAGGGCACGCTCAACGGTGATCACCTTCTATCTTGCCGGCTAGAGGTGCGAGCACACCTATGATGAGTTCGCCCACTACCTCGGCATCCCAACCGAGCACTACGTTGGTCACCACCACGGATGGGAGGAAAACAAGGTGAAGGGCCCGATATTTGATGCACTCTGGAGCCACATCATCGGACAGTCGGGCGTTAAGCCCACCCACAAGAACTACATCAGTATGGTCTCTCACCCTCTCTTCCGATTTATTCATTACGTTTGGCGTCGTTCTTTGTTTCATGCTCCAGAGAAGAACCGCTACCCCTAGCCACCAAGGAGCTACTCCTCTTCAGGGCTATCCATGAGGGCTACCCGCTTCATCCGGGCTGGGTTCTTGCCCGCCTATTCAACCACAAGATCAGCTCTAACAAGCTCCCGCCTTTCCTCCTTGGCGGTGTTTTCATCGGCCGTCTCATTACCAGCCTCGGGCTCTCCGCTTCTTGGGAGCCTTGAGTCCCACACGTCTCGGTGTATACCGTTGGAGGAGATCTTGCTGTGGAGTTCGATCTCAACCTGGCCATCGAGCCAGAGGTGTACGTTCCAGCCCCCATCCCTGAGGACCCCGAGATAGAAGAAGAGGAGGAAGACGAGGAGGAGGAGCCCCAGCAGCCGCATGAGTTCCATTACCAGGACCCTCCACCAGAGCCTCAAGTGCATCGATAGCAGATGCCACCCCAGTTCTCCGACGAGTATGGTCAGATGCTGACTCGTATGGAGCAGCGGCAGATGGACTTCTCCTTCGGTTCTCACTAGTGGCAGAAAGACCGAGTGGCGTTCGACACATCCTGGCAGGCAGAGCAGGATGCCAGGTGGATCATTACCCAACATCATCACGTAAAGGAGGCAGCGGCGCGATGGGCGGTGCTCGATCATTTCCACATTCCACCACCCCCACATGAGGGTCAATGATCAGGTCGTATCCCTATCGTTTCTTTTTATTTATTATTTTTGGATTTTGATCCAACTTTTTTTTGTGTGGATCCGGGACACTTGTCTCGGTTTCCTTTTGATCTTTTTTTGTTTTGTTTTTGTAGGAACTTTTGTAGCTACTCCGCTCCACTCCAGACTCTCCGCGTTCATCCCCCACACCGACCATCTCCTTCCAGGTTCTCTGTATCTCTCTCTCCTGATTTAGTTCTTTGAGGACATAGAACAGTTTAAGTGTGGGGTAGGAGTTAGAACTTGCATGATCTTGACTTGTTTTCTGTGAATTTCGTGGCATATTTCATTCCTCTAGCATAGAATTGCTCGGTTCTTGACTTGTGATGTTGGGTTGTCTTTCAATCTTTCATAATGATGCTTAGACTACTTAACCTAGAACCTGTAACCAACTTGCCTGCATTGATGCTAAATTGCCTAGTCAGAACAGAAAATTTTATCACACTTGTAGTATTTCACCTTGATTGCATGAAAATGATCGAATCTGACTAGCAAACCAATTTGTGAGTTTTTGATCCATTGCACATAACTTGGAATTTCAATTCTTTTTTAGTGGCTTTCTCGTACCTTGAATGAGTTAGAATTTGCATGAGACCTATTCGAGATCACACAATGACACGAGTTCTAGGAGGATAGAGGCACCTAGAATCAGCTACCTAAGCCATAAAGCCAACCCAACGATAAATCCCTTAGGTGTAAACCCTTGAGCTTGGCCTTTCGTTCGGTTTGTCATACATTACATCCATTTCCCATGTCTTTCATCACC
The DNA here is from genome assembly GCA_034768395.1 of Linum lewisii. NCBI lineage: Eukaryota > Viridiplantae > Streptophyta > Magnoliopsida > Malpighiales > Linaceae > Linum > Linum lewisii. The sequence goes on along the minus strand of CM068301.1, from coordinate 52,435,188 downwards.
CCGTTGATCCCCTGTGGTAGTAGTTCTAGATTAGCCTACCGGAAGTCGGTTTGTGGTAACCTGCCTATAGCCATTAAACAGGTGGTCTTAGCAATTATGTCCAAACGTGTAAACCCCTCTAGCAACTAAAAAATAAAACCAGAACTAAGAAAAAAAGAAAAAGAAGGAAAACAGAAAATCCAAAAAGTCAATTGAAGTTCGAGTTCAAAGTTTAGTCAATAACGTTCTTCTCCCTACATATGGAAGAACGAAGTCAAAGTAAATGTAAAGAAAAATCCAGAAAATAAAAAAATATACAAAATAAAGTGCTAGGTTGCTTGAGGGTATCATAGGACGAGCGTACACTATTCCACCCGTGTTTGGTTAGACGGTAGGAAGCCATAGGGTAGATTCGAGGGAAGTTAGTCGAAAGCTACACCGCACCAAAGCTAATTCCATCATTCATCCCATCATCCATTCATCATAAACCCTTGTAGTGTAGGAATAGATACAGTCCCTTGCAAAAGTCCTTTTGACTAGTTACTCGTGTTGTCACAGTGGTGGAGATGTGGTCGAATTGCAAACATATGCCATACTTCAGTCGAGAAAGTGATTGAGAGCAGAAACACGTCCCTAAACATAGAGTGCGAGAGTCCCCCTTGTACTAAATATTATCTGTGTGAGGAGTCTAGTCGGTTAGGTCGAATTTGTGCTTGATTGGTGATTGCTCCCTATTGTGTGCAGATAATTAGTGAGACAAGGTCTTTTGGTTAACATGTACGCAAGTTAGGTCATTTGTTCTAGGAGTAGCGGTTTAATAATTCATTGTGAAGGCTTGAATCTTACCTCGATCGATCTTGTCATTTGTGAATCTGAGTGCGTTCTAGTTCAGTTTGCTTGAGGACAAGCAAAAGCTTAAGTGTGGGGTATTTGATGACACTCGATTTGACGTGATTATCAGCCTCATTTAAGCGACATTTCCCTGCTTGAGACACGGTTTTTAGGGTAGTTTAGGGTGTTTTCACTCGTTTGCTCTATTTCTTATCGTTTTGGTTACTTTGGCCCGTTATGGGTATATTTGATGTGTTTTCTAGTGCTTTTGTGAATGCACAGGTTTTTACCATCAATAACGTAGCCACGGACGTGCCCGGGAAGCGAAGGAACCTCAAGGAATTGCGCTGAATCGATCCAGAAATCATACAAGTCAAAATCATAAACCTCCCCTGCCACAACTGAAGATTTCAGCGAGAACTCTCATAGTTCTCGCCGAGGAGTTTCCCACACAGAGTTACATGAGGCATCAAGAAATAATTCCTCAGCGCGAACTTCCAAAGTTCTCGCTGAAAACTATTGAAGAAACAGACACAGGAGCTCCTGCACTAAAGTTCTCGGCGAGAACTTTCAATGTTCTCACCGAGAAGTCTCTCCTTTTCCGGCTGGGTTTTGGTAAACCCTATATAAGGCAACCGGCGGACATTGATTCAAAAATACTTTTTCCACGGATCAATTTCCAGACTTGAGAGCATCCTCGAAGATTTCGGAGAGATCGTGATGCCATCTTTCCATCTCAGAGTGCTCTGAGCTAGGAGTTGAAGATTTTTGAGATTGAAGCTTTACGGATTCATCAAATTAGGTTTGACAGTTCTTCTCTGTTCTTCCTACCTGAGATGTATTCCTTGATTGTTTTTGTTTCTCTTGTATTGAATATGAGTAGTTAAACTCGTAGAGCTTAGATTAGATGAACCCTAAGTGACCCGGGGCTTTAAAGTGGTCACGGATCGGCGGCAACTAAATTCAGATTCAGACAGTTTCTCTTGCATGTTTGGTTTGTTCTTCATTGTCTGTGTTTCTTTTCTAGGTTGATCACCTAGACTAGATTCTTGTTAAGCTGAGGATAGTACCGAACGTTTGCCTCACTTTAGAACATCAAATCAACAATTAATCTATTCAATGGAGTGTGCCATTCGTAGGAACCATTTAGGATTAATCCACTGCTAGAGTAACTCATTAATCACTAGTAATCGCGCCAGTTAGTTTTTCGTTGCAGAAGTGAACGCACGGACGGTTAATCAACCTTGGTAGTTAGATCGGATAGAGCGAACGTTCGCCAAACTTGAACCTAAGGGTCGAGAGTTATGGTGGTGTCTGAGAACTGAATGAATTAAGATTGGAAACCGCTGGTCTTGTGCTGAATGAATTAGAATTGAATACCGTTGGTCTTGTGATCGTCAATGCCTCTTGTGATCTTAGGGGGATTCGAAGTCTAAATTTGTCTGTCATCTTGTCAAGTCAATCAACCTTTCAATTTTCTTCCTGTTTTCATTTCAATTTCCCTGCTTTATATATTAGAAGTCGTGGAACTCACACCACGCACAATTTGAGTTAATCCGAATAGTTTGCCAACATATTTGAGTAGTCAGTTAGTCGAGACCCATGGAATACGATCTACCTTGCTTTGTGCTTGGTAGTATTTGACGACACGTGAAATCACGTCCATCAACTACGAAAAATATTCCATTCTGTGATCGGTGCGGTTAAGCTTAATGTTGGATGGGAAGGCCCATATCGAGTTCGAAGGGTGGTCGGCGCTAATACTTTCATGTTCACAGAAATGGATGGAAAAAGGTTCCAAAGCCATGGAATTCTATGCATCTCAGGCGATACTATGATTAATTATAGTGGTCCCTTGTAAGAGCTACGATTGAGTTAATGAAAATGTCCGATCAAGTATCGCTGGACATAATTTTTAAAGAAATTTTATCCTTTGCATATCCCAAGTAAGACCTACAGGCATTGAAATTGCTAAGTATGGCCTACGGGCATTGAAATCGCTATGTAAGCATACGGGCATTCAACTCCCCAAGTAAGACCTACGGGCATTGAAATCGCTAAATAAGACCTACGTGCATTAAAATCGCTAAGTAAGACCTACAAGAATTGAAATCGCTAAGTAAGACCTGCTGGCATTAAAAATCGCTAAGTATGACCTACGAGCATTGAAATCTCTATGTAAGACCTACGGGCATTAAAATCTCTAAGTAAGATCTATGGGCATTGAAATCGCTAAGTAAGACCCACAGGCATTGAAATCGCTAAGTAAGATCTACAAGCATTGAAATCGCTAAGTAAGGCCTACGGGCATTGAAATTGCTAAGTAAGACCCACGGGCATTGAAATCGCTAAGTAAGTCCTAAGGGCATTCAACTCTCCAAGTAAGACTCACAGGCATTGAAACACTAAATAAAACACACGAGGGAACAAAGCCAGAACCAACAAAATATGATTCGATGTTTTTACAAGGTCAACAGTTAGTTCGGGAAACATATGTCAGCAAAGAAGAAGAAAAAACACCCGAAAAAAATAGCACATGTACGAGCTAAAAGTCACCAAGTCTCTATTCACCGAGTAGAGGGTTCCTTCCTTCGGTCGCCTAAATCTGGGGCGTGACGCGAAGGGTCACCTCTGAGTTAAGCTGAGGGCCAGATTTAGGGGGCGTTGAGTTTGACGCGGAAGCCTTGTCGGTGAAGGGAGATGTGGAAGTGGAGTTATGGTGATGGGGGCGAATCTCCTCTTGGTCAAGATCCTACGGCGCCACATCAGGCAATCCTTGCCTTTAGTGCTCAGCCACCACATATTCCTCATCCTCCTTGGCGATTTCACGCATATGGCGATTGGGGTCTCGGAAGGCCTCGTCCTCGTCAAGATCGGAAACATCAGGGACCTCAGCGTTATAGCGGTAAAGGTTGCGGAGCACAGCTCGGAACATCTTGCGAGTAGGCCAAGGCTTCGACAGATTATTTTTATGGAACTCCCTACGCCAGCTACGCATGACCACCCGCATACTTTCACTGATGGTTCGGTTACAGTATTCCACCACTTGGTCATACATGGTGCGTTGGGCGACCAAATCTCGCTCGGTCACCTCCTAGGCAACAAGGGAGTCAATCATCAGCTCCTTGTTATGGTCGCTTTCAGCAGAAATGACCTCCACCTCGGCAGGCTTAGAGAGGGCCTGAGTGATGTCAGATTTGTAGTGACGATATTCTCATTTGCAGCCCCAAGCTCTTCCCTCAGGCGACCAGACTTTCTCTTGAGAGTAGTTTCAAAGGTTTCCAAGTGGAGCACCTAGCCCGTGACTTCCTCTAGTCCTCTTCGAGCATCCCAACCTTGACAACAAACACGTCGGCCCGACGCTAACGAGTACAAACAAGAAATGATACTTAGGAAACTGGAGAGATGACAACCACGAAGCGATTCGCTCATAAATAAACATAGCCATAAGTATGTACCTTCTCCTCATTATGTAAGCGAACGAGGTCCATACGGCCGAAGATTGGCCACCTACTTCTTGAGGTCTTCATTCTCCCGCTTGAGGCTCTTGCAAGCGAGCCCCAGGTTTCCTAACTCGGCAACAGCCTACCAAATATCAAAGGCATGGTTTATACTCGTATACAATCATTAACATGATATATCAGAGTAAGTTGAGCAAATGCGTACCTGGAGGAAGCGGTGAGAAGTCAATCCATGAAGCTCCATCAACTCCGAACCCTGGCCAGGGGCGGATAAACCATGGAAAATGCCACGGGAATATTCCTCTAAGAAATCCCTGGCCATCCATGCGATATCTGGGAGCATGAAGGGTGAGCCAAGGCAAAGTAGGGCAGCCAAAAGGGACCATCACCTTCATGACCTTCTGGAGTCGGCACCAGAAAAATGGCGTTGGCACGCTCGGACAGGCGAGCGCGACGGCGACGATCGGTGGAAGGTGATAGCGACTTGGAGGTGTCACGGGGTAGATCCACTGGGTGACCTTCCACCTCATTACTAGACTCAAAGTGATCAGGGTCCACTCGCATTGGTGAAGGAAGAGGTGCCAAGGGAACAGTAGTAGTATCGACATTATGGATACTAACATCACTGTGAGTTGCCTGTTCAAGCAAGGCTCGGACAGACAAGCCGTCTTCATCAACCTTCTGCTGTTGTTGATGTTGCCGAGGGTTAAGCGACATGTCTGTATGAACGAGAGACTCAGGAGGAGGAACCTGGAGATCATCAGAGGGTTCGCCCCAGGACTTCCATTTCTTGGATGTCCCAGTCTTCTTTCTCTCCTTTGGCTCAGATGACTCCTCTTCACTAGAAGTCTTCCTCTTCGATTTCGCCTTATCGACAGGAACAGTAGGAATCTTCCTTGACTGGTCAGATCGTCTCTTGGAATTTTTCTTATCCAAAGCGATTGGGGGTGTAGGAGAAGGTCCGCCATCAGGTTGAGGTCATGTATCGCCAACTATACTGTGAGTGGCGGTATTTATGAGGCATCCAGACAGGTTCGTGCAACCTACAAAAAATCAAGCATCAGTAAGTGATCAGAGTAAAGAGCAAAGTAAAAAAAAAATCTTTCAGGCAAAGTCGGATATCTCCTAAACTGAGGTAATACCTTCCTGGATGGCTTCCTGAGAGGCTTCTAGGCCAGCACGGGTAGATAGATTAGGACATTCAACGTGAATATGCTTTCATTCAGAATCTTCTTGCTCGATTGGGGTAATCACGATGTTGAAGCGATCCACATCGCCAGCGGACCAGACGGCTAAAAGCAAGTCGGTCCAAGAGCGATCTGAATAGCCAGGCTTAAAGTAGAAGAAAGAATGATACCAAGTCAGGTGCGGCTTGGCAGAATGACGGATCCCTTTCTGGGTATATTCTTTCCTCCGGGAGAAGCTTATAGCATTGGAAGTCGCCTTAGCGTCACAGAGGAGACAAAATAATCGTAGCGTGGGGGTAATCTTGATCAAGGTACAAGTACACTCAAAGGCAGCGACGGTGGACCAGCAGACACTGTTAAAAGCACCTAAGGAGGCCCCCAAACACTCCAATAAGGAGCACACAAAGGGAGAAGGAGGAAGGCAGAGCCCATTGGTAAAAGACTCTTTCCACACTCTGTGTCATCCTGGGGGCAGGTTTTGATGGTTGAGAGTCTGGGGGCTGCAGCGAACTTCCAAGAAGAAGGCAGTTTGGTGATGGGCAAAATCTGGCCGATTCTCACTGCAGTTCTAGAAGGAAAATAGCTATGGCCGATAACCCGACGCTCGTCACTAGGGGAGTCTTTCCACATGTACCTCCAATTATGAATATAGCAGTCGCCATTGTCGGTGACTGCCTCGGGATCGATTTCAAAACGATGAGTAGCCCTAGAGAAGCCCACATGGTGAGATCCCCATAAGGGAAGAGTGGGTTCACTGGAAGAAGAATCTTCTAAAAACTCTTCCCCATCATTTGAAGAGCGCGGGATAGGTGACTCGGTCTGGATTCGGAGAGGGTCAATCATGGTTTCAGAAGAAGAAGTGGTGGAGGTAGAAGGAGACGAAGGATTAGTTCCTAGGGAATACGAATAGCTCTGGTTTTGGCTATCGACAGAAGAGCTCATAACAGAAGGAAGAAATGGAATAGGGGCTAGTATACAAGGGAAGAACCTTACTAAAGCAGACAAGGAGAAGAGGAGGAGTTACATACTAGGATGACGACGAGGAGCTCCAGACATCCTAATGAAATGTAACTAAGAAGAGAAAGGAGGAAAGTATCGGAAAGGAAGATTGGGGAGGAGCAGTAAGAGCAGAGGGGAAGTCGGTGGAGCGTAAAGAAAGGAAAGAAAGAGGAAGAACAGTTTATAAAGGAGAGAAAGAAGAATCCGGAAGGAGGAGTAGCGAACAGTCGATCAGAAGACGATTGGGGAACAACTGTGGCAGAAGGGATAGGCTAGGTGGCCTAGGTGAATGATGGCTAAATGGAAATTACGGACCCAGCTTCCCTAGCTTCCACAGAAAGTTTCAAAGCAAAATTATGAAAAAGCTCAGGAAGATAGAAAGAAACAGGCGTGGAAGGGAAATAACACGTGGAGAACGGAAGTTAAACCTAGGCGACTCTTGGATATTAAGAGAAGTGATGACTATACGAGGCAATTTCCAGCCCTTACCTAAACAAAGGTTCAACCAAGGGGCTTGGGGGGCAAATGATAGGCCCCAGCCAGACGATCTTTAGTGAGGAATCAGACCCAGAGTATCGCCAACCTTCAGAAACAAAGCGAATTTAAGCCCTTACCTAAGCAGGAGCCTAGCTAAGAGGCTTGGGGGCAAATGATAGGCCCCAGCCCAAGCGATCATGGGCTTCGGAGCGATCCAAATGTAAGACTACTAGCGGGTGGTCAAACAGTCAAACCCAGGCCCACATGTGGTGATCAGCAAGCCCAGCCCAAGACGGCAGGCGATACCCAGCGAGCGGCCCATTACAGCAGGCCCTAGGGTTCTGGTGGCGCATGCACACGTGTCAGAATCCTAGGGTGAGCTCCATGAACGGATGAGATCGTGACTTGGTCGCCAAGACAGAGGGACTATAAATACAACCTCAGACCCAAGGGACAAAGGGAGGACATTCTTGTCCCCAGCGGGCCAAACATTTGTGGTACGTTATTTCGTTCACCCTCTCTCCTACCTACTATAATCACCTCATAATTACTCGAACTGACTACTACTTTCCCCCCTCTTACTCTCGAGGTACCCCATCTTCCAAGGACCAAGCTATCGAGCCTTCCTCAACTGTTGGGCCAGGCGACTAGTTTGGAACAGTGACAAAACTACTTTCAACTAATCTCCACACCACAGGAATAGCTATCCGAAAGTCTACTTGTCTTCGAAGCATTGAGTTTGTTATAAAGGGATGATTAGAGCCTTCAAACACCCTTTACCATTGCAGAGTGATTTTCTCCTTTTATTCATCCTTTCCAACTCTGTTCAGCTTGACTAAAGGGATCTGCAAAACACTTACCTTACTTGGAAATAAACATTATCATTTTAGTCAGTCAAACTATCTTAATTACACTTTCATCTTTCTAAATTCACTAAGTCACAGTTTGATCAGAAAAGAAAGAAAGTATCATTATCAATCTTTCAGAATTCAACAGGAGATTACAGTATATTACGATGATATTAGGTTGTCGTTATTATAGTAATATAATTAAACCTGCATTTAACAATGTAGTATATGTCCAACAACTTTATAGCAGAGGATAGTCACAAGCATGTTAGTTTTAGATTTAGTTACTTAAGGACATTCTCTTACTTATATTTGAAAACTTAATTATTGAATCACCGGAATAATATTATTCGATTATAATATTGCGTATTATTTATGAAAACCGATTTAAGGTTAATCAGTCTGTTCGGTTTGGTTTGAAACTTTCTACCCCTAATGACCTAACCAAATACATCTGGATATCTTCGACCTGAACTCGTTAGTTTATTGGAAAGACACAACTACTAAACTCCGACTACCTAAACTACGAGAATAACATGACGAATGTTGAATCTCCTGAAACCTGTATCTCGATCTCGTGGCCGATTTTGCTATGGCAAGTCGAATGTGCGATATCTATTGTTAATTGGTGGAGGATTATTCGAACTTTTATGATATGATATTTTTAAAGAGAATGTCAGGATTTAGTATCTGAATCCAGGATTCAGTATCAGATTATCGGTCTTTTCCGTCATAGGCTGCTCTCAGTGAGACTATTGTTACACCGGTTGTCTTAGCTATGTTGTCGTACCTACTCATCCATGGAAAAGCATCCCCTCTCTCAATCCCTTCGATTATCTCAACGTGGACTGGATCCTCAACTTTGAACAAATCGGTGGTAACCCACTCATACAAGACGTATACTGCTCTGGGCTTCAAAACCCTAAAAATCTCATTGTAAACCTCTTCAAGCTTGGGATCATGGCATGTGGCTTCAATCAAGTAGGCTCCATTTAAGCTCTGGTCCTCAAACGGCAATCAACAAGAAATTTCCCATAACGACCTCACAAAGGGTGTCCAAGTCAGCCTTCTTGTTGTGCATCCGTGCCCTATTTACCTGATACTCGTTAATGGTGATCCCGACGACATTGGCACCAGAGTGGGCAACAATCACCCTCATGGGCCCACTAACACCGCATCCGGCCTCAAGGATTCTGTCCCCAAGCTTGACATTGAGATGATCAACGACGAATTCCTCGTGACGCCGCGGTGGGATTTCCCCAGAAGAGAAGAGGAGAAGTGGAAGGAATGGCCCACCCCCACTCGTAGATGTCGGTTACGAGGTTGTAGAAACTGTTGACAAAGGTAGGGACCTTGTCGGCGGTCTCGATTTGGGAAGGGGGTCGGAAGAAGGACCAATACTAGTTGTACTTGTCCAGGATTTTCTAGCCGGAGATACAGCCGCCAGTGAGCAGGGACACATGCTTTCCCTTCACCTCGGCTGAGCCAAGGAGGCAGAAAAACCAGTAGAGGATGGCGAAGAGGACTGGAATGAAGAGTATGAAGAGAAGGGGAGAAGTGGAAGGACTGGCCCCATAGGTTGTAGAAAGTGTCGACGAAGGCATGGACCTTGTCGGTGGTCTCGACTTTGGAAGGGGATCTGAAGAAGGAACAGTGCTGGTTGTACTTGTCCTTGATTTTTTCGCCGGAGATAGAGCCACCAGTGAGCAGGGATGCATGCTGTCTCGTCATCTTGGATGAGCCAAGGAGGCAGACGAACCAGTAGAGGATGAATGGAGATGAATGGATCCATGGCGGATGAATGGAGAAAGAAAAGGTTTTATGAGAGGGAAGAGAGTGAAGAAGAATGCAACAACAACGTGTGTTGCGTGGAGAGGTTTGGTGTGTAACATCCCAACCTTTTCTGACAAGATATTGTCCGCTTTGGGGTTAAGCCCTCACGGAATTTTTTTGGGTGTTGGTGGGATTCGAACCCATGACCTCATCCTCTCAAGATCAAACCCCCATCATTACACCGCAAAACGCGTCATGTCAGTTAAGGTTGAACTATTCCATATAGCCCATGGATCTCTCTTGTGCTTTGTCGATGTGGGATTTGCCTAGGATGTCACATTGTGTGTTGGCTTTTTATTTAAGACGTAAACGCTCCAAACTATCAGACTTTTCATGGTTCTTTTTTTCTATTAATCGAGTTTGGACAAGTAATATAAGCGATTTACGAGAATTCTAGAAGTACGAATAATTAGTCATCAACTTGACTAATGAAAAAAATTATATATTATAATTTGAAATGTTACATAACAACCAGTAAACAAAATTTCAATTATCTAAAATTTCATAAATCCCTCAATTTTATAATTTTAGATAATTGCTAGTAAACAAAGAGTCATTCTTTAAAAGAAAAATAGCATTTGCCCCCTCTACTTTCCCAATTTAAGAAATAGCCCATGTACTATAAATCACTCTTTTTACCCCCTCCTACTTCCACGATTTTTCCTTTTGGGTCTTTCCGTTCCAACTTTCGTCCATATAACGTTAAATGATGTGCATTCAGTACACCACATTAGCTCCAATAGCCATGTATTAGCTTACTAACCGTGTTTTAATTGGTAATATAAGTATATGTAATTAGATAGGATGAAATTGACGAATAAAATGTGTAGTTTTAAAACCCTTCGTATTTTACCATACTCTTCATGATACCTCCCCAATTTACCTCTCTAACCAACTCTTCATCACCTGCCATCGATATCTCTCATTGTCAGTGTGTGGATGTGTCCAGATTTAATGTTAAGAAGACGAAATTTGAAGCGGAAGGATAAAAATGGCAAGTTAGTCGAAGTAGGAGGGGATAAAAAGATAGATTTATAGTATATGCGTGTTAAGTTGGCAAAGTACAGGGGGCAAAGTACTATTTTCCGTTCTTTATATTATAACATATTTTGGATACCCTATTATTAGTGTTGTCATGACCAGACCGGCCTGGCCGGTCCGAGCGGCAAAATCGGGAACTGGCACCAAAACCGGTCCGACCGGTCTTCAAATACCTTCCGGTTCAATTGAGCAAAAAAACTGGGATTACCAGGTAAAACCGCTGAAACTGGTCGACCCGCTTCGAGAAGTTTCGACCGATCGGACCAAATATGAATTAAAAAAAAGGTCAGTCCCAAAATCAAATTGTGAAATCTGAAAGGCGAAAGCATCCCTTCTCTTCTATAGTGTCGCCGTCCGTCTCCTACCAGATCTGAAAAATTTGATTTATGTCAGTATTCTCCAAAACCACCTAGCACCATCTCCTCTGCGATCATGTCAAGAAGAAGAAGAAGAAGATGGATTATCTCTACAATCAGATTAAGAAATCGCGATTTGGAGCGAGATGGATTACCTCCACGACCAGGTTAAGAAATTGCGATCTGGAAATCACAATATGGATTAACTCTGACGAAGAAGAAGAAAACATGCGTATGAGTATCAATGGTCTCCTCCTCTGCGATCAGAACAAGAAGCTTCAGCGAGTTAAAGAAGAAAAAGGATTAAAGAAGGAGAAGAACTGAAGAAGTCATATAGAGTGGGGTAGAAAACAGTACTGCGGCGGTATTATCATGTTATGGCTGATTGCTAGGGTTGCTTAATAGTTAATCTTCTAATACATTAAAGCATATTCTCTTTTTTTCAGTTGACACGTCAGCGTTTTGGGATTTTAGAGCTTCTCCTTCATTCTAGGAAGTATTTTGGATAAAAATCAATTTTGGCAAACAAAATTTTTTGATTCTTTTCTCACGAACAAGGATCGAACTCTCAACCTCATGTTTAAGAGACAAAGTGAACAACCAACAATGCCACACCAAATGATTGAAGTAGTTTACTATTTAATCATAGAAAAGTTGCAGTGTTTTCAACGTAACAACAAGAAAGCATAATTATAATGCTTTTATTTATTATATTTCAACAATTGATAACAAATTTATAATTTTTTACCAACATATGAATTAAATTATTATATATTAAAAAGTAGAAAAATTCAACCACACTTCTAAGTAATCTAAATAAAAATAAAAATAAATATTTTTCGGTAAAATATTAACACAAAAAATCGGCCAATAGGCTGTCTACAAATATTTTTTAATTCTTTGGCAGCTATACCTTTAATTTTTTTTTAAATATCTTTAGTTTTTTAAATTTTAAATTATATTTTCTATTACATGTCAACAATGACGTGGTAAAATTGCCAAAAAAATACACCGCTGACGTTAGTAGGACTGCTCCGAACCCGTATTAAAGTAATGAGTTCACTTTGTAATGAATTTAAAATTTAGGAGGTACGAAGACACTCGACTGAGTTTGAAGAGGATAGGAAGCCCCGTGGCCAACTCGAAGGGACTGTGTCCAGACGTACTAAATATTTAATCTTTTAAATATTTATCTTATGTTGAAGTCGGCCAACAGGCAGCGACTAATCTAGTATATATTAGTATATTTACAATTTGGTACTTGCCGTTATAGAATTTCTAAACCCAACATGTATGTTTAATATAATTCAGTTTGATGTCTAAATTATAGGTAATATTTTATGAAGAGTTAATATGACCGGTTCTTTATATTGGTTTTTATGGTTTGATCCCGGTTGAACCTTTGACCCTCAAACCTCTCTCCTCACCGGGTCGACTACCGGTCCGGTCTTGACAACATTGCCTGTTATTAATAAAGTTATAAATATCTAATTTTTCAATTTATTAAATTATTGTGTTGCCTCATATTAAAGGTTTATGATTTTACTTAATAAATAATTAGTTGTGTTAATTGAATATGATTGTTAATTTCATCTATTTTTCTATTAAGAGTATTTCACGAGTATCACGAATTTAGACTTTGAAAGTACATTAAGTAATCATTAAATACTGATACAGATAATAATTATTAATACCATATATACAAAACTCTGGACCCTATAAAACAACTAATCTTTTCTCACTTCCATTCACTCATAGTTACAAGCAAAGTCATTTTGAGTGGTTGCTCCGTTGGGTTTTTGGTTCATCTATGGTAGCCTCACTCTTTCTGCATATTAGCTTGGTGTTATCTCTTATGGCAGACTTCAGTTTTGAAGAGGTAGACTATTTGATCCCTCCAGTCTTGATGAGTGAAATTTTTTCAACATCCCCAAACTCTAGACTCTTCCAAGGACCTACCCTTTTCAACAACCAACCTTCACCTAATATTATCTCAACTGTTGTTAGCGGTCATTTTGCTACTCCATCAAAATCTGGCCAGGTTTCTCCCATCTCTTTATTGTTCTTTTTTACAAGTATCTTGTTTTTGAACAAAAAAAAAAATTGTACTAGATTCACATGTTGGACAAACTCCAAAAGGTCATGGATGAATACTTTTTGCTATAAGAACAAAAAATATTCATGAAATAGTGGTATTCAATTTGTTACATAATGGTATTCAATTTGGTATTCAAAGGTTTTTTTTTTAATGGTTGACTTGGTTAATCTACTCAGTATATATGATATCAGTAAACTTGCACAAAATGAGAAGTGATCAAATCCTATTCACAATATTTCTAAGTTCTAGATATTTGAATGGTGCACATTTGCTCAAATTCTATATAACTTTAGTTGCTACTTAATTATTACTTCTTTATTAATTAAGTATATCATCATTAATCCATCATCATTATGTGGTTCGACATACTCTAAGTTGTCTCTCAATTCGGAGTTTGGTAAATCGTACGATTTGGGTTGACACCTCCCTTGAATGTATGACTATCTAGTTATCTCCTACCAGAACTACCTTATGCACTGTAAAAAAACAGCCCTAGTATTTTTTTTTGAAAGTACACCCCTAGTATTGAAACGTTGTTTTGCATATAGCAGATTTGCCCTTCGTTTTAAAGACTTTTGTCTTTATGCGTCACGCGGTTTTCCATTTGACCATGCAGTGTTTTTCATGTGACTAATAAATTCTCTGATTCGGTTTTTGTCATTTATTATAATTAAATAATTACCATAAAAATCATAATAAATTATAGAAGCTAATTAAATAGTTAGCATTCTTGAGTTACTCTATGAGTAGTTTTCGGTTTGTTTATGATTTTCTTCAATTTGTGCTTTACACATATTTTACTGTTCTTCTTGTAATATCGATAAATCTAACATTTTTTATATATTTGTGTCAACTTGTGAAGGTATTGTATGGAAATATTGTACCGATTGTTGACTGTAAGAATTACCCGCCTCGTGATACTGGTTTCTTTATCTTCAATGGAGGCATTCATCATCCATCTCGTCCATTTTTACCAATCCAACATGTGGTAATCAAATTATATCTTAATTTTATGTTTGAATTTATTTAAGATACAATTACCTAGGTAAGGACTAGTGAAACTTCGTTTGATTAATGTTTTTGATGCAGGGATTTCGTTATAAGGAAAATCTAACCCCGGAGCGAAAAGCAGCAGGAACTGGAGTATTTATACCTCGAGTACCGTCTACAACAACAAATGGTCACAATCGCACATCTGTGACTCTTGCCCAAATGGGTAACAACAACTATGTGATTAATGATGAAGCAGCAGAATCATCCAACATGGAGAAGATGAACAACTACTCTAAGCTTGTTCAGAAGTTAGGCTTGCCTGAGGACTGGACTTATTGAGCCAATGCAATAGACAAAACAATGTTGACTCATGTTCTCTGAATAATCCAATAATAATAATAACAATGTCTCAGGCAATAATCTTTATCATAAAATGAGATTAAAAAAAGAAGATAATTTTCATTCGATGTTGAAATTTCTTTGGTGAATCGTTTTTTTAAACTCAACACTTCATTTTATTAATGATTCTCAATCGTTCAAACGTCTGACAACATCATCAAAAGCCAGTTTAGAGGGATTTCCCCCATTCCCAGTTCAGCTAAGTATAAGGATCGCTTGGCTAAGGCGTCAGCACTTCTATTACTCTCTCTCCTGACATAAAAAAACCTTGTTTAATGGATGTTCTCCAAAAGTCTCCTACATTCCTCAATTACATCTCCAAGCTCTATGGTGTCGTATGTTTGTGGTACCACCGCTTGTTGGATGGTTTGACAGTCCATCTCTAGACGATGCCACCTCCTCTAAACATGATCGCGTTGGTTTGCGACTGTCACCCTCTTACAAATTTGCGTGAGTATCCACTCTTTCGCGTGATCCACTCGAAGCTTCACAACTATTTCCTATTGAGTAATCGGTTCGACCGCTGTTTGAGTTGTTCATTTTTTATCGTCCGTTTCCCTTATTCTCGTATATTCTAATTATCAAACAAGAAAAGAGAAAAGCTTCTTTGTTGCAGATCTGTTAGACGCGATAGCAAGGAAAAAAGGGCATGATCGATGGAAACCATCAAGCAAATCAAATTAGGAAATTAAGCCTAAATCTTGGATTCTTAAACGAGAGCTGTCTACTTAAATCGGAGAACAGAGGACGCTTGGATCATCATTCTCATGGGGAGAAAGAAAGCTGCTGTCACTCACTATGTGAGGTTTTTGAGTTCTCTGTCACTGTGAGGATTGCTACTTCACAGGTTTCTCTTGTGTCACGGATTCCCTTCGAATTCCGGTCTGTAATTCTCGTTCTTGCTTCTCATTCAATCAAGTGACTATCTCGAGGTTTCCCTCGGGACGTGGATGTAGATTCAGCATAGCTGGATTGAACCACGTTAAAAATCCATGTGCCTTGCTTGTTCGTACTTACGTTCCTCCACTTATTAGTTCGATACAGACTTCCTAATCTAACGAACTTCGCAAAATGAATATCGTTTGATTGAACTCAATACGAACGACTGTGTGAACTTTTAACTTTCAATTGGTATAAGAGCTCCCCTTTGATTGAAGCTTGGTGCTGCCAAAGGCTTTCGTGCTATGGCAAATCACATTGGACAAACTCCCGGATTGGAAGGACTCTCGCGCTCAAGGCCACCGTGGTTCGACGGTACGAACTATCAATTTTGGAAAAACAGAATGAAGGTCTTCTTCCAAGGTATGGATCTTGCTATCTGGAATCTTGTTGATAAAGGTGGAGTAGATCTCAGTGGAGAATTTGATAATTGGGATTAAGCTAAAAATAAAAAGATTCAACTTAATGCTAAAGCAATGAATGTCTTTTACTGTGCCTTGTGTAATGAGGAATATAATCGAATTAGTAGTCTGGATACTGCTTCTGAAATCTGGAAATGCCTTGAAAAAACTCACAAAGGAACTTCTTAGGTTAAAGAGACAAAGATAAATGTTCTTATGCATGAATATGAACTGTTTAGAATGACCTCTACTGAGTCTGTGTCTGAAATGTATAAAAGGTTCAACCTAATTGTCAGAAAACTTGATCACTTAGGTAGAAAGATTCTTGGATCTTTACCAAGGGAATGGATGCCCAAGGTAACAGCCATCGAAGAAGCTAAAGATTTGTCAACTCTTAGTCTTGAAGATTTAATTGGATCTTTAATCAGTCATGAAGTTGTTCTTAAAAATACAGATGTAGAAGAAGATGTTAGAACTTCTAAGAATCTGAAATGCTCTAAAAGCTACTTCTAAACAGAATGAAAGTGATAATGAAGGTGACCTAGATGATGAGTTTGCTCTTATGACTAAAAAGTTTAGACAATTTTTGAAGAACGAAAGAGAAAACTCAAAGAATAGACAAAGTTCAAGTTCTAGCATGTCTAGGTCCAGACCTCAAAATAGATTCAGAAAAGAAGATGATAATCTTAGTGAAGAATAAAGATCATATCACTTGATTTAAGTGTGGAAGATCAGGTCATATGCGTTCAGACTGTCCTAACAAAGGTAGTTTAAGAGAGAAAGCCTTGATGGTGACTTGGAGTAACTCTGACTCTGAAGAAGAGGATCAAGCATACATGGCGATTACTGAAAATCAGAGCGAAGATGAGTCTTCAAATGAGGTAATCACTGATACTGAATTTTCAAAAGCTGAAGCTGTTGAAGCTTATCTATCATTGGTTTCAATCACTAGAAAATTGAAAATCTGTAACAGAGACTTAAAGAAACAATTGGAAAATCTGTTGTCAAATGCAACTGTGGTTGAACTATTTCTGAATTACAGAACAGATTTCTTTACTCTCAAGACAAAACTCTGTTCTTCTTTGACAAAATTATTACTGGAATACAGCTAGGGAAATTAACAAGAAATCTCAAATCTTTCCAAGAACCTCATTTTTTTGTGACCACTATATTTCAAAGCCAAGCTTTTCTTTTCATTCAGTTAGATGTTCCTTTTGCCATCAAATCTCTCATTCTAGTAGTAACTATACTTTCACATCATCAAAAAGGGTACCCAAGCAAATCTGGGTACCTAAAAAGACTAACATTACTCTTGTTTCAGGAACAGCCCTGAATGGTATTTGGACATCTGCTGCTCGAACCACATGACAGGCGATAAACGACACTTTAGCAGCCTCGTCCTTTAGAAATGAGGAAAAGTTGTATTCGGAGATAATAATAAGGGTCGCATTCAAGGTAAAGGAAACCATAGGTAATACTTCAGATCCAATCTTTCATAATGGTCTTCTTGTTGAAAACTTAAAACATAATTTGCTTTCCATTAGTCAGTTGTGTGGAACTAAAAACAAAGTTATTTTTTAGCCTTCTTCGTGCTGCGTTCAAAGGATATCTGATGAAAAAGTTTTGTGCATTGGGTCTAGGAAAAATAACATTTACACCATTGATATGAAGAATCAGAATGCCTTTATTGATTTTATTGTTGTTTCCCTGTCTCTTGAAACCGTGTGGCATAGAAAATTGGGGCACATTAGCTCCTTCGCATTGCACTTTTGCAATCTAAGAAACTTGTGCGTGGCCTTCCTTCTCTGAAACATGGTTCTGACAATTTTTGTGATGTCTGTGTCAGAGGAAAACAGACTAAAACATCATTTAAGTATGTCAAAACCATTTCTACCTCTCACCCTCTTCAACTTTTGCACATTGATCTGTTTGGTCCAACCAACATTAGAAGCTTAGGAGGGAAACAATATGCTTTTGTTATCGTGGACGATTACTCTCGTTTCACTTGGATTTTCTTCCTCGCCAATAAATCAGATTGCTTCTCTGTCTTTAAAACCTTCGCTCTTCAAATTTCAAACTCTTTTTCTTCTAACATCACTTGTATTCGTAGTGATCATGGTGGCGAGTTCTCTTCATTAGAGTTTGAAACCTTTCTTGAACAACAGGGAATCTCCCACTCTTTTTTCTGCTCCTAGGACCCCTCAGCAAAACGGTGTTGCTGAAAGGAAAAACAGAGCTTTGCTCGATCTCTCTAGAACTATGATGTTAGATCATAGCACTCCCAAGCACTTCTGGGTAGAAGCAGTAGCTACTGCTTGCTATATCCTTAATAGAACTCTTATTCGGAAAGTTCTAAATAAAACTCCCTATGAACTGCTTAAAAACAAGACACCCAATCTCAACTATTTTCATCCTTTCAGGTGTTGTTGCTTTCTTCTTAATACCAATGATCAATTGGGAAAATTTGATGCAAGATCCTTTGAAGGTATTTTTCTTGGCTACTCTACTCGTAGCAAAGCCTTTCATGTATTCAATAAATCCTCTCACAAGGTAGAGGAATCTATTCATGTCAGATTTGACGATCTAACGAAATCTCCTGTCTCTCATTCTGAAGAAGATATCAACGTTTCTTCCGAATCTTCCCTGATTACTCCTAAACTTCATCCTCCCAATCTCATGCCATTACCACTCGACCCACTCAGCTCTCTGAATCTGAAACTCAGCCACAACCTCATAGTTCTTCCCCATCCTCCTCTAACACTCTCTTTTTGCTCCTCAAGCACCTCCTCACATTCAAAAACGTCATCCTCCTTCTCTCGTTATTGGAGATCTATCCACTAGGTTAGTTACCAGATCCCAAAGGCATCTAGATTTCTCTTCTTCCGAAGAACAAGCTCTTCTCTCTGTTATTGAACCAAAATCTATCCAAACTGCCTTAACAGATGATGCGTGGATCACTGCTATGCATGATGAATCCATCAATTCGAACGATCTCATGTTTGGGAACTTGTCCCTCTTCCTCCCAACAAAGAGGCTATTGGGACTAAGTGGGTGTTTAGAAACAAACTGAATGAAAATGGAGAGGTCATCCGAACAAAGCCTAGACTAGTAGCACAAGGCTACTGTCAAGAAGAAGACATTGACTTCGATGAGACCTTTGCCCCGGTTGCTCATCTTGAGGCCATTCGCATTTTATGTGCTTTTGCCAGCTTTATGAACTTCAAACTCTTTCAGATGGATGTTAAGAGTGCCTTTCTTAATGGTTTCATTAAAGAAGAGGTGTACGTTCTTCAACCTCCTGGGTTTGAGGAGCCTTTTCTTCCGAATCATGTTTTTAAACTTCATAAAGCCCTTTATGGTCTTCATCAAGCACCACGTGTTTGGTATGACCGTCTCTCTTCCTTTCTTCTTAATCAAGGCTTCTCAAGAGGACAAGTTTACAATACTCTTTTCATCAAAACTTCTTCCTCAGACATTCTTCTTGTTCAGATTTATGTCGACGACATCGTTTTCGGCTCCACCAACACTTCTCTTTGTTATGAGTTTTGTAGCTCCATGACCAAGAGCTTTGAGATGAGCATGATGGGTGAACTCAAGTTCTTCCTGGGACTTCAAGTTCGTCAAACTCCTAACGGAATCTTTATACATCAAACCAAGTATGCTCTATCTCTCCTGGAGAGATTTTCATTTCAAGATGTTAAAAGTGCCTTAACATCAATGGTTACCACCATTAAGTTAACCAAAGATACTCTTGGAGAACCAACTAATCAAACCACGTTTCGTGCTCTAATTGGCTCTCTTCTCTATCTTACCGCGAGTCGACCTGACATCTGCTTCAGTGTCGGTCTTTGTGCTCATTTTCAGTCCGATCATAGAGCTTCTCATCTCTCTGCTGTTAAGAGAATTCTTCGCTATTTAAAAGGCTATCCTGATCTAGGTCTCTGGTATCCATCTTCAAGCAACTTTGATCTCGTTGGGTACAGTGACTCTGATTATGCCTGCTGTTGCATCGACAGAAAAAGCACCTCCGGTACTTGTCAATTCCTTGGCCCCTCCCTGGTCTCTTGGTCTAGTAAGAAACAAGCGACAATGGCTCTTTCTACGGCTGAGGCTGAGTACGTGGCTGCGGGAAGTTGCTGCACTCAAATCCTGTGGATGCGATCTCAGCTTCGTGACTATCAACTAAATATTCCGGTCACTCATATTCTTTGTGACAATATGAGTGCGATTAACATGACTCGCAACCCCGTCCACCATTCTTGAACAAAACATATTGATATCAAGTATCACTTCATTCGTGAACTCGTCCAATCCAATGTCATCAACATTGATTTTATTCCTACCTCTCTCCAACTGGCTGACATTTTCACAAAACCACTCTCCACAGATACTTTCCTTACCAATCATCACAACTTGGGATTAAATAGGAATATTGACCTTCCTTAACCCGATGAATGATCCCTTTGATTCTGATCCTTGATTTTTGAATTGTCTTAATTACGCAGATTAGATTGTTTCACCTTCCTTTCTTCGCTCACTCCCTTTCCCTTAAGAAAGGTTCTCTTCTTGCTGATTCATATCTCTCCCAGTCTCTTCATCTCTCTCTGCTCACTTTTCCCTCATGATGTCGTCTCTCATTCTGGCTGCCCAAAACCTTGGGTCTCATCATCGTTCTGAAGCTGATAAAGAAAGGTATATCAGAGAGTTCCGCACTCGTCCTCTACTTCCTACCTTCAAGTTCTTCCCCGAAGGATTCATCAAGTATGGTATTCCAATATTCAACTCTCTTTTCGATATTGGTTGGTCATCCTTCGTCCCTACCTCTCCCAATCCCCACTGTCCTGAACCTGTCAGACTTTTCTATAGCAACCTGCGAGTAACGTGTTCTCACCCCCTCCAACTCCAAACCCTTGTTTATGACACCTTAATCAATGTCACTCCTGCTCTCATTTCCTTCATTCTAGGGTCTCCTCTGGTTGGTCTTACAGTCCACAATAATGACCAACTGGCTGCTGCTCGTTTTGACGTTGGCTGCTACTCATTTCCTTCCTCGATCTTTTGATCTTACTACCCTCTCTCCATTGACATCTGGATCCTATACCATGCCACCATCACTCAGCTCCCGCTCAGTCTTCCACACCTCATTCTTCAAACCCTTCACGATGCATCCCTCTCCTCCTATGTCGGTCATCTCCCCTTTGCTGGTTTCATTACTACTCTCCTTCTCAAAGTCGGGGTCGATCTTCAATTAAAGGTCTGGGACTCAAACATCTATCCTCTCCGTGCTCAGAGTGTTCTTCGTAAACTGAACATTCCCAATGCTCCTCAACGACCGAAGCCATATATCACCAAAGGGGGAGCACAAGGCATTTCCTATTGCTGCACCGACGGAGAGATTTGTGCCAAACTCTCCTTGCTTGCAGTTACCATCAAAGCCGGCGGAGACTGGAATATTGCTGAAGAATTTTCTCTCAAAAACACGTCCATCACACGATTCAAGACTTTGTTGCCTTTCTTAAGAGGCGCGAAGACTGGGATCTGCTGACCATTGCTAATGCAAATCTTGGAAAATCAAAGAAAGCCTAAGAGATCAAGGAATTAATCATTAAGCTTGCTACCGAGGAAAGTGAACGAGATGACTGCTCTGATTATGAAAGTGATCATGAGATCGATTTTTAAAACTTGTTGTTTTCTTAGAAATAATGGTGATGACACTCGATTTGACGTGATTATCAGCCTCATTTAAGTGACATTTCCTTGCTTGAAACGTGGTTTTAGGGGTAAAATAGCGAATATTCACTCAACTACCCTATTTCCTACCGATTTGGTTACTTTGGCCCTTTTTGGGTCTATTTGATGGTTTTCTAGTGTTTTTGCGTAAGCACAGGTTTTTGCCGTCAAATAAAGTAGCCATGGACGTGTCTAAGGCATAGGAACATCGAGGAACTGAACCGGAATCGATCAAAGGAGCCAATCAAAGTCAAACCGAAAATCTACCCATTCACACTTACACATTCGGCGAAAACAAGCTCACATCTTCGGCGAAACCAGCAGTTCAAATCAACTGATGCCAACAGAAGGATGGTTTGTACGAAAAGAGCCCAGGGTTTTCGGCGAAGATGCAAGGGAAAATCACTGGCGCCAACAGAAGGTATTTTCGGCGAAATTGATTAACTCTTCGAACCGAGAAGAGAGAACAGGAGAATCAACCGGAGGACCCTTCATTTGCAAAGGAATTTTCGCCGAAAATTCCTCAATATTTTCGGCGAAAATCATAGAAGAAATCAAACAGGGAATTCTGCCTAAAGTTTTCGGCGAAAACTACTTGATGTTTTCGCCGAAAATATATTCCAAATCCGGCGCTGTATTGGAAACCCTAGGCGTACCTATTTAAAGAGAAGCAGTCGGCAGCCAAGGCGGGAGACATCAAAAGGACGAATCATTCTTCATATTTTCACAAATCAGACTTTTGAGAGTCAGCCGACTCTAGGGTCGATAGATAGAGTTTAGAGAGTTCGAAGATCCGTGGAGAGATCGTGACGCCATCCTTCACCTCGGAGAACTCAGAGCTTAAAGTTGAAGATCCAGGAGATTGAAGCTTCGCGGGAATCGTCAGAATTAGGTTTTTCAGTTCTTATCTGTTCTTCCTTTGTATGATGATCTTCATTGTTGCCTTTGATTCTCTTGTATTTTATATGAGCAACTGAACTTGTAGAGCTTAGATTAGATGAACCCTAAGTGACCCAGGGCTTTAAAGCGGTCACGGATCGGCGGTAATTAGATTCAAAGTTCAATCAGTTTCTCTTTGCATGTTTGATTCGTTCTTCATTGTTCATGTTTCTTGTCTGGATTGATCCCCTAGATTAGATTCTTGTTAAGCTAAGGATAGAAGCGAACGCTCGCCTTACTTTAGAACATCGAATTGAACAATTAACCTTATAATTGGAGCGTGCCTTTCGTAGGAACCGGTTAGGGTTAGTCCACTGCAAGAGTAACTCATTAATCACTAGTAATCACACCAATTAATTAAGTCATTGCGAGAGGCGACCGTACCCGGGCGGCTAGTTAATCTTGGTAGTTAGAACGGATAGAGCGAACGTTCGCCGGTCTCAAACCTAAGGGTAAGGAGTTATGGTGGTGACTTAGTAACCGATTGAATTAGAATTGAAAACCGCTGATCTTGTGATTGCCGTTGCTCTGGGGAACGAAGGGGGATTCAAAGTCTAAGTTCGTCTATCTTCCCGTTAGTCAACCTTTTACTTTTCTGTCTTTTATTTTCCTTTGTTCATTAGATTAGAAGTCGTGGAACTCACACCACGCACTACGTGTTTAAACCTGAATAAATTGCCAGCTTCTTCAAAGTAGTCGATTAAAAGAAACCTCGAGTTGAATACGATCTGCTATACGCTTTTTCTTAGCATTAGTAGTTTTTATTTGGCTGAACGTCCGAACAACGACCGGAGGTCTCACCAAATGGCTACATCTTTTGTGCCTGTTGCTTTTTACCTTCAAATTTCTTGTTATTTCCTGTTTTCTGTTGCAGAACTGTTTTGCTGCTAAGTACCTTCAGTTTCAATAAATTTTCCAATTACTTTCTCTTCTGCCATGTCGGATGTTGGTGACATCAGGCTTAGGGGGAGATTGTTGAGTAATCGGTTCGACCGCTGTTTGAGTTGTTCATTTTTGACCGTCCGTTTCCCTTATTCCCGTATATTCTAATTATCAAACAAGGAAAGAGAAAAGCTTCTTTTTTGTAGATCTGTTAGACGCGATAGCAAGGAAAAAAGGGCTTGATCGATGGAAACCATCAAGCAAATCAAAGGAAGAAATCAAGCCTAAATCTTGGGATTCTTAAACGAGAGCCGTCTACTTAAATCAGAGAACAGAGGACGCTTAGATCATCATTCTCATGGGGAGAAAGAAAGCTGCTGTCACTCACTGTGTGAGGTTCTTGAGTTCTCTGTCACTGTGAGGATTGCTACTTCACAGGTTTCTCTTGTGTCACGGATTCCCTTCGAATTCCGGTCTGTAATTCTCATTCTTACTTCTCATTCAATCAAGTGACTATCTCGAGGTTTCCCTCGGGACGTGGATGTAGATTCAACATAGCTGGATTGAACCACGTTAAAAATCCCCGTGCCTTGCTTGTTCGTACTTACGTTCCTCCACTTATTCGTTCGATACAGACTTCCTAATCTAACAAACTTCGCAAAATGAATATCGTTTGATTGAACTCAATACGAACGACTGTGTGAACTTTTTAACTTTCTTTTCATTTCCTCCACCGTCGAACGCTGGTTCCAAGCCCTTTCATTTTGTTCTCTCCAAATCACCCACAACATTGAGAAGAAATTTTTTAATTGTTCCCGCTTAGCTACTCCAAAGATCTTTAAAATCCATTCATCCCCGCCCCCCCTCACTTGGCTGGGTTTCATAGAACAATGACTTCATTCCAGCCACCTCCCATCATCGATCTATTGTTCAACATGTGAAAAAAAAATGCTCTAAGCTTTCCTCTTCCAACTCACAGCAGCCGCATAAATTCTCTCCACATGAACTCCTTTCATAATCAGGCTTCCCTAGTAGGAAGAACCCTTCTCATAATCCTCCATACCAGGTGTTTCATTTTTAGAGGATCTTCAACTCGCCAATTCTCCTTCCAACTTCCGTCAACCTGCAATTCAGCATCGGTGGAAGTGTGTCCTTGAACAATCTATAACTCGAGCATACAGTGTACGTACCTAACTTACTATGATTCCAAATACAAAACATCTTCCTTCTCTCTTTGTGGTGATATCATATTAAGAATGCAGGCCAAGTCTCTTGCCCCAAACGTCCCCACAATGAGTTCAACATCCCATTCTGTCAGCCCTGGGATGAGCAAGTACGCCACCACCATCTCATCCAAGTCATCTCGCCTACTAATTTGAACTTGTGCATCCTCCTCATCACTCAACCACGAATCTGACCATACTTTACCGAGTCGCCTGTCTCCCACTTTCCATAAAAGTCCCATATTAACTACTTGTTGAGCCGTCCAAACACTTTTCCAAACATACCTCGGGTTTGCACCCTCAATAGCTGACAAAAAATTCCCTTTGGGATAATATTTAGCTTTTTAGACCCTTGAAATTAAAGTGTTTGGTTAAAAAAGGAGTTTCCATCCTTGTTTGCCCAACATAGCTAAGTTGTACGCCAGGAAATCTATGAAATCGTGACCGCCATGTTCTTTACTCACACTCAATCTTCCCTTTCGCATCCAGGAGATTCCACCACTCCTCCCACCTAAAACTATTCATCATCTTCTCCAGGTCCTCCACCACCGACTTCGTGAGCAGAAAAGTATTCATATAATAGGGGGTATTGCCTGCGCAACTGCTTTGAGTAAGACCTCCTTTCCTTCCTTTGAAAGCTTCTTACCTCTCCAAGACTACATTCTTTAACACGTTTTTTCTTTGACTTGTAAGAAAACCTAGCGCTTATTTCTCCCAACACAGGATGGTAGTCCAAGATATCTACCCGTGTCGACTGGACTCCTGATGCCAGTAATCGCCGAAACTGCATCGCATAACATAGGTTACGTGTTGGTGCTGCACGTGATTCCGGACTTCTGCAAATTGATTACTTGCCCTAAGCTGCTGGGTAAGTGTCCATAATTATTTTCAAAGCTCTGACCTCTTCAATTTCTGCTCTCAAGAACAAAAAACTGTCATCTGCAAAAAGAAGATGACTCATCTGAGGGGCCCTTCCACGGACTCTAGTACCGTGGATTTCACATGCTTACGCCGTTTTTCGTTACAAATATGACAGACCTTCTGCGCACAAAATAAATAAATAAAGTAAAGAGGACACCATTGTCTAAGCCCTCTGCTTGGCTGAATCGGCCCCACTTTCTCACCATTCACCAACACTGTGTAATGAACCGAAGTAACACACATCATCATCAAGCCGATCCATCTCTTGCAAAAACAATTTGGCGCATAATCTCCTCCAGGTACCGCCAAATTCAGCTCGGCCACAGGTTCAGATAGTTTGTGAAGAGGTTCTCGCAGAGAACGCTTCTCGGCGAGAACCTTGTGTTTTTCATATATGAAACGGATATGGATTTCGGCTGTATTTAAGCACATGTTCAGCCCCTTTTCAAGACACATTCGATTTTCTGGATAGATCCACGACTTGGAGAGAGTTTAGAGCATTATTTGGAGTATTTGGAGAGATCATAGCAAGGATTAATCCATCCCGGAGGACACTCGGAGCATCGGAGTTGAAGATTTTCAAGATTGAAGTTGCTCGGAATCATCATAATTAGGTGTTTCAGTTTCTCTCTACTCTTCCTTTGTTCTATGATGAATTCTTTTGTAGTTTCTGATTCTTGTTGGATAGTTATTTGAACCACTTTTTATAGTCTGTCATAAAGATATCAATGATATCCTTCCGCCACCCGCTACATCTCCGCTTGCTCCTCCGCCCACCCTCCACCCACCTTCTCCAGTCTCTTAATGATTTTCTGCTTCCTCCTACCAATCGTCGTTGCATGGAAAAGATGGGTATTCATGTCGCCGTCTCTATTCCAGTATTGCTTAGCTCGTTTCTTCCAATGTGCCTCCTTCTGCTGTAAAAAGAAGTGATGCATCTTTTGGAAACAACAAAAGAAACTGAGCAGGGTCGTCCCATGAATTTCGAAGGCCCTGTGATATAATCATGATGTTGCTTGTTATTACATATTTTGACAAAATAATTTTTAAGTATATAAAAAAATCACATTTTACTTTTGAATAAATATTATTATATTTTATAAAATATACAATTGTTGGTTAATAGATATAATATTCAAAGTTAGCAAAAAAAAAAGATATATTATTCAATTTTTATTATTCAAAAGAGAACGCTCTATAACCATAAGTAACATATTTATTTATTCTCAAATATATATTCTCTGAAATTATAATTGGAGATATTTCTGTAAAACTCATATATTTAATTTTGAAATTTAAGTTCTATTTGATTAGAAATTGATATCCAATGATTCAAAATATATTATTATAAAAATCCTAACAATAATTATAACAAAGATTAAAAAAAATAAGAGTTCATACTTACTTACCAAAACTAAAGGGTGCGTGCCTTGACGAATGAATGAGATGAATTATTTAATAAAAAGAAAGTCTTCATGCCAAGAGATGAATGAGAAAAATAACTAATAAAAACATCATCTATATGAAGGATATGAATTATTTAATAAAAATAAGGGCCCCATGAATAAAAGGGAAAAATAACTAATAAAAGTAACATCTCCGTGAATCGAACCAATGACCTAACAACCATAAAAAACTTTCTCCCACTTCTAACCACTACACCACATGTTAAATAACAATTATGCTTTAGTTTCATATTTACTTATTAATAATTATATATATAATATTTTCACCCGAAATTTTGAGGCCCCCAAAAATTTGGGGGGCCTATGCTGAAAACAGCCGGCCCTGAAACTGAGAAGCAGATGATTGACGAATGTTTTTCAATAAATGGTTGCAGAAGCAGTTTCAGTATGGTTGCAACTCATAATGGGATCAAATTGTTGGAGCTAAAACACATTGAACCATGTATCAGTCCAGTTAAGTTGGTTCAAAAAACTTTCTTAGAAATTGATCGAGTTAATATGACAAATTATTAATTAAAATGTAAAAAACCTATTTAAAACATTGAAGTCAATTGTTTAGGTCCTCCCTTACCATCCGGTCGAGGTTAGGTCTCATTCACCTCTCCTTTGCCGATGACTTAATAATTATTTTTACCAATAGGAGTTGCCATGGTCTCTTAGCTGTTAAGGCCATTGTGGATAAATTTTCTAGTTGGTCTGGTCTCTGTGTTAACCCTGCAAAATGCGAGTTATTTTGTGTCGGGGTCCCTGTATCTACCATTAACTTTTTGACAACTAGTATCGGATTTCCTATTAGTAAGCTTCCAGTTAGGTATTTGGGCCTACCTTTACTCTCTACCAAGCTATCCTTTAAAGACAGTGAAGTGTCAATAGGGAAAGTCACCTCTTTCATATCCGAGGATGGAATGCCACAACTTTAAGTTTTGCCGGTAGATTGCAACTGGTTTGTTCTGTCCTTCACACTCTGGGCTATACTAGATGAGCATCTTTATTCTTCCTTCTAGGGAAATTAAGCGCATAGATCAGTTATGTTGCTGCTATTTATGGTGGGGGGATGAAGTTTCAGGCAGGAAAGCTAAGGTTGCTCTAAATGATCTTATTTTCTAAAAAAAAGGTAGATTTGGCCTCTGGAACCAAGCTATAGTAATGAAGAAACTAGATAGGAATGCGAGTCGAGAGAAAAGCTAAGGTTGCTCTGAATGATCTGATTTTCTCAAGCCCCTAACCCCCATGGAGCTCCTCAAGGATCAACTACATAGGAATGCGAGTCGAGAGAAAAAGGAGACATAGCTCAAAAGAAGAAGGATGAGAGAAGAAACAGGTGAGCCCATGAGTGCAAAAACAGAAGTTAGAAATCAAAGAGCTCAAAAAAGTGAGACTGAGTGGAGAGAAAACCAAACAGTGAGCTCACCCGAGAATAGCCAAACCTAGTGACGAAGTATTCTTTAATGGCAACCCTTCACGGGGAAAGCCCTAACCTTAACCATTCGTTGTCAAGTTTTTGTGTCTCATTGCAGGAATCTAAGAACGAGCTCATCTAGGAGACACCATGTCAGCAGCTGGAGTCCTACAAGCCACTATTGGGAAAAGAAGAGCTCAACCTCCACCCAGAAATCTGGCCCTACACTTATAGTTTTCAATTCATTGATTCGGTTGGTTTTTGTCTTTATAATACTAATTTGCTCTGTTTATTTGGTGTTTATGATTTTACAGATTCGAGGACAAATATTTTAAAAGAAGAGGGGAATGAAGTGATCCGGCTCATGAGGACCGACATGACCCCGACGCCATGGGCATCAAACCCCATCCACACCAAACCCCGCGGAGCGAGGCAAAATAGCTAGGAGAAAAAGGTAGGGTCAATAGAGAAGGCTACACCCTGCTGGAGATCAAGGCCCCAGAGCCCCAGCATAGGGCTCTAATGCTGATGCCGATCAAGACCCCAACACAGATGTCAGGCCGAGCCGAACACTGATGTTGGCGCCCCATGTAACGTCCCAAACTTTAAACCTTTGAAAACAACCTTTATTGCTTAAATTAGAAGGAAACACAATACCCAAGACGTTGGCAAACGTTCAAAGGCAGAAACGCAAAGCGGGCCCCAAAGCGTGGGCAAAACCAACACATGAGTTTTAGTTATTACAAACCAAGCACACAATTTCAAAACACACTCCACATAAATAGAAACACTCGTCCAACATCCTTGACCACTCACTGAGAGTCTCCCGACATGATTTCCGAGGCTCCTTCTGCACCGCTTACTCCTGATTAGCTGCAAAGTGACCTGGTGGGTGGTTAAGGGGTCAGTCCTTAACATTCAAGTATAAAGGAATGTTAAAAGTAAAGAGGGGCGTTTGACCAAACTGGCATGGTCCTCAATTTCATGGCCGAACTGCGAGAAAATCATATAACCGTTAGTTCAACAACAACACCACAATTAACATCAAAATAGGGCGACCCCTCTTCCCGCCTAGCTAACCTCTACGCCATCATCGATAAGGCTTACTTATGAGCCTATAATAGGGACTTCACAAGAGTCGCTATTCTTCGCGACACCATGAATCGATTGGGGCTAACAATACCCAACTCCCATCATCCGATTGGGGCTATCCGTACTCATCTACCGTGATTTGATTGGGCTAACAATACCCAACTTCCATCACCCGGTAGGAACCCGTATTCATCGATGTTCCCGACGGAGGACTAGCTAGCGAGGCTGATGTGATCCTAGCCACCAAGCCCGGCTTGGACACGACTGATGCCGATCCGGCCCCAGCACTGATGCCAGCCCAAGACTACACCAGGCCTAGACCTATGCCATCACCACCACCAGAGCCTATGAGAGCCGAAGCCCCAGATTCAGAAGACACCCCTGGGAGGATGCTGATCCTCAACCAGACACCAAGGCTAGCTCCTACTGAAGCCAATATCAGACTGATGTCCCGACAGGAGCTGATGCTGACACCAAGCCCTGGCCCGGGCCCCGGACCGAGCCTATAACCTAATTTGAGAGAGATATCAGAGGTAGGGGGACAAAGAGTTGGTCTGAGAGACAAATTGGAGGAGGTAGCGCGAAGAATATGGTGAAATATGAAGAGTTTTAAAAACGCATATTTTATCCGTCAATTTATCATATATACTTGTATATATTTACAAATGCTTAATAAGCTAATACATGGTTATTGAAGCTGACATGATGTGCTAAATGCACATTAATTAAGTACTAAGAATATGGAAGTTGAAACGAACAAATCCAAAAGGCAAAGTGGTTGAAGTAGGAAGGGTAAGAAGAACAATTTATAGCACATGGGTCTATTTGTTAAGTTGACAAAGTAGAGGGGCCAAAGTGCTATTTTCTCTATATATTACTCATTAAGCAAAAGAGGAAAAAGAAAAACATTAGCTATTATGATGCTCAAAGGCAATTTTGATTCACGTCAAGAAAAATATTAAAAGAAGTCAGAAAACAGAAAATCAAGTAAGGCCACCCTTGCCAAATTCTTCAATTTTCTTTGTAATAGTGAGTTTAAGAAGAGAGGATAGACTAGCTTCTGTTTCTTGTGATAAACCGAGCCACGACCCTACTTTTAGCCACTAAGTTGCTGTTTATCGAGTCTTAGAAAAGAGAGTATTAGAAAATCATATTAGAAAAAGTTTTGGGTGTTTGTTTGTTACACTAACCATGGCAGAAAGGGATCTATGTATATTGGAGCTTCAGTGCCTGAGTGCACGCTTAGCCCTACACAACATAGAATATTCGTTTAGAAGGTTAGTTTAAGACAGGAGAGCCAGCACCGTGCCTAGCACAGAGCCGAGCGCCTGCCCAGTGCCCGAGCGGAGCCCAGCATCCGACCGGCGCCCAGCGCCCGACCGGAGTCCAGCGCCCGACCGGAGCCCAGCGCCCGACCGGCGCCCAGCACCCGAGCAGCTTCCAGAGCCCGAGCGTCCAGCACCGGCGCCCCAACGCCTAGCCCCGGCGCCCCAGCGCCCCGCCCCGGCTCCCCAGCGCCCAGCCACGGCGCCCAGCGCCCCGCCCTGGCCATCCACCACCCAGCCCCGGCGCCCCAGGAACCAGGCTCGGCCCCAGGCCCGACACTAGTCTCGGCCCCAGCCCCGACCCCCACCCCGGCGCCCCCGCGCCCCAGCGCACGGCCCCAGCACCCGACGGGCCCCATGACCCCGACGCACCGCCTGACCGACCCCGGCCCGACGCCGCCTAACCCCGGCGCTGCCCTGTCCACCCCCGGCCCGACGCCGCCCGACCCCAACACCCGGAGTAGCCCCAGCATCGGACCAGCAGCCGGAGCAGCCCCAGCCCCGAGCACCAACACCGTGCCCCAGCACGAGCCAAGGCCCGAGCCCCGAGCACCCGTACCAGCCTTGGTACGGCGTGACCCCCCATGGAGCGCCAACGAACCACCAGGTCAAGTCCTATACTCCCCTGCAATTATTTCGATTATTTCTAAAGGATTATTAGGCCCGAATTCGAGGACGAATCCTTTTCAAGAAGAGGGGGATGATGTGATCCTGGCCACCAAGCCCGGCTTGGACACGACTGATGCCAATCCGGCCCCAGCACTGATGCCGGCCCAAGACTACACCAGGCCTAGACCTATGCCAGCAGCACCACCAGAGCCTATGACAGCCGAAGCCCCGGATTCAGAAGACACCCCTGGGAGGATGCTGATCCTCAACCAGGCACCAAGGCTAGCTCCTACTGAAGCCAATATCATACTGATGTCCCGACAGGAGCTGATGCTGACACCAAGTGTAACATCCACGCCCAACCAAATGGTTTGGAACTCAAGTTTGGTTGACTAGGGTGCTAGAATCAGTGCTCCTAAAGTCCCCTTGAGTTCTGGGAAGTTCGTGTGTGAGCAGGGTCGAAGTTGCAAAGGGGAGAAGGTGCAGTGTATAGTACATGGTTGTGTAGTGTGATACACACCGTGTATCACAATACACGCTGTGTATGCTTGATACACGGCCGTGTACCTTAGCGGCAGAATCTCGTCGAAGTTGCCAGAAATTGTTACACGGCCGTGTGTTGAGGATACACGCCGTGTATCATGATACACGTCGTGTATCGTGGACCTGACATAAAAGGATGGATTCTGCACGGAAATTCAGAACTCCCTTTCCCTTTCTCTCTCCCCAAAAAAGCCATTGACGAACCAAGTGCGAGCAATCTTCGAAGGGTGATTCCGGGAGCTGTAGAGGTCGGAATTGAGTTCCGTTTGTTGCTGTGGATTCGTAGCGACGAGGAGAAGAAATCGCTAACCACCATTTTGGGTTTCTGGGTGTAGGTCGTGAGCAGTGAGGAAGGGTAAAGCTACGAGTTTGGTGGTTGGGAAATCGAGTTTCTGAGGAACTAGAAGACGATTAGAGCTTCGTCTTCTATTCCAGGTGAGGGCTTAGCGTTGTATAGGTAGTTTGGACAGTGTGAGGAGTTTCAATTTCGACTTAGATTAAACCTAGATGATGCATGAAAATGATGAGGGTAAAAGTGGATAAACTGTACTGTGAATCTGCTTGATTGTTATTGATGAATGTCGTGGTTGATTGTTGTTGTTGATTGCTATAATGTGGGATTGGGAGTGGGCTGAAATGAATTGTTTAATGGTTTGACAGAGAAATGAGAGCTAGGATGATTGGGAAATGGAAGCGAGTGCTATGATGTTATTAATTAGTAGTTGTGGATGCAGGAGAGTGGCCCTACCAATGTGGGGTCGCTATGAACATGAGGAACAAATGGGTGACCCCTAGACTCACGACATGGCCTCCCCTGTACATGCAGGTGGGGGTGGCCGGTGAGCTAGCCTGTTACCTTTTGATTGATTGTGATGTGTATGTTGGTGGCTATGACAGGAGCATGGAACAATGGGATGTGCAGTAAACTATGTAATGTGATGTGAGTGTGGATGATGTGAAAAGTGCTCTCGTTGTAAGTGTGATGTGATGAGTTGGAGATATGACGTTGGAACTTGTATGTGAAAGTAGAACCTGAAGGAGCCCACACTGCCCCACCCGAAATACCGATGGATTGAGTCTGATTCATTGGGGTGAATCCCTTGGTTGGATACCAAGGATGGTTGTTGTTCTCCTTCGCGGAAGGATCCCTTGAGGATGCGTCGGATGTTGTTCTCCTTCGTGGAAGGATCCCTAGTGGATGCGTCTGGTTGATGTGATGGCCGACGGTGGTGGTGTGGACAACTCCTTGGCGCCTAATAACTCACCTAGATAATATGAATGTGATTGGTTCGTGTGATTGTGTTTGTTGTTGTGCCTTGGTTGATGGATGTGATATGTTGATGTTGTGTGTGAGTGCTGTGGATTTGTGTATTGTACAATATTATGCTATTGCTCGAGTTGTGCTTGTGAACGAGTATTGACCAACAGGATCACCTAAACTGCTTTAGGGAAATAAAATATGGAAAGGGGTTAAGTTGGTTCCATTGTTGTATGTCTTGTGCGGAGTTGGAACCGCTCCATAGAATAGGCCAACGTGTAGGTAGGCCCGGTGGGTTCACTCAATTTCAATAGGAAATTGATCCCTTTCTCCCTTTCAGGATCTCGTGGCTAGTGAG
Source organism: Linum lewisii (assembly GCA_034768395.1). Taxonomy (NCBI): domain Eukaryota; kingdom Viridiplantae; phylum Streptophyta; class Magnoliopsida; order Malpighiales; family Linaceae; genus Linum; species Linum lewisii. The sequence continues at coordinate 52,401,601 of CM068301.1, read as the reverse complement.
AGTGGTGTCGGTGCTCAGAGTTGAGGGTGGATTTCGGGGAGTTCTGGACTGAAGCTATGAGGTGAAGACTGGAGCCTACTTGGAGTTGACCTATTTCATATTTCAGTTGACTACGGATATTTTGGGGTTTTTCTATGGATTTATGTAACTTTCGAGTTTATGTTGGATTCTTGGGTTTTATGTTGAGATGAGACTGTGCACGACTTCTTTATGATTTTCAAGGATTATTGGAGGCCTCCTTTGTCGATTTAATCAAAGCTTGGTTTATTTATGTTTTATATCATTTCACCACTTAGTAATACTCAAGAACGGTTCAACCATGGGTTTCACCGGGTTGATTCGGAACGGGTGTTACACCAAGCCCTGACCCGGGCCCCGGACCGAGCCTGACACCTAGCCTAGGCCTCAGGCAGACTCCCACGAGCTCCAGAGCCCAGATGACACTTCAACATACTCAGGAGACATCCTTGAAAGATTGGCCGAGACAGAAGTCAAAAGGCCCGGATAGAACTGAAGAAGGCCGAGAGCTAAACCCGACACCCGAGCCGAGCCCGTGCTAGGATGCCATAGAGAAGCACTTTTGGCACAGCCAACAATTGGCCCTTGCCTTTTTGGAAATCCCAACTCTCCAGGATAGCTTGAATCCACAGGAACACTCTCCGACAAACGGAGCTCAATTTGGAGGAGAATTGAAGGAGATACAGTTGGATGAAGTCAGGGTGAAGCATGGGCGGAGCATCAAGGAGTGGAGCTCGGATGCTGATCCGAGGAAGTCGAAGGAAGGAGCTACGATCAGGCCACCTCCTGAGCCTGATCCAAGGAGGGATGGGTGACCATTCATGATACGGGAGATGAAGAGAAGATGCCAAGTACTTCCAAACAATAAATCCTAATCAAGCTAGGATTTCCTGGTTGACGAAGAATGACGGATTTGGGATACCTGGAGATAGAATTTGGGCTGAAGCCCAACATGAAAGTTGAAGCCCATGACGTCGACTAGTGATCTGCCAAAGGGCTTAGTTTTCCAAATTTATTTATTATTCATTTGGCTGATTCTTCCAGAACCCGTTTAGCTATTTTTTAGGATTTTTCCAGCTTTTCCTTTTTAGAGTTATTGTTTAGGAAGGAGTCTTTCCTTGGGGAATAAGGCTACGAATTTAGCCTCCTTCTTAGACAATATTAGGATTAGGTTAAGTCCTTTTTAGTAGTTTAATTAGGACTCTTTTATTTCTTTATTATTTTATAGTTAGTTTCTAAGGAGGAATAAGAGAGCTTGTTCCCTACTCCTCCCCTATATAAAGAGGCCTTCGCCTCTCTTATAAACACACCTTGAATAAAATAAACTCTTAAACTTTGGTTTTTCTCTTGCATATTATGCAATTCTCTGTTCGACCTTCATGGAATTGATCGTCGTCTAGACCGGCTTATCGTCTAGGGTATTCACCCTTGAAGTGGCGCCTTCGACTTGATACTTCTGGTTCCTAGCTCGTTTATAGCTAGCGGGTCAAAGTCCTCTTCCATCCCCGGTTCCGAAGGTTTCATCTCGTTGCTAGGAGCATCAACTTGCGATGGTTAGGGTCGTCTGCCCACGGTTGCAGCGGTTCACATCGGAGGCTCTACTTTCCACCTATATACACTAGGTGCCAAACATCATCATATAACATCACGGTTTAACCATAACCGAATCAAACACTATTAGGTATAAAGCCAATGGTTCCGAAAAGATAGAACTTTCCGTAGAAACGACACCTTGTTGTCAAAACCAAGACTTTCAGTCTTAATTTCCATGTAAGTAGGGGAGTCACTCGGACTACTTAAGTCCCTCTAACCTTAGGCATCATAACTTTATAAACCGGAATTAATGAGGATCCGCGTCACCCATTACTCTGAATAATCTAACCTATCGGGAAAACCAACTCAGATGGGTTAGTACTCGATTAGCAGTAAAATCACCACGAAAATTATAAGGACCTTAATTTAAGCATGCACGAGTCTAAAATAAGGCCCGAGTACCTCACTCGTTGATCCGGTTCCCGTCAAACGATTAATTCAGAATAATCACAATATTTGGTTAGTGACAAAGTTTAACCAAATAGCTATTTAAATTGAGGAATTAATTAATCTAAGGAATTTACCCCCTTAAACCAACCCACCTAAAGAGTCGACTCGAAGATAGGGAGTTAACAGCCGCACAACTTCCTGGATCAAACTGTCAAAGCTGAAAAGAGGTTAAATGCTAAAAAGTTGATAGTTAAGGGTCAAACTGTCACGAGGGAAAACTTCAAGGGCCGAAATAACAAAGGAAAAAGAAGGAGGGACTGCACATGTAATTTACCTGTTCCCTATTCCTGCAGCTGTGGTTCTGCCAATTTCCGACAAGGGGATTAAATGATTTAGGTGAATGGAAACTCAATTTCGAGAAAGGGGTTAGTTTTTGGAGTTTGAGATGAGCTGATAGAGGGTTTCAGTTTAGACCGACGATGCCTGGAACCGTTAAACCCATCTTTGGTCGAAGATGTGTCAGAGTGACTGAGAGACGGCTTTAGGAAGAGATACGCTTTGATTCGAAGAAAGAGACGGGTTTTATAGGCTTCAGGGAGTCGATTAGAGCCAAAAGAGATAAGGTTCACGGGTTGAGTGGCACTCTGGAAAAGTCGTCGTCGTTCTGAGATTTCCGCCGAAGTGGGATCAACTCCTTATCCATTTTGTCCATTTCTGAATGGACTCAAGCTCCAATCTCGATTCCCGCGTGTTCCTTCACATTCTGGTGGGGTTCCTTGTCCCGAATAGTCTAAAAACATGCCTCTTGGCTATTGGGAAAAGTCACCGGAGTGATTCTAGTCACCCGAAAAAATGCTGGTCGTTGAACTGATGGGTTAAGGAAGAAGACAACCCAAAACAGCGTCGTTTTGTTGCTAGGCGGATAAAATAAAATAAAATAAAATGAAATGTCAAGGCTGAGATTCAAACCTGGGTCGGCTGAGTGCTGGTCTGGTTCTAAAACCAGCCGGGTTACAGGTCATTCATCAATCAGTATTACCCAGCTATCTGTTAAGTCGGTCTGATTGGTTTGATTCACCTTTCCAAATTAGATCCTAACAATGACCAACTCGAACTAACCCTTAAGTGTAACGTCGAATGAACTCGTGTCCCCCCTTTTTTGCTAAGAATGATTAAAAAATTTTTTTTTGGGGTGTAACATTTCTCCCCTCCTTCAGGAAATTTCATCCCCGAAATTCTAGTTAATGAATTTATGAGGAAAAAGGGATTTATAACTTAGACGAGTAAAGATTACCAACCTGGTTTAGTCCAAGAAGAGCTCATGGTACTTCTCCCTCCTACTCTTCTCCGTTTCCCAGGTTGCAGCTTCTGTTCCCTGATTCCTCCATACGACCTTAACCATAGGAATCTTTTTCTTCCATAGATCCTTCTCTTGTCGATCTACTATCTGCACCGGAACCTCCTCATAGGTTAAGTCGTCGGATAACTCAATGTCTTCCAATTTGAGTACGTGATCCGGGCTAGATCTGTAAGCTTGAAGCATGCTTACATGGAATACATCGTGTATTCGAGATAAGCTAGGAGGTAACGCCAGCCGGTACGCTAGTGGACCGATACATTCTAGTATCTCATACGGGCCGATATATCGGGGACTTAATTTCCCTTTCTTTCCAAATCGCATGACTCCCTTCCACAGAGACACCCGCAGAAATACTCTTCTCCTACTTCGTATGAACGCGGTGGCCCAGGCCTTTCTGCGTTACTCTTCTGACGGTCTTGTGCAGCTTTAAGATTTCGTCGTATTTCCTTGACTTTTTGTACCGTCTTCTGAATAATCTCAGGACCTTCCAGTTGCCTTAGTCCCTCTGCGTCCCAGTATAACGGGGTTCGACATTTCCTCCCGTAGAGTACTTCATAAGGCGTAGCTTTAATCGAACTATGATATTGATTATTGTCAGCGAATTCTATCAACGGCAGATGTTCATCCCATGCTCCCTTCATGGTTAGGGCACAAGGAGAAGTTCACTTTTGTGCCCAAGGCCTTCTGAAGACTCACCCAGAATCGAGAGGTAAAGCTAGGGTCCCGATCTGACACAATGCTGACCGGAACTCCGTGCAACCGCACAATTTCTCGAATGTACAACTCTGCCAGCTCATCCGGCCCTGGCTTGAATTTGATGGGAATGAAGTGGGCCGCTTTTGAGAATCTATCCACTATGACCCAAGCGCCATCGTGTCCCTTAGGAGTCCTTGGTAGCCCGTACAGAAAATCCATGGTAATCTTCTCCCACGTCCACTCTGGAATCTCCAGAGGTAAATGCTGGATAGCTGGGGCCTGATGTTCTGCCTTAATCATCTGACATTCAAGGCAACGATGAATGTGCTCCGCTACTTCTTTTTTCATGTCAGGCCATTAATAGTGCTTCTTCAAGGTTTGGTACATCTTGGTAGCTCCCGGGTGCATTGCGTAAGGTGTCGAGTGGGCTTCATCGAGTATGTCTTAACGAAGTTTGTCTACGTTTGGGACACAAGCCCGTCCTTGAGAAGTTAGTAAGCCGTTAACTAGAAGAAATCTTGAAGCATTTTATTCCTTGAGCCGTTCCTTGAGTTTCCTTATTTCTGGGTCGTCCTCCTACTTCACCTTGATCTTGTCGTAGAGTAACAGACGAATCTTCAAATTTGTTAAGAGAGCTGTGACTCCCTCTACGTGAAGTTCAACGTTCAGAGCCCTCTGTGAGTTCTGGTAATGGGCTATCCTTTTTCCTACTTAAGGCATCTGCAACCAAATTGGCCTTCCCGGTATGATATTTGATTATACAGTCATAATCATTGAGCAATTCAATCCACCTCCTTTGTCTCATATTTAACTCCTTTTGCTCGGTTAGATGTTGCAAGCTCTTGTGATCCGTAAAAATGGTGAACGTTTCGCCATAAAGGTAGTGTCTCCATAACTTCAAGGCGAATACCATGGCTGCTAACTCCAAGTCATGGGTTGGGTAATTGACCTCATATGGGCGTAGTTGTCGAGAGGCATAGGCAATAACCCGCTTTCCTTGCATTAGTACGCATCCCAAGCCTTGGTGTGACGCGTCACTATAAACCGAATACACTTCCCCACTTTGTGGAAGAGTGAGGATAGGCGCGGAGGTCAGCTTCCTTTTTAGCTCGCCAAACGCTTCTTGACACTTCTCATCCCAGATGAATGTTGTTCCCTTGTGAAGCCGCTGAGTCATTGGTCGAGCAATGCGTGAGAATCCTTCCACGAACTTCCGATAGTACCCTGCCAGGCCCAGGAAGCTTCGTACCTCAGACACATTCTTTGGGGGTGCCCACTTAACTACGGCTTCGATCTTTCTCGGGTCTACTTCTACACCATTACCGGAGATGAGGTGGCCCAAGAATATGACCTCCCTTAACCAAAATCCACACTTGGAGAATTTTGCGTAGAGTCGTTCCTCCTTCAGCCATTGTAGGACGGTCCTTAGGTGCTCCTCATGGTCCTCCAGATTCTTTGAGTAAATCAGGATATCGTTATGAAGACTATGACGAATTTATCTAAGTACTCGTGCAACACTCCATTCATGAGGGCCATGAATACAGCAGGTGCGTTGGTTAGCCCAAACGGCATTACCAAGAATTCGTAATGACCATAGCGAGTCCGGAAAGTGGTTTTTGGAATCGAAGCTTTGGCTACCCGTAGTTGATGATATCCAGACCTCAAGTCGATCTTCGAGAAAATCGTTGCCCTTGAAGTTGGTCCAACAAATCGTCAATCCTTGGTAGCAGGTACCGATTTTTGATGGTCACCTTATTTAACTTCCGATAGTCGATGCACAACCTCAAACTTCCATACTTCTTCTTTACGAACAACACTGGAGCTCCCCAGGGTGAAACGCTGGGTCGGATGAATCCCTTGTCAAGTAGCTCCTGAAGCTGCTCCTTCAATTCCTTTAGCTCCACAGGAGCCATTCGATAAGGTGGAATTAAAATTGGTGCGGTTCCGGGAACCACCTCGATGTAAAACTCCACCTCTCTTAAGGGCGGAAGACTAGTAAATTCTTCTAGGAAAACTTCAGGAAACTCCCTTGCTACAGGTACGTCCTTAAGCTCTACGGTTAGTGCTTCCACCACGTGTGCCAAATAAGCTTCACATCCTTCTCGAATTAAGGTGAAAGCTAGAGTAGCCGAAATAAGAGCTCCAGCAACGGGCCTCCGAATTCCCTTGAACAGCGCGGTGCCTCAGCCTTCTACTTTAAAGCTTACTTCCTTGTTGAAGCATACCCAGGATTACGTCGATCTTGTAGAAAGGGAGGAGGATTAAGTATACTATTGTATCGTATCCAGCTATTACGATAACGCAACTTTGAAAAACTGAATCAGCGATCAAAGTATCACCGACCGGTTTTTAAGCCTCATTTAAGTGACATTTCCATGCTTGAGTCACGGTTTTAGGGTAGTTTAGGGTGTTTTCACCCGATTGCTCTATTTCCTACCATTTGGTTACTTTGGCCCGTTATGGGTAAGTTTGATGTGTTTTCTAGTGTGTTTGTAAATACGCAGGTTTTGCCATCAATAACGTAGCCACAGACGTGCTCGGGAAGCAAGGGAACCTTGAAGAATTGCCCGGAATGGATCCAGAAATCAAACAAGTCAAAATTCAGAATCCTCCCCTGCCACAACTGAAATTTTCGGCGAGAACTTCCATAGTTCTCGCCGAGGAGTTTGAACTCACAAGACACAGGAGGATCAGAGAAGAAGTTCTCAGCGAGAACTCTCAACGTTCTCGCCAAAGAGTTTGAACACAACACTTACGGACAACCTTTGAACTGAAGTTCTCAGTGAGAACTTTCAAGGTTCTTGCCAAGAAGTCTGCCCTTTTCCAGTGCCGCTATGGACAAACCCTATTTAAGGGAGGCAAATTCAACTTTCGAATATATACTCTTTTCCACGGATTAATTTCCAGACTTCATATTTCGAGAGAGAGTTGAGAGCATCCTCAGAGTTCCCGGAGAGATCGTGACGCCATCTTTCCACCCAGGAGTGCTTGGAGCTAGTAGTTGAAGATTAAAGAGATTGAAGCTTCTCGGTTTCATCAAATTAGGTTTTACAGTTCTTCTCTATTCTTCCTACCTGAGATGTATTCCTTGATTGTTTTCGTTTCTTCTATTTCGGATATGAGTAGCTAAACTCATAGAGCTTAGATTAGATGAACCCTAAGTTACTTGGGGCTTTAAAGCGGTCACAGATCGGCGGTAATTAAATTCAGATTCAATCAGTTTCTCTTGCGTGTTTGGTTTGTTCTTCGTTGTCTGTGTTTCTTTTCTAGCTTGATCACCTATATTAGATTCTTGTTAAGCTGAGGATGTAGCGTACGCCCGCCTCACTTTAAAATACCAAATCAACAATTAACCTATTCATCGGAGTATGCCTTTCGTAGGAACCAGTTAGGGTTAATCCACTGCTAGTGTAACTCGTAAACTACTAGTAATCGTGCCAGTTAGTTTTTCATTGTAGAAGTGAACGCACTGATGGTAATTAATTTTGGGAGTTAGATCGGATAGAGCGAACGTTTGCCAGTCTTAAACCTAAGGGTCAGGAGTTATGGTGGTGTCTGAGAACTGAATGAATCGGGATTGAAAGCTACTGGTCTTGTGATCGCCAATGTTCTGGTGATCTAAATGGGATTCGAAATCTAAGCTTGTCTGTCGTCTTGTCAAGTCAATCAACCTTTCAATTTGTTCTCTGTTTTCATTTCAATTTTTTTCCTACTTAATAGATTAGAAGTCGTGGAACTCACACCATGCAAAATGCGCTAAACCTGAGTAAATTGCCGGCTCATTTGAGTAAACGATTAGAAGAAACCCTTGGAATATGATCTAGTCTACTTTGTAGATTAGTTATTTGACGACACGCTGAAAAAGCATCCATCAAATTGGTGCCGTTGCCGGGAACTCTTCTAATTGTTTGAAAGAAGAGTTGGCATTTTATTCTTCTACCTTTCCGTCTTTCATTTTTCCATCACACTTCGATTTTACACCGGTTGTGTTTGTTTTTGTTCCTTTCAGGTTGTTCACAGGTTTATGCATCACCGCCCGTTCACTCGTTCTCAGTCTAAGTCTATCAAGTCTTCTACTTCAGACAAGCCGGGTAGTTCTGCTCTGCCCAAGCAACCGCGAATCCCGAAGCAATCTACTACAGTTCCACCCTAATCCTTCACACCAATTAAGATCGAGGAGCCGAAGGAGAGCTCCTCATATTCATCCGCTTCATCAGATTCAGATTCACAATCATCCTCTCCTACAATGGGTGACAGAGATCGCCAACTTCCACCTCCGCCACCGCCGCCTGCTCAGAAGAGCCTTGCGGACGAAAACAAGCCAAGCGTGCTAGCATTCGAACCTCCATTGTTCTGCCACGCAATGAAGCTGATCCTAACTATGAGATCAAGATCCCCTTCCTGGGAATGATCTCTAGGGATGTGCAGTTTAAAGGAAAGCCGCACGATAATCCTTGCACACACTTGGCGGACTTCATTGCTCTATGTGAAACTTTCAAGAGTGGAACCCTCGACAAGAACACCTTGTGCTTGAGAGCATTTCCATTCTCTCTCAAGGGCCCCGCAAAGAGATGGCTCAATAGCAAGCCTCCCGGTCACTACAACAACTGGGATAAGCTAGCTTAAGAGTTTGTAGAGGAATACTTTCCTCCTTCAAGAACAACAGCCTGCAAGCATAACATCGCTAGGTTCAGACAGAAGGAAGGAATAAGCTTGTACGACGCCTGGAATAAATTCCAAGAGCTTCTCTACAACTGCCCTCATCCTGGCTTCGAGCAGAGGCAACTGGCTGAAATCTTTGCTCGGGGTATGAACGTGGAGTCATCCAAATGGGTTAACTCCTTAGCTGAAGGAGATTACACTGCTCTTACGCCAGAAGCCGCTATGCTCCACTTTGCTAACTGTGCTTCCAAGTCAAGAAACTGGGACAGACAATCAGAAGGAGCCAGAAGCAAGCTCAACATTGAAGAGCAGGTTAAAGCAGAAGTCAAAAAGCATCTGAAGAAGTCTACTGCGCCAAACAACCCTCCATCAGCCCCTGTCTATGTAGCTGACTGTGACTGGTGTGGAGCCTGTGCTCATAACGGAGGAAGTTGCCAGAATTTTGGGAAAGTAGACGTCTGTCTGGTCTATAGATGAGGTGAGCTTCATTACCCATGGCTTCCCTAATAGCCAACAACGTTATGCCAACTACCGCAACTACAGGCCAGCTCTACAACAGGGAAGTTTCCAAGAGCGACCTCCCTACAACCCCGGCTCCAATCAGAACCAGAACCAGAATCAAAATAGTCGACCATCTGGGTCGTACAAGGAGCAGAAGCAAAACACCCAGTCTGGAGTACTGTACCAGCCGCCACACAGGAATCAAGGCAACTACGGTACAACACTTGGCAACCGCCAGAATCAGTACCTGAACAACAGTTATCAAGGCCCTCCTGGAATCACCGGAGGCCAGTAGCCACAACGACCCACACCTCAAGATAACAAGGATAGTGAACTGGACAAGAAGCTGGGCCAGATCATCTCTAGGCTTGATGATCACGACAGTCAATTCAAGGCTCAAGCTATCTTGAACCAGGAGCAAATTGCACTGGGTCATAGAGTGGAGAGCCAAGTGAACAACATCGCTAACATGCTCTCTAGTGGTCGTCCTTTCGGTAAGCTACCAAGCCAGACAGAATCAAACCCGAAGAATGAGCATGTAAAGACTGTCTCTACTCGAAGCTGCAAGAGCTCAGCTGCTACTACATCTCCCGATCTGGTCATGACTCCTGATGTTGTGGCTATTGATATATCGGAGATCGAGAAAGAAGAAAAGAAGGCTGCCTCGCCAAGAACTAGGAGCACCGGAGCCACCTCTTGCTTCGTATCAGCCAAGAATTCCCTTTCCCAAGGTGTTGCTATCGAAGGGAGAAGACAACGACAACTTGAAAAAGAAGAAGGAAGCATCTTCCACTCCCTCCAAAGGAGAATGCTCTACCGTCCAGTCTCGACCGCCACCCATACCGATCCCAGCTAAGTGTTCTGATCCTGGCTCTTTTACATTGCCTTGCATCATTAATGACATTGAGGTTGAACGTAGCTTGGTCGATCTAGGTGCTTCCATAAATGTCATGCCTATATGCGTTTATGAGAAACTAAACTTAACTGAATTAAAACCTAGTAGCATGCAACTGGTTTTTGCTGGTAGATCGATGAAAGAACCTAGGGGGTTAGTCAAAGATGTGGTTGTTCGTTGTGGCCCGTTCACTTTCTTAGCTGATTTTGTAGTCATGGATACCCGAGAGGAGGATGTTACTCTTCTCCTAGGCTGACCTTTTATGGCAACGTCCGGCATGACAATTAATGTGCCTAACTGATCATTGACATTAAGGGTTGGAAAGGACAGAGACGCATTACGTCTCAAGGACGGTATGAAGTACATTCCTAAAGGAAAAGCACATTGTTTATCTGTTGAGACTGTGGAGTTGGCCTCGGTCAACTCCGTTACTAATGTCATTCCTAGTGTCTCTTCAAAGATAGCTGCTACAGGTGCAGAATAGGTGAGCGACCAGAAAAAAAAGCCCAGACAATGAAGCCGAAAAAGAAGGAGGAACCAAAGGCGTCTTCTTCTAAATTGCCGCAACTTACAGATCCTGGCGAAATAAAGAAGAAGAGTTCAAAGAAGCCAAAGATGGTGTAGAAGCCAATCACTCCGCCACCCTCTACCGAGCCAATCCCTCCGCCACCTTCTACCAGACCACCGGAGAAGAATGATCCTTCGAGAGACCTCTTCGGGCCGTTCGAAGTCACCGGCTACCTTTCCGACGGATGAACCCAATTGATTCATAGCAATGGGAAGCGTTTCTTACTCTCCGGAGGTAAACTGAAGCTGTACTTCATCAATTCCGACACGGGCGTGAAGGAAATTCTTAATTGGGATACCTCTTGAGCACCATCCAGGTATCATCCAGCTCAAGGACGTTAAGTAAGAGGGTTTTGTGGGAGGCAACCCACGGCTGGAGTCAGTTTTTGAAATCTTGAGTCAGTTCTCGTGTCTAGAGTCGGTTCGGGGGAGCCAAAAGTGTCATTCGTGGTTTCTTATTTTTCTTGTGTGTGTTGTGTGTGCTCGGTTCAATTCTGATTTATTTGGGATTTTTTTCCGATTTTTGTTGTTTTTGTTTTGGATTTTCAAAATGGCGTGTCAGTATTTTCAAAAATCTGATTTGAACTGCCCAGGTCAGTTGTTCTCGACGAAAACTTTCAAAGTTTTTGACGAGAACTTTGGTTTTTAAAAAGCCCACTACCTCCTGTCCCCAATTTCGACAAACTCCTCACCGAGAACTTTCAAAGTTTTCGGCGAGAACATTTCATAAATCTGGTGCATTTTGAGTCTCTTTTTAAACCGTTTTCGGCAAGAACTTTAATAGTTTTCAATGAAAACTTCAGTAAAATTTTTGAAATCCCCCTTATCTGTTCGTTTTCGCGACATCCCCCCATTTTCACTCCTAATCTCGTCGAAACAACCCAGCACCCACCGCCGCCAATTTTTGCTTCACCTCACCGCCATTTTTCCATCGCTGCCGTCACCGTCCGCCACCGCTGCTCAATTCCTCTCCTCCTCCCGGTCAGTCCACCTTGTAGATCGTCCGAATCGGAGCTCTATAGCTTCGGTTCCGCCAAAACCCCCACCAGTCGTTTTTTGCCAATTTCCTTGTCTTCCGCCAACTTTTTGCAACCATGTCTTCAAGGTTAGTTGTTGGGTTTTCAATTTTGAATCTTTTGACATCTTGATTGTTGAATTTCATGGAGATTGACTTCGATTGACTTTTCGATCTACGTCGATTTGCGTGCCTGCTGTTCGGTGTGATTTGTGCTTAATTGTTTGAACTTAGACGATGTAGACTAATTAGAGAACATTGTGCCATGAGTTGATGATGATTGAACTAAGTTTGCTATGCTTAATTGCCAAATTTGTTGGGTGTTGACTTTTCTCATAATGTCGGGTTGACTTTGAATGAACGATGTGAATCTTATAACCGGACAGTTCCTAGGCATGTTTTAGGATCAATTATGGTTACCGAACGTTAAATTAGCTTATCCCCGCTCAATTTTCCTCATTTCTGTGTGAAATTGAGTTTTTTTACCAAGTGTGGGGTAAGATGTCGGTTTGACTAATGTGGTTTCCATATTTTGATGTCTTTTAGGAACATGGGTAAGAGACCGAGAGTAGCTGCTAGCGGTCCGGGATCGACCTCTGCCACTCCAGACACCGAAGCTGGAGCAAGAGCCCCAGCCCCTATCACTCCTGTTCTCGCCCGTCCTCCTCCAGTCAACCCCGACCGTCGAGGGATCCACCACTTCCTCACACACCTCCCAGACCACTACTTCGACCACTACTGGAGGATCCGAGAGATTCCTCCAGCCGACGTGCGCCCCTTCTCCATGGAGTCTCTCCAGGAGCACGATGAGGATTGGCACAACACCGTCCACCAGGCCCTCACTGCGACAGGACTCCTAGAGCTCACCACCATCCCCAACGACTTTCCGCACATCAACCTCTAGGAGTTCTGGAGCACGTTTGAGCTCGACACCCATAAGAGCAGACAGTGCTCGAAGGTGTACACCTTCCACCTCGCCGGCCGGAACCATGAGCTCACCTACAATGAGTTTTCTGACATCTTCGGCTTCCCGGTCGAGCACTACACTCACCACCACAGAGGATGGGAGAGAAACAAGGCGACGGGTCTGATCTTTGATGCCCTATAGAGCTACATCACTGGACAGCCGGGTGTCAAGTCCACGAACAAGAACTATATCAGTAAGGTTTCTCACCCTCTCTTTCGATTTATTCATTACGTTTGGCACCGTTCTTTGTTTTTTGGCGCTAGAGAAAGACCGCCACCACATTGCCGCCGAGGAGCTCCTACTCCCTTCACCCGGGCCATCCAGGAGGGCTGCCCCCTTCACCCGGGCTGGGTCCTTGACGCCTGTTCCATTAGAAGACCAACTCTTCCAAGCTCTCGCCTTTCCTCTTTGGCGGTGCTTTCATCAGCCGCCTCAACGCCAGCCAAAACCTCTCCGCCTCTTGGGAGCCTTGAGTCCCACGTGTCTAGGTGCACACTGTTGGAGGGGATCTTGCGGTGGAATTCGAGCTCGACTTGACAGTCGGGCCAGTGGTCTACGTTCCAGCCCCCATCTTTGAGGATCCTAGGGAAGAGCAAGACGAGGAGGAGGAGCCCCAGCAGCCCCAGGTGTTCTACTACCAGGAGCCTCCGCCAGAGCCTCAATTTCACCACCAGCCGCCAACCCAGTAATCTGATGAGTACGGTGAGGTTCTCACCCTCCTAGAGCAGCGGCAGGCGGACTTTGCCTCCGATTTCCACTAGTGGCAGAGGGATTGGGTTTTCGCCAGCCAAAACCTCTCCGCCTCCTGGGAGCCTTGAGTCCCACGTGTCTAGGTGCACACTGTTGGAGGGGATCTTGCGGTGGAATTCGAGCTCGACTTGACAGTAGGGCCAGTGGTCTACGTTCCAGCCCCCATCTTTGAGGATCCTAGGGAAGAGCAAGACGAGGAGGAGGAGCCCCAGCAGCCCCAGGTGTTCTACTACCAGGAGCCTCCGTCAAAGCCTCAATTTCACCACTAGCCGCCAACCCAGTAATCTGATAGTACGGTGAGGTTCTCACCCGCTTAGAGCAGCGGCAGGCGGACTTCGCCTCCGGTTTCCACCAGTGGCAGAGGGATTGGGTTGCATTTGAGGCCCGAGCCACGACCTGACACGAGGAGGAGGACGCCTGATGGCTCATCACACAGCGTCACCACGCAGAGGAGGCGGCGACGCGACGAGAGATGCTTGCTCATTTTGGCATTTCACCACCACCACCCCCACCTGAGGGACAGTGATCAGGTCATATCTTTTCCTTTTTTTAATTCTTCTTTTCAGATTTCGATCCAACTTTCTTCTGTGTGGATCCGGGACACTTGTCCGGGTTTTCTTTTGATCTTTTGTTTGTTTTTGTTTTGTAGGACCTTGAGTAGCTACTCCGCTCCACTCCAAACTCTTCGTGTTCATCCCCTACACCGACCATCTCGTTCCAGGTTCTCTGTATCTCTCTCTCTCCTAATTAAGTCCTGTGAGGACACATAACAGTTTAAGTGTGGGGTAGGAGTTAGAACTTGCATGATCTTGACTTGTTCTCGACTTGTTCGCTGTGATTTCGTGGCAATTTCCATTCCTCTAGCATAGAATTGCTCGGTTCTTGACTCGTGATGTTAAGTTATCTTTCAATCTTTCATAATGATGCTTAGACTGCTTAACCTAGAACCTGTAACCAACTTGCCTGCATTGATGCTAAATTGCCTGGTCAGAACAGAAAATTTTATCACTCTTGTAGTATTTCACCTTGATTGCATGAAAGTGATCAAATCTGACTAGCAAACCAATTGTGAGCTTTTGATCCATTGCACATAACTTGCAATTTCAATTCTTTTTAAGTGGCTTTCTCGTACCTTGAATGAGTTAGAATTTGCATGAGACCTATTCAAGATCACACGATGACACGAGTTCTAGGAGGATAGAGGCTCCTAGAATCAGCTACTTAAGCCATAAAGCCAACCCAACGATAAACCCTTAGGTGTAAACCCATGAGCTTGGCCTTTCGTTCAGTTCATTATACATTACAGCCTTTTCCCATGTTTTTCATCACCCCGTTGATCCCCTGTGGTAGTAGTTCTAGATTAGCCTACCGGAAGTCGGTTTGTGGTAACCTTCCTATAGCCATTAAACAGGTTGTCTTAGCTATTATGTCCAGACGTGTAAACCTCTCTAGCAACTTGAAAAAAATTGGCACTAAGAAAAAAAAAGAAAAAAAAGAAAATTCGAAAAAATCAAAAAGAGTTCAAGTTTCAAAGTCTAGCAGTATATTTCAATAACGTTCTTCTCCCTACATATGGAAGAACGAAGTCTAAGAAAATGTAAAGAATAGTCGGAAAAATCAGAAAAAGAAAAAAAAACAAAATAAAGTGCTAGGTTGCTTGAGGGTATCATAAGACGAGCGTACACTATTCCACCCATGTCTGGTTAGACGGTAGAAAGACATAGGCTAGATTCGAGGGAAGTTAGTCGAAAGCTACATCGCACGAAATCCAATTCCATCATTCATCCCATCATCCATTCATCATAAACATGTGTAGTGTAGGAATCGGTACAGTCCCTTGCAAAAGTCCTTTTGACTAGTTACTCGTGTTGTCACTGTGGTGGAGATGTGGTCGAAATGCAAACTTATGACATACTTCGGTCGAGAAAGTGATTGAGAGCAGAAAAACGTCCTTAAACACTGAGTGCGAGAGTCCCCCTTGTACTAAATTTTATCTGCGTGAGGAGTCTAGTTGGTTAGGTCAGATTTGTGCATGATTAATGATTGCTCCTTGTTGTGTGCAGATAATTAGCGAGACCTGGTTGTTTGGTTGACGTGTATGCATGTTAGGTCACTTGTTCTAGAAGCAGCGGTTTAATAATTCATTGTGAAGGCTTGAATCTTAACTTGATCTAACTGTCATCTGTGAATTTGGGAGCGTTCTAGTTTAATTTGCTTGAGGACAAGCAAAAGCTTAAGTGTGGGGTATTTGATGACACTCGATTTGACGTGATTATCAGCCTCATTTAAGCGACATTTCCCTGCTTGAGTCATGATTTTTAGGGTAGTTTAGGTTGTTTTCACTCAATTGCTCTATTTCCTACCATTTTGGTTATTTTAGACTGTTATGAGTCAGTTTGATGTGTATTCTAGTGTGTTTGTAAATACACAGCTTTTTGCCATCAATAACGTAGCCACGGACGTGCTCGGGAGCAAGGGAACCTTGAATAATTGCCCAGAATGGATCCAGAAATCAAACAAGTAAGAATCAGGAATCCTCCCTTGCCACAACTAAAGTTTTCGGTGAGAACTTCCATTGTTCTCGCCAAGGAGTTTGAACTCACAAGACACAGAAGGATCGTAGACAAAGTTCTCGGCGAGAACTCTCAAAGTTCTCGCCGAAGAGTTCGAACACAGCACTTACAGACAGCCTCTAAACCGAAGTTCTCGGCGAGAAATTTAAAGGTTCTCGCTGAGAAATCTGCCCTTTTCCAGCGCTGCTACGGAAAAACCCTATTTAAGGTAGGCAGATTCAACTTTCGAATATATACTCTTTTCCACGGATTAATTTCCAGAATTCATATTTTGAAAGAGAGTTGAGAGCATCCTCGAACTTCTCAGAGAGATCGTGACGCCATCTTTCCACCTCGGAGTGCTCGGAGCTAGGAGTTGAAGATTCATGAGAATGAAGCTTCTCAGTTTCATCAAATTAGGTTTTACAGTTCTTCTCTGTTCTTCCTACCTGAGATGTATTCCTTGATTGTTTTTGTTTCTTCTGTTTCTTCTGTTTTTGTTTCGATCAGATTCAATCAGTTTCTCTTGCATGTTTGGTTTGTTCTTCGTTGTCTGTGTTTCTTTTCTAGCTTGATCACCTAGATTAAATTCTTGTTAAGCTGAGGATAGTAGCGAACGTTCGCCTCAATTTAAAACACCAAATCAACAATTAACCTGTTCATTGGAGTATTCCTTTCGTAGGAACTAGTTAGGGTTAATTCACTACTAGAGTAACTCATAAATCACTAGTTATCGCGCCAGTTAGTTTTTTGTTGCAGAAGCAACGCACGGACGGTAATTAATCTTGGAAGTTAGATCAGATAGAGCTAACGTTCGCCAGTCTTAAACCTAAGGGTCAGGAGTTATGGTGGTGTCTGAGAACTGAATGAATCGGGATTGAAATTCGCTGGTCTTGTGATCGCCAATGTTCTGGTGATCTTAGGGGGATTCGAAATCTAAGCTTGTTTGTCGTCTTGTCAAGTCATTCAACCTTTCAATTTGGTCTCTGTTTTCATTTTATTTTGTCTGCTTCATAGATTAGAAGTCATGGAACTCACACTACGCACAATGTGCTAAACCTGAGTAAATTGCCAGCTCATTTGAGTAAATGATTAGAAGAAAACATTGGAATATGATCTAGTCTACTTTGAAGATTAGTTATTTGACGACACGCTGAAAAAGCGTCCATCACATACCTAGGCACAAGACTGAAACCGGAGCCCGTACGAGATGCGCTTAGGACTGAGCTTCAAAAGTACTTGTGCCTTTTAGGAATCCTTTGTCTCTAAGGATTCCCTAGACTGCAAGGACAAACATCCATCATGCTACAGGGAGGAAATGAAGGACATGGCACCTGGCGGCTCCCAAAGCCATGCCCAGAAACCTGACGGCGCCCATCAATCCGTCCGTGATCAAGAATCCTATCCTGATCAGGAAAACCCCCGCCACGAGCCGACAACCCATGTTTCCAATTCCTTTTAGGAGTAGGAAACACGGAGACACCTAATCCTAGTCCAAATAAGATTTTTCACACCCCATCCATCTCAACTACAGATTAGGGTTTCGTCGACCTTCACGACTTTCACTATTTTTAGAGTTTTAGTGTTTTATTTCGCTTTTACTTCCTTTTTAAACTATTGAGGAATAGTTTATTATAATTTTAGGAGTTAGTTTCTTAGGAGGAATCGGAGAGCCTATTCTCCATCCTCACCTATAAATTTTGTCTTAGAGCCTTCGATGTAAAGACAACTTACACATTGAGAATTTTATAAATCAGAACATACGTTCTTTGTTCCCTTTCAAGTTTTTGCTTGTTGTTGCTAAGCTTAAGGTTAGGTTTATCATAACTTGAGGTATTCACCCTCAACTGCGTGGCACCATTCGACTTGGACACTTCGGGTTCCTAGCTATATACAATTAGCGTGTCCAAGTACTCTCCGCCGACACAAGGTTGACTGGTTGTTGCTGAACATCAACTTACAGTGGTTAGGGTTGTTGCCCACAGCTGTAAAGAGGTAAAAAAAACAAAAAATTTGACCCAAACTAAAGCAAGACCACCTTGCCAAAGTTTCATTATAGGTTGATCTTAAGAAGAGGGGAAGTTTTTCAAAATTTTAAGTAGCTTTCATTGCTTAGGTTTTCATTGAACCAAAGCCCTAATATTTTCATAAAAGTGTTTGCTTGTGTGTTCAATTCAACGAGTCATAGAAAATATTGTGCTTATGACTAGAGATATAATCCTAAGTTGTTTAGGTCTTGTGTTGTCACACGTTTCAATATTTCTTAACTTGGTAGCCTAGAAGAAACTTGCAACTACTTGAGCTAACTTGACTGTGTTCCAATTTGCAAACCCTACTTGAGTGCTTACTTCAAATTCTGAACACGAGTGGTAAAATCATAGTGTGTGAGGTTAGTTCATTAATAGGTTGAGAGATTTGAGAGGCTTTTTTCATTATATTATTCACTAATCATGGCAGATCGAGTACCCATGTTGGAGGAGACCATCACAACCATGGCGCAAACCCTAGCTGACATCCAGGTCAGAATGACAAGGATAGAAAGAACTGAAGACCACGGTAATGGAGAGAACATCCGGAGCGGAGGAGGAGGAGGAGCCAGAAGGTTCATTCACGAGACTGATGATGACTTGAGCAGCCTCAAGCTCACTGTGCCTAAGTTTGGTGGAAAGGCTAATGCGGATGAGTACCTAGATTGGGAGAGAATCATGGAGGACTTCCTCGATTGTCATAAATACGCCAATCGAAAGCAGTTAACTATGGCCACGCTAGAGTTTACTGACTACAATGCCCTTTGGTGGAGTCAATTCAGGCGACAGGTCCAAAGAGATGATGAGGACCCAATCAGGACATGGAGAGAGCTGAAAAGGAAAGATGAGAAGAAGGTTCGTAGCAGCTGCCTACACACGGGACTTATACACCAAGCTCAAACCTTGAACCAAAGTAGTATGGCGGTAGAAGAGTACCATAAGGAGATTGAGATGATGGTAACCAGGCTGGACCTAAAGGAGGATGAGGAAGGACGATTAGCCAGGTTCATAAACGGGTTGCAAAGGGAAATAATGCACCAAGTCAACATGATCAACTATGTTAATTAAGATGACCTAGTGGCCCTTGCCATCCACGTTAAGAGGGAATTGAAGACTGGTTTCGGGAAGAAATCCCCAACCATGATGACTACCAGCCCTTGGAGAGGAACCTCTAGTGCTGGAAACACCCCATGGAGGCCCGGAGCTAACAAGGGCACCAGCCCACGCCCTGACACACGAGGTCCGCCTCCACGGATGAACCCTAGCCCTACTAATTCTAATTTTCAGAATGCTAATCCACGACCTAGTGGCATTGTATGCTTTAAATGCCAAGGGAGAGGACACGTCGCCACAGACTTTCCAAATCAGAGAGCCATGATGCTCAAAGAAGGAGAAGTAGTCACAGACGATGAGGAGGAGTCGGCTGAAGTTGAGATGGACACGAACTCAGAAGAAGGAGAGAAAATCACTCTTGAAGGCTTGGAACAATTCACGGCAATGTACACCCGTGCATTGATACCGGAGCGTGAAGCCGATCCAATCACCGTGAGCAAGGAAGACTGTGAGGCCGAACCGGCATCACTACCCAGCCCGGAGCACTATCCAGCCCCGGAGCACTGCCCAGCCCCAGAGCACTGCCCAGCCCCATAGCACTGCCCAGCCCCAGAGCACTGCCCAGCCCTGGAGCCCTGCCCAGCACCGGAGCACTGAACAAAACCGGTACAGTACCCAACACCAACACTGGCATGGCACCAGAACCGCGCCCCAGCACCGAGACACTACCTGACCATGTCTCAGCCGTTTCACGCTAAATTCTGAGTGCCCAAATGACAAAGGAAGGAAGGGAGTAGAGGGAGAATCTGTTTCATACAAGGTGCGTGATTAACATTAAGATTTGTAGCATGGTGATTGATGGAGGAAATTACACTAATGCAATTAGCATCAAAGAGGCAGAAGGCTTAGGCCTTCAAACTTAGAAGCATCCCAAGCCATAAAAACTACATTGGCTCAGTGATGCGAGAAATACACACACCAAATTTTACTGACTAGAATGCTCTATAGAGATCATTTTCCCTTGGGTCTTTCTCCTTCTATTACTCAACGAATGTGTGAAAAAGCTATTCGGGGTTTTATGTCGTTTGGTTTGTTGAACAGGTTGTGAATTAATTAACTAAGAATGCAATTTAAACAAGTAAAGCAAGTAAACAAGTTGGGGTTTCGAAGTATGACTAAGGCGGTTGTTTAGACTCGAATCCACACTAGTTCGGTTTAGATGGATAATGCAATGCAATCTCAGTTTATCGGACTTCGATGACTCGACACTTCCTGGTTTATCTCTACTCCGTGGTCAGGCCATAGAGATTCTATGCTATCAAACCTACAAGCTCCTATGGTCAAGCTAACTTGCAAATTATCAAGAACGAACGAAGAACACTGAAATGTCAGATGTCATGCAAAGAGATTAGGTCTTCCAATCATATGGTAAAGCTATTGGTAGAACCTAATGACCTCCTAAACTCTAGAATGGTTCACGTTCATGGTCAGACCCGTGAAATCAAAGATGAAACAAAACCCTGCGATATGGTCAATCAGCGAATTCATAGAGCTTCAAATTAGGGTTTAGGAGAAATCGTATATAAGTCTGAATAAACATCGATTAACAAAAATGGGCTAAAATCCGACATCATCCATACAAAATCCTCACTAATGCTTCATCTAATCTAAACAACCCTAAGAAGTTTAGCTATTGATGACAACAGAAGAAATCAGAGATACAACGGAGAATAAACCGAAGAAGAAGACATCTTACTCCGAGATAACCTAATCCTGATGACTCTAAGAAACTCCCGAGCAAATCCTCACTTCTTCTCGCTCAATCATCACTCCAAAGCTCCAAGTTCTCCCTCCGAGAGTGTCTTGTTCGTCGATGAAGAAAGAAGAATGAAGTATGAGTTGTAAGTTATTTTCCCAAGTAGGAATAGGATTAAAAACCTGTCAGAAGAATATACACGACCGTGTAACACAATACACGGTGTGTTTCATTAGTACACGACGTGTTTTACAATACACGACGTGTATTGCTTCAATTCTAGATCTAGTTTTTTCCAGCCTCCCGTTTCGTCCCCAATCGTCATGGATCGCCTGAAATGAACAAAAAACATGCAAAACAAATAAAATGGCCCCAAGGAGTACGAAACTCATGCAAAACAATGCAAATTGGTCGAGTAAATGATCGAAAATGTCGTCTAATGAGAGAATAAATACGTCAATAATAAGGCGCATCACGCAGTCAGGACGAGGAGTTCAAAGTGACAAGACAAGCTCTTGTGCCTCTGAGCATTGCAAGGTACAACGATGAAATTTTATGATTATCCCTATGGAAGCTGCACATATACTTCTTAGATGACCTTGGCAGTTTTATAGGTATTCTACCCATGATGGGAGGACCAACAAGTACCTCCTAACCCATTGAGATAAGGTGTACAAACTCAATCCCCTAACCCCCCACGGAGCTCCTCAAGAATCAACTAGATAGGAAGGCGAGTCGAGAGAAAAAGGAGAGAGATCGCAAAAGAAGAAGGATGAGAGAAGAAACGAGTGAGCCCATGAGTGCAAAAATAGAAGTTAAAAATCAAAGAGCTAAACAAAGTGAGACTAAGTGGAGAGAAAACCAAACAGTGAGCTCACCCAAGAGTAGCCAAACTCTATTGACGAAGTTTTCTTTAATGGCAACCCTTCATGGGGCAAGCCCTAACCTTAACCATTCGTTGTCTAGCTTTTGTGTCTCATTGTAGAAACCTAAGGACAAACTCATCCAGAGGCACCACGCCAGCAGCTAGAGTCCTACAAGCCACTATTGGGAAAAGGAGAGCTCAACCTCCACCCACAAATTTGGCCCTTCACTTATAGTTTTTATTTTTATGAAAAGGTAAGGGTTTCATTTCATCAATTTTCAAAGTTGTAGTTGTACATTTGATGTGACTTTAATTAGTGCATTTTAAGCTTATGAATGACCTATGAAATACCCGTGTTTATTCGTGAAATGACATGACTTATATGCTTTTATTGGAGTTTTGTGCAAAGTGTCATTTTGTTGTCCGGTTGCCACTTTGGAGCCAAATTCGTGGGCTATTGGAGTTGCCTCTGTGCATTTTCAGGTTATGGCATCAAAGTACGGATGACAAGGAGCGCATAGGAGCAAACGGGAGGTCATTTGGAGGCCGGACGAGGGAGATGTGAGCATTACAAGATCGAGCTTTCTGCAGAGTGCAGGGGTGCACGCCGTGCAGAGGTGCACGCCGTGCAGGAGTGCACGCCGTGCAGGGGTGCACGCCGTGCACTGTCCCCTGCACTATAAATACTATTGTTTTTTGGCCATTTGAAAAGAATGCTATGATCTTTTGAACCCCAAACACATACCCACGAACCCTCAAACCCTAGAACACGTTTTTGGAGCAATTTGAAGCCATTGGAGCTAGGATTGAGGCCAACAAACCTTGGGAGAAGTGCTTACAAGTGGAGAAGTGAAGATCATCTCAAGGATTCATCCATGGTGTTCTTGGTGACCATTCTTCCCTCTCTTCTCTTTACTCCCTTGGCCATGTGTGGCTGAGTTTCTAGGGTTCATCTTGGATGGGTAGATTAGTTGTGCTATGATAGAGAGATGATTGTATAGAACTTGCCATGATTGATCTTGGTTGTATGAGGATGATTCCTAGACTTGTTCTTAATGCCATTTTATGCCATGTTTGTTTAATTTGGTCCATTCATTGTGATTTGATGCATGAGAGTGCTTGGATTGCATAGATTGTAGGTCTAGGGATTGAAGTGAGTGTGTTCTAAGAGATTAGATCATTTTATTTCAACCATTTTCACTTGATTTCTCTCTTGGGCATTTTATCGAACACTTGGTGTGCATGTGGATTTTCATTCAATTGAGTTTGAAAAGGCTTTTTGGTGAATCTCTTAGTGTTAGAGCATTGATATGAGAGTGTTGTGCCTAGCCTTGTGGTCATAGAGTCTTAAGAGAGGGTCTTGTGTCTTGGCATTTCATCAAATACTTAGAATGCATCCTTTTTCACTTAGCTTGAGAGCGAGAGCCTAAGTTGAGTGGTATTAGGATAGGGATTTGGTGCTACGAGAGTGCATTGAGTCTATAGAAGTGAAATGCATGGTCATCCGAATGCAAACTCGATCTTGATTAGCTTGTTTGGTCAATTAATCCTCTTGAGCATGATGAAACTATCTCTCCAAGTGAACCTCCTTTACCTTTGATTTGCACCGTTTTGTTTTGTTTTCTTGTTTAGTTTCCTTTAAGTTTTTAATTTCTATTTCAAACCAAAACTCCTTTCAAATGAATAGACCGTCTACGAGGAATGTGAGTAGTGGCCATTGAGAGAACCCCGTGGAATACGACCTTGAATGTTGTGAGTTGAAATCCACACATCAAGTTTTTGGCGCCGTTGCGGGGACCTTTCTCAATCCTAAGAAAGCATTTAGTAGTGGACCTTCTATTCACTTCTTCCAATTTAGTTTTTGCTTCCTTGTTGCTCTTTGTTTACTTTATTATCCCACATCGTTGTATTACTTGGGTGTGTTTGTGGTGCTTGTTTGCAGGAGATTTTGGGTTAGTGCATGAGGCGTTCAGCTCATCTTCAAGCACGAATCCAAGGACTAGAACAAGTGCTCGAGTCACCTACCACTTCCCCACCTCCTACAGTTGAAGAAGAAGAAGTTGATCGCATCTCACACCACACTATGTCTCATCACGAGGATGAAGATAACCATTCAGGAGCATTCTCACCATACCAATGATGATGATCACTCACAAAGGGGTGCAAGACGTACCTTGGCGGATTATGCTCGTCCTACTCTTGAAGGGGCAGCCTCTAGCATTGTACGAAGACCCGTCAATGCTAGGAACTTTGAGCTCAAGCCTAATATGATCCAAATGGTTCAAAATGGAGTGGTGTTCAATGGCATTGATGGTGAATGTCCATCTAGGCATCTCAAGGACTTCTTGGAGATATGTGACACGGTTAAGAATGACCAAGTTCACCCGGATTGTGTGAGACTCCGGCTCTTTCCTTTCTCACTCAAAGGTCGAGCCAAGTCTTGGTTGGAGAACCAACCTAGTAGAACCTTCACTACATGGGAGGGACTAGCCGAAGCCTTCCTCGAGGAGTTCTTTCCTCCCTATATGACAGGATGCAATCCGAGACCGCATCAACCACTTCATACAACACAAGGAGAGCTCTTCCATGAGACTTGGAATAGGTTCCAAGCCATTCTTCGGTCTTGTCCTCATCACAACTTCGCCGAATGGAGCTTGGCGGACATCTTTGCTAGGTCCCTTGATTTTGAGAATACAAGGATGATCAACCAAGCCGCCGGAGGTGACTTAAGGATGCTCACTCCCGAAGATGCTCTAGAACTCTTCGCGGAGATGGCCAACAAGACAAGGAGTTGGTCTCGACAACAACCTCCTAAGTCTAAGTATGGAAGTGACACGCACTATGACTCTCGGTCCGTAAGTGTTGATGCACCAAAGGATTCGTCTAGCTATGGGAAGAAGCCTAAGTTACCGGGGCACCGAGATGAAGATGATCCCATGATTGCTCTCCTTATGTCTAAGATCGACGCCATGGCTTCACAAGTAAGCAATCTTAGTATGCCTAAGCCATCTCAAGTGGGTAATCCACCGGTTGCTTCGGTATTTTGTTGTGAAGGTTGTGGAGGTCAAGGCCACGATGTTAGTGCTTGTCCTTCCGCCACTCCTGAACTTGGCCAGGGGCGACCTTGAGGAGGTAAGCTTCGCACAAGGCCAAGGTTTCCATGAAATTTCAGCCCCAAGGTAATATCAAGGTAACTATAACGACTTGGTACAACAAGTCTAACCAAGGTTACCAAGGCAAGGGAGTCAAGGTAGTGGTTAAGCAAGGCTACAACAAGGAAATCAAGGAGGTTATCAAGGTTATAGGGGTTATCAAGGCAACCAATGGTCTCAAGGAAGTAACCTAAACCAAGGTAGCCAAGGGACTCAAGGAGGACCCCAAGGTCAAGGGCACCAAGGGGGAAATCAATGGAATCAAAGTGGACATCCAAGTCAAGGTTTCCAAGGTCCTACCCCACCGGGAATGTACAACCATAGAGGTGAAGGACCACCGGGTTCAACAAGCCTCCTCAAAATAAGGAGGGTGGTTCTTCGATCTCTAAGAAGACACCAATGCGGCAATGATCCAACTCATCAAGAATCAACAAGCTTCAATTGCCAATTTGGAGAACCAATTAGGAATATTCTAAGGCACTCTCGGAGCGACCCTCGGGCACTTTACCTTCCAATACCGAGATCAACCCCAAAGGTCCGGAGCATTGCAAGGTAGTGACCTTGAGAAGTGGAAGACCCTTGCAAGATACAACCTCTACTCCAATTGACTCTAAAAAGGTACAAGATCCTAATCTAATGGTTGATGATGATGATATTAATGATCCTCCTTCGGATGAAGTTGAGGTTGAAGTCGAACCTCCTACGGGTAATGTGAACACTAAGGTTGCCAAGGAACCTAGTAGGGCTACATCGAGTACACCACCGGTCTCTCCTCCCGCACCGGTTGTATCTCCATACAAACCTAAGCCTCCATACCCATCTCGATTGAAGAAGGATGGCCTTGAGAAGGTTTTCAAGAAGTTTGTGGAGCGGATTAGTCAAATGCAATTCTCTCTTCCGTTTCCCGAAGCAATGACTATGATGCCCCAATATGCTAAGTTCATGAAGGAACTCTACACCAACAAGAGAAAGCTACCGGAGACATCTCTAGTCCACCTTAATGAGGAATGCTCCGCCGTTCTCTTCAAAAGTCCACCCAAAAAGCTCAAGGATCCGGGTACCTTTACTATCCCTTGTGCTATTGGTAATATTTCTCTTGCTAATGGTCTTGCGGATCTAGGTGCTAGTATCAATGTCATGCCTTATTGCATATTTGAGAAGCTAGGGTTGTCTAATCTTCGTCCTACTCGCATGTACATTCAACTTGCGGACAAGTCGACCAAGAGTCCTAGGGGGATTGTTGATGATGTGCTAGTTAAAGTAGGCCCTTTTGTCTTCCTAGTTGACTTTGCGGTCATAGATACCGATGATGTGGATGTCTCATTGATATTTGGTAGACCATTCCTAGCTACTTCTCGTGCTTTGATTGATGTGCATGACGGAAAATTGACATTGAGAGTAGGACAAGAGAGTGTCACATTTTGCATAGCCGATGGCATGAAGTTTGCTCACGCACAAGATGATTTAGAGTACTCTTGTGATACTATTGCTTCGGCTAGTGTGTGTAGTATTTCTAACTTCGTGTGTCGAGATTCTTTGGATGTTTGCCTTAGAACGGATGTGCAGGAACATTTAGGCACCCCGGAGTTAAAAGCTCAAGTGGCTTACCTTGATGAAGGGAGAGACAAGTTAGAGGGTGAGGCAGTTTTTGTTGCCCTCCCAAAGGTGGAAAGGGTAAAGACCTCCTATGAAGAACCACCTACTCTTGAGCTCAAGCCTCTTCCCGCACATTTGGAGTATGCTTTTCTCATGCCAGATTCTAAGCTACCGGTCATCATCAATTCTGAGCTTCTACCGAGCAAAAGGACCGTCTAGTGGAGCTCCTCAAGAAGTACATGAGAGCTATTGCGTGGAGCATCTCGGATATTCGAGGTATAAGTCCCACATTTTGCTCACATCGGATCCTTATGGAGGAAGATTTCAAGCCGGTTGTGCAACCACAAAGAAGGTTAAATCCTAACATGAAGGAGGTTGTGAAGAAAGAGGTTATTAAGCTTATGGATGCGGGGATTATCTTTCCTATCTCGGATAGCCCTTGGGTTAGCCCCGTGCAAGTTGTTCCCAAGAAAGGAGGGATCACGGTGGTAGCTAATGACAAGGATGAGCTTATCCCGACAAGGACGATCATCGGGTGGCGTGTTTGCATAGATTATCGTCGACTCAATGATGCCACTAGGAAGGATCACTTTCCTCTACCCTTCATGGATCAAATGCTCGAGCGTCTCTCCGGTCACGAGTACTATTGTTTCTTGGATGGTATGTCCGGGTACTTCCAAATTCCGATCGCCTCGGAGGACATCGAGAAGACCACATTCACATGCCCCTTCGGTACTTTTGCTTATCGACGGATCCCCTTTGGGTTGTGCAACGCTCCCGCTACCTTCCAACGGTGTATGCTGGCCATTTTCGATGATTTCGTGGAAGATATCATGGAAGTGTT